>OX402534.1:15397505-16135092 GCA_948098885.1 Drepanosiphum platanoidis | reverse complement strand
ATGATCACCATGTGCTTCGTGCTCAACGCGCAGTTCGACGCCACCGCGTCCGCGTGCGAGACGCTCGGTACGCTCTCGTTTCACCCGGGGGGAGAGGAAAGCGAAAATTCATAATCACTAGGACTAGGATTAAAAAAAAAACAATTCAAATAAAATCGTTAAAATTGTTATCTTTAAAAATTAATGACGATCGATTGTGTGGGATTTTGCGGACGAATGTCTAATCGTTATTACGATCGATAAAGATTGCAAATATAAGACGATTAAAAAAAAAGTGAACGAATAAAATAAAATCGTGAAAAATGCACTGGGAAATCATCGTAGTATCACTTTCCAAAATAATTCAAGTGTTTTAGAGTCCGGGCCCCGGTGATTATAAAAATCCACTATCGTGGGTTCGACACTGAACTCGTACTACAGGTGTCGCATGTTTTTCAGGCGTTGGTAAAAAAGACGACGAAACAGAATCGGATCACTATGACAACTTAATACTTCACATAAAAGATAATCAAAAAATAATTAAGTGAGTGTGAAAGTATTTATTTTCATATCGAGGACATGATCGTGAATAACTCGAGTATAAAAGTGTATTGTAATATTTAAAAACGATATAACGTCTAATACCCGTGTGTTATATCATAAACTACACACTATGCTGTTTGTGCCCGATAATCGATTTAATTTGATTCATTCCAACGAATGATTAAAATTAAAATTGTATAGTCACCGTGTTCGCTGACTCGATACTTTCAACAACAAACCATTATAATATTTTTACAATTTAATTACACTTTTTTTTTTTTTTATTCGCCGTGATAATAATTTTGTATTTTTTAGAAAATTGGACGATTTCTTTGACATCGTCCGACCCGTGGTCCTAGCCCAAATAACCAGTGGTTCATTTTCAGTGATTATATTAATATATCTCACCTTGTTGGTAAGTACGTGTTCGTCGTGATAAAAAAAAATAACCCTGATTTTGAATCGAACAAATGTCCGTATTCAAAACGTTATACATATTATATGATATTTTTCGCATTAAAATTTGATTTTACTTTTGATTGTTTTTTCAAGATGTATCTCCAGGGTTGGTCGGTCACATCATTGCCGATTTTGAAATTTTCCACCGGTCTGGTGTCGCTTGTCATCGAACTCTACATTTATTGTTACTCGTTCAACTACATAGAGATGAAGGTAAAATAATAGCATATCAAAATAAGATGGTTTAAAAACACTATTAAATTCTATTCGATTAAAAAGGAATTTATTTGATTTTAAAAATATTTATTTTTTCATTAGAAAAGCACCGTGAGTTTCGGGCTGTACAGTAGTAATTGGACTGGTATGAATTTGAAGTATAAAAAGACACTGTTGTTGGCGATGAAAATGAACGCGGCTCACCAAAAAGTAATGAAAATTACACCGAAGTCTATTGTAAATCTAGAAATGTTTTCTAAGGTAAATTAATTATTTTCTATTTTCAAGCGTAACTTACACGTAATTCATAATAATTTATCGATTTTATTTGCTCGTCGGTATTATCACTAATTACTCGTATTTGTACAAATACATTTTTTTTTTTTTCAAATTAAAACTGACTCGTCGGATATTATTTTCCGTGTCCTTAAAGACCTTAAAATTGTGAATGTGAATTCAATTCTTTGATTTGATTTTTTGTCAATAGAAATATTATGATAATTTTCAGGTAATGAACATGTCATATTCGGTCGTGTCCCTATTATTGAATTCGGATGTTTCGCAAGTACAAGGGACGGAGTAAATGTTTTGTGCGGACAAATCGATGATTTTCAATAATTCAAAAAAATAGTCATCGCATTTAGGCGGACGCGGTTAAATGTTTCGAATCGGTCGTTCCGCGTAGTAAATTAATCACTTTTAAGAACTTACCTATCGAATTGAATACAAAATGTCGCACGCCGATGATCGTTATTTAGTCACAGTAACCGTAAGTTATAGAATCGCTTTCCTCTTTGTACGACAACTATATAAGATTTCGAGATCTGTCACTGTGACGCAACGATCGTAAAATGTTTTGTTAAACTTTGACGTCTATGGAATGAAAATAAAAATCTTACCTTATTGCCTCGACGTTTTATAAATAATAATACGTTATGTGGATCGATTTAATTTGCAGGAATCAATCTGTCGGAAGATAAATCGCGATTTCGAGTGTCTAAAAAAAATAGTGACCACAAGTGAATCGACCGCATCGGTGCCGCCGGAAACACGTGGCCAGACGGATGTGTTTTGGGTGTCGAAATACCCTTCATAACCATATTCATACGAAAACATATGCGATTTACTATTGATATTTCCACAACACGTCCTCTTACGTATTTGATATTATTATTTTCGTGGAGAGTGAAGACGGGTATTTCGTTTTTAATTAAATATTTATCAATAGACTCGTATATTATTATAATACCATTTGAGTCGGATATGCACCGGCTTTCCCTGCAGATATTTGCTTTTCCCTTAAAATTTATATATTTTTTTAACCTTTTAGTTTTTAAACAGTAACAATAATCGCGGTCATTAGATTAATTGGTTTACCACACTCTGGTTCTCGAAAACGATATGTTTTCGTACTAGAACTTATTCTCAAAAAATAAAACTCAGTGAAAACTAAACCACGGAGTGGTGTCAGCCAAAACGGATTATTACATGAAATATAAATCGTCCAACCTTGACAAAATAATAGAAATATTTCCACTATATAGTAACTGTGTTCCAGCTCTTTACATAAATTCGAAATTCCCATTCAAATTGCATTGTTATTCGACCGTATTGTTATTATGATACAAGGATATACGCTTGGTTTTTCGCTCGTTTTATTATCATTTGTTTTCGTGATTTTTGTGTTTTTTTCGTGAAATTCAAAATACCCTTCCCCCCCCCCCCCGCCCACGACAGGGTATACTACTGCGGCGGATTGCGTCACGATTGTGAAATTGGCGTTGAAACAACGACGACGTTAACAAACAACTGTAATCGTTCTTGGGTCAAAGCTCAAACGCCGTCGCAGTAGTTTACAAACGATCGCCCTGGGGTTCGCCGCAATCGCTGTAGAAACAATAAAAGAATGATAGGCAGAACGACCCGGCCGGAGCACTTTGACGCCATCCCCTGACAGCCGCTCTGATATACATATATATACCATATATATATATATATATGTAGTATCATGTATATTATATTATGCATTATATAGAGCGAGTTTCCAATTAAATATGATTTTGGGCGCACACCATTCGACACTGATTACATTTTGACGTTGTTTTTATAATAATAAACAACTCGCCGTCGGGAACTCGTTTCACAGAGTAAGGACCGACGACAGACACGTGTCCTTCTGTAATTTGGTTTAGACATATAACGTAATCACTTCATTTAATTATTCGATCAACATTTTAATTAGGTATAAATTATAAAGTAAACGATTGTTATAGATTACACGGCAGGAACACGGAGCGATTAAAGGATGATTTACAGACACATTTCGAGAGTGAATTTTTTAACTGTAGGATTGACACACAACCGGTCGTCGTACTACGTAAGCGTCGTCTATTAATTTAATAAAATTAATAACAAAACATCAGGATGCCAAAGAAATATATGAAAAAAAAAAAACTTTAATGAGACGTAAACGCCATAGCATATTATTATTAGGGGATATCCCGAATGCGTCCCGTTTTTAATTTTTACCTTTTTCATAGCCCAAGTGCTTCCGCCGTCTTATCGACAAATTATATTACAGTGCCCGAGTGCGTTCGCCGTCTTATCGAGTTTTATCGGTCTTAACTCGTTATTTTATACACATCACCCAGACATATACACATTTTTGGAAATATTAAAAAAAATTCAAATCGATACTAAAATAGCAATCCGATCGGCCACACAAACAACAAAAAAACCAAAACAAAGTACGTGCAAGAAAATATTATACATCGAAGACAATATAAAACAATTTAATAATAATGAAATATCAAGATTCGATTTTGTCAAAAGAATGGCATTTAAACACCAGCCTATATAAATATATAATAATAACAAAAAACGTTTTAATAAATTGTACGCTCACCTAAACTTAACGGTGTAAGCTAGTTCTAATAATAATAATATAAATAATAATATTAATATTAAAAATAATATTTTTGGGGTGTAAGCCAGTTCACCTCCTCGTGGTGCACCCTGGGTAATTCTAAATGAACTGGACGCATTCGGGCTATGTAAAAAATATGACCTTTTTTTCTTGGGACGCACTCGGATGATACCTTATTATGGACGCACTAGAAACATTAAAAAAGGGTCATTTCGGAACGCACTCGGGAAACTCCCAATTATTAAAGGTACACTTTGTACGGGTAGAAATCATAAACATGAAATTTTTTTTACATAGTAAATTTATTTGTTTTTTTAACATAAACATTCATATGATTGCGACATATCTAATAAATCGTATTCAAACTGCTTCTACGTGACAAAAAAAAAAAAAATCAAATCGTTTTTCGGCTAAAAATTGATAAAAAAATATCGCGCTCTATTTTACTTCTCCGCTGTCGATTTCATTCGATAGGTTTTGAAAACGTTTCGATGATAAAATAATTATCGTCGTTGTTTTTCGTATAACGTGAGATATATAATATTATACTCTATGGCGCGTTTCCAAACGATGAATCCAACTGTAGCAATTATTGAAAACAGCTTCAGCCTCTCGTGGTCCTAAAAATAACACAAAATGGATAAACTCTAATTGAAAATACACCCTCGACGTCTGTATATACGTACACGTGTGTGTGTGTGTGTGTGTGTGTGTGTGTGATATGTATATAGTGACAAGTTTTTCGAATAATAATTACACAACTCTAGAGAATCACTCGAAATGCCCGGGGTGTTCGGCAATCATTTCTGACACATCCCGGGTGAATTGACCCGGGCGAGAGAGAAAGATTTGACTGCCTACGTCTTTGCAATTGTGCCGCCATCGCGTCGCCGTCGAATACCACACAATGTCGGATTCGGAGGAGGGACACACACAGGCACGAGTGACTTTAATTAAAATATTTACAGTATATATTTATAATATACGTATACAGTTATACGGTTTGGTGTAACTTATACCAAATAAATCGTGTAAAAATTAAATTTCGCGGTAGAGGGGTTCGACTTCTAAAGCCCCCTCTCGGATACTCGATATCGGCAACATATTATTATAAAATCTCGTGTAATGACTTCAAGTCGATTATATCCATAACAGATAAACTATACTATCGTTACTACGACGGAGACGCTTTAGGTGTGCTCAAAGCGCCTTTTGACCTCATAGTAACAGTAATAATAAATTGGCGCTATGTTTTAGCATTTGAATTTTGACTATCGTCCCGGGCAGGATTTTGCGGTACAGTTCTACTAGGGGAAAAATTTACCGACGGTCGTCAGATAAGTGACACGAATTCGGTTTCTTTTATTCGCCAGGTTTTCGCCACAAGTGGATAACTGCGGTGCGACCGCGCGGGGCGCTGCTGTACCGCGGAGATGTCTCCTATATGTCAGCGCGAACGGACAACAAACTTGGTACACCACATTCGCTCGTGGCGCGACTTCGGGTGCCGACTCCGACGTTTCGCAAGTCTCTCCTCAGTTTGATCACCTCGATTGCCCTTTTGATTTATCGTTCTTGCGGCCATGGAGTCTCTCGGACTTTCGTTCAACGACGCGACGCCGAGAAACCCACTCCAGGACATAAATTTGGACGGTTCTAGTAAGTGTCCCAGTGATTCATCGACGATTCGTAATAAAATTACCAAAATATACCGTCGAGTGGGGGGTACGTCATACAACGTGTTTGTTTATAGATTTTAAAGAAAACAAACAAAAAAAAAAAAAAAAAAAACCCAGAAAAAAAGCTGGTGCCAGTTTACATCCTGACACCCCTCCCCCTCACTAAAATGGCGCCTCCGTTTTTAATTACATTAACGTGTGTGTACTCATTGTGTTATTTTAATATGGTTGCAGGTATCGATAAAAAGGAAAAATACGACAAGTGCTTTTTTGGTAAAACCGACGTGCGCAAAGCAACCCGTTACATAGCCTCATTATATGGGGTACGTACCTGCCTACTTACACATTTTCGATCGTTCAAACGATTGAATTTCAAATTAAAAAAAAACACGCACATGAGTGTTTTTTTTTTTTTTTTACATTATTATAATATATTATATTATTTTACACGCGGTAAAATTAATAGATCCTTCGTTTCGCTCAGAATTTAAAATTTAAATTTGTAAAACAATAACAAAAAAAAATAAAATAAAATAATTATATCATGATATCGTGAACAAATCTACTCAATTAGTGAAAAATAATAAAAAAGTTTTTATTTTCTATTAATATATTATATGTGTAATGTGTATGTGTGCGTGTGTGTGTGTATTTCATATAATATGTTTTCTGTGTTACGTAAAATGTATACAGTACTATTGAAAAATTAATGTAGTTATCCAAGTTTTTAATTTTAATTTTCAGGTAATCAGTGCTTTTGGTCTCTCTGGATGTCTTATGAAGCATAACCAATACCTCCAGCAACCAAATAAGACATTGCATTTTAATAGTAAGTATTTGCTTTTTATTAGTACCTACAAAACAATCGATAAATGTCTGTATACGCGTTTATTTATACTTTCTAAATTATTAAATGCCTAAACGATTTTTAAATTTAAAATACGAATAATAAAAACTTTTTTATTCTATGCCAACGTTATATGACAATCAATCGGTACTACCGGTTGTTTATCGGGATAAAATATGAGTAAATGGCGTTGTTTGTCGTTTGGAAGTTTCAAAGTGTACACGTTTAATGATTAAATATATATTATACGAGTATACGACGACGTTTATTCATAATATTATAATGACTATATTGGCTTGTTTTCTTTATTTTTGTTTTCAGTCTGCGATAGCATTATCAACGATTACAACGATGTTTTACTCTCCGAGCACAGCCCGCAAGTTAAGATTCCGCTGGACGGCGCTAAAACTTGCTACGAAAATAAATTCGAAAACGAACTGTTCGTGGTGTGGATTTGTTTCTATTTTGAACTGTTCACAATAATCGTGATCGCCTCGAGCAGCTGTCTATTAGGAATAGCCACACATTATGTGAGTACGAATTTCGATTGATAAATTGTGAAAACGATGAACAAAAATGTATTTACCACAGTCGTATAAAGCAGGGGTGGCCAACTTTAATAGACTCGTGATCGACCTCTGAGTTTTTCTAGGTTGTGGCGATCGACTCGAGTTCATCTCGCGATCGACCCGTTGGCCACCCCTGGTGTAAAGTACGCACCCCTATAGGCCACCTGTAAAATATACGATCGCACACGAGTTCGCAATGTGTTTCAGCATAAAATCTTATTCGTCTATCAATGGTTGGCGGTGAACACGATATATTCCGTGTATTTCGCAACCTATCTTATCTGCGTGATCCTGGTGAAACTCGACGGCTCGCAATACGATCCATTGACCAGGGCCGACGTAATGCTCGGACTGTTGATGATTAGTGCGTGTCGACAGGAACAGCATAATATTTACACGTTGAACTGTTTGGTAATTTTCGTTTCGCTTTCAGTCGTCGACGGCCTCTGGATGGTCGTAGTCGTGCGCTTTCGCCAGAACGAACTGAAGATTTTAAAGGTGTACCACTATCGCGCGGCCAGACTGGTGCGGTTTGCGTTGGATTCCACGACTTATGTGCCCATGCCGGAGCCGCCCGTCGTTCTGAATGAAAAATATCTTGACGAGGTGCTAAGCTCTATACCTAACCTAAACTACAAGTGTGTGTGTGTGTGTGTGTGTGTGTGTGTGTGTCTGTTTTCGTAATATCGTTACTAATCGTTATTGATTCAACTCAGGATTAGTTTGTAATAATTTTATAAAATACAAAGTTATTTTAAATCAAAGTATAATAAGCATTTTCTTATTCCAATGCAGGATATGGTGGAAGTCCAATAGATGTGCTGTGCGAATAGTGGACCTCAAACAGAAGAAACCGTATCGCAAAGTGTGTTAAGTATTTATGAATTCACCCGTCGTCAACGTTGTATAATCGTGTAGACACGTAGTCGTAGTGCAGTAGCAACGTAGGTATTTAGTAGATTTTTTCAACTTAGTGTCCAGTAAAGTAACCCGCGAGTAAAATATACCATAGTCAATAATGTGATGTGGAATATCACTCCCGACCTCCGCACATTATTTTTAATTATTATAGATTTTTACAACGGATAAAACAGTCCGTAAAACGTAAAAACAAAACAAAACTAGATTAAAAAAAGTGTGTGTGTGTGTGTGTGATAATTAATAATATTTATAATCTATTTTAAAAACTAGATCCACTAGAGCTAGACACTAGTGGACTCGCTTGTTATTCCAATATTCCCAACAAACTATTGTGTTTGGGACGCTTTAGATAAAAATGTCCGTGTATTACAAGTAATTAGGTACAACTATTTGATTATTTGATTATTTTTTTTTTTTCAATAAAGAAGTCGACTGTATTTTCATTTGATATTGTATTGTTTTATTTTCTAAACAAGATTTTCTAGAAACAATAATACTTTACAAAAATACTGAAGTACGTATAAAAACCAAGAACAAACGAAGTCGAGTACTGAAGTCGACAGTTAATATATTGTTATGAGTTGGTTTAAAAAGGCCTCATACAAATGCAGCCAGTATTGAACGAGCTGAAAAAAATTATTTCATAATATACATAACTAAATTATTTTAACATTTTTCGATTTGTATGTAATATTATTGGTCATTGTAATAATACATGTCCCAATGTATATTTTACGATAAAATTATCGTTGAAAATCAGTGTGCCAAGTTGTGGACAATCTTTGTCTGATTGTCACTTTTAAACAGCATATATATATTTGAAAATTTAAAACGTTTGTTAAATGTTAAATTTAAAAACAAGTACTTTAATAAATCTCACTAAAAGTCATAAACGTATACAATAGGGTGAACATATGTATAAAAAAATAAAATACAAGACAAAAATGTATTATCCGTAGTATTTTTAAACTAATAAGTATTTAATATATTTATTTATTTTTTAATTTTTTTTTGTCGATTTTTAATCGTAACTATTTTAGATTAAAATTCAACAATGTTAAAACATTATTTTGAAAAACATAAAATAACACGGTTAAATTAAATTAATACTTTTTACGATTAACAGAATGCGCCGAACAGGTATTTTCGCGAGACGTTTAAGCCACGCCTATTACTCGCAGTCGGCGGACCCCGTTTGTTCGTCTCGTCGTACGTTAGTATAGTACTAACGTGTGCCCGTGATGCGCGAATAAAAAACGTATTTTAATACCGTCTTTGATAACAATATTAATTATTAAAGTCACTGTTGGCGTAATTTCATTTGCACGCACATTAGTATTTAGAAGAGAAAAAATATTTTTTCACCGTTATCGTTCTATAGTTCTATACTATCGTTTTTTTTACGTTATGAGTTCGGGATATTTTACGCGTAACATCATTGATTATATTCACTATATAATTCAAACTATAATCAATGGATTAATATAATATAGAGGCGGCGCCTCCCTTGAAAATTAGGGAAGAAAAGTGGTTAAAATCGTAGTAATTATTATTGGTTTTATAATTTCAATTTTTAATTAATTTAATAATAAAAATATACACAAAACATTATCGTATTATCGCAGATTAGATATCCTTTTTATATACATATATAAAAGAACAGGCCTTTTTTATGTTTCCATTTTGTGACGACGCTGTTTAACTTTTTTCCAATTTTTTTTTTCACAGAGTTGTTCCAAATACCTTCCCGAGTGTCGCCACGTCGCCCGATTTTCAATGTTTTTAAAGGGTTGAAATCGGTATAATAATACAATATAAAAATGAATCCCTATATTTACCTGCAGGTATCCTCATCACGCGTGAACGACTGGACCGATTTAGCTAATTCATCTTTTCTTTTTTTTTTGTTGTGTTTGTTATTGTCAGGAGAAGGATTTTACGGAACGAAATTTAAGAAAATTAACCCTGACGGGGTTAAAAGGGGTAAAAATGGAAAAAAATCCGGAGCTCCAGTGAGCTTTGTGGTATTAAATTTGGTCAATAGTTTCGTTTTATATAGCAGAGGCATGCTGGATCAGTATTCAGACCTGGCAATTCGGGAAGGCATTAGGGGCGATGATTTCGGGGTGAGCTCGTTTTATTCGTAAACCTATTTCGATAAGAACGCCGATAACGACGAGTTATCACAGCACTGCGGGCGGGCGGCACGTGAATGTTCCGTTTCCGCGATTGAAATATAAAACGCGACGCGCGGCACGTGAATGTTCGGCGCGCCGTGGCCGTGTGGTCGCGTGGCCGCCGCGATGGGACGACGAGGACGTGGTCGCGCGCTGCGGACAGAACTCCGGATACCGCGGTCGCGGTCGTCCGTCCGGAGGTCGTTTAACAAAACGACCGTTAAAAAAAAGGAAATTACTTTCCATGAATTCGTAAATTATCAGCCAATGGGCTATTAGTTTTTCCAACCGTTTCGGCCGACGCGAGGTTACTGGTTTTCCATTCCGTTTCAGTCTTCGTCGGTCCGCGCGTATGTCCGAACGTGTCCGTGTCTCGAGAATTTTATGCCGACCGCCATCGAATCTCGTTTCACTGTTTTCGAAATTTCGTCTCGCGGCGATGGTACCACTCGATGTACCGTAATAATTAAACCGCGTGCAATTCGGTCGAACTACATGTCCGCGGCGAAGTGCGTGAATCCGCTCGTACTCGGCTCGACGGACGTTACCAAGGTATACAGGCGACCGTTACCTCAAACGACCACGGCCGTGTCTTCAACGGCCGCGTCTGGTACCACGGCGTCGCATTCTCACTGCGTCGCGTTGCCGTTGTCCGTGTCATCGTCGTCATCGTCGTCGTCGTCGTTTTCCGTTTTTTTCATCGCGGTGGTTTGAATGCAAATCGCGAGTGCGAGTGTTTTCGATTGCGCGATGGCGAGTACCGCGACCGGATCGCGTACGAAAACGCGATGGAAAGAAAATCGTAAATGTTCCGCCGCCGCCGTGGCCGTGTGGCCGCGGTCGCGCGCCGCGAACGGGAATCCGGATACCACGGTAATGGTTTTCGGAAAACGACCGTTACGAAAAAAATGACTTTCCATGAATTCCCATGAATTCGTAACTTCTCATTGGCTGTTCGTCTCGGCCGACGCGGGGAGGCTGGGATTTTCTTCCCTTTGTTTCAGTCTTCGTCGGTTCGCGCGTACGTATTGGGATTGTCCGAACGGGTCCGTGTTCGAGAATTTTATGCCGACCGCCATCGAATCTCGTTTCACGATTTCAAAATTTTCATTTCGCGGCGATGGTAATAGTAATTATCGACGAATAATCGCACGTCTCACGGCGGTCGCGTGGGTGGAACCAAATTATTTGTCGCTTAATAACTACCGTACTATCGATGTTTAGCGTATTTTCCGTTTCGGTCGCGTTCGCGGTGCGCCGCCGCGCCGCCGCCGTTCGCCAAAACGGCTTGTGAATTTTACCGTCCGCCAAAAACAAACGTATCATAGTAATATCCGTGGTTCGCGCGAGTAGTGAAATAATCGTTCCGGCGTGTTTGCCCGCGTCGTCGTGGTGTTTTTATTCGAGTGTACCAGCACGAAATACGTTGTGAAATGTTTCGGACCCGCCGAATGAAAACGGTCGTCAATGCAGTCGACGACGGCCCGAGGTTAGTGATAGATAATATATTATAATATTATATCGATGTAAAAAATAAGTACGACCCACCGACGTGTTATGCAAAAGCAAAACTTATTATTATTATATTATATGCCTATTAATCCACCGGGCGAGCCCGAGCGCCGAGTAGCGAGTATAGTAGTAGTGAATTCGACGGCCACTCGGTCGAGCGAATGAGGAATGCGACGCCAGGTCTATATTAGCGTGGCCGCGTGGCCGCAGTGACGGAGAGGGGACGGGGCCCGCGCCGCGGACGGAATTCCGGATACCGCGGTAACGATTCTCGGTAAACAAAAAACCGTTACGAAAACAATCACTTTCCATAATTTGTGAATAATTATTCTCATTGGCTTGTTAGTTTCAACCGTTTTAACGGCCGACGACGTGGGGATTTCCTTTCCGTTGTCCCATCAGTCTTCGTCGGTTTGCGTGTATGTGGTGGGCTTCTCCGAACGGGTCCGTGTTCGAGAATTTTATGCCGACCGCCATCGAATCTCGTTTCACGACTTCAAAATTTTCATTTCGCGGCGATGGTAATAGTAATTATCGACGGATAATCGCACGTCTCGCGGCGGTCGCGTGGGCGAAACCAAATTATCTGTCGCTAAAATACTACCGTACCGTCGATATTTTCGGTGTTTAGCGTATTTTTCGTCTCGTTCGCGTTCGCGTTGGTGCGCCTTTCGCCAAAACGGTTTGTGAATTTTACCGTCCCCATTTTTGTTTTTGGTTTTTTTGTTTTCGTTTCGCGCAATATTTTCCAACGTCTCGACTTGTGCGTACATAACTTACTGTGTAATTAAAATATAACATTTCTTTGCGACAATTCGCGATCGCTTAAAGCGGGCCAGCCACAATAGGCGCATCACATATTCACATTCGTTCAATATTGTATTGCGATGCCGCCACAAACAAACCTATGGTCGAGGTAAGGTTTATTATTATAATAATACCTAATATGATTCAAATATTCAATTGTATATATTATTCAAACGGCCGACTTGTTTATGTTTCGGTCGTGCCAACGAGGCAATATATTATTACTATTAGTATTGTATTATCCGTGTGTAACGTATACACCGTAGACGAAACAAATATTAACGGTTTTATTTTATTTTTAACAACTAAACGCGCGTATACTCAGTGACACAACTAGGCTAAATTGGGCCCCAGTATCATTTTGAAGGAAAGGCCATATAATTTATGTTTTTTACAATAATTTTTTAACTCTTTTAAAAATAAAACATTCCGGATGAATATACCGGGTATAATATCGAATGTATAGTCGGATGTCTTCAGTATAGGATAAAATTATTAACAATATGATTGGCCTAATCCACTAGCATAGGGTTGGGCCACTCTGGTTCTAAAATTATATTTCATAATCACAGTGCCCAAAACAATCATGTGCTGCCAGCCTGCCATCTACAGTGAATCATTTTTTTGTTGTGGCCATAGTGGATTTCAAATGTCATATCATAATTCCGAAACGTTTTAGGGTCAGCTATATAGTATAATCATTGATTATATAATAGTCTATTATATAATCAATGCCCAATGGTATAATATAATAATGGGTTCTGATATTCGATAGTGTCCGTCGCAATCACGAGCACAGCAGTGTAATCAATTATATCACCGTTGATAACAATGCCAAAGGCTATGTAAATATTATCTAGAATTTGAACGGTTTGAAATATTTGATAACGTTTGAATTGAATCACAAATCTTATCTCACATAAGTTCTCGGATCGTAAACCGGAGAATTCGAATTGTTTTGCTTTTCACTGCGCTCTATTACTATTATCAATTCTATTATATACAATAATAATTGATGGGCACCCACTTTTTGGTCTTGGTTATCCCGTGAAAATGTAATATATAGTCGAAAACTGTGCCGCACACAATATAATATAGCGTACTGACGTAGCTTTGCAATAGACTTTTTATCATAACAATTGTAATGTTACTGAATTAAGTCTCGTGATTCTCGAAGGCGAACCGTGTCGACCGTTGTAGATTATATTATTCTATATAGACGAAGAGAGATTTCGTTTATCAATAATTATCTTTTGAAACGACGCGGACGCCATAATAATCATAATAATAATATAATATTATCTTTGTGCCGAGTGTTGACATTATTTTCAAGTTCACTATAATAATAATGGACTTTATAACCTTACTTTATTCTTAATGATATTATAAACATTTATAACCGCAAAGAACGTACGCGGCAAGAGTGTCAATAACGGATGACGTGAGTAACTGCGTAGTGCATCCAACAGAGAATAATACGTATCATAATAATAATAATATTTCCGAATGTATTGTGTTTTATTTGTATGTGCGTTGCCGCTGTTTCTTCCGCTAAATAATTCAATCTTACATTCGACCGGAATCTAATAACCGTTTACTATTTTACCATCGTCGTTTTAAACGTCAGTATACGCTATTATTTCGAGTTCGCAGTACGTTTCTACATCACTTCGGTGACTGTATATTACTCGTAAATATAGAATAAAACAATCGTCGTACTGTGTTATTTGATCGTAAGTACACGTTTGAGTACCTAAGTAATTTAATGTACATACCTACCTACTGTATTAAGCTACATTAGGTTTGTATATTACATTTTATTGTAAGTTAACACAAATCTGTAAAACGAAATAGATTTTAAAATGTTGAAAATTGATATTTACATAAATAATTCAATGATATCTATCATATTAATTTGTCTTTGGTCTCGAAGGACTTGCAGAGCTCATTCTGTTTTACAAGATAAATCTTTTTTTTCGTTTACCGTACGAGGTAAAAGTAGGTAGATACTGTGTATAATATGCTTGTAGATATTGTATCAAACTAATATGTTGCTTTTTTTAGGTATCTCCATATGAATCATAAAATAAAGCAACTAATATTATAATAACCGCTCCATTCCTACATTGTAATGTAAACAAATTAAAATTTCAAGATTGTTGTGTAAATAATCATTAATAAAAAAAATCATCAAATAAAACAACAGAGAAAAATCTTAAAAATTAAATGTATGTATGCCTTTTGTTTATAAAAAGATATATAAATTATAATTATTTTTATTATTTTTTGTTTTCATGATAGAATGCTAGTAGAAAGTGCATTATAATGGGTTGGAAAAAAAGAAAGTCCATTAATAAACATGCAAACCAAAATGACCAGCCTGAGAGACTTGAAATGAACAATTCCAATGATTCAAATCAAAAAAATTCAAAAAATAGAAAAAAAAAACTGAAAAATAGAAGAAATCCACAAGGTACAGATTTGGGAAAAGGCACGAATATCAAAAATAATGACAAACAAAATGAAACTGATAATAAGTTTAGTTTTGGATTTGAACGCCTTGAAAAATTATGTGATAAAGAGCCGTCTGAAATAATATTTGTGATATCTAACAAAAATAATGGTTTCATGGATTTGTTCAAATTAAATATAGATCCAGATTGGATATTTTTACTTATGAAAGTTTCTGCCAAGATTTGTTCTACAGAGTTCAGTCAATGCAAAATAAATTTGTTATCAGAATTTACTTGTAATCAGTTTTTGGGCCATCTAAAAACATTTATATTGAATACTCCAATGGAAAAAAATCCTAATCGGGTGAGCCATATGAATATTTTTTTCAATAACTGTTTAGAAGTGTTTCAATCTATTATCACTTTATTTCCAAAAACAGCTGTTGAGAAATTAAAAGAAATAGTTGTGAGCGCTAATATTGCATTAACTGGTATGAAAAAGTATTATTTTCATACCGAGATAAATGAAATTACAATGATTAATATGAATGAACTGCTTCAAAAACTTGATAGTATAAAACTTTCAAAGGAACTAAGATTTGCAGAAAAATTAGTAATTGATACTAATCTCCAGTTATTATCTCCACCTGAAAATTTTAGAGAATTAACCGTTTATCCAACAGCTATTGATCTGGAGATTGGAGAGCCTTTTTTACGTCCTAATATTTTAAAAGGAGCTTATCAGGATGTAGAACATTATTTAGATGTACAATTTCGTCTTTTACGTGAAGATTTTATTGCTTCTTTACGCGAAGGAATCAAGTCCTATAGAGAATAGTCAAATGTTCAGTATCAACATCAACGTAAAAAAAAAATAAATAGTATACGCGTTTATAAAAATGTTGAATTTCAAAACAAAGGTGAATTTGTCAATTATAAAAATAGTTATTTAATAAACTTTGACAAAAAAAATAAATTGAATGTTGACTGGGAAGTGACCAAACGGTTTATGTATGGTTCGTTATTGTTATTTACAGTAAATGAGTTTCGTACATTTTTTTTGGGCATTGTTTTAGACCATAATGTTGAACTTTTAAAGCACGGAAAGTTAATTGTTGAATTATTAGATGATGCATTACCACTGTATAATACATCTCTTACAATGGTAGAAAGTGAAATATTTTTTGAACCATATAAATGTTCCATGGAAGTTCTCAAAAAAATTAGTAGTCATAATTTTCCCATGGAAAAATATATAATATCAGCTTGTAATGATATAGATTATCCGCGTTATATCAACATACTACCAGAACAATGTTATTCAATTGATGATTCAAACAAATTCTGTGTGTTGTTTGACAATGAATGGCCTACTAAAGAACAATTGGAACTTGACGAGAAACAATATAGTGCGTTAAAAGCTGCATTAACTCATGAATTTACAATAATTCAAGGTCCTCCCGGAACAGGAAAGACATTTATTGGATTGAAAATCATGAAAACTTTTATAGATAACTTATATATTGAAACAGATTTTACCAAGCCACATTTGAAAAAACCAATTTTAGTCGTATGTTACACTAATCATGCTTTAGATCAATTTATGGAAGGTATATTAAAATTCACAGATAAAATCGTAAGAATTGGTCGCCAATCAAAATCAAAAGTTATTGAAAATTATAGTTTGAGGAATGTTGTTTATAATAATAGTAAAAATTACCGTGTGAACCAAGACCTTGAAGAAATTAAATATAAAGTTAAATGGCTTATGAATAAAATAAAATATTTTAGAAAATGTAGTGAGTTTATATCTGAAAATGAAGGCGTATTAGAATTATCCCTGGTGAAAAATGGCATGCCTAAAAAATTTCATCATTATTTTCATACTAATTTGGATCTTCTTTCATGGTTATTTCAAGATTTTGATTACTTTCATATCGACCCCATAAGATTTATAACCACAATTGGTCATAACATTTTTTGGCGGGTATTTCACTCTGAACAACTGTTACAAATTAATGATGAAAATAATAAATATTATAATGTATGTGATGATAATAATTCTGAAACTGATAATGATATCGTTATTTACAGTATTACTCTAATGGACATGAAAAATGTTTGCCATGAACTGATCTCTGATTATGAACAATTAGAAAATTCATCAAATATGAATGAATATTGTTATAATTCAATTGAAGAAATAAAATTTAATATCAGAGCAATGGAAAATATACATGATTATTTTGTCACAATGGTAAATTTAGCTGATGCTAATATTAAATTACCAAGATCAATTTCAGATTTAAATTCATTAAATATGAGACAAAGATGGGCCTTGTATTTCCGTTGGGTAAAAATTACCAATGAGATGTTTGATTTAAAAATAATAAATTATGAAAAAATATATAATAACATTTATAAACAATATGCTGAATTAAAAGAGTTGGAAAACATTGCGATTTTAAATTCAATGCATGTAGTAGCGTTAACCACTACGGGTGCAGCTCAACACAGAATGATGCTTGAAGGTTTACAATCACCAATCGGTATGGAATTTACCATTAAATATGTTTGTTTTAATCATCATAACAGTTGGTTTTAATTTTCAGTGATGGTTGAGGAAGCTGCTGAAGTTTTAGAAGCACATATAATCTCATCTTTAACTAAACACTGTCAACATCTAATATTAATAGGTACAGTACAAAATTCCGTAAAAATATAAATTTTGTTTTTATTTTTAAATTTAATGATGTACCATTGACATTTTTCAACTCAATACATCGCTCATCCTTTTTTTCTTAAGGTGATCATAAACAGCTCCGCCCTAGTAATGCTGTCTACAAATTGGCAAAAGATTTTAATTTTGATATTTCATTGTTTGAACGTATGGTAAATAATAACGTTCCATATTACACATTAGAAGAACAGCACAGAATGCGACCTGAAATAGCATCAATTTTAACTCCAACCATTTATTCTCAATTGAAAAATCATATATCCGTTTTTAATAGAGAACACATTCGTGGCGTGACAAAGGATTTATTTTTTCTTAACCATCATGTTTTTGAAAATGAAGTATGTTATTAAACTAATGTGTTGTTCATACATTATATTGTTCGTAATGACATTTTACTATTTATTTTAATTTATTTTTTAAAGGTTGAGGAAATTACAAGCAAGAGTAACAAACATGAAGCTTCATTTTTAATTATGTTTGCTAAACATTTACTTTTACAAGGTTATACTAGCAGTCAAGTGACAATTTTAACCACTTATAGTGGTCAATTGTTTCTACTTCGTTCTGTAAGTTTTATTTATTTACTTATCAAATATTTATTTTTACCCAAAAATGCCATCGTTAAAAAATTAAGACTACATTTTACATGATACATATTTCTAGTATCAAAATATATATTCTAGTGTTGAGTATAGGTATAAGTGGGCCCTTAAACCTTTTTTGGCAACCCTAAACATTTTTGTCAACATATACAATTTTTATATATTATTAATATTAATAACTAAAAGTTATAAATATAACAAAATTAAATAATTATAATAATTAGTTATAAGTCTAGAACTTAAAATAGTATTTTAATTATTATTAATTTTATTTAAAATAACAATGGAAAAAGTTTTACTTTCAACAGGGAAAATATAATTTTAAATATATATTATTGTAAAAATGTTTTTGTATTTTTGTAAAATAATTATGAAATTGTGGGGGCCCCTGGGCTGAAACGCATCCAGTCCCCCGCCCCTAAATTTGGTCTTGACTATTTTTATAATATTCCATATTTCATATTTATTTTAACAGTTTTATTAGTTTAGTATTAGTAATTTATTTTACACATTTGTAGTTGCAACAGAAGTTTTCAATATTACAAGGCATGAGAATTGCAGTGGTTGACAACTATCAAGGAGAGGAAAGTGATATTATATTGCTGTCTTTAGTTAGAAGTAATGAAAATGGTAATGTCGGATTTTTGAAAACAGAAAACAGAATATGTGTAGCATTGTCGAGAGCAAAATACGGTCTTTATATAATGGGTAACATGGATAATTTGTACGATTCTGGTAATTTATGGAAACAAATTAAAAAAACATTGGTTGATCAAGATTCATATGGTAAATATACTTTTGTGCTTGTTTGTATAAAATTGCCAGTTATTAAATTCATAATTAACTATTTTATTCAAGGTGATGAATTAACATTGCAATGTACCATACATTTGGAAATTTTTACCAAAGTTTCTGAAGGTGAACATTTTAAAAAAATCAATGAGGGTGGTTGTACCAATTTGTGTAAGTCATTGCTGGTGTGTGGTCATTATTGTGCAAGCTTATGTCATCCCACTGACCGTGAACATGAACAAGTTAAATGTATTGAGCCATGTATCAAGTAAAGTTTAAACGTGTTATTATAAATTGCTTATTAATTTATTTTGTACATATTATTTCTTAATAGTAGAATTATAATTAATAATATATATGTTAATATACATGTTATAGAAGCTGTGATTATAACCATCCATGTTCAAAAAAGTGTTTTATGGATTGTGGAAAATGTACTGTGCCTATGATGAAAGAGTTACCTTGTGGACACAAAATACTATTGCAATGTTTTGTAGATGATTTATTATCTTTCCCTTGCGCAGAAACAGTAAGAATCATTGTTTATGTATAAACTACTTGTAATCCATTTTTAAAATTATTAACATGATAATTTTGAATTAAAGGTGGAAACAGTCTTAGAGGAATGTGGTCATAAGATTAAAAATAAGTGCTTTGAACAAAACCCTGAATGTTCAATGATGTGCTTAGACCAGCTTAAATGTGGACATTTTTGTGATCGTTATTGCCACGAAAATGATGATCCTGAACATGAAAAGGTAACTGGATAAATTATTATTTCTTAAACTATTTTATGGACCACCATTATAGCGGGTTTTTCAATATTTTTATAGTATAAATGTAAGAAGTCTTCTGAACACGTCCATCAAGAATGCCCTTTTAGACACAAATGTATAAAGTTATGCCACCAAGATTGTCATTATTGCACTATAAAAGTTAATAAAATTCTACCATGTGGTCATATGGAAAACGAAGTCCCTTGTGGATGGAAGACAAATATAATTAAATGTAATCTTCCATGTGAACGTAATTTAATTTGCAATCATAAGTGCCAAGGGAAATGTCATGAAGCTTGTAAACCTTGTGAAAATCAAGTTAGTTTTTAAAATTATTTATTAATAAGGAAATTGAATATTTAACAATTATTTAATTTTGTTATTTCTATCTGTCACGTGTGCGCAACATATTAATATAAGGCTATCCTTTGCCGACCAATATGTTTGGTACATTAGAACATTAGAAAAATGTATATTTTATTTTGATAACTGTTGAGGATAGCAATTTTGGATAAGAAATACAATATTTTAACTACTATGTTGTGTGTGTGTGTGTATGAGGTAGATACTAGATAGAAAAATAGAAAAGAAATAAACATATTCTCCATATTCCTCTTCTTAATTAAATAGTTTTTATATGGACATATTTTTAGGTAGAAAAAATTATACCTGACTGTGAACACTCGATTATGATTAAATGTAAAACTATGCCCAAACGTGAACATTGCACTATGAAATGTGAGCGAATTTTAATTTGTGGACATCAATGCAAAAATAAATGTGCAGTAGAATGCACTAAAATGAAATGCAAAGAAATAGTATTGCAAAGAACAAGTAAACTTGTTTGTGGTCATGACAAAGTTTGGGTTTTATGCTGTGACAAAAATAAAAGTAATTATTTGTATCATCAAATAATAATATTTTTTTATTTAAATTCATTTGTTAAATTAATCTTATTTATACATACATATTTACTACCCTACTCACCTTATTTTATAATTTAACAATGTACCATCTTCTAAGCTCCATCTTATGAATTTTAGTTTCTTTTTCTTTATCTAAGTATCTGTGGTATATCATAATAAATTAGTTGTTTTACTTCATAAACTTATTGCTCATAGAATAATACTGATTTCAGAATTATAATTTACAAAATTAAAAATTATGTGCTTTATTTTTTTACAAACAATTTGAACAGAAATAAGCTTTTTAAAAAAATATAAATAAATTTCAAAACCATTAAATCAGTTCATCTAAACCAGAGGTTCCCAACCTATGGTCCACGGACCACTGGTACATACATATACACATCTACAACAATTCCATATTAGTTCAACTAAAAACTATATATAAATGTATAATAAAATATAGGTATGCATTTATAAATGGAATTAATTAATATTATAATATTTTAGAATTCCAAAAGGACAGTCAATATGTACTTGATAAATGTCGTGAACCGTGTCTTAAAAAATTAAACTGTAATGATATTTGTACCGGTACATGTGGAGAATGTAGACAAGGTCGTTTACATGTACCTTGCAATGAGAAATGTAAAAAAATGAACCCGTGTAACCACACGTAAGTTATTTTTTAAAGTTTTTACGTACAAATGTTTTTTTATAATATTATTACATTTCTTTATTTCAATTTTCATCAGATGTGAATCACAATGTCAGCAACCATGCCTACCTTGTAACCAGAAATGCTTATATTCTTGTGTCCATTCTAAATGCAATAACACTTGTGGTGATAAATGCGTGACATGCCAAGTAATCAAATTATTTAATATTTGTCAATATAACGTTTACTACATGCAAGAATTTATAGAATATAATGTTTACTAAATTTTTTTTATAGAAAAAATGCAATTGGCAATGCTCTCATTTGATATGTACCAAAAAATGTGGTGAAATTTGCAATAGAAAGCCTTGTTACAAGCCTTGTGAACTTATATTGCAGTGTGGGCATGATTGTATTGGTTTTTGTGGTGAACCATGCCCTCCTCTTTGTCGAATATGTCAAAAAGATGAAGTTGCAACATTATTATTTGGAAATGAAGATGTTCAAAGTGCAAGGTAATAGGAAAGTAGAAAGGATATTTCTTCTATTTGAAGCTGAATCATTTGGTTTTAAAATAATTGTTCATTTTAATACTATTATAAATTTTCTCATTTACCAATTTAGTTTCTGTGTAAATCAATGTAAATCGTTTAATTGATCATTAATTTTTTTTTAGAAAACATCATATACTTATATTAGTTTATGTTTAATTTAAAAATGAATTCTGATAGAAATGGAAAAGCAATTTCTTTTGAAAACCTTTATTATTTAAATTTACCTATATTAAAAAAAACTTAATCTTAGTTACGTTTTAATAGACAATAATCAAACTTCCTAATAATTTTTGCAAATACTTTTATTCTCTTTATTACAAATATTACTTGTTGTGGAATAACATTACAATCAAATTAAAGTTAATTAAAAATAGCAATTCTACTACAGCAATGAATCAATGATAAATTTAATATCTCATTGAATACCTTTTAAAGTACTTGTTTTTAAATTTAATTGTGAACATAACAAATATTTTCAATCTATATACTGTTTAAAATGAAAAATTGTTAAATATTTCTATTCGTATAGTTGCTAAATGAATACTTTTTGTTAATTCATTTGAAATATTCTGTTAAATTAGTTAAATGATTTTGAAACATTGTAGTGCTCAGTTCTCTCTATGGTTTCAATCCGTAGATTGGTTTGCAGGTATACATGGGAGAGGGATTGTGCAGTGGTTTCCCGTTGCCTTCTGCACAGGGGAGATGGCGGTATCTCTCTCTCTAGACAGTTGCCTACCCACAGAGAGAGGCCGCCCATGGCCGGGTTCGAACGGGTAGTGCTCAGTTAAGTTTTAATTATTCTCGCCAAAAAGATTTTTTTATTGACATACTGTCAACGATAATACCATTTATTTTAGCATAAAATATATATTTAGATATACAATATATTGCTCTTTACAACCTTTATTGTAAAATAATTTAATTAGTGAAACATGTAAGTGCAAAATATTTTTGAGGCTTGAGAATTATTTGAGAGGACTGAACACTCCCCTAGATATTGACATAATATATGAATAACATCGAATTTTTTAAAATATATAAACCACAATAATGATATAATTATATACAAAATAATTATTTAGTATTATTTGTCTTTGGCATTTAATGTAATCTATTTTATTTTTTTTTATTGTTTTTAGGTTTGTTTACCTTGACGATTGTGGACATTCAATTGAGTCTAAAACATTAGAGCTGTGGATGAATCAGAATAATGAAGAAATAACTATCAAAAAGTGCCCATCGTGTAAAACTCCAATTATGAAAACCCAGCGTTTTATGAATGTCGTTAAAGTTTTTCTGGAAGACATTTCAAAAATAAAAAAACAACAGATTGAAAAATTAGCACTTATCAATATGAACCAGAAGAAATTCTTGAATGCATTGAACGATTTGAATTATAAATTCAATTCAACATTTATTGCCGATATAAATAAATTTAGCCATATCAAACATTTATGGAACAAATTTTGCATGCCTTTATTGGATTTGAATAATAGTAAGAAAAATAATTCCAACAAACAACATTTTTCATTATCGGCCAAGGAAGTCGAGTCTTTGAGATTTGTCATTGATCTGTTCAAGAGTATGTCTAAGTATAAAAAAATGATTGAAAATATAGATAAAACAATGAAAACAACTGTTATCAATCATTTTGTTTGGCTACTTTCTGTTGCTTTTACTTATGCTCTGCAGTTGTCAAATCAACAAAAATCTGAAATAAACAGAGAAATGGTACGTGCCATAAGGATTATAAGTTTATGTATGATAAAATCTGACAGACATTTCAAGCATACCTTATATTTCAGACAACTATTGTTAACAAATTCAAATTCATTAAAAGATAAAGTAAATGATATGGAAGTTTTACTAATGTCGCATAGAGTATATAGTCCAAAAGTAGACAAGAGTATACAAGACTTGACCACACTAATTCAGGCTGAAATTGGTGATTATTCAATAACAAATGACAAAAAAATGATTAGTGAACATATGTCAACCTTTAATAAAGGTATCGTAACGCAGGATCATTGGTTTAAATGTCAACTTGGCCACGTTTATTGTGTAACTGAATGCGGAGGGTCAGGACAAAGATCTGTTTGCCCTAATCCTAGATGTATTGAAGTAACCGATAGGCATTTAATTTAGTTTTTGAACGATTATCATAATATCGGAGACAGATGGTGCTGAAAATATTCACTATAAATTTATTAAGTTGAATTTTTTATTATTATTATTACGTTTATTTTATGGGTTATAATTTTCAAAGTATTTTATATTTTTTAAAACTTAAGTATTTTAAAAAAAAGCTTAGTTTGCATACATTATTTATGTTTACTTTTTATATTTTTAACTAAACAACTTTTTATATCTTTATGTATATCGAGAAATTTACAATTGTAAAATTGTCAAATAGAAATACAGTTAAACATTTTACTCATACATGTTTGCAATTTTCTAATATTAATAGTCCAATAATTAGATATCTTTTGAGAGCTCATAAATACATTTATTTAATTGGTTTTGATCACATGACTCGTTTTGAGTAATACAAATTTTTGTCGTTCATGAGGTAATCTAAATTAAATAGGTAGCATTGTTGACATTCAGTGGGTTTGCACTCTGGAAAATATTGATTTTTCTTTTTTATTAAACAAATTTTGTAGCCCACTCTGCTATTTTTATCTCTATCCTATATAATAAGTAGCAAATGCTATAAAATGAAAAATATGATTTCGCCACACATAAAGAAAAAAAAAATCATGATTTTTCCACCAGAAACGTATGGCAATCGAACATATCGGTTATTACTTATTAGTTATTAGTAAGGCTCGGATTTTGTAGCAAATGCTTCTTTTGAGGGGTGTGTGATAGAAAGATAATTCTCATAGATAAATACGTTTTGAATCGTTCTGATTTCAATGAATTAAACATTTTTCTGCTGTTTTTTGCTTTTTTCCACAAAACTTGCTTTTTATTGCTTTTTCCCCTATTTGGTTATTTTTTCTTAATTTTTACATATTTTTCTTGAAAATTTAACTTATTTTTATGTATATTATACTTGGACTATAAATCATTATTACCAGAAATTTTAAAACCAGTAATAAACGTACGAGTGATAAAATAACTATCGTTATTGTGCCGAAATTGTAATGAATAATCATAACAGTATGATTTAAATGATTTAGTTTATATAAAATATGCATGGATTACATCGGGTTGATGTGGAAAGGTCTTTTTCTACGTATAAATTTAATATATTAGCAGCACCCAATAGAATGAGTTTTAATGAAAGTATCTTGACCAAATATGACGTGGTCATAAATTCCTTTTTTAATATTTAATTTTATGTGTAATTGAAATTTGTTTTTTTTTTAGAATTAAATTTAATAAATGCTTTTTTTAAGGATTTATTTTGCTACAAAATCCGAGCCCTAGTTATTAGTATAGGGCACCTAATTACAACGTTAATAAAGAAAGTTCTTTATGAATACATAATAAATTATGTAATTATTTTGGTTTTTCCCTTTTTTCTCTTAGCCTTTGGTAGGCCACTATGAGGCTCGACAATTATATTTACAGAACATCTATTATACAAGTCTGATTGTTTTATTTGTGATCGTTTCAGACCGATTAATTAGAGCAGGGAGGGGAGATGTCCAAGGACTTCATTTCAAGGGCTCGCTCTCACGTTGTGACCGCAAAGGATGGCGATCGAATAACGGACGTGACAAAATGTCCCAGACACTTGAGAGGGTACACGTAGTAGGGGAGAGTCGTCGAGTCCCCCCCCCCCCCCGAGTTCGTATGAGAATGGCCCGGCAGGCAGGGGCGTAGCTAGGATTTTTTTTTTGGGTAGGCCCACTATAAAACTTTTACTCACCGACGGTAATTGGGACTTTTTCTGATTTTTTTTATTAGCCTACCGTAATTTCAAAGTTTTCAATGATTATTCTTATCAATAAATGAATAATTAATTACTTAAAAATTAAAACAAATTGAACCAAAAAAGAAGCATAGGCACATATAGTTTCAAAAGATGCAATTTTAATTTAAGTACCTAAATACTGATATTTTTACAAAATACAACTATAAATATTAATTTATGTACTCGTAAAGTTGTGACTAATAATATACTTATTGTTAATTTATAATATATATTTTCAAAGTAAAAATTCTAATCTTCTTTTCTTCATAACAGCAAACTCGTCACCGGTGTAACTTAGTTTTTGTCTCTAAATCTCTAACTCGCAGGAGTTAGGTCCATAATTTATGCTATAAACCCGCTCCCCGACATTCTCTATCATTTAAAAAAAATTTGAGCCAAATCGGCCCGGCCGTTCTCAACTGATGCAATTTCGAATTTTTTGTCTCCATTTTTATATATATA
Source organism: Drepanosiphum platanoidis (assembly GCA_948098885.1). Lineage (NCBI taxonomy): Eukaryota > Metazoa > Arthropoda > Insecta > Hemiptera > Aphididae > Drepanosiphum > Drepanosiphum platanoidis. The sequence goes on along the minus strand of OX402534.1, from coordinate 16,108,587 downwards.
GATTATACTGTTGTAAAAACGTGTATAAGTGTCTGATATATATTTTTTTTAATATTATTGGTATTTTTTTAAATGAGAAAATCTGGGTAGGCCCGGGCCTACCAGGCCTACCTACTGGCTACGCCCCTGCCGGCAGGAGGGTGTGGGCCACGCGGGGGCGGTTAAAGCGAAACCGTCGTCGTCGTGTCGCTTCTTTGTTTAATTATTACGCAACCACGTGACTATTATGTAATTTAGGGCACAAAAATAACAACTACGAGTGTGTAGTAATATCGGAACGACAAGCGCGAAAAACCGTCGACTTCCCCGCACCGAGCGGCGCGGCGCCCGGACCAATGACGGCCGAGCTGCGCGCGCACGCGCCCCGCGACCGATCGGGCGACGCGCGCGAGAGTCGACGATCAGTCTATTATTTTTTTTACAGCGTCGTGCGGTAACCGTAGTTGCTAAACCTTTTCGTTTTTTTCTCCGCGTCGAAATCACGTCGTCGTCGACCGTTCCTGTTGTTTTTCGTCTCGTCGACGGCCGACCGGCGCGGCGTTGTGCATCCGTCGCAAGACTCCCACGAGCCGATTCGGAACACCCAACACCGTCGACAGCGATCGTCCACCGGGACGGGCCAGGTAAGTAACAAATGATTATTTTTATACCTATTGTTGGGCTCTGTTGTTGTAGTAGATTTGACCCCAAAATGCGTGACTTTTTTTTTTTTTTAATTAAATGTAAAAAAAAATGGTTTTCAAACTAATTTCGAGGCGTAGAAGCTATATGAAAAATAATAATAAAAAAATTGTACGAATCGATTTGAAATGTACGGTAAAAAACGATCGATTAGTTTGTTTATCATCTCGTAGATGGCGCTACATATTCCATATCGATAAACATAATACAGTGAAACTTCCGTTGACGGTCACACCTCGGTCAATTTGTTTGGCAAAAATACATTAATACTTCTACTAAATATAAATGAAAGTTTGAAATAAATTTGATTTTTATAACTTTTACGACTTTTTATCGAAAGTTTCGAGTAAGCATGTTTAATTTGGTTATGTACCTAAAAGTATGCATTACAAGAAATATCTACCAGCCCTAGTGGAATAAGTATTATAAGTAATAGTGCAAAAAAGTCACGACCGGTTTCATGCTCTTTTGCGGTGTGCGCTCTTTATATACTTATACACCCGATGACGATTTTTAATCGAAACCAGTCGTGACTTTTTTACACTCTTACTTATAATACTCGAGGCTAGACCTTTATTTTATTTTATTTTATAATTTTCAATAGTTTGTATTCAAAATAATTTTATATATTTAACAATATTTTGTTATTAAAAATATGTCCCAACTCAATATAAAAATAAAAAAAATAAAATTTTTTTTCCAAATTACGTTCATTTTTTATTTTTTTTTTGAATAGCTGAGTACACGCTTAAAAACACTCAGATCTAAAAAAAACGATTCTTATTTCAATCTAAATATATTTTTATTTTTTTATATTGTTGACCGAAATCGATTCATATATTATGATTTAATGCCAACTTTGATGGTCATTTGCCCCACTGTGCGACGGGAAATGAAATTGGGTATTTCAAAAAAAAAAAAAAACAACACATAGTTTAGAAAACACCCGGTGGCCAAATTTATTGTCTATTCGACTGTAAAAAGGAAAATAAAAAAACCCATTTGGTAAATTTTACAACGCGGACGATGCGATTTAATTCGCCGTAGCCGTCGTGTTTTTTTTACACCGCGACGCGCGCGCATGATTTCTTATTGTTTTTTACTATCGTAGGCCGGGGTGAAACACGTTGGTGGACGATGACACGGTTCTTGTGCGGGGTGTATTGCACGTCGGACTCGACGACCGCGACGTTCTAGAAGCGGTCCCATGACTCCTTTGGCCGAGGACACGTCGTCGTTGTCGGATCGAAAGCGTGGCGCTGAGGTCCTGTTACTGGTCTTGTGGTGTTGACGAAAGCCACCGCGGCCCTAGCCGATGACTTTGCCCCAGTAGCCGCGTCGAAATTGCGATTGACTTGCTCGTCGTAGAAAGACTTCACCACGTATATCTGGTACGAGTATAACACTGCATCGATCGTGAAAAACAACAACAAGAAAATACAAATCGGCCAACGTACTACAGTGTACCTAATATGTTTTCGGCCATTGACGTGATGCCCGGTGAGAGTGGGAGATATCAGGGGTAGTTCGATTAAGGTGCGCACGTAATAATTTTTAAAAATAAAATCTCGTTTTGTCCGAGTTTTCAACTGATACAAAACAATTACATACTACAGGTGGCATGGCCGTGTATAAAATATTCGTTTTTTTTTTGAAGGAGGGGAGGGGGGGTTCAATTTAATTTGAAACTTAATATAATACATATATTTGTGTTAAATGGTACTTTAACTACATCACACACATATTAATACTGTTATAATTACATAATTAAAATAGTGTAGATATATATTATTGTTCATTAACACATTTTTTTTTTAAAATTTGATAAATCGTCTTTATAAAAAATTGTTGATGGAAATTCGGGGGTTGAACCCGAAAAACTCCACCTCTGAATGGAGGACATGCAGTAGGGGTAGTACAAAAATAATAATAACTACTAATAAGTATACGTACTAATAAAAGGCATAGATATAAAAAATATTCGAAAACGGCCACCCGTGAGAACTATGGAAATGATTGCCACCAGTACGATGAACGCCAAAAATATTGTTTTGATCATTAACCATTGATAGATCTTTTGAACTATAAACTGAAACAAATTTTCATTAAACCTTTTATATTTTTAAAACACTGAGTCACACGCCTACTTACGTAAAACAGTAAGTAAACATACGTTTTCAGATTAATAGTAACATAGATTTTTGTTATTAAAATTAATAATCAATTTTGAATAATAATTTAGTACATTGATCATTGATTATATAATCAATGCTTTGATCATTGAATATTCATTATAATTTTCATAATGCGTCGTTAAACTTTTCAAATAATTGTCGAAAGAACCACATTTAAAATAGATTTTTTTTATTATTAATTATTATTGATGACCATAATACTAAATTATTATTATTCTTATATTTTAATAATAAGTTGCGCCGAAATGTCCGATGCTCGGTTGTTTTTGATTTATTGTCCGGCGCTCAATATTCGCAGACCAGAAATTAACGTCAATACTTCGTAGTGTACTGAATTAAAATCGTATCTACCAACAATATCTACTACTATATAACCGTGGTACATACCTAGTAATGTATAACTTCTTAAAGATGTGTATAATTGTGTTAAGTTATATTGAATTATTTAGTATTACGCGTTTGATACTCACATCGTTTGTCGATTGTATTAATTTGTAATTTATGTACAGGAACAATAATGACAGAGGCGTATAAGCAAAAACGATAGCCTCATGTATTACGGATAGAATACCATGGTCTGAAAAAAAAGAAACAATCAATAGGTATGGGTGTTTCTCACTTAATATGTTTTTTCACTGATAATTCAATAATACGCATGTCGACGGCCACCGAACGTACGTTTCACTTTTGTGTAAATTTTATACGATATTATCAAATTTTCAACGTAGCGATGAATCGTTTATTGATTTACGACGACAATGATGCGAGTACGAGGGGCCGCCCCTCGAGTCCTGCATTAGTCTCTAAAACATTATTTCTTCATATCTAACATTATTTGTTAGAGAACAGTCTTGGGTAGAATGCAATATACACCATCGTATCCATAGTATCTATGTATTCTGATTAATTTATTGTAATTTTAATTAAATTTAAACACGTACCTACGTGTATATTAAAAGTGCTTATGGAACAAACATTTTTTGTACTATATTGTAGAATACCACACGTAATTGGAAAAATATTTTTTAAAACGTTTCTGCGTGGATACTTACAGTATTCTGGATTCAGCAGCAGAAGAATGTTTACCAGCCACACCACATTGATCCACTGTAAAATAAAAACAAAACTATTGAACTTATGTCCGCCCGGAAAAACATATGTATGTACTCGTATGTATAGATGTATCGTCGCGAACTATTACAACAATATTTTAAGTTCCACTGCGTCCAAATATTATAATTCATAATTTTCTTTTATTGTATTAGGCACTAATGAGATGCCTTCAAGAGTCGTGTGCGTAATTCGAACGTTCTATTATTGTGAGGACAAACTGCTGCACGTACCCAATCAATATAAAACCTAATGCTGGTCGAGTATTCTTCTCATGCTTATATTACCAGTGCTCATTGATATCCTTGCAAATTTTTGAATAATTTTTCCAATGTGTAGTTTAATAGATAAATGTAAATTATTTTTAATCATATAATCTACAGTTACACATAAATAGGTATATATAATATGTTTATATAAGTAATAAGAATAAAAACGAAAAAATTCATAAAAACAAATCAATAATCATTACAAATAGTAAGTACTTAATTTTATAAATCTTTAATTTTTAGTAAATTAATAAATAGTAATTAATAAATAGTAGAATGATACTAAAAATAAAAAACTAAATTTTTCTTAATTATATGCCATTTTTTCTACAAAATAAAATAGTTTCGCGTTATTTTTTTAAATTTATTTATGCATAGATTACATTGAATTGTAATAGTTACGTAAAGTAGTTTCTTTTTTTTGTATTTGATTAAATTTTAAAATCTTTATTCGTTTAGGTATGGTCGTTGAAAAAATATTTGGAGGATAATGGCCAGTGGTTGAAAATAGTGTTTCATGTGTGGAAGAGAAAGATAATTAAATTTTTTTGTTGTAGGAAAATAGACAATGTAAGAGAACGGAATTTGAATTTTGGTGGAAAGCGTCCGAAGATGTGAATATAAACGGTTTAAATAATACGATGTCGACACGAACAAAGTTTACTCACAAAGTTGATAATGCCTATTTTCCGGACGGAGGAGCGCGTGCCGGTGCAGCCAGGACTATAGTTCGGCGGCGACATCTTTAGTCGGCTGTGTAAAACGTGATCGTCAACGATGCAACCGATGCAATGATGTACGCTGCGATGTGACGGTGAGTGTGTTTCGTGTGCACGACTATACCTTATATTATTTAGTATTGAATTCCACAGATTAAATATATCATATATTTAATATATGTCAGGAATGGGCAACGAGCGGCCCACGGGTCGCATGCAGCCCGCGTACCTTTTTTATCTGGCCCGCGCTACATTTTCAAATTACTTCATATAATTTTAGCGCTTATCTGTATTTTTATTTTATTTTATTTCATTTTTCGATAAAATGTGGATATAAATTCCTATCTAGTTTTAAACCCAAATTAAATTATTAAATGTCTAAATATTAAATATTTATAATGGCGTAGCTAACATACTATTTATTTCATTTTATCGGTTTAGTCATATCCGTACTGACCGTACTGCCGTTTTTTGCTTTCTCCTATGCACGGACAGCAAGATTTTCAAGTACTTAAAAGTGGCCTGCTAGTTACTTTGAGTTGCCCATCCCTGATATATGTTATATATGGTATAAATATACCATATATTCTATCTATGTGAAGTCATCGTTGATCATACTTAGGAGATAAGTTCGTATGACGTAATATTATAGATACATATTATGACATTATAGGAATTTTATTATTGAATATGATATAATGTATACATATTGATATAGCTTTCGTTATCTAGCGTTTTCGGACATATTTTACTAAATTGTTTTAACACTTTCAATGCCGACGTTATTTTGGTGTATCGCGCTACACGCCAAGCTAATATTTGATAAACGTGGACGCCGTCGAATACTTGACGACGTCGGCCATACAGTGTGACGACGCTTCATATGGCCGACTGTCGGCACTTATCCGACGTAATTTAATTTTTCGCACTAAATTATTTAATTTTAGAAATGTAATGTAATGTTGATAACTACCTAAATTGTTTACTATAATACAACTACAACTATTATATGACGTATATTAAAAACAAATGATAATAGTATTAAACCATAATCAAATAACATGTGTTTAGCTGCTTTGCATTCGTTATACAGTATTACCGAACGTTATAAATACAAAATCACAAAAATGGCGGAAACTAAAAACCAACTAATTTAATAATATTTACTGAGTGGCCAACCAAAATATTGTAGTCATAAACCATCAGCTGATTATTTAAAAACACTTTGAAAATAACTATAACTACGTCGGAGCGTATCCGACGTCGGCCAGGCGGGTTCGTCAACACTGTCGGAGCATATCCGACGTAGGCATTGAAAGTGTTTAGTGTGTTGATTAAAGTTTTGGTTTTTCCATATCGCTATAACGAACTTTTTGTGTTTTTGTAGTCGAAATGTATAAAAATATTCATTTTGTTCGAAATATGCAAAAATATGCATTTTGTCCAAAATAAATGCAAAAATATGACAAATAAAAATACCACCATTTACCTCAGCTAGAGCTAATTCGTGGACATTACTTCCAAAATAAGTAATCAGAAGTTGCAAAAAAAACATACCGATGCATATAAATACTAGCCCTACTGATAATCATAGCTCGTCGTGTAACCGTCATATCTATATTCGTGGTTTGAATAAATAAACGTTTTAACTTACAACAATAACAAAAATTTAATGTAGGCTGAATTCTTCGTAGGCTGTGAATCCGCAAACCTTTATCATATACTATGACTATAATGATTATATTTACTAGATATCCATCATAAGAGTATGACTCGTTTAACGTTATATTTTGTCTATCTATTATCGACGCATATGAATTATTGTCGTTTAAGGAAAACCACCGAGCAAACAGCTCGTAGTTAGTTACTGGTAGCGTTTTCGAAAAGATTATATATACCTGTTGTTTATTTGTTGTAGATTAAAAATATCAAAAAAAAACTAAAAGTTGAATAAAGATCGTCTCTTGTGTCACACTGTCCGAGACCTGCACGGAATGTATCTGAACTGGCGCTTGAACCGCGGTGACTGGAAAGAATTAGGTAATTGAAAAAAAAAAAACAATAGATAGTTTAATACTCCGGAAAACCCCGGTGGCCAAATTTATTGTCAATCGGATTGTAGAAAGGAAAATATAAAAACGCTTTTGATAAATTTTACAACGCCGACGATGCGATTTATTTCGATGTTGTAATCGTGTTTTTTTTTTTTTTTTTTTTACACGACGCGCGCACATGATTTCTTATTGTTTTATCATATCGTAGGCCGGAGGGAAACACGTTGGTGGACGATGACACGGTTCTTGTACGGGGTATTGCACGTCGGAATCGACGACCACGAAGTTCCGGAGGGGGTCGTCTGACTCCTCTGGCCGAGGATACATCGTCGTTGTCGGATCGAAAGCGTGGTGCTGAGGTCCTGTTACTGGCCCTGTGGTGTAGACGCCGTGCAGCGGGTAATATAGACGGTTATCGGTCGTCTGCAGTTGATTCGGAGCCGACGGGCCGACGACGCCGACGGCCGGTGGTGCGACGTTGCTGTCGAAAGCCACCGCGGCCCTCGCCGATGACGTTGCCCCAGTCGCCGCGTCGAGAGTGCGATTGATTTGCTTGTTGTAGAAAGATTTCACCACGGATATCTGGTACCAAAAGAACACTGCATCGATCGTGAAAAACAACAACGAGAAAATAAAAATCGGTTAACGTAATACAGTGTACTTAGGTACATATGCTTTCGGCCATTGACGTGATGCATGGTGAATGGGAGATATCAGGGGTAGTTCTGTTATATTATTATAACTGTATAGTTATAATTACATAATTAAATTAGTGTAGATATTTATTATTGTTTATTAACACATTTTTTTTTTAGAATTTGATAAAACGTTTTTATAAAAAATTGTAGGAGGAAATTCGGGGGTTGATCCCAGAAAACATCCCTTCTGAATGGACGTCATGCAATAGGGGTAGTACAAAAATAATAATAAGTATACGTACTGATGAAGGGCATAGATATAACAACTATTTGATAACTGGAAACCATGGTTGCTGTGATAATGACTAGCAGAACGATGAACGCCAAAATTATTGTATACGTAATTACCCATTGATTGATTTTATGAACTTTAAACTGAAACAAATTTTCATTTAACTTTTATATTCTTAAAACACTGAGTCACACACTTACTTACGTGAAACAATAAGTAAACATGAATTTTCAGATTTATAATAACATAGATTTATGTAATTAAAATTAATAATCAATTTTGAATAATAATTTAGTACTTTGATCATCAAATATTCACTATAGTTTTCATAATGCGTCGTTAAAATTTTCAAATAATTGTTGGTTGAACCGCATATTAAATAGATTTTTTTATTATTGATTATTATTGATGACCATAATACTAAATTATTATCATTCTTATATTTTAATAATAAGTTGCGCCGAAATGTCCGATGCTCGGTTGTTATTGTTTTATTGTCCGGCGCTCAATATTCGCAGACCCGAAATTAACGTCAATACTTCGTAGTATACTGAATTAAAATCGTATCTACCAACACTATCTACTACCAGATAACCGTGGTACATACCTAGTAATGTATAACTTCTTGAAGATGTGTATAATTGTATTAGGTATTATTGAAATATTTAGTATTACGCGTTTGATACTCACATCGTTTGTCGATTGTATTAAATTGTAATTTATGTACAGAAACCAAATTGACAGAGACGAATTAACAATAACGTAACCCGTACGTGCTTTGAATGAAAGATAAGGGCCTGGAAAAAAAGAAACAAACATTAGGTATGGGTGTTTTTCATTGAATTTTTTATTTTATTCTGATAATTCAATTATACGCATATCGACGGCCACAAAATGTACGTTTCACTTTTGTGTAATTTTTATAAGATATTTTAAAATTTTAACGTAGCGATGAATCGTTTATTGATTTATGACGACAATGATGCGAGTACGAGGGGCCACCCCTCGAGTACTGCATTAGTCTCTAAAACATTATTTCTTCATATCTAACATTATTTGTTAGAGAACAGTCTTGGGTAGAATGCAATATACACCATCGTATCCATAGTATCTATGTATTCTGATTAATTTATTGTAATTTTAATTAAATTTAAACACGTACCTACGTGTATATTACAAGTGCTTATGGAACAAACACTTTTTGTACTTTATTGTAGAATACCACACGTAATTGGAAAAATATTGTTTTAAATGTTTTATCGTGGATACTTACCGTATTCTGGATTTAGCATCAGAAGACTGCTTATCAGCCCCCACACATTGATCCACTGTAATATAAAAACAAAACTATTGAACTTTTATTCGCCCGGAAGAACATATGAATATGATAGATGTATCGTACGCGAACAATTACAACAATATTTCATGTACCACTGCGTCCAAATATTATAATTCATAATTTTCTTTTATTGTATTAGGCACTAATGGGATGGATACAAGAGTCGTGGGCGTAATTCGAACATTCTTTTTTTGGGAGGAAAAACAGCCCCACGTACCCAATACAGTACAATCAATCAATATAAAACAATACAATACAATACAATCAATATAAAACCTAATGCTGGACGAGTATTCTTGTCATGCTTATATTACCTGTGTTCATTGATATCCTTGCGAATTTTTGAATAATTTTTCCAATGTGTAGTTTAATTGATAAATGTAAATTATTTTTAATCATATATTCTACAGTTACACATAAATAGGTATGTTTTCTTACCTACTGCTACTGAAAAAATTGTTAAATTGTCGATTTTCGGAAACACGGATAAGTATGAATATCATGTTTATATAAGTGATCAGAATAAAAACAAAAAAACTCAAAAAAACAAATTAATAATCATTACAAATAGTAAGTACTTAATTTTTTTAATCTTTAATTTATAGTAAATTTATAAATAGTAATTAATAAATAGTAGAATGATACTTGAAAAATAAAAAACTAAATTTTTCATAATTATATGGCATTTTTTCAAAAAAATTAATTAGTTTCGCGTTATTTTTTTAAATTTATTTATGCATAGATTACATTGAATTGTAATAGTTACGTAAAGTTGTTTCTTTTTTTTGTATTTGATAAGATTTTAAAATCTTTATTCGTTTAGGTATGGTCGTTGAAAAAATATTTGGAGGATAATGGCCAGTGGTTGAAAATAGTGTTTCATGTGTGGAAGAGAAAGATAATTAAATTTTTTTGTTGTAGGAAAATAGACAATGGAAGAGAACGGAATTTGAATTTTAGAGGAAAGCGTCCGAAGATGTGAATATAAACGGTTTAAATAACACGATGTCGACACGAACAAAGTTTACTCACAAAGTTGAAAATGCCTATTATCCGGACACAGGAGCGCGTGTTGATGCAGCCTGAACTATGGTTCGGCGGCGACATCTTTAGTTGGATGTGAAAAACGTGATCGCCAACGATGCAACCGATGCAATTATGTTACGCTGCGATGTGACGGTGAGTGTGTTTCGTGTGCACGAATGCACGATCATACCTTATATTATATACTAGCGATCGTTCTACGCCTGTTGCCGATGATCCGCTTCAATTTCTTCCAATTAGTCATCGACGCTGCTTCCCATGTTCTTCGCGGTCTCCGCCTTGGTTTCTTTCCTCCCCTCATCGTGTCTGTCAGTGCTCCTTCCAACATGCCTGCCTCCGTCAGCCCGTCGTCACATACGTGCCATGCCCATTCTATCCTTGATGTTTCTCTGACGAATTGAACCACCACGTCTGCGTTGTAAAAAAAATAAACACGTTATTATTATTATAAGGGGGGAGGGAGGAATTAAAATTAGAAATGTATTTTTTACATTTTTTATACGTTATATCGTTGACTAAAGGCGCTCTTTACACCCGACGATAATCGAAACCGGTCGTGCCTTTTTTGCACTCTTACAAAATATAATACTCAAGGCTAGACCTTTATTTTATTTTATTATTTTTTAAATATACATCATTTAATGGTTCGTGTTGAAATAATTTTATATATTTAATAAAATGTTGTTATTATTTATGAGTAGGACTTTGTAGGAAAATAAATCCTTAGAAAAGCATTTCAAGTAGCCAAAAAAAAGAAACATTTATTTAAATTTAATTCTAAAAAACGTGCTATGAAAATACGCGGACACAATTCAGATAATTTTCCCTTTCCTCGAGTCGTGAGTACAACACTGTAGATAATTGTATATGTGAAACTATACAATAACGATAGTTATTTATCATTTATTACTGGTTTTTGTAATTTTTGGAAATAACATTATAGTCCAAGTATAATATACATAATAGAAATAAGTTAAATTTTCAAGAAAAATATGTAAAAATTAAGAAAAAAAACCAATAAAAAGCAAAAAGAAAAAGAAAAGTTTACTTCATTGAAATCAAAACAATTCAAAACGTATTTATAGATATGAGAATTATCTATATCTATCACACTCCCCTCTCAAAAGAAGCATTTGCTACAAAATCCGAGCCCTATTTATACGAGTCACAAAGTCGACACAAAGAATTTCGTCAACAATGTATTCGTGTATCAATAAAACACGATCGACACGATCGCAAATTCCCTGGTATACATGATTGTCGACGCTGTCATCGAAGTGGCTCGCAATAACCGGAGCAATATATTTCTACGTTTTTATATTTCTCAAATAATTATTTTTAACGGCTCGTTAATACCTTTTTTTTTTTTTTTTCAAAACGCAATTTTATACGCATGTTTGGTTTATTTTCTTTTCTTTGGCGAAGGTTTTCACGATTTCGACTTGAACAAACGTGGTCTGATTTTCGACTTGTAAGTGCGGATTTCTGGTGGTAAATTTTGGAAAAAAAACTGACGGAAAATAGCGAAAAATAAAAGTATATAAAAACGCTACGCGATTCTATCGCTCAGCGATTCGTAAGACGGAAAAGAGTACGGGTCGCGGGCATTTCCGGTATTTAAAAAATCGGCGCACGCGAATCGCATCCCGAATTCATTCGGTTAGACGACGACGTTTTTTTTTGCCACTCGAATCGCATCCTAATTCTCGCGTCGCGTTATGATATAACTCGATCTCGTATTTATCAATCGATTTATTTATTTATTTATTTCGTAACGAACGCGATTAGATGGGAACACGTCGATTTGATCTCCGGAAAAGAATAAGGTCAACCTAATCGAATGAAATCGACGTGAAATTTTATTAACGGCTCGGTGGAGAAAAAAACAAATAAATAAAATTAAACGCAAACCATCAAAATTGGAATGGTATTTAAAAATAACAGATGATAAAATTAAATCTCGTAAACGTATTGTTCGATGTTACGAAAGACTACTGCAGCGCTATTGTTATTAACTCGACGGTTGATATTTCGAGTAAAACGTATTGTTTGTGTAATTGTTGTATCTCTCGACAATTTGTTGGAAATCAAACTGAAAAAAAAAACGATAGTAAACTCTACGCGCGCAGCATGCGATTCGAGCGCGAAGGACGTCGTTTTGGAAACCGGCAGACGTCGAGTGTCGCGTGAATATGTCACACGTGAATAATAATAATAATAGACACAGTTAGACGTGACACAGTGACACCGGATGCGACGGTAATAACAGTATAATGTAACGCGCGCGCGTCGTACATGATATTATTTAAATAATCGTATTCGAATAGAAACCGAACACGTTTCCCGGTGAGCAGGTATTCGAAAACGCACGGACGCAAGTGTCGTGTAGTAACATATGAATAAGTATAAATGTAACATAGGAAATGATTAACAATCAATGTCAACCCGGGTAAGAATATGTAGACTAATTTTAAATTTACTATAATTATATATATGTTAAATTAAATGTTTATGCTAATGTTTAAATTAAAAGAAATATAACTATTTTTTTCTACAGAGAATCAAGACATTTGGGCTTGATTAACTCGTATCCACATGACCCTACATAAGCAGGAGCAAGAACAAAAAATTTGTAAGCAAAGTAAAATGAATGTACTCGTATATTTATGTATGTAAAAATATTAATAATCTAAATATTCTAAATAAATATTATTGAAAAAATCGAAATGTTTAAATAATTATCAAATTGGCATTGAATTATAAACTTTGCTGAATTCTTCGTACGCTGTGAATCCGCATACTTTTATCATATACTATGACTATACTGATTATATTATTAACTAGATATCCATCATAAGAGTATGACTCGTTTAACGTTATATTATGTCTATCTATTATCCACGCATATGAATTATTGTCGTTTAAGGAAAACCACCGAGCAAACAGCTCGTAGTTAGTTACTGGTAGCGTTTTCGAAAAGATTATGTATACCTGTTGTTTATTTGTTGTAGATTAAAAATATCAAAAAAAAAACTGTAAGTTGAAAAAAGATCGTCTCTTGTGTCACACTGTCCCAGACCTGCACGGAATGTATCTAAACTGGCGCTTGAACCGCGGTGACTGGAAAGAATTAGGTAATTGAAAAAAAAAAACCAATAGATAGTTTAATACTCCGGAAAACCCCGGTGGCCAAATTTATTGTCAATCGGATTGTAGAAAGGAAAATATAAAAACGCTTTTGGTAAATTTTACAACGCCGACGATGCGATTTATTTCGATGTTGTAGTCGTGTTTTTTTTTTTTTTTTTTTTACACGACGCGCGCACATGATTTCTTATTGTTTTATCATATCGTAGGGCGGAGGGAAACACGTTGGTGGACGATGACACGGTTCTTGTACGGGGTATTGCACGTCGGACTCGACGACCACGAAGTTCCGGAGGGGGTCCTCTGACTCCTTTGGCCGAGGATACATCGTCGTTGTCGGATCAAAAGCGTGGCGCTGAGGTCCTGTTACTGGTCCTGTGGTGTAGACGCCGTGCAGCGGGTAAAATAGACGGTTATCGGTCGTCTGCAGTTGATTCGGAGCCGACGGGCCGACGACGCCGGCGGCCGGCGGCGCGACGTTGTTGTCGAAAGTCACCGTGGCCCTCGCCGATGACGTTGCCCCAGTCGCCGCGTCGAGAGTGCGATTGATTAGCTTGTTGTAGAAAGATCTCACCACGCATATCTGGTACCATTGTAACACTGCATCGATCGTGAAAAACAACAACGAGAAAATAAAAATCGGTTAACGTAATACAGTGTACCTAATATGTTTTCTAAATATTTATATCATATATTAAATGTATATTATATATGGTATAAATATACCATATATTTAATCTATGTGAAGTCATCGTTGATCATATTTAGGAGATAAGTTCGTATGACGTAAAATTATAGATACATATGACATTATTGGAATTTTATTTTTGAATATGATACAATGTATACATATAGATATAGCTTTCGTTATCTAGCGTTTTATGACATATTTTACTAAATTGTATTAATAGTGTGTTGATTAAAGTTTTGGTTTTTCCATATCGCTATAACGAATTGCATCTGTTCATACAATTGAAAAGGTTCGAATGTAACTTTCGATGCAACGAACTTTCGATTATACCGAACTATTGAAAATAGTTATATCGCGTGAGGAAAAAACGTTTATTAGCGTTTGCATATTCCACTATATTAGGTGTTTTAGCCATGCGACTTTTTTTTCTATTTTCACCACCTCTTAACACCCTTAGGGGTTGAATTTTGATAAATAAGTTAATGGATTTTTCATTATTTGATTTACAGAATATGTGGGCCAAGTTTTAGAAAAATCCGTACGAGAAATAACGTTAATATCTCTTGACAATAACAAACACAACAAAGGAAAATAATTAACTATATCGGTCCAGCCAAATGCTCCAAGCTTGTTAGAGTGGGTATAATTGTAATTCTAGTGTTGAATTTGATGAACAGTTTAAAGTGAACTCTGTAAGTATTATGAATGGTGAAAGATTTCACCACGCATATCTGGTACAAGTATAACACTGCATCGATCGTGAAAAAAAACAACAAACAAATAAAAATCGGTTAACGTAATACAGTGTACTTAGGTACATATGCTTTCGGCCATTGACGTGATGCATGGTGAATGGGAGATATCAGGGGTAGTTCTGTTATATTATTATAACTGTATAGTTATAATTACATAATTAAATTAGTGTAGATATTTATTATTGTTTATTAACACGTTTTTTTTTTTGAATTTGATAAAACGTTTTTATAAAAAATTGTAGGAGGAAATTCGGGGGTTGATCCCAGAAAACATCCCTTCTGAATGGACGTCATGCAATAGGGGTAGTACAAAAATAATAATAAGTATACGTACTGATGAAGGGCATAGATATAACAACTATTTGATAACTGGAAACCATGGTTGCTATAAAAATGATTGCCGGAACGCTGAACATCAAACTTATTGTATACGTAATTATCCATTGTTTGATTTTATGAACTTTAAACTGAAACAAATTTTCATTAAACTTTTATATTTTTAAAACACCGAGTCACACACTTACTTACGTGAAACAATAAGTAAACATGAATTTTCAGATTTATTATAACATAGATTTATGTAATTAAAATTAATAATCAATTTTGAATAATAATTTAGTACTTTGATCATCAAATATTTATTATAGTTTTCATAATGCGTCCCTAAAATTATCAAATAATTGTTGGTTGAACCGCATTTAAAATAGATTTTTTTATTATTGATTATTATTGATGACCATAATACTAAATTATTATCATTCTTATATTTTAATAATAAGTTGCGCCGAAATGTCCGATGCTCGGTTGTTATTGTTTTATTGTCCGGCGCTCAATATTCGCAGACCCGAAATTAACGTCAATACTTCGTAGTGTACTGAATTAAAATCGTATCTACCAACACTATCTACTACTAGATAACCGTGGTACATACCTAGTAATGTATAACTTCTTGAAGATGTGTATAATTGTATTAGGTATTAATGAAATATTTAGTATTACGCGTTTGATACTCACATCGGTTGTCGATTGTATTAAATTGTAATTTATGTACAGAAACCCAATTGACAGAGGCGAATTAACAATAACGTAACCCGTACGTGCTTTGAATGAAAGATAGGGGTCTGAAAAAAAACAAACAAACATTAGGTATGGGTGTTTTTCATTGAATTTTTTTTTTTCACTGATAATTCAATTATACGCATATCGACGGCCACAAAATGTACGTTTCACTTTTGTGTAATTTTTATAAGATATTTTAAAATTTTAACGTAGCGATGAATCGTTATTGATTTATGACGACAATGATGCGAGTACGAGGGGCCACCCCTCGAGTACTGCATTAGTTTCTAAAACATTATTTCTTCATATCTAACATTATTTGTTAGAGAACATTCTTGGGTAGAATGCAATATACACCATCGTATCCATAGTATCTATGTATTCTGATTAATTTATTGTAGAATACCACACGTAATTGGAAAAATATTGTTTTTTATGTTTCTGCGTGGATACTTACAGTATTCTGGATCTAGCATCAGAAGACCGCTTATCAGCCCCAACACATTGATCCACTGTAATATAAAAACAAAACTATTGAACTTTTATTCGCCCGGAAGAACATATGAATATGATAGATGTATCGTACGCGAACAATTACAACAATATTTCATGTACCACTGCGTCCAAATATTATAATTCATAATTTTCTTTTATTGTATTAGGCACTAATGAGATGGCTACAAGAGTCGTGTGCGTAATTCGAACATTCTATTATTGTGAGGACAAACTGCTGCACGTACCCAATCAATATAAAACCTAATGCTGGACGAGTATTCTTGTCATGCTTGTAATACCAGTGTTCATTGATATCTTTGCAAATTTTTGAATAATTTTTCCAATGTGTAGTTTGATAGATAAATGTAAATTATTTTTAATCATATAATCTACAGTTACACATAAATAGGTATATATATTGTGTTTATATAAGTAATAAGAATAAAAACGAAAAAATTCATGAAATCAAATCAATAATCATTACAAATAGTAAGTACTTAATTTTATAAATCTTTAATTTATAGTAAATTTATAAATATTAATTAATAAATAGTAGAATGATACTTGAAAAATAAAAAACTAAATTTTTCATAATTATATGCCATTTTTTCTACAAAATAAAATAGTTTTGCGTTATTTTTTTAAATTTATTTACGTGTAGATTACATTGAATTTTAAGAGTTATCTAAAGTAGTTTCTTTTTTTGTATTTGATAAGATTTTAAAATCTTTATTCGTTTAGGTATGGTCGTTGAAAAAATATTTGGAGGATAATGGCCAGTGGTAGAAAATAGTGTTTCATGTGTGGAAGAGAAAGATAATTTTATTTTTTTGCTGTAGGAAAATAGACAATGGAAGAGAACGGAATTTGAATTTTAGAGGAAAGCGTCCGAAGATGTGAATATAAACGGTTTAAATAACACGATGTCGACACGAACAAAGTTTACTCACAAAGTTGAAAATGCCTATTATCCGAACACAGGAGCGCGAGCTGGTGCAGCTTGAACTATGGTTCGGCGGCGGCATCTTTAGTCGGCTGTGAAAAACGTGATCGTCAACGATGCAACCGATGCAATGATGTACGCTGCGATGTGACGGTGAGTGTGTTTCGTGTGCACGGCTATACCTTATATTATATACTATTGAAATCCATAGATTAAATATATCATATATTTTCTTTAGTTTATAGATATGGTATAAATATACCGTATATTTTATCTATGTGAATTCATTATTGATCATATTTAGAAGATACGTACGTATGACGTAATATTTTTCACATTATATGTATTTTATTATTGAATTTAATATTATGTATACATTATAATATATAATAAAGATGGAGCTTTCGTTATCTATATATATTTTATTAAATTGAATTATTAATGTGTTGATTAAAGCTTTGTTTTTTCCATATCGCTATCTATTGAATTGCGTCTGTTCATACAATTGATATCACAAATTTCAACACAACGAACTTTCGATATACCGAACTATTTATAACAGAAGCATATTACGAAGCATATTACACTATATTTGGTGATTTAGCCATGCGAATTTTTTTTCTATTTTCACCTTTCTTAACCCCCTTAGGGGTTGAATTTTGATAAATATGTTAATGGATTTTTCATTATTTGATTTACAGAATATGTGGGCCAAGTTTTAGAAAAATCCGTACGAGAAATAACGTTAATATCTCTTGACAATAACAAACACAACAAAGGAAAATAATTAACTATATCGGTCTAGCCAAATGCTCCAAGCTTGTTAGAGTGGGTATAATTGTAATTCTAGTGTTGAATTTGATGAACAGTTTAAAGTGAACTCGGTAAGTATTATGAATGTCATGAATGGACGGATAGAAATATTGTTCAGCTTATGAATATTTATTCATGAGTAGTTATGTAGTGTTAGGTATATTGATTCGTTAAATCAAAAAATCAAAGCCAAGTGTCGTGTAGTAACATATGAATAAGTATAAATGTAACATAGGAAATGATTAACAATCAATGTCAACCCGGGTAAGAATATGTAGACTAATTTTAAATTTACTATAATTATATATATGTTAAATTAAATGTTTATGCTAATGTTTAAATTAAAAGAAATATAACTATTTTTTTTTCAGAGAATCAAGGCATATGGACTTGATTAACTCGTATCCACATGACCCCACACAAGCAGAAGCAAGAATAAAAAATGTATAAGTAATGTAAAATTAATGTATTTTTGTATGTAAAAATATCAATAATCTAAACATTCTATATAAATATTTTTAAAAAGAATACACGTATTAAATAATTATCAAATTGGCATTGAATTATAAACTATGCTGCGCGCATAAGGCGGAGAGCATTTAATAAGAAACACTTATAATCATAGCTCGTCGTGTAACCGTCATATCTATATTCGTGGTTTGAATAAATAAACGTTTTAACTTACAAGAATAACAAAAATTTAATGTAGGCTGAATTCTTCGTAGGCTGTGAATCCGCAAACCTTTATCATATACTATGACTATAATGATTATATTTACTAGATATCCATCATAAGAGTATGACTCGTTTAACGTTATATTTTGTCTATCTATTATCGACGCATATAAATTATTGTCGTTTAAGGAAAACCACCGAGCAAACAGCTCGTAGTTAGTTACTGGTAACGTTTTCGAAAAGATTATGTATACCTGTTGTTTATTTGTTGTAGATTAAAAATATCAAAAAAAAACCAAAAGTTGAAAAAAGATCGTCTCTTGTGTCACACTGTCCGAGACCTGCACGGAATGTGTCTGAACTGGCGCTTGAACCGCGGTGACTGGAAAGAATTAGGTAATTGAAAAAAAAAAAACAATAGATAGTTTAATACTCCGGAAAACCCCGGTGGCCAAATTTATTGTCAATCGGATTGTAGAAAGGAAAATATAAAAACGCTTTTGATAAATTTTACAACGCCGACGATGCGATTTATTTCGATGTTGTAGTCGTGTTTTTTTTTTTTTTTTTTACACGACGCGCGCACATGATTTCTTATTGTTTTATCATATCGTAGGGCGGAGGGAAACACGTTGGTGGACGATGACACGGTTCTTGTACGGGGTATTGCACGTCGGACTCGACGACCACAAAGTTCCGGAGGGGGTCCTCTGACTCCTTTGGCCGAGGATACATCGTCGTTGTCGGATCGAAAGCGCGGCGCTGAGGTCCTGTTACTGGTCTTGTGGTGTCAGCGCTGTGTAGCGGGTAAAATAGACGTTTATCGGTCGTCTGCAGTTGATTCGGAGCCGACGGGCCGACGACGCCGACGGCCGGTGGTGCGACGTTGCTGTCGAAAGCCACCGCGGCCCTCGCCGATGACGTTGCCCCAGTCGCCGCGTCGAGAATGCGATTGATTTGCTCGTCGTAGAAAGATTTCACCACGCATATCTGGTAAAAGTATAACACTGCATCGATCGTGAAAAAAAACAACAAACAAATAAAAATCGGTTAACGTAATACAGTGTACCTAATATGTTTTCGGCCATTGACGTGATGCCCGGTGAGTGGGAGATATCAGGGGTAGTTCGATTAAGGTATACACTTTTTTTTTTTTAAATATAAAATTTCATTTTTTTTCCGAGTTTTCAATTGGGTATTTACTGTCTTTTTAAACTATTGACTGATTGGAAATTTGTCGAATCAAAACTGATACAATAAGTAGGAAATAATTAAAAACGCCTTCTGATACAAAACAAGTACATACTATAGGTGGCATGGCCGTGTATATAATATTCGTTTTTTTAAGGAGTGCCCCCCCCCCCTTATTCAATATGATACTTATACAATATAATATAGATATTTTTGTTTAATGGTACTTTAACTATATCATACATATTAATACATTTATAATTACATAAATAAATTAGTGTAGATATTTATTATATTGTTCATTTACACATTTTTTTTTAGAATTTGATAAATCGTTTTTATAAAAAATTGTAGATGGAAATTCGGTGGTTGAACCCAGAAAATATCCCTTTTGAATGGAGGTCATGCAGTAGGGGCACTACAAAAATAATAATAAGTATACGTACTAAAAATGGGCATAGATATAAAAACTATTCGAAAACCGGAACCCATTAGTACCATGTAAATTAATGCCAGAACGCCAGACGTCAAATTTATTGTGTTGATCGTTAACCATTGATAGATTTTATGAACTTTAAACTGAAACAAATTTTCATTAAACTTTTATATTTTTTATAACTTTTATTTATTCTTTTATATTTTTTTATAAAATTTAAATTTTATATTTTTAAAACACTGAGTCACACGCCTACTTACGTGAAACAGTATGTAAACATACGTTTTCAGATTAATAGTAACATAGATTTTTGTTATTAAAATTAATAATCAATTTTGAATTATAATTTAGTACTTTGATCATTAAATATTCATCATAATTTTCATAAAGCGTCCTTAAACTTTTCAAATAATTGTTGAAAGAACCGCATTTAAAAAAGATTTTATTATTATTGATTATTATTGATGACCATAATACTAAATTATTATCATTCTTATATTTTAATAATACGGGGCGCCGAAAATTCCAATGCTTGGTTGTTTGTGCTTTATTGTCCACCGCTCAATATTCGCAGACCCGTAATTAACGTCAATACTTCGTAGTGTAATGAATTAAAATCCCATCTACCAATAATATCTACTACTAGATAACCGTGGTACATACCTAGTAATGTATAACTTCTTGAAGATGTGTATAATTGTGTTAAGTTATATTTAAATATTTAGTATTACGCGTTTGATACTCACATCGTTTGTCGATTGTATTAATTTGTAATTAATGTACAGGAACAAAAACATTATATTCAAAGAATTAAACACTTTTAAAACGTATATTAACGCGACTTTTTCAAATGGAAAATCATGATCTGAAAAAAAAGAAACACACATTAGGTATGGGTGTTTTTCATTGAATATTCTTTTTCACTGATAATTCAATAATACAATAATACGCATGTCGACGGCCACCGAACGTACGTTTTACGTTTGTGTAAATTTTATACAATATCATGAAATTTTCAACGTAGCGATGAATCGTTTATTGATTTACGACGACAATGATGCGAGTACGAGGGGTGGCCCCTCGAGTCCTGCAATAGTCTCTACAACATTATTTCTTTATATCTAACATTATTTGTTAGAGAACATTCTTAAGTAGAATGCAATAAACACCATCGTATCCATAGTATCTATGTATTCTGATTAATTTATTGTAATTTTAATTAAATTTAAACACGTACCTACGTGTATATTACAAGTGCTTATGGAACAATCACTTTTTGTACTTTATTGTAAAATACCAAACGTAATTGGAAAATATTTTTTTAAACGTTCATGCGTGGATACTTACAGTTTTTTAGATTTAGCATCAGAAAAAAGCTTATCAGCCCCAACACATTGATCGCCTGTAAAATAAAAACAAAACTATTGAACTTTTGTTCGCTCGGAAGAACATATGAATATGATAGATGTATCGTACGCGAACAATTACAACAATATTTTATGTACCACTGCGACCAAATATTATAATTCATAATTTTCTTTTATTTTATTAGGCACTAATGAGATGGCTACATAAGTCGTGGGCGTAATTCGAACATTCTATTATTGTGAGGACAAACTGCTGCACGTACCCAATCAATATAAAACCTAATGCTGGTCGAGTATTCTTCTCATGCTTATATTACCAGTGCTCTAATATATCCTTGCAAATTTTTGAATAATTTTTCCATTGTGTAGTTTAATAGATAAATGTAAATTATTTTTAATCATATAATCTACAGTTACACATAAATAGGTATATATAATATGTTTATATAAGTAATAAGAATAAAAACGAAAAAATTCATTAAAACAAATCAATAATCATTACAAATAGTAAGTATTTAATTTTTTTAATCTTTAATTTATAGTAAATTAATGTTTTAATAATAATTTTAGTTTTAATAAATAGTACGTAAATTAGTTTCTTTTTTTTGTATTTGATTAAATTTTATAATCTTTATTCGTTTAGGTATGGTCGTTGAAAAAATATTTGGAGGATAATGGCCAGTGGTAGAAAATAGTGTTTAATGTGTGGAAGAGAAAGATAATTTTATTTTTTTGTTGTAGGAAAATAGACAATGGAAGAGAACGGAATTTGAATTTTAGAGGAAAGCGTCCGAAGATGTGATTATAAACGGTTTAAATAATACGATGTCGACACGAACAAAGTTTACTCACAAAGTTGATAATGCCTATTTTCCGGACGGAGGAGCGCGTGCCGGTGCAGCCAGGACTATAGTTCGGCGGCGACATCTTTAGTCGGCTGTGTAAAACGTGATCGTCAACGATGCAACCGATGCAATGATGTACGCTGCGATGTGACGGTGAGTGTGTTTCGTGTGCACGACCATACTCATATTATATACTACAGAAATCCATAGATTAAATATATATCATATATTAAATATATATAATATATGGTATAAATATACATGTATTAAATAATTGACAAATTGGAATTGAATTATAAACTATGCTGCGCGCATAAGGCAGAGAGCATTTAATCAGAAACGCTGAAAATCACAGCTCGAAGAGTAATCATCGTATCTATACTCGTGGTTTGCAATAATAAATGTTTTAATTTACAACAAAACCAAACATTTAATGTAGGCGGGATTTTTGGCTGGCTGTGCAGCCGCATCTTTATCATATACTATGATTATAATGATTTTATTAATAACAAAATATTATTAAATATATTAAATTTTTTTAATACAAACAATTAAATTAATTTTATCAATAACAAAATTAAATAAAGGTCTTGCCTTGAGTATCGCCGTGAGCAAAAAAGTCGTGACTGTGAGTATTTTATGAGTATTAACCATATTATTTTAATTACTATGTTTATTTATTTTCTAGTTTTTTTTTTTTTATTATATTAACTAGACATCCATCATAAGCATATTATTCGCTAAACGATATATTATGTCTATCGATTATCGACGCCTATTGTCGTCTAAGGAAAACCATCGAGCAAACGTTAGCGTTTTCGTAAAGATTATATATACCTATTTTCGGGCTGTTGTAGATTTTAAAATATCAAAAATTAAACTATACGTTGAAAAAGGATCGTCTCCTGTGTCACACTGTCCCTGACCTGCACGGAACGTATGTGAACGGGCCCTTGAAGCGCGGCGACGGAAAAGAATTGGGTAATTGAAAAAAAAAAACCATAGGTAATTTAATACACCGGTAAACACCGGTGACCAAATTTATTGTCTATCCGACTGTAAAAAGGAAGATAAAAAAACGCTTTTGGTATAATTTACAACGCGGACGATATGCGATTTAATTCGCCGTGGCCGTCGTGTTTTTTTTTTAATTTCTACACGACACGCGCGTTTTCTTATAGTTTTTTTTATAATATCTCTCTGGATTTCGATCGTCCTCCGATCGTCTACCGTCACGACACTACCGTTCTGCCGCTCGTTTGCGCCCCGTAGGCCGGGGAATACGCCGGCGGCTTGTAATACGGTTCTTGTACGGGGTATTGTACGTCGGACGCCGAGTCATTCATCGCCGCGACGTTCCGGATGTGGTCCTCTAGCCGAGGATAGATCGGATCGACAGCGTGGCGCTGAGGTCCTGCTACTGGTCCTGTGGTGTCGGCGCCGTGCACCGGGTAAAATTGACGGTTCTCGGTCGTCTGCTGTTGATTCAGAGCCGACGGGCCGACGACGCCGGCGACCGGCGGCGCGACGTTGTTGTCGAAAGCCACCGCGGCCCTGGCCGATGACGTTGCCGCAGTCGCCGCGGCGAAAGCGCGAACGATCTGCTCGTCGTAGAAAGATTTCACCACGTATATCTGGCACGAGTGCAAGACTGCGTCGATCGTCAAAAACAACAACAAGAAAATAAAAAAAAAAAAACGGTTAACCCAATATGCGGTAAACCCAATATGTTTTCGGCCGTTGACGTGTGATGAGTCCTAGTGAGTGGGAGATAGAATTTAAATATAAAATTCGGTTCCGTCCGGGTTTTCAATTGGGTAGGTTAGGTTCTTTTTAAACTGTTGACTGATTGGAAATTTGTCGAATCAAAATTGTTACAATTAGTAGGAAATAAGTAACGCCTTCTGATGTGAAACAAGTACATACCAGGTAGCATGGCCGTGTATATGGCGTTCGTTTTTTTTAAGGAGGGGGTGGGGTTCAATTTTATATGAAACTTATATTATTAAATATACATTTTTCTTCAATGACACTTTAACTAAATTACACATATAAATACTTTTATAATTACATAATTAAATTAGTGTTGATATTTATTGTTATTTTAGTAACACATTTTTTTTTAAATTCGATCTTATAGAAACACGTCGATGGAATTTCGGGGGGGGGGGGGGTTGAACCCGGAAAACTCTCCCTCTGAATGGACGTCATGCAGTAGGGGTAGTACAACAATAATCATAAGTATACGTACAATTTATGGGCATGGAGTAATAAATTATTTGAAAATTGTAACTCATTATTACAACGTAAGTGATTGCCAGTACGTGGAACGTCAAAAACATCGTGTTGATCGTTAACCATTGATAGATTTTATGGACCTTAAACTGAAACAGATTTTCATTAAACTTATATATTTTTAAAACACTGAGTCACACGCGCCTACTTACGTGAAACAGTAAGTAAACATACATTTTCAGATTTATAGTAACATAGATTTTTGTTATTAAAATTAATAATCAGTTATGAATAAAAATTTAGTACTTTGATCATCAATATTATTCATTATAATAAATAGATAGATTTTTTTATTATTAATTATAATTATTGATGACCATAATACTAAATTATTAACATTCATTTAATTTATTAATGAGTTGCGCCGAAAAGTCCGATGCTCGGTTGTTTTTGCTTTATTGTCCGGCGCTCAATATTCGCAGACCAGAAATTAACGTCAATACTTCGTAGTGTACTGAATTAAAATCGTATCTACCAACACTATCTACTGCTAGATAACCGTGGTATATACATAGTAATGTATAATTTCGTATTATTAAAATATGTAGTATTACGCGTTTGATACTCACGTCGTATGTCGATTCTTTTAAATAGTAATTTATGTACAGGAACACAAATATCAGAAACAAATAAACAAACACGTTCAAAACGTATGACGCGTATTCTACGGATGAGAAATCGTGGACTGAAAAAAAAGAAACAAACATTAGGTGTGGGTGTTTTTCATTTAATATTATTTTTTTTCACTGATAATTCAATAATCCGTCATGTCGGCGGCCACCGAACGTACGTTTTATTTTTGAGTAAATTTTATAGCGAAGAATCGTTTATTGATTTACGACGACAATGATGCGAGTACGAGGGGCCGCCCCTCGAGTCCGGCATTAGTGTCTCTCTGTTCGTTTCTTTCGATAACGAGAGTGCTTCAGAGCTGGTTTCCGGTGATAAATTTTTAGATATGAAAATGGAATTCGGCGCAGCTCGTCGTTTTACGAATTTCTCGAAAGTTTAATAACCGCCGTATCGATTTAAAATGTAAATTATGTAACAATATAGTTTTCGAATATAATCAGTCGTTAGGTACGTTATTTGTTATAGAACGGTCTCGGGTAGAATGCATCATTATCCGCCATCGAGTATCTATGGATTAAGATTAACGTATTGTAATATAATCAGTCGTATATTTTCATACGCAAATTAGTTTACACAATGAAAATTCAAGTAAATACGTTTACCTACTCGTGTCGTGTATATCTCGTGTGCAATGAGTATGTGTTTTTTTTTTGTTAAGTTTATTTTTAAATTTCGTCTGAGTTTCCCTGGCTAAATCGTTGAAACTCATTGATAGGTAGTATACAAACACGCACCTACGTGTATATCACAAGTGCTTATGGAACAAACACTTTTCGTACTTTATTGTAGAAAATACTACACGTAATTGGAATAATATAATATTGTTTAAAACGTTTCTGCGTAGATACTCACAGTAATATGGATTTAGCGCCGAAAGACACTTAATCAGCAACAGCACACCGATCCACTGTAAAATAAAAACAAAACTATTGAACTTATGTCCGCCCGGAAAAACATATGTATGTACTCGTATGTATAGATGTTTCGTACGCGAACTATTTCAACAATATTTTATGTACCACTGCGACCAAATATTATAATTCACAATTTTCTTTTATTCTAATAGGCACTATTGAGATGGCTACAAGAGTCGTGGGCGTAATTCGAACATTCTTTTTTTTTGTGAGGACCAACTGCCGCACGTACCCAATCAATATAAAACCTAATGCCGGACGATTATTCTTGTAATGCTAATATTACTAATGCTCATCATCAATATAATGGCAAATTTTTGAATAATTTTTCCCATTTGTAGTTTAACAGCTAAAAGTGAATTGTTTTAAATAAAATAATCCACAGTTACACAGAAATAGCTATATGTACTGAACAAATCGTCAAATTGTCGATTTTCGGAATCACTGATAAGTACGTATATGTCATGTTTATTTTATTTAATATTATACAAATAATATGTGAGTTATAAGAATTGAAACGAAAAAATTCATAAAAACAAATCAATAATCATTCATAATATTATCTTTATTTTTATTACCCGTATGTAATCGTATTGGTAAACAGTGTGTACTTAATTTTTTTAATCTTTAAATTATTGTAAATTCATTTTTTATTAATAATTTTAGTTTTATTAAATAGTAGAAAGATACTTAAAAAATAAAAAACTAAATTTTTCATAATTATATGGCATTTTTTCAACAAAATAAAATAGTTTCGCGTTATTTTTTTTAAATTTATTTATGCATAGATTACATTGAATTGTAATAGTTACGTAAAGTAGTTTCTTTTTTTTTGTATTTGATTAGATTTTAAAATCTTTATTCGTTTAGGTATGGTCGTTGAAAAAATATTTGGAGGATAATGGCCAGTGGTAGAAAATAGTGTTTTCTTCATATTTGTCATCTGTGGAAGAGAAAGATAATTTTTTTTTTTTTGTTTGAGGAAAATAGACAAAGGAAGAGAACGGAATTTGATTTTTGGAGGGGTATCGTCCGTTGTCCGGTATATTTCTTATGTTCGGTTGATTTTTTCACCATTGCACGTGCAGAATTGTCATTTCTAATTTGAACGAATGGTTTTTTTTTTGTTTGTTTTAAGAACGTTAGAAGTGACGTTAATTAATTTTCATCGTGAAATATGAATCTAGGTGTGACGAACGAGATTTTGTTACTGGAGATTTCGTCCCGACAAGACGTGTTCGAAATAAATCTCTGGTTTATTGTTAAATACTCGGGAAAATCCGACGTTCTGGTACCACGGGTGTCACACACAAACGTAAACCGGTGATCAAGGGCGACTCTTGCCAAAGGTAAGAACAACAGTCGTGTGACTTTAATAGTTTAACCGACTTTTTTGTTCAACTAAAAACATAAAATTTTCAGCTTTCCGACGTCAGCATTTCCGGCGGTATGAATACGAACCGGGCTTAAACACAATACGAAGTCGACACGAACAAAGTTTACTCACAAAGTCCAAAATGGCAATTATCCGGACGCCGTAGCGCGCGTTGGTGCAGCCTAAAATACGGTTCGGCGACGTCATCGGTAGTCGGCTGTGAAAAATGCGATCGTCAACGATGTGCGCTGCGGATGCGGCGGCGAGTGTGTTCCTAAACGCGCCGAGTGTGTTTCGTGTGCACGGCTACCGCGTCAGAGGTGCGAGAATCGACTGATTTGGTAAGTGGCATCATACGTATTGTTATTATTATTATTATTACATTTTGTTTGCCGTCTCCGTTAACTTTTCGATAACGAGCTGTTAAATTAGCTCGGAGTTTTACGATCGCAGTGTAATACATTTACGATACCACGTCTAAGTATGCGCTGTGACGCGTAAGGATGGCGATAACGTCACTGATATTATACGATTTAATCCAGTGTTGTAACGAATGCCGCCTGTTTTATGTAAACACGATCGAAACGGGTAAAAAAAAAAAAAATTAATAGTTCTTAAAATTATTAGTCTTATCGGGTACCATTATATAAATACTACCTGCCTACTATATTGTTTACAATATTATTGGCCGACAATCGGTTTTTGAGTTGTACTCGAGAACCTTACATGCTTGCCACAGGAGCGTTTAAAATGATTTTCCCAACAAAAATAATAAAAAAAAAAATCGAATTTACCCATTTCCGATCGTCCGTCTTGTTAGTTATTTATACATTCTTTTTAATTCTGAAAAATATTTAATCATATTCGCGATCTATGACGTGCGTTTTATTTTGTACGATGATGAATCTATGAAAAGTCATCTACTTAACTGTTTAATATTACCGACAGGATAATATGATTGAACAAGGATACGATTATCAAATGCAAAGTCCAAGACGCTTAGTCAACACCGATTAAATAGACCGCAATCTCCTGGTCCTTTGATATAGGTGTAATTACAATGTTATAGTCGCGGAATAGGTACTTACGCGAAATTCGAATGATTTTTATCGTTGCCGGTGCTGACGGTAGATAATATCACTGCCTGCCGTAGATTTGTTTCGTTTTATTTTATAGTGATTGGTATATTCGTTGATAGTCCGCGCCTTAAGAAAAAAAAAAAAAAACTGGCACCGGCAGTACGAACGTGTTCGTGAGAATTCACGACACGCAATCTATGAAAGCAACGTTTAACTAAACACTCGGGGCCCACGTACCGTCGCCGATTATTATAAATACAAATATCCATAATCAACGGCATAGTCGAGCTCGGTCGGAGCCGAAGGGGCCTTTGGAAAATTTCGAGTCGATAATTCGACCAATACGAATCATCCGAAGCAAAAATTATAAAATCAAAACGTTCTAATAGGTACGTTTAATCGTCTATAGATTCATTACCTATCCCGTGTTTTATTTATAATTAGAAAATAGTAGTCGTTTTTTTTTTTGGTTGGGGGGGCCTCTTACGCTGTTGTGTAAGCTCGTGTGCGGCGAATCGGTCGATTTTATCGAGCGGTTTTATTAAACGGGCCAGATCTATGCGGCAAGCTTTATCCGTTCGTTTTCATCGTTGAACGGACCGACAAATTGCCAGCATCAAATTTGAATCGGGTTCCTGGCAGACATACGTACGTATGTCCACGCTGGGTATAAGTTGTACAATATGACGTGTGATCGTAAAAACAAATTATCGTCTTGAGTTCATATTGTTCGATGACGAATAAAAACGTGTATCAGACTGCAAACTGTTAAAATTTATATATTTATATAAACTTGAAAAAAGGGCCGCCTCTTTAGAAAGATTTCCGTAGGCTCGTCGCGTAAAGACTTGATTTTCAAATGTCCTACGGCGTGCGCATAATTATAGTGTAGTCTTAATACCGCGAGGAGAAAATTAAAAACGAAAAATATTGTTGATTTCGTACCTGACGCGCCTCCTATTCTATGGTATTTAATATAAATAATGTTCGTGTTTGATAGCTTCGAATGAAATACAGAAAAATAAAACGGACACGCGACGGATCGGTACAGACACTGCGTTTCTCAGAAAAAGAAAAACCGAGCAAACGTGTCTGTACGATTTAAATAGGTAATTAAACATGGTTCGTCTTTTTTTTCGTATTCATACTTTAACTATATGACAGCTGTTATTATATTACTACTGTTTAATACTATCGACAGGATAGAACGCGCAAAACATTGACAACACGTTAAACGATTACCAAATGCAAAGTCCAGGACGCGTCTAACATCGAGTAAATCGACCGCAATCTCGTATTATTGTTATTGTGTTCAATCGATTCGAAATTCCTGGTCCTTATAGGTAATTACAACGTCATAGTCGCGGAATCAATATTTCTCGCATATCTAATACTAATTGGATATTTATTTTATTTTTTTTTAGAATTAGTCACATAAAATACCTATTTGAGGTATGAATAATATATACAGTATATTATATTTGGAAACATCGAACGCAGGCCTTTGATACGACTTTTCTTTCTAAATTGAGAGGTCCAACAGCTGAATCGTTTTGTCGAACTTGGCCGAAGCCTGGAGTACGCTTTCGTAGAACAAATTGACCAAGTATATTTCTGCCATTATTATTCCTGGGCAAGTATAACAAAAACCGAGTGTTATTTCAATTTTAAATAATATAGTTTGTATTTTTAACGACCGGCGTGATAACGTACCTAAGAATATCAGCGCAATCGTGAGGTAAAAATACGCTTTGGAATACGTATTTGTATTGTCTATTCCCATCAAGACGAACGAAACCACAACGATCGCCGCGAACGTCGAATAGACTTGTAGCCATTTCCTAATAACTTTAACGCGGGGCTAAAACAATGGTATAAAAACATTTCCATTAGTATTGAATAATATAGTAGATGATATATACGCATCATAACGCGCCGTAGTATTTAAAACGGATAAGTTTCGTCCTTCTTGCACAGTTATTATTAGCTCGTCCTTTATTAGGGCATGTTCAAATATTTATATTGTCCTTCATTTTTGAATCGGACAAACGAAACGACGATTGTTTGAAATTCAACTTAAAAGTCCTAACTTTGGAAAAAAACTTTGCGCCCGAGGTGTTAGGTCATTATGCACCGATTTCGTATTTCCCCGAGAGTTAGACCAGAGCGGCCCAGACTGACCAGATAATATGTTTAAACAATAATAAAATAAAATAAAGGTCTTGACTTGAGTATTATAATTAAGAGCGCATAAAAAAAGTGTTTTAATTTAAAGAGTGTTTAAATATATTTAATAGTTTGTATTGAAATAATTTTATATGATTTCAATGATATAAACTGTCTTTCAATACTCACTTGATTTGAACTTCTTATTGCACGGTTATTAATAATCAAAACTATATTGAAAATTGCCAATAACAATATACGAACGAAATCTATAAAGTGACTGAAATTTGTTTCTGTGTCTTTATTCCCATTCTGACCGTCTAATAATTAAAAAAAAAACAATACGTATTAATAGGTAGTATATTATGAAATATAATATTTATATATTATAGAAAAAAAATTAATTTTCTCTGTACGTCTGTACCTTCGTGTGCTGAAGATCTAAATCGAACTAAGAAATTTTTCAAATCTATCAATAAAAACACCATCCAAATATAACAGCACATCTGAAATAATGAAAAAAAAAGAAGAAGATGAGATACAAGCTGATTCGGACGAGATATTGGTAAATTAGTCTTGTATAATATATGGATAAATAATAGCAAACACATTTTCGTTGGTATTATACTCACGTTGTTTGCCAGAGCGATGGACCTGGATCTTTCCCACGGGTCCGTCAAAACTCGAGACATCCATGTCATGTTTTTCGCCGTTTTTTCCTCCCGTTGATTTCGAATCGACCGTTTCGGTTTTACTTTTGACTATATTATCGTATACGGTCGCTGAAACATTATCATCTTAGTGTCGACTGCTATTGCGATTTGCTCGTCGGGGCTCTGTCCGCGCAGACGAAACGACGAGTATTCGCGACGATGAGATATCGCGGATATTGTAAAATAATACGTCCACGCTCAGGATGAAATTTTTCAAAGGCGGCATTTAAAATTCGCGCACTATAGATAATTTTTTTAAAAACATTCCTATAGTACCTATTTTGCTCATCGTACGCAATAAAAACAAAAATAAAAAGGAACATATAAATTGTTTTGTTATAAATTTATAATTTAAAACAAGTCAGTATCGAAAAATCAGGTATCTATACGGGTTTTATCTCTAGAATATTGGGTTCGCGTTTTCTTTTCTTTTCGATTCGCCGCTCTCTCTCTCTCTCTCTCTCTCTCTCTCTCTCTCTCTCTCTCTTTTCCAAATAAAAAAACTTATGTCTACTTTTATCATCGAATTCGCGTCCGTTCTAACCTGACCGTATAATATAATATCATTTGTGCGGACGCGAAAAATAACAAGGGCGTTGGGATAGGGAAAACGACGAAATCATAATCTGGTTCGTACCGCGTGTACAGGCGTGCGGAATTTAATCGATTGACATTCTTTCGATACCCACAATTTAAAACCGACCGATATAGATACGAACCGTGTTTGTTTTGTCCGATTTCGTGACGGCGCGGCGACACGTCATCGTTCGAGTTGTAAATCGAAAACCCGAATTTTAAGTCTGCGCGCGCCTGCGAGTTATGCATGTAATCGTGTCGTCTCGCGATTAGGATTTTCACGCCGAAATTCGCCCGTACAAATCGTTACAACCGTATCGACTTATACCTATCTGTGCGTATTACACAGTAATAGCAATTATGTATTAAACATATACGTATAGTTATTAGAAATAACGTCTGCGTTTTCATTTTCATTGCCGGTCAAGTCGGCAGAAAATGCAACGGTAACCGACGACCGTTGTAAACACAAAAATAAACGAACGCAGAAGAGTCATTTATCAATAAATCATTCTGTCCGCGCGAGAACTAAAAAAAAAAAAAAAACGGTCTGTAATATTGTCATCGTATTATCTCGTTGTCCTTTTCATTGTGACTATACTTCCAAAATCGTATTGATTTTTGTTTTTTTAATTTCAGAACGAATTACCGTTATAAAGGAAAAATATAAAAACGCCTGCAGTCGAGCCAGCGGCGTCCTACGTATGTGTCCTACAAGTAAATAAAATAAACGAGCATCCCTGGAAAGCAGACAATTTCTAATACAGCACGTTTCCAGGTAAATATATACTATTCGCGTAAAATATTATTCTTACGACCACCGAGACGCACGGGTTTTATTCGATCTATAATACTAAAAAATAACGTTATGGTTTCGCAGGGATTATTTTGCGCGAGACAAACAAAAACACGTGAGCTATTATTCGAATATTTCACGGAGCACGCGAAAACACGTTACGATAACAATCGTCGTAATATTATGTACTCACCACCGTCGCGGCGTCGTTGACCGTGCGACTCGAGAGTGGGTTTTTTTCACACGGCGGCGTGCCGGATCCTGCAGGACGCGCCGCCACGGTCGGCTGCAGCAGAAGTGGCGGCCACGACGGAATTGTTGCTCGGACGACGAACGCGCTGTTATCGTTCATTCATGCGGTGGCAGGATATAAACAATACGTTTGTAGTCGACGCGACGGCGTACGTATGGAGACGCGGTTCGTCCGAGACGGAAAGATTTCGACGACTTCCTGGGCGGCGTTCGCGGGCCGACGACGGTAACAACAACAACAATTATTAACGATATTATCATAATGTCCGCGTTAGCCTATGAAAAGGTGGCTGTAAGCGCTGTTTTTATAGCCAGCGCCGCCGCGGCGGGGCAATCTAATCTGCGCGTTTTAATAACAACAATGTGTATCGGTGAATTCCGCGTTTTCGAATCCGGTAATAATCGCGTGTTTCGAATTCTACGTTCGATCACGTACCGGCAGATAATGTCAGCGTCGTCGTCGTCGTCGTCGTCGACGCCCCTGCTCCGTGATACGGCGGGCGAGGCGAGGCGATTCTCGGTTTGAGCCGACGACGACGAATTTTCGATTTTCACACGAAACTTCCTGTTCGCCGACGTCAACATTTAGGTTTTTTCTTAGGATTTTCCGATTTTTTCCGGATTGAGTATGTAATATTATCATAATAATCGTCAGAGCCGCAAGAAAAGTCAAAGAAAGGCGCGCTTTGTCGCTATAAACATATTTTGCTAAATTGCTAAAAAAAAAAATGCCGTTTCCGGTTAAAAGGAAACGATATTATACATTTTTTCGTCTTCGTTTGGAGTAAAACGTGGCGAGGTGAAACATTTGTAATAAACATATACGATGCGTACTCGCAATTAACAACGACGTGAATACATTTTTTTATATTGACGAATCGACAGCGTGTACAGGCACGTGTTTTTCCGGTTTTATGACGTTAAAATACATTATTATTATTATTATAGATCAGAGTGGCGAACGGCCGCCGACGATGCCGCTGAACATGGACTGCACGCCGCCGAGCACGCCGCCCAAGAACGACCTGGGCCGGCTGACGTGTTCGCGGAACGCGGTCAGGTACGGCCTGAGCTGCGTCTCGGTTTCCGCCCAGATGTCGGCCATCAGCCGCGTGTAGTCCGGGCCCGACGTGCCGCCGTACTCGCGGTACGCCGCTTTCAGCCGTCTCATTATCGAGCCGTTCAGCTCGCCCAGGTAGTCGTCCAGCTCGAACCGGGCCGCGTCCAGCTCGTCCAGCAGCGACCGTCTCTGCACGCACCGCTCCGCGGCCACGTCGCCCCCGCAGTCCGTCTTCTCCACCTCGATCCGGACCGTCTCGTACTCCTTGTACACCGACCGCCGCACCTCGGTCAACATGAACTCGGGGTCCTGGCCCGCGTACTCGACCTCGCAGTCGCAGTACAGTCTCGCCACGGCGACCTGCGCGGAAAAAAAACAAAACGGATCAGCGAAACGGATTTCGAGGTTTCCACTTTCCCCTTCGAACTATGAATTTACTGTTGACATTTTTTTGTTTTTTTTTTTCAGCACTCTCTGGGTTTCGTCGCGCCCCCGGTACTAGTTTAGCAAGCTCGCGACTAGGCTCTGAAACTGTCTACCCGACAACCTCGAGTCGGAGGTGTACCGATGGGCCCACATCCTGCTCGCCGTGATCCTCGTAATTCGGTAATTTTTTCATCGAACACTCGCGTCACGTGGTATGTACATTGTAACGGTTAATAAAGAATTTATCATTTCCAATAGGCGTGTGATGACGCTTGTAACCCAACGACTGTAATTATTTCACCGACAGAATAAATGGCGAAAATCGGACAAAGTGACCTCATCGCACGTTGTCGGGAAGGCTCGCGGTCTAAGCGGTCGAGCATATCGATATAACCTCCCACCGGTCCTGCGCGCGAACGGGCGCCGATCGAAACTAACGAACACGAAGGAATTCGTTCAAACCCGACGACGGCGCGAGCGAAATTATTCTTCGTCGTGTCAACAACGGCGAACGGTTGGTTTCGAGTCGATTAAATAATTGTGACCGAGTCGCGAACCGATAACGGATATCTCTTCACGGCGGTTTATCGAGTACATTATAACATGTATTACGCGCTACTCTACTCGAATAACCGCGAATCGAAAGAAAAAATAAAAACGTCGCGACTTGAAAGAGTTTGATCGTCATTATCATCCTTTTTTTTAAGATTTAAATGTATATTTATCTGCGAAAAAACAAACTGGAAAATATACGCAATAAACAAGTACATAAAATTACGACGAAATAATAATTATATTAAAGCGCGATTTTAAAGTCATGCGCACAAACGGTTTTACAAACGTATACCTACGCAGTGAACGAGATTGTTCATAATCGATTAATATTATTTTTTTAATAATCAATGCATTACCTGTAGCACTGCGAACGCAAACAACGCAGTAGACAGCGTTTTAGAAATCATACTGGCGTGATTGAAAATCTATTCGAACGTTATCGGGTAGCGTGTGAGAACGCCGAAAACAACTAGGTACCGCTGAAATGTTCATAAACACGGAGAAAAATCCGCTTTAAATACGTTTTCCACCTATGGTTTGTACGCACGCCGACCGCGTCAATTAAGAATTTACAACACGCGCAGCGGACAAAGTTAACGAGTCGGTAAACATATATTCTACCGTTGACAATGTTTGTTCGAAAGGACAAACGCATACGGTCAATCAGTCAGGCAGTTAGTTCACTAACGATGTGCAAATCGTACTCGCACGGTTATGTCGAGTATAATAATATAACGATAGAAAATATAAAAAGTTTAGCGTGATTTATCGGTTTAGTTGTTGTGAAAAACAAGACGGAAACATAAATCCGTCGAGCCTATAATAATGGAATCGATATCGATACGATATGTTCAAACGGTTCAGTGCACGATAGATACGAATGTACCAAGTAGGCAAAACTAGACCGTAATTGTAATTTTACAAAACAGAGTGCGAGACACAAGACTCTGGTGATTTTTTAAATTTTTGATCCAAATCAAGATTTTGAAATTTATCTCGGAATGATTTCCTTTTTTCGTTTTATTAATAGATTAAAAATGACCTAAATAATGTCTAAATAATGTCTCATAGACGTTGAAAATCGCTCTAAAACGTCGACTCGAAGCGTCCCTCGAAATCCAAGCCCTGTGTATTAAACGCTCGTCGTTTTTATTGAATTTTACGATCTCGATTCAAATGTTGTCTTGAAATATTTGTATATCTCGTTTACTATTGATTTGAAAAAAAATTTATTCAAATTTTCGAATCATAATTATTGCTCTTTATGCATACTTGAAATTGTTTTGTACTGCATATGATTATTTTTTGTCTTATGATTCCAATGACTCACGCATAACAACGAGATACATTTTAATGTCGTTCGTGGTGGTCGGTTTCGACATATTATATATATTTCGTTCATAATATCATTTGAGAAGTATGATAAATTCCATTCTATCTCATTGTTTTATGCGTCACTGATATTAAATATTGTACGTGGTTTTTTTTTTTTTAGGAAATAATGAAATATCATCACGAAAATAAAACGAGTAAATCAAATCTAAAACGAACGGATGAACGAGAAAATTCCATTTTATTTAGAGTGATTTGAAAAAAATCGTTTCCGACGACGGCGCGCGGCGGTTACTTAGTAAACGGAAAGGTATGCCACGATGATAATACTATTATTACAATCGATTTAGTGGTATTTTTATTTTATTTTCACAGAGAACAGGCGTATACATTTCAAGCCTCTGCGATCGATACTTTTCCAGTTACGATGAAGATAAAAATTCGATTTTGTCGAAAACCGACAGTGTAATATGTGTGTGCGCGTGTGTGTTAATGTATAATATATTAGCAAATTATATAATGTTATTAAAATTTATGAATTCCATAAACACAGTTTAAAGACTACATGTTTCTCAACATTAATGTGTAAATCTAAAGTTTCGACTTTTAGAGTATTCTATATTATTAAAATCGTATATATGACAGAATTATTATAATATTTCTATTTATCGTTTAGTTCGTCAATAATATAGAGAGAACCAAACAAACCTTCCTCGCCCCCGCAAGCTCCTCACAAACGGGTAGTTTTCAAACAATCAATGTAGAAAACAAATATTTAGCGCCTGATCAACTCACAAGTATTACAATTAGGTAATTATAATCTATTATCGATTTATTTGTACAGTTGTTCAAATACGCAAAATAAATACAAAACATTGGTTATATTTATATATTCCATATTACGACAAATATGAAAATGCGAGTAAATTTTTTTTTTTTTTTAATCGTTTATTTGTCAGAGTCGGAGCTCTAAATTAACGCGCTCTTCGAGCATAAAACTGTCGTTTTACATACTCAATGAATTAATAAAAAAGAAAAGCTTTTAATTAATAATTCATATAACACGCCCTTAAAAACGAAATGAAAATTCAAACGACGGAAACGAAAGTGTCGAATATTTTAGTTTAAAATAAAATCAAGTAAAATAGAATATCCGTCGCGCTTGATTTTAATATTCGAGAAATAAAAAACTTAAAAACCGTTAAAGTTACTTCGATCGTCACATCTCGGTGACGGGACACCGCCCTGTATTGTCTCATTAGTAATCGGCCTTTTCTCATTGCGCAATCGTCATTATAATATTACAAGTTGTCGCTCGATAGAATTCGAGAAAAAAAAAGGAAAAGAAAGAAAGACGATAATAATTTATGTAATTATTATTATATAATACGGTGTTTTGTTTACTTTCGACGAGCATTGTAATAATTAGAGCAGAGGACTTGTAACGTTTTGCATTTTTGTTTTGCACGATCGCAAAAATAGAGTAAGAAGCAAAATATACGTTTCGTGCCGGAAACCAAGCTAGTTTTGAAATTTAATTTTGCGTATTTCCGGTTTTTTTCCCCGTTTTATATTTCTTTCGTTCTAAACTTTTGGACGCAAATAATTTATTATTCAATCGATATTTTTCCGTCGACATTTTTATTTCGTTTACAATCAAAATAACGTGGAAATTAAAAAAAAAATAAAACGTCAATAATATTGGTTTTCGACGCGCGTTTTTCCTAGCAACGCGTCTCCGGGGTTGCCGATTGGATTTATTTTCCGGTTTTTAATTTTATTCGTACGGGCGGACGATATTATTATCGACAACGTGTAAATGCGCGTTGTTCCCGAGTAGAGCGCCATCTACTCAATTGTATATTTATTTTTTTTAATCGATTTTTTAGTGTGGCCAATACAAATTTATTCTCAGGAAAATAACATACCGTTATTGTACGCAGCGGGCCAGCGGCCGACGCGTATAATGCAATCGTTTGTTTACCGCCGGAGACCGAGCGACGCGCGCGAAACGGATAATCGTTTTACCCAGGCAACGACGACGACGACGGGACGAGATTTCAAATTCTATCCGGTCACCGGTCAAAATGGAAAAACGGAAATATTAATTATTTATATAATGTTTACATAATAATTCGGAGACGGTAATAATTGGTATTTCATTGACGAGTGCCGCCGTTAAACGGCGATTCGACTTGAAGAGTACCGATCGCTAAAATATATTATAGTCAACCTTCGTTCTATACATTTCCAAATCGTTTATTTCGAATGATAATATTATTGTTTTAAATAATTTTTAAATACATTTTTTACTCGCTGTTTAATTCGTCAATAATAACTGCAGAGACGCGTGTCGCCAAATACTACTCGAGAACAAAGAAAATATAAATCCTTCCCCGAGTTCTAAAAACAGATACACACATTGTTTTCGAACGATTTAACGTCGAGAACAAATGTACACTCCGCTCGCAATTATAATAATAATTAAATAGGTAATATAATCTATATCTACCGATTTATTTGTACAAATGTTCAATTTTATACAAACTATAATATAAAATGCATCACACGATATAGGAAAGTCCTTACAGCAGCCCCGTGTTCAAAGTTCAAAAAAACAAACAAAACGAATTCGGTTGTCATTGTCACATATTATAGATTATCGTCCTTGCTAGATAACGGGACCCTGGAGAAGAGTGAAATCGATCGGACGGTACGTTTATTCTCTAATCAATCTTTATCGTTTCGGTATTTTTCGTACAGTCGTCCAGAATATTTCTCATTTTTATGTTATTCTTTACACGCGAGCAGTCGTTTTTTTTTTTCAACACGATAAAATCGCGATTTTCGTTCGTCTTGAATTGAAAATTGAATTCTCATTATGAATCTACTTTTACGGGACGATTATTATGTCGGTTTTTTAATCATATTATTTAAATCGCGCGATAATTATTCCAGTTTGTTGTCACCGCGGGAACGTTTGTTATTCGCGTCGACAATTGTTTTTTTTTTTTTTATGAACTCCATTGTTCGCGTGTAATTTTTATTAAAATAAGTCACTGCGTCGAAAAACACAGCTATCGAACCGTCACTAAATATATAAAATGTTACAACAGCTCGATATGATTAAATTGTAGATTAAACAATCGAGTTTTTTTTATTATTATTTATTCACTTTATAAAACAACCGACTTGAAACGCGCTTGTATTCGATTTGTTTGTACAATCGACACATCTCGTAAGTGCAGTGGATTCAAATGAAAATTTAATTTCTTTGTCGGAGTTCTATAAAAACAATGCTCTTCCGAGCGCAAATTTCGTCTCTCAGAGTAAATCAAAATATTGTATTTCGTTTTTGGAGACGATGCATTCCTTTTTTTTCCCCTAACGGAGTCGTTTTTCAACGTATAAAATAGTCGCGTCTCAGTTATGATATTATACTTATTCCGAATAAAATCGAACCACTCCGAAAAAATATAAACAACTATTGCCTTTTCAATAATATCGCAACAAAAAAAACCAAAGAAGGCACGCGGTATAAATAATATTATTAAAATAGCGTATACTCTTAGCGTTTCATTGCACTCGATCGCGTTTGTCGTCGATGTCATCGGCTACGACGCTATACGACATCGTTTATTTAGATTTCACGTTTAAACAACTCAATTAAATAACAATAATAATAAACCGTTCTGGACGATTGTTACGCAATAAAATACTCGTATATAATTTGTAATCGCGTTACAAAGAATTGGGTATTTATAATAATATCATTAAGTGTAGGCAATATATCGATTTCGATCAAATCAAATCGCCTTTTTTTTCTTTTTTGTGTATTAAACAATCGATACCGCCGATTGTATAAGTAGGTAATAATATTATAGAAACGGACATTTCCGTTTCGGTATGAGTTCGAATCTGTGCCGCCCGCCAGAGATAAAAAGAACGCGCGTGAGTTAAGTAAAGTAAAGTAAAAAAAAAAACCAAATAAAAAATCAGAATCTCTAAGAAAATAAATACGACGCAATCTATACACGAGCGGACGTATACGATATACGCGATATAGTTCGTATCGCATTACGCGTTAACGATTTGTACGACAGAGTGCCGCGTGTAGTTACATATTTTAAATAGTTAAAAAATACGACAGTAAGGAAACAAAAAAAAAAAAAAAAACGAAACGAAACGAAACCTCGGCGTCGTTCATGAGCTTATTAAACATATTATATTGTGTGGGTACGTGAAACCAGATAGAGCGACGCGTACGGTCTAGCCGACGACGACGTCTACGTTCTCGCGGTCGGTCGTGCGGGGGCGTGGAATATTATTATAAAATGACCGTATACGCTTTTATCCCGAGAGCGCTTTTCACAATTATAATAATAATGTGTAATCGTGTCACTATACTATTTGAATCGTATTATTTAGCAGTCCGGACCGACGACATTTGAGCGTCGTTTTTTTCACCGTCGGCGGGATTCGCGGACGATTCTGCCGCCGTTTTCGGCGAATACTTTTATTGTTGTGATTTTTATACACTATTTAAAAACATATAAAATACATATATCGATAATATATGACCGTATATATAATAATATATAATAATAAGACCGTTTTTAGCGATAGTAGCTATATAGATCATACCTATAGTAAAGTTTGTCTTGAAAACTAAACATT
Source organism: Drepanosiphum platanoidis (assembly GCA_948098885.1). NCBI lineage: Eukaryota > Metazoa > Arthropoda > Insecta > Hemiptera > Aphididae > Drepanosiphum > Drepanosiphum platanoidis. Next base: position 16,066,980 of record OX402534.1, on the reverse strand, counting down.
AAAAAAAAAAAAAAAACAATACGAATAAAATTCAAAATCGATCGATTTTCACATCGAACGTAATAATAAAAAACGTAATAAAAAAATATGTAAATAAAATTGCGCAAGAATTCTCGCAGAATTCTCGCCGAACTAACGAATGTGCCTGGACGTGTATCAAGAAATCGAATGATAGAAAAAAACCGAAGCTCGCGGAACGCGATCGAAAAACGAAAAGTAATACTATATAAATCGAGAGTCTTCGATTGAGAAACGAAAAATATATCGACTCGGGAAAAGTAAAGTAAATCACGATTACTGTATTATAATAATAATAATAAATTTAAGACGACGTATGTTATTATTACACGGATTCATCGAATTTTCCAAAACAAACACAAAAAAAAACGCATTTTTTCCGTAGAACTTGTTTACGAACAGTACAAGACGGTGACGTAACTAGGATTTTTATTTGGGTGGGCAATTTTTTTCAAAACAGTTCTTACTTTAAATGTAAAAAGAAAAAAAACATAAATAATTATCGTAAGCAAATCTAATTATTCATTTCAAACTTGAGCTACTGAAATTATATCGTACTTTATGATGATAAGTGAAAAAAAGTCATAAGAGTTATCGCGACGATTTTTTTCTGCAAACTTATCGCGACATAAATAAAACGTATTATTTATAATAATAATTGTTTTTAACGTTTTAGGAATTCAAACGAATTCAAGAGGTCGGAGGGGCGGCAAAGGGACCCCCTCGTCACTACGCTGTAGCACCGGTCCGAGACGACCGAAAACGGGAGGAGGGGAAATGTGTTTTTTTTCCCCAGTTTTACGGGACTCAAAACTCAATATTAGTGTCGAATCTCGCGGCAATCGTGGCGAGAGGTTTACCGCGCCGCCGAAAAAACGACCCCTCGGCGGGGCAATTCCAAACGATCTCTAAACGGTCGTCGGACACTATTTTTGCGGTGGGATCCGGGCGGAACAGGAAAATCGATGCTTTTTCCACGTCTCGTCGTCTCCCGTTCCCCCGGAACGGCGGCGAGCACTCGTCCGAAAATCGGCCGTTTTTTTCTCTCCTCCGCCGCCGCCTCTCGCGATCGGAAATCGTTGCGGCGGCGGCGGCGGCGCGTTCGGCCGGCCGTGTGGCAGCACTGCCGTCGCCGCCGCCGCCGCCCGTCGTCACCGGCAGGTGGCGCGCCGTAAGCGCGACGAGCGGGTCCGCGCACAATGGCCGCCCCAGGTCGACGCGATCGTTCGCCCGAGAATCCGCCGCCGCCGCCGCCGTTCGCGCGCAATCCACGCAATCGTTTACGCGACAGTCGTTTCCGTCCGTTTTCGCGCGTCGCCGACGGCCCGTGTTCCGCGGACCCCGTTCGTTTTGAGCCAGCGGTTTTCTCGCGCCTTCGCCGCACCGGACCCGTTCGCCACGTTCGAGCAGACCGCCGCCGCCGGAGAAAGTACATCGCGCCCGACCCGGACGCCCAGCACTATCTCGTGGTAAGCGCTCGCCGTCGACGCGGACCGGAACGGTCGTCGTCGTCCGATGATGCAGCCGTCGCATTCTGTTCGACAAAAACGTCACGAAACGCGCGCGCCGTCACTCGCGGCCCGACCGGTGGCGGCGACAACGACGACGACGACGACGACGACGACGGACTCGTACGGTCGCCGCTAACCTCCGTCGTGACCCCCCTCTGAAAATCGGTCCCTCGAAAATTGGTCCCCCCCTTGACCCGCCTCTGATCGGCGGCCCTAATATGGCGCCAAAAACGACGACTTGTAAACCGTGTACTTTTTACAGGCCATCTACCCAGGTCTTCAAAGCGGCAGCCGACTACGGATCTGGTTTACCGACTAGCGAGTCCCTTGGATCTAGGAGTTTTCACGCCCGGAGAAAGTAATCGAATCAATACGACGACTGTTTGCCTTCCATTTCAGGTATGTAAGTGTAGATCACTGTCTACGTTTGTTATTTATTATTCTACAATATTGACCTATTTTACTATCGGCTTTTCCTTCTGTTACCTAAGGCTGTGATTTTGTAAGAAAATATGTTGGTTTTAATTGATTGTAAAATGTCTCTTGCTCGGCACATTAAGTTTGAGTTAAACACCGATAAATTCAATTTTAAAAGCAATATTTTGCAATATTTCTTTTTTCACTAGGTATACATTTTTCACTCATTTTTCTAATTATTCTTATAGATTTTTTATACCTGAGATGTATAGTGTAACTTTAAACAGCCAAAACAATAAAAGGTACTGATAACTGAAAAAAATAACTGCTTTTCTTTTTTTGCAAAATATTTGTTTATTTAAAATACAGTTTTTTTTTACATTAAAATTTGATAGCTTTTTTGTATTTGAAATTACATTTTTAAGGAATCATTTTACATTTGCAGGTATAGTCATAATTATCAATTATTTTTTATTTTTATGATTTTATTAAGTCAACATATGAACAATAAATACAATTTATATTTAAGGTTATATCCGTGTCTCTTCCCTACTAGTTCTCTTAGGTATTCGAATGTTTTACCATGTTGTGTGGTCTGTAGGTATTCGGTTCTATTCGTGTTGGTCAAAGTCTATGATTAAATGTTTATGGTTACCTTTAACCCATTTGTGAGATTATGTAATATCCAAGTCTATCATATTGTGATAGACAACTTGCATCAAAACACTAAATATAAATATTACTGATAATATATTGCTAGTATGGTACTGGTAGTAAACAATAATAATAGGTACTGTAGTTATAATTTTTCACTCAATCTCTTTGGTTATTTAATTTATCTATTTATCCGATTACAATGTTAATTCAATGTCAATATTGTAATTTAAATCTATACAGTCTAAATTATTTAAATGTTTAATTTCAATTAAAATGTAAACATTGATTAATTATCTGTTTAGGTTAGTTAAATTAATTAAAAACTTGATTTAGTGTGATTATAATTTTTTAAATTTAACTATTATAAAAGTTTGCAGTGGGTTGTTTCAATCAGAGTTTTGATTATGTCAGTTTTCTATTTGATCATAATTGTTTTATGTATTAGGTGTATATAGATTAAATACACTAATATAATAAATCTATGATTTAACTTATTATTTAAAAAATATTGGCTCAAGTTTAAAATGTAATACAATTGATATTTAATACAATATTGATGTGTTATTTATGATAAACCTATATTTTTTTAAATTGAAAACATTAACAATTTGTATACTTTTAAGCACTTTTTGCTGTCCAGAAGTTAATTTATTTAATTAATAAAATACTTTTTAGTCATTATTTTGATAATTCAATTTTCAAATACATATTAGCATTGCCAAATATTATCAGTAATTCTCAAAATCATACAAAATAAACAAGTTTAGTTTATCTGACATTTTATAAACAAATTTAAACCATTCGATTAATAGCAATAGTTTATTGTATACAGTTGTACATTTTTAACTTTATCCAAATATATGACTAATAAAATGTTTTTAATTTTTAGATTGTCAGCAACCATGTCGAATATTGGTCAGCTAAAAATCGACAACTGGGGAAATTTTTTCATGCAACGTCTGAATAACTTGGCGAAAAAAGATGAATACTGCGATTATACTATTCGTTCAACATCAAACGAATCATTTAAAGTTCATCGAGTCGTTTTGAATACATGTTCAGATTATTTTGTTTCTCACCCGAATTCGGATACATCGATGACAATGCCTGCACATCTAGATTTCAATGCTGTAAAAAGTGTAGTAATGTTCATGTATACCGGGCAAATTCATTACACCGGAATGAACAGTACAAGTTTACTTGAGGTGGCAGACATGTTGCAGGTTACTGTTTTGCTCAAGCTTTTAGAGTCGCAGCCTTTTGGACAAAAATCAGTTTCCAAGTATAATACACCGTCTGCTTCTACGTCGAGAACGCATTCGGCAATAGCATTAAATCAATATAGGCCGGCAAAAAAGCCAATAATTCAAAGTAACTTGCACATTCGATCACCTCCAGAGCATACACCTGCATCTACTTTTATTAACACCATGAAAGTGAAAGATGTTTTAAGTGAAAATAAACCAATGCGGTTCGATTGTGACGCCGAAGACGTACCTGAATTCATGGAAAATACTTTTGAACTACCCAAGTACGATAGTGCACCGTTAATCAAACAAGAAAATTCAGACAGTGCAAAAGCAATGCTCAAAAGAACCGCCAACGGAGAATTAATTGATAAGAGCGATAATAAGACACAATTAATTAAATGTGAGGCCCAATCCGCAACATCACCGCCTGGAAAAAAATTGAAAATTGTTAGCGATACAGATCCGGAAAATTCCAACAGTAAAGTAGTCCAAGAGATCTTAAAGAAATTCCCACATCTGTTGCAAAGTAAAGGTAATATTAAATTGAAAATTATGTCAAGAACTAATCAGAGTCAGTTTGAAAGTATAATTATCAACACACCAAATTCAGTTCAAAAAATTTTACCGGCCGGCAGTGACGTCAAAGAACCGTTAACCACACACAAAGTTAAGCCAGACATAATGAACATCAAGGGTCCTTGGTCCTGTAATCTTTGTGGAACCGATATCGAACCATTACAGTTAGAAACTTACTTTAAATTCAGGAGGCATTTAGTCGAAAAACACAACGAAAAAGAAGACACTAGGGTATGTCAGTATTGTGGACACTTTTCTGTGCGAAAAAGCCTGCAGATGCACCACATGTATACAAAGCACGGCATAGAGCCGCCTCCAGATTTCAAATTTCCTAAATGTGATCAGTGTGGGTTTGTTGCCACTACCGATGTCCATTTAAAACGGCATAAGACATTGGACAAGTGCGGGGCTAAACCACAAACGCCCAAACCGGATGTAAATTACACATGTAGTACATGTTCTAGGACATTCCACTCCAGTCTGATGCTTAAAGGGCATTTGAGAAATTTCCATAAAATAGATGATATGACTACGGGTTCGACGACCAAAGAACTGTTGATTTCTGTCATAGACAATATGCCTCCCGGTGCCAAAGTGTTGGCAGAAAATAAGAGCGTGGATAAAATTGAAGAAGTCATATTGAACAATGATGACATTTTGAAACACTCGGAAGATTTAGTAAAAGACGAAATAGTGTATAGTGAAGATGCAACAGAGGTAGAGACTGTAACACTAGAGGACGCTGTACAAGATGCCGTGAAAGAAAAAGTTGTCAAGCCTACTGACTTGACCGAAGAATGGGACGATTTCGATGATGTTGATGGATCTAAGAAAGAGGAATCCGACAAAGAAGATGACAATAGAGACGGTAAACCATGTAGAATAGAATTGGACGAATAATCCATAAAATAAGTAAGGTATTATAAAATGGTTCAAATTATGTATTAATATAAAATATTTAGTATAAATCTAAGTTATCTGTCAATTCATATACTATTTTAAGGTTTTGATTTTCCAAAGTATTTAAATTTATTTTTTAGAGAAAAACATCTTAAACTTAATCGGGTTGAGACAAACAGTTCAAAAGTAAATATTTTTATAGATTAATTTTGAACTAGATACGCGGTGCTCCACCGTAATCATTCTTGATGAGACATATTAAATGGCACTAATCGTAACACTTAAAAAATTGATATTTTTATATTATTTAGAGTATTTTGTGCCTATATTAAATTTAGTATAATTGATGATGCGAAATCACCGACACGATGAAAACAATTGGTACTAGAAAATAAATAATTTATTTTTTAAATACGTCTTTATACATACAATTTTAGCTTTAGCTCAAACAAATTAAACTAATTTTTAATGGCGTACGAGACCATTTCATTTTTTTTTTTTTTTTCTATTAGTTGCTATGCAAATCACTTACATTATTTTAATAATTGATAACCTAAAGTTGCTATGTATATTTATTTTTTTTCTAGTCAATGAAATAACTTTTAATTTGAACATAGTTTTAATTTTTTCTGTCTGGAAACTTTTGTTGTATAGTTGTGTATCACCTACAATGTTATGAAATTAAAAAAAAAAAAAATGCTACAGAATTAATAACATGATGTTGTTTAATTCAAGTGTGAATGAACTCAACGCCCGTTTTGTGTAAAGGTACGATATGTTTTTCTTTCACGATAAATAAATAAACTGTCCGTGCATTAAAATACTGAACACCACGACCACTGAAAGCGAATTTAATTATAACAATTAAGTCTCCTTTTTAGATTGTTATTATTATAAGAAAGAACACTCTTCAAGTAGAGAAGACACACGTTAAAATAATTCAATTGATAAAATAATATCTAATTGTAGAGTATTTTTTCCAAATCCGTACATCATCACTAGAACATTAATGCATTGGGACTGTTGTGCGGTCTAAGTATCGGTGTTAGTGTATACTAGTTAGGAACCATTCTCATCGAACCGGCAGATTGACGTAACTTTTATCATACGAAATTAGAAATCGCACCTGGTCTGTGCTCTAACACACTATCTGGCATCGTATCGGCGCGTTCTACTGGAATAAAGTAAGTAAACAAAATTGAAATATTCGACTTTATTTTTTTCTTTCGATACTCTTCAAGCCCGACATTCGTTAATACGTATTATTGTTGCGTCGCGCATTAATTTTCCGTATTATATATTTTTCATTCTATAACGTCCGTTTTTGGCCAGTACACCGTCGTCGTCTTGGTCAACAATTTAAACTTTTAAGATGTAGAAAAAGTTGATTGCCTTTTTCTTAACCCGTCATTAGTCGCGCGGTGCTCACTCGATGAGCATTTTGGCCACCACTTAATTTGATTTTTAAATCTTCGATATTTCCCATACCATAACATATTATCTAAGAATATTTCTATGAATAAAACAACTAATTGCATCATCATAGAAATAATAATCATCATAACTTATCAGTACCAAAAAATCATTTATTTTTCTAATTCCAAAGTATTGTATTTTATTTGTCGTAACAAGTCGACCTAAAATCATTACTTTCAATACATTTTTATAATTCACATCCCTGCGAATTGAAGAAAAAAAAAAAAAACGTTTCTATTCACAAAAAAAAAAAAATGGTAATTATACTTTTATTCATTATTATAATCTTGAAGATCCACAATATTTTGTTCACGACAAAAATCTCAATTAGACTTTGATAAAACAATTTTCAATAGTGAAAATTCAATAGGTGATTGATTTGCGTCCGACTGTGTTACAAACAAGAACGCGCTTAATGACGGGTCGAGCTCACTTTTTTTTTCTCTTTCATGATTGATGGGTATAAAATAATAATTTTTGAAATTTTCATTAGGTATATTTCAATACACGAAATGTTACGAATTTGTTTTCTATTCAAATATTATATCGTTTGTTTATTTTTTCTGAACACGACGACGTTAGTTAGTATACTCGTACGTGATATAATAGTATACTGGTATAGAATATTTTAATTAAAACACGTCTCATGACGACATCGTATATTAAGATTTGCGTATTGAAAACACGCGATGATGAAAATTTCAATTAATATTTCCATAGTAAATTTATCGAGTTTGAATCGACATGTTTTCGTAAAAATTGAAATCCGCGACGCGTCGTAAATAACCGGCCGAAAAAGGGAAACGTTCGTTTCCGCGCGATCGCACTCTTCACGACACCCCGGGACAGTCGGTCCGCGCCGTCAGGTAGAAATTAATGAACTATGGGCGAACAGAACAAATAACACGCCTGGAGACTACGTCTCGTCCGTGGAATAATAACGATACGACGACGTAATTACGCGTAAAATCGGAAAACGTGGGTGCGCGGGGGCTAGGATAAAATGTTATTTATTGTAATAACGGTCGGACCGATCGTCCGCAGCAGACGTCGTCTCGCGACGACGACGCCCGGCACGATAGTTTTACGACGGCCAGGGCGGCACTTTAACCACAAAATAGGACGTATCTACCCACATTACGATCAAACTATACGACAGACCATACTATATAATATTACGTCTATTATTACTAAAAACAGAACGAAATCTTAAGGTCGCACGTCGGATCGAAATAAAACACCGTACACGTATCTGTCGCACGTGTATGTATATAATATGGTAAAGGATAAAAAAACGACGAAGATTTCGTAACCATTACGATACGGTGTGCCGAGCGAGTTTTAATTGGCGTCGCGTATATAATAATAATTATAATCTCGGATGGAAAACTGCGTTTGGTCGCGCGCGCGCGTGTGCGCGTGTGCGGTCGACTAATATCATATTTAAACGTCGCAATACTATGTATAATATTATATTATATCTATATCGAGTGGACCTTGACAGTGTGTCGTCGCGCAGAGACGATCGGCTCGGAATGTGATTTTAATAGACAGTGCGGTTACAGTCGGGTTGTGGCGAAGGAAAAAAAGAACCATTCGATTTGTCGATCGCGTAAATTCGACGACGAATTATGTCCCCCGCGCTACGTCGTGCCTCGGCAGTCGGAGGCCCGTGTAAAAAAACGTTCCCTATTGTTAGGACAGAATTTTTGTAAACGTCGAAGGATTTATTTTTTACAATCAAATTAATAATCGTAAAATTAGGATATTAAAAAAACAGAATTACATTTTGAAAATTCTATACCCGGTAAAAATTGTGTTTTATTTTCATACGCATTTCGAGTCGAATAACTAAAAATAATAATTTTTATAGTTTGATTTTTTAAATCGTAATTTTCCAAGTCTAATCGTCCGAGGCCCGTGTGAAATCACACCTTTATATGTAGTTCTGCCACTGTGTTTCGGTGACGATCATTAAAACGTCATAAAAAAAACAACGTGTTTACACTGAAACTCTCTTGTCAATCGAAACGGTCGAATAAAAATAATAAAAAGAATCGTACGAAATCGTCGACTGTTTTATACAGCTCTTTTAGATACTCCGGAATACCTCGGGAACGAATTCCAAACGGTTCTCGAAAATATTATCGGGGCTGGCGGACGCGAGCTTCGTCATCGGTCATCAGGCCACTCGGAGGGGCTTTAAATATCGCGGCAGGAAACGGAACGCGCGCGCGCGCGTGAAAAAGAGGAAATCAGACCGTGGAGCCGCTGGAGCGGATCGTAACCGAAATGAAACTTCCATCTGTAGAGAGACGAGAGCGAGTGTGTACAAACGTATTCGTACGTCGGAGTGGTGGAACAGCTGCGTGTCGTTTCCGGCGCGATCGCGAGCGAAAAAACGCAAACGAAATCCCTGTGCGACGACGACGCGTTTCGCTCGAACGCGGCCGAACGACAATATCACAATATACATAAGTTATGTATCGAAAATTCTATTTAAGTAGGTACCTATAGGTATAACCATATTGAATTCTCAACAGTAAATAAGTGATAAATGATAATATGTGAAATACAGATAATCAAACTTATATAAGATTCAGTAAAATATAAAATTACAGTGTTTTTCAGCATTTTGCATCGAAAACCGTCAAATATGCGCTTAAAAACAGAAAAAAACACAAATTATGCACTTTTTTTAAAAAAAATGGTAAAATATGCAATTATATGCAAAATAAAATTTTGATATTTTGAATATAGATATCATGAAACATATTTCTGTATAAGAATGGATGCTATTGGACAACCTAAAAAAAATATGCAAAATCATAAACATCCTAACCCTATACATAACATACGTATACAACCGGATTGTTTTCGTGTTTTCACGACACCGAACGAAAATAGACAATCATCCGTCGTTTTTTTTTTTTTATCGAAAAAGTACGAGCGCGAGACATCGAGCGTCGTCTGAACGTTCGTCGCGGGAATCTCGGAAAATAACATAAACGAATCGCAATTATCACAGTCACTGCCGCCGTTCACAAACGTCCGATCGCGTTATTATTGTTCGATAATTTATTCGTCGTTTATCACCCGGCACGAAAAAAAAACAGCCCCCTAGTAGCTCCCCCACCCCCTTCTAAATCTGCCATCGAAATAATAGATAATGCCAACGTTTTCACATCTCTCTTCCCTCCTGCAGAGCTCGAGAGCGTTCTCCCCGGTCTTCGTCTCTACCTCGATCGTAGCGTTGAGCCCGGATAAGGATAATTTTAAAAAAAAATAAATATCTACTTTCAGATACCCTTTTTTTCATAACTATCCGGATAGAGATCAAGACGATTTAATTTTTGTCCACCTAATATGATCACATTTTTAACGGCTTTTTCGTTTAAAACTAATTTTTTTCCCTAGATTTTCGACCGTTTTATAAATTGTGTTTTTATTGTTTCGTGTTAAATAATTCGTTGGCCGTACTCGACGTTTTTCGAAATCTCTCGGGGAGACGTCGTCGTCGGAAACCCTCGCGCGTCCTCGCCGACCTGAAGAATATTTTCGATTTCTACTCGCGCCGGCCGTTAATAAGCCGGATAACGTATAAATATTACGTTCCACGGTCGTATTAATACCGTTATTTTGTTGCCCCGGGGCGACGCCTATAACTCGTTTGCGCGGCCTTTAACGACGACATCCCCGCGGGACCCCGCGGGCAAAATATACCGTCGCGTCGTTTTTTTCTCTCTCTCTATCCCTCGTCGTTTTGACAAACGTTTCGCGAGAATCGAAAACAATTTTTTTCCAACGCGGCGTACACTGTATAATACGCGCGTATTTTATTTTTTTTTTATCTCTCGCACCTGGAGGACCGCGCCCACGTCCGTGACGCCCGAGCCGAAACTATACGTTTTTCCGAGGCCTCGACGATTTAATACACATCTCCGTTTATTACTTCGCAATAAAGAACGCTCCTCCTCGTCGTCTTCGACGTTCCTATTAAATTATGCAATTCGAAACGCGATTCGGCTATTTTTATTGATTTAAGTTTTGTCTCTATAGCGCGAGGTTTCGAATAAATGTGACGGAAGTGTAATATCGTGTATTAAATCACACGGTTTTTGCTTTTTTGTAATTTCCTCGGGAAAAAGTCTCCGGTCTATATACGGTTCTAGGTGAAACGGAAGAACCGATCGATCCGTCGTCGTCTGCAGCTGCAGTTGTTCTCGAGAAATTCTCTTCTGAATATCATATCATTTATTAAACTAATACACTCGGCCGAGGGCAGATTGTAGACGGTAGATACTATTTTATTGTAGATTTGTTGACCATTGTCGTAAGTAGAACGATTTTTGAGTAATTATAGCGTCTAACTATATATATATATTATTAACTCGATGATGGCTTCAATAATTACGATTAATAATTTCGGTATGTGTAGTTAAGAAAGAAAAGTTGCGAAACACAACGACATCTGAACTCTATTTAGGTAAGTTACCTATTACTCATTACTTGGGACCATAATTTGAAATGCTATCGTCGAAATATCATAATATTGTATACTTGAGTTCGCAGAGAGATAGGGTAGGTAGCGTCACTGGTGTTGGTCTAATTTACGTCCCTCGCGGTTTTATCGACTACGTTCTCCACGTGTACGAGAAAAAAACATTTGAAAAATAAAAAATAAAATCCTATACTTATTTAACGGAAAACGTTGTTGACATTTCACTCTTTGTCCTATATAGTTCCCGACAGTGTTGCAGGTCCGTGTACCAAATTTCAAATTGTCAAATAATTTTTTCTCCAGTTAACGAATCGAAAAATTAAAAAGACCAACGGGCGAATCATCCGTATATTTTTATCTTTAAATTTATATGACCTCAAACGAACTCGATTAATACGTTTCTCTTTTTGTTTATTAAATATACCACAGAGTAAGTTATTATAATTCGGCATAAAAGGTATATAAATGACAGTAGCGATTTGTAACTCGAGTCGACTCGTGAACCGTATAGCTCTCTAACAGCCCCGGACGACATTGTTTTCGACGGACGAAATACTTAACTTTTTTTTTACCTCGACCACTGTCGTATTTTCCTCGAGTCGCGCGCCCGGCGAGATAAAATTGTGTTTTTGGCCGGCGGCGGCGGCGACGCGGTGCTCGACACTTCCGGACGCGGTTCGATCTGAAAAGAGGAGAAAAAAAAAACGTTTCTATTCATTCGGAAACGACCGATTGTTTTACACCTTCACGATCGGCGGCCGCGGCGCGGCGGTCCAATCTCGGGTTGTTTGGCGGTTTTTTTTTTCCCCGTTTCGCTACACGCGCCCGTAATAATATAATGTGTGATTACTCGCGAGAATTTTGAAAACCGTCGTTTTTCCGAAGGACTCCGAAGTCAATCGAAACAAAAACGAAAAAAAAATAAAATAACGTTGTTATAATAATAGAATTTACTATTATTGCGCCTAGGATCCCCGGTGCGCGACTACCGAAAATATTATCGGCGCGTCTACCGGTCTTCTTTTTTTTTTGTCGCACACGAGTTTCGCCGAATCGGCCGGAGCTATATTTTCGTTCAGTTTTCATTCTGTCGCGGCCCGTCGCTTCTGCGCGAAAAGTTTCCGTCGACGGAGTTTCGAAAAGGACGAGAATCAAAACAATAATACCGACGAATGCGGCGGCGGCGGCGGCGTCTTCGCGTACACGTATTATAATAATATTATAGTATAGTCGGCTGCTCGCGCGCGCAATTACTAACCTCAGCGGGTTTTTGGCGAGATGACGAACACAATATGTCGTATTCCCTTGCCCTTGCCCTTGAGTCACGGATCAATAGTTCGATTCACCATTAGCGGCGCGCGCGCACAGAAATATTATGGTAATATCGTAATAATAATAGTGTAGTGTTATTATTATACTTATGTAATTCGTCTGTCTCTGCGGGTCGATTCGTCGGCGGCAGAGAGAGACAGAGACAGAGATCCCCCAAGGTGATTGATAATGATAATAGCGGGGAAAAAAAAAAGAAGAAAAAACAACGAAATAATCATTGCCAATCGCGCGCGGGTCCGCCGCCTTTGTTGTTATATTTAAAAATTTTCGAGTCCCGAAATGTCTGCGTTCGAGTGAGCTTCGACGGTGGCGGTCAGACGTAGATTAATAATAATAAAAAAAAATAAAAAAATATATATTGTTGTTGTTCGTTATTATTATTATTCGCATTGTTTTTTTTTTTTTTTTATTTCTGTTTACGTTTCGGTTCGTAAATATTTCACTATAAAGGTGCGCGTTGTCGTGCCGTCATCGTCAGTGCGTCGTGTTCGTCTCGAGAGTGTGCGCGTGAATCGTCGAAAACAATTGATAATTTCACTCAGACACGAACGATCCGCGACGAACGTAAAGTAAACATATTATCACATACGTATATACTTACGCGTCGTCGTCGGCAAGATCGACACAGAGAGAGCAGAAGATATTATACGTTCTCGACGTTTTCGGTGAGTCTCGTTTTACACGTTAATGTTGTTTTTTTTTTTTTTTTTTTTCGATATTTTTCGATAAGGCGCGAGCGACGAGATTTGTCAGAGGTAGGACGAAATCCGACGTTTTTCGAAACGGTGTTTTATAGACGATATTCTCGACGATTAAAATAAAACATTTTTTTTTCCAAACAAACGTTCTCTAAAACCGCGAGTCTCGTTCGAGTGAGAATTTCTATTTCAAAGAAATACCTACATACTCTAGCCCGGCCACTACAAACGTCGTGTCTCGTCTTATTTCGTTACGTTCGAACAAAATTGTACTCGCGCGTTTTAGAAAACGCGTGCGCAACAGTCGAAATTCCCACGTGAAAATGTGAAATAATGTTTTCACACCGCTGTGACGATTCTACATAATATAGTATCTGTTATTAGTTATTAGTTTTTAGTTATTATATCTGACGATCGATCGATTCGACGCGACGGAAAGTTCCGCGGCCAACGAAGAAGAGCCCGATAGAGAGGCGCGAGGGTGTACTTACTATTTTTTCGAAACTCGATTTACAACCTGCCGGTCTTCGAGCCGGCGCGGCGTGTCTGCTCGATATATTTGTAATGTATTATTTATATTTACGAGCGCGACGATCAAACGAGGGAAGCCGGCAGACCACACAGTCGTGTTTTACATTTAGATTAGAATGCTGCGCTAAAACGGTGCGGCGCGGATTTTAACGTGACGCCCAATTTGAATATTTTAACGAAATCTCGCAAGAAGACGCGGGGAAAAAATCACCTCTCGCGCGTGCGCGACGACTTTCGCGGGATGAGAATTCAAATCAACCATATAAATTATAACGACGGGCGGTTTTCGCGTGTTTCGTTCCGAACGGCTCGATGCGCATAAGCTACGTGGAAATTATAGCCGGAACATTACAAAATCGAATTTAAAACAAACAGCAGAAGATTTTTCGTATTATATATTTTGGTCGTAAATCTAGTTTCTAGTTGGTAGTAACGGCAACCTATGGCTACTTTCAATTTTTCGAATTTCCCAAAAGTTTTAAAAAAGCGCAGTCCGAAAACTTGATGAAAAACGCATAGTAATTTACATAATATTTATGTATACACGTGGTTTGTAGTTGTTTTACTCGCCTTATCGAGAAATTTGCTTCTACTACTAATATCTACAACTATCTTTAGAAATAAAAACGCGAATTCTTTCACTAGGTTTTTTTTCAAGAGCGATGGTCTCAACATTTAAAATATCGATCACCCGTCACCGGCCGTATCTCATACGAATCTCGGCGGGTTTTTTTTTTTTTTAAATTAGTTTTTTCGTTTTCGCGTAGATTTTATCGTTTGCGAATCGGCCGCGGAGGATCGCCTAAAAATGAGAGGCCAAAACATTTCAGAAGACCGGCTTTGCGTGCGCGCGCGACAATGCGTCGCGTCGTAGCGAAATAGATATAATATTATATCTGATTATTCGCGTGAATTCCGAACGACAACGAAAATGAAACGAAAAAAAGCAAATCGCGCGTATTAGACGCCAATTCGTATATTATGTTTTCGCCGTTTGGGCGTGCCCGCGCGTAAAACATTCATTCGGAGAGAGAGCTTTACAAATTAAAAATTAGAAGAAGAAAAACGGACAAGAATGAGAAAAGAACACGCGTAACCGTCAGATTCATGACTAATGCATTGAATTCGAAATAAGATTGCGTTATTTACACTTTTCTTTTCCTACGCAGATCCCGACGTCCGAGCGACGGTCGTAAATTTTTCCGAAAAAGACGCGCGCGCGCGCGCGACCTACCTATAAAACGTTTTAAACGTTCGACGAAGAAAAGAAAACGCATTAATAATCACGCGGATTTTCCGTTCGGATTTGGTTTTTGCAAGTATACATTTAGAGCTGCAGACGATCGAACTATAAATCGCTCGAATACCGCGCTTGCTTGTTATTACTGAACAATCGGTTTCTAATCTTTCGACTTTCTAATCTGCGAATTATCTCGTTCGCTCGTTATTATAATATTCGTTTTTTTTTGCGTCTAGATACTATTTTATTAACGGCGCGGCGTGTAAAATATTATGTCGTCCAAGTCCTTCTCGTCGCTCTTTCGTCGTGCACGCCGCGTCTATTGTTCAGTTTTTTTTCATTTTTATTGATAAAATATTAAGATCCTAATAATATAGAATATAGAAGTGTAGTGATATAGTAAATACGAAATTTTCGTCGACGCTTTATTTTTAAAAAATAAAAAATAAAATAATAGCGTGCCAGATATTGTATTATTATTTATTTCGATGACAACGTTCGCTTTTATCGAGCGCACTTTCAATTTTTAAAAACATAAAGAGACGGAGAAAATAAAAATAATATAGATAATGTAATATTATTGTACCTATTGTGATAACGCGCGCGAACAATAAACGGCTTTTTTATACGGTTTTTTTTTTTTTTGTCCGTCGTTTACGCTTGTCGACCGTTCAAATCCAATCGATAATTAAAACACATTGTCGCAATACTTTCGGGGGAGACGACGACGCGATTTCAAAATACACGCAGGCCATTTCTTTTTCGCGGTGACGAATCGGAAACCGTACGAAACGACCGCGACGGCGATGGCGGCGCAATAAAAGTCGCGCCGCCGATTTTCGGTAGTTTCAATACCTTCCAAGACCCATAAGGAGTATAATTTTCGTTCGAATTCTCTCTCGTTTCGACGACGACGGCTCGTAATATTTTGCGTATCGATTATCACATTAGGTACCTACCGAAATACGCAACGAACGAGAAACTCCGCGGTCGGTTTCGGTTTGTTTTCCTTACGAACCGACTCATAGTCGAGCGATTTTTACGAGTTTTCGGTATCGGTAAAAACTACGGAGATCCATAAATTACCCACACGGGGCACGCGCGCGCGTTCAAGGTCCGGACCTCAGAAAACACGTCGGCCGTCGACGAACGACGTAGGTGCAGATGTCAGGGGGGAACGTCTTTTATACGCGTCCGAGACAATGAAAATCCGCGCGCACCATATTATACGTTCTTCTTTTTGAAAACTTTCCACGTCCGCTCGTAAAAGACGATGCGTGCCTACTATATTTTTTTTATTAAAAACCATCCGCTGTAAATCATAATATTACGCACACATTGCTGTACACGCGGTAATTACCCGTCCGACGACGGGTGCTAACAATAATACGATAATTATATTATGATTGTCATTAGAGTTGCGAAACGTTTACGAGTTTTTTTCCCTTTGATTTTTCAATTTCTAATAAAAACACGTCACTGTTTTAAACTCGTCTCGACTCCTCTGCTTTAATAGTTCGTGTTTTCTCTTCGGCTCTCACCGACTCTTCGCACTCACCTCGCCGCGGCGACAGTTTTCTCGAACAGCACTATACGTTGTATTCGAATTTTGCGAACTTCTAATTTATCTAAATATTATCTATTAGAGTTTTTTTTTCAACCGTTATCTAAAATCGTCGTCGTGGCCGCGAAAAATTCCATTCCGGCCGCGACCGCGAACCGATTACGTATTTTTCATAATATAAAATTTAGCGAGCAAAAGCGTTTCGGCACGATAACATTAATCGGTGAGTTCACGACGAGTCACGTAGTAATTTGCGTCATCGTTGCGAAAATTAAATCCGACTACGCGATCGGCCAGAGTAGAATTCAAAAATTCCCCGTGTTGGCGACAATATCGACGACGAACCGAAAACGCGAACGCTCGTCGGACGTGCCGCCAGTGCCGCAATTATGAATTCTGAGGCCCGTGTGCAAGGATTTATTTAGAGGCACCGAATTAATAATATATTTATTACTTGATCTTTGTATTACTACAGAAATTTTTTAGTATTTTTTAGTACTATAACTTAAATATTTGACGGATTCGCGGAACCGATCAGAAGAATAAATTATGTAAATTTATAAAAATTTGAGCTTCTAAATACCTCCTCTATAAAATTGGTATATCGAATAATCAAAAAAAATAATGAACAACTTAATTCAGTGATCCAAGTCTAGAATCCATACAATAATTATTTGAAATATTTCGCAATAACAGAGAGGGGCTCCTGCGATAATGACTGTTATTCTACAAATTATGTCATACTTTATGATATCATTTTCGTAATTTTATTCCTATAATAATTTGTACGTTTTACTATAAAACCGAATTATTTACAGATCCAACGAAGCTTGATATTAATTATCATCTACTTATGCAAATAATAAATTCATTGAAAACAATTACAAAAAAAAATCAAAAAAACTTTCGAGGTACGAGCCACGAGGAAGTAAAGAATACCAATATAGGTTAAATTCATTTTGAAACGGACAATCTTCAATTTTTAGCTTATGGTTTGGGAGGCCCCTAAGAACCGGAGGCCCGTGTGCATCGGACACCTTGCACACCCAATTGTCGCGGCACTGCGTGCCGCGGACAATAGTCACCATCACTCGTCGAACCCTAGTGCCTACGGTTCGTAAACCGTCGTCGTCGGTCAAACATCCGGATACGATTCCGTTTTGTCGGTCATCCGTTAACGTTATTGCCAACTCGAACGGGGTTCCCGTGTCCCCCGGCTTTCATCTCCAGTTTTCATATCCCTTTCGCTTCCGAGAATCGCGTTAATCCGACATATGTCGCTACGTCACTAGTGCTGCCTGTCGTAACGTTTTCGTATTTTTCGGTTTTGTGATAATAAGACCTCAATCTGTTTTTTAAATTCAATCGGAAAACGTTTCGCGTGAGTCGTATACCCGTTTTTTAAGGACATGACGCACACCGTTTCACGTCAAAAGTCAGGATGATTATATTATCGTATTACACATATAATAATATTATATTTTTATACGACGACGAAAAATAAATATATATTAGGAAGTAATATTACTGCGGTCGTGTTGTATAACAGTTGTCGTCGGACACGCGATTTAATATATTAATTAAGAGAAATAGAATTAAATGATTTAATGTACAAATTATTATTTAATCGCGTTATTAAAAATAATAACTTACCTACTAATATACGTGTGTACGTACACACACACACACACATCGATTATCAAACGCCGTTTATGTAGTCGGTTTGGGTTTTTTTTTCTTTTTTAATAACAGCGTGTTGATTAAACGAACAAATTAACATTCAATTTTCATCTCGGTTCGTTTTACTATCAGCGTCTTGACTATGATAGTTTTGAGTTTAATTTTAAAAGCGACGATGCATTTTATTCGCTCACTGTATACGTATTATACGTATATAATATTATAATATATACATTCTTATTACTATTTTATGACGGAACTATTAACGCGAATTCGTTACTTTTTAAATCTCGTTTGTCCGACTGATGCGACGAAAACACGAGGGCCCGTGTGAACTTTTCGCATTTGCACATCATTTTTTTTCTTCTTGATTTTTGTATTACTATTTATTTTTTTTCGGTTTTACTGCTTTTTTTCGAAACATCTTTTTTGGATGTTTTCAATTTCGAACCCGTCCGATGAACGAGCCTCCTCTTAAAACATCGTCGTCACCTGTCCGGCGGCTTTTAAAGGTTTTTCATTCCAAAGTGTTTGTATCGAAAATATTGACTTGTGTAATTTACAGTAAGACGAGCACCAAAAGATCTGACATGAAATTATGAACTTTAAATTCGCTCTGATGGAATGAAAGAAGAAAAAACATTTTATCTTCAAATAGAGACGATCGTTCACATTTGAAAATATGAAAAATCTCTTATTTTATACTTTTCGTCGTATTAAGTTGGGCGACAATTTAACTGAATAAATTTTACGAAAAACAACAAAATAAAATCGACACACTTTATGTACTCTACACTCGTATTTACACATGCAAATTACGTTAAACCGAAATAAAATTTTAACGTTTGAAATTCGAGTGTGATATTTTGTATATTTTTTATTTTTTTTCAAAAGTCTTTTTGGTAACGACAAAAACGATTTAAAACATATTTTATTCGATCCGAGATTTACGGTCGATTAACAGGCGTCCGACGACCGGGAATTTTTCCTTTTATATTTAACTGCATATTATTTTGACGCCGTCGAGTTTAATATTATGATATTTTAGTACTACTACAACTTCACAGCTCCCCGGGCACGACACGCATTGACGTCGGATCGAATACGTGTATCCTTATTCGCATACACTTCGACTGTTGTCCTCGTTGAAGTTGTCGGTCGATTTGTGTTATAGTGTGTTGTTTGTGGTTTGTTTTCCTTTCGTTTTCCAACAAACCGAGAAAAAAAACGATCTGCGAACAATATTCGATCGCATATCATACGGTTTTCGAATGCAATTTACATCAAAAGCTCACCGTCATCGTTTCCTTCCACACACACAGAGCTCGTTCTGTAGTTCGATTGCGGGAAACGAATCGCCGCCGCCGTCGTCGCTCAACTAGACGGCAGCGACCTTGATCAGTAGACGCGTCGACAAAAACATTTCGAAAAGATTCAAATTTATTCTCGACGTTATTGTTGGATCGTCAAGAGGAAAATATGCGAGATATTCCGTTCCGTAATGATTTTTATTTTTTTCGAAATAACGCAGTGGAAAAAACATAACACACACGCACACATAATGGACAACGATGGTATACAACGACGATAATAAAAAGAACACACGTGCGTTATTATGAAGAAAAAAAAAAAAACCATTCGAGAACAAAACCAATAAAACTACAGAGCGAGACCGCGTGTGAGTGGGGTCGAGGAGATAGATAGAGATAGAGAGAGAGAGAGAGAGAGAGACAGAGACAGT
Source organism: Drepanosiphum platanoidis (assembly GCA_948098885.1). NCBI lineage: Eukaryota > Metazoa > Arthropoda > Insecta > Hemiptera > Aphididae > Drepanosiphum > Drepanosiphum platanoidis. The sequence goes on along the minus strand of OX402534.1, from coordinate 16,046,888 downwards.
GACAGACTACGTATATCGCGCGCGGAGGTGAGATTTTTAGATATATTTTAGTATTCGCCAGAGTGTGTTTCGAGCAACAATATTTCGCGCTCTAGGTGTTTTTGTCGTAGAGTTTGAAAAAAGCAAAACGAAATCACACCGCAAACACGGAGCTCTGTTGGAAACACGTGAGTTTTTTCCTATTATTACGTTTATGATATTATTGCGACGAGCAAATCGTTTCGCGAGGAGTGTACACGACAACGTGATGTGTTATATTGTCGGACGCTCGTCGTAGTCGTTAATATTTGTATCGTTACCGGTCAAATCGTCGCGGATTAATACACCTGGCGCGGACATCGTTCGATAAAAATCATTTTCGCCGTTTCTCCTCGAGTCTCGTGAAATCGCAATAATAATATCGTGTGCGCGCCGCCGCCGTCGTCGGGAACAACGTTCTGTGTGTTTTTTTATTTACGTATTTTTTTTTACGTTTCATTTTTTTGTTTCCGCGCGAAATATAATAACGTTTCCCGGCGCTTTTCAATTAAAAAGTTTCTTTGAACGCTCGTTTATATAATATATACATGTATACGTATAATTCAGAGGTACCGCTCTTGCATACGGTTCGTCGTAAAAACCTTTTTAGAACGCTATATTATATATATTGTAATATTATAATATAGTAGTACCTATAATGTTTTTAACGTTAATTTACCGTTCGAGAAAGCGCGTTTTTTTCCTCTCCGACCGGAGATTTAGTTAAGTGTTAGAGAAAGAGAGCGGGCTTCAATATTTAACAAGAGCTTACGCTCAAACGGACACGCGTTTTTACAACCGTACACACCCCATCGACTCCGAAAATAGACCGAGTATAATATTTCAAAGCGAATGAAACTACTCGACGTGTGAATTTCGATTGTCGACGAAGCGAGTGCAAATCTCGTCGAAATCGGTGAAACGGTCTACACTTGAATTATTCACAGTTTTCCCGAAAGTCATCCGGATAACGCGGGGGAGGCGTGTTCAACGGACGGACAGTCGTCGAAACGACAATAATAACAGCGTGTCGTCTGCAGCTATGAAACGCGGGGGCGTCTCGCGAGGTCGAGTCGTGCGCGTGACACGCGGGTTCGCGTCGCGTAAAAAAAGTAAAACCGGAAGAAACCCCCGCCCGCCGCACGCGGAACCGGACACTGGAAACAGCCGGCCCGAAGTATTTTGCGGAGCTTTTTACGACGTCACGCCGTCGTTTGTATTCGATATTATATAATATTACCGTATTAATCATTTGGTCACTAGTATAATATCGTGATTTTGTCGTGGAGAGTGGGATTTTTTAACGTGTGCGCACTGGGGATCGTAAAAAAGCATTAATCTGAGAACGAAAAGAGATCCGTTGGAATTCAAAAAAAAACTCCAATCGAATATAAACGACTCGAAAAAACGAAATTTCTAACACGAAACTGTTCGTGTTATATCGCAGTTCGACTGTCCTTCGTCGAAAATCGCTCGTCACTCGGGGGGGGTCATCGATCGTCGCCACTTCTCTGATAATTATTATTGTCCTCTCTCGGAAAAGACGAGACATTTTCGAATTCGTAACGTACGATTTCGCGTGATAAGACGTGACGTACGTTTTTCCCGCAAAAAACAACCGAGTGCGCGATCCGGTTCCCCGGCGATTCGTCTCTAGGATAAAATTAATAACGACCGAACGGGCGAATCCGTGGAAAAAAATCCAAAACTCGTCGTTCGCGCCTTTGACGGATGTGAAAAATAACAACAATATTCCGCGTGCGAGACGGAGAGGTCGCGGCGCAAAGGGACCGTCGGGGTGATGAAAAAAGGCCGAGCGTGGCCCCTTTAACCCGGCTAACGAGGTCGATCAATCGCCTCGATATCGGCTCGGCGACGGCGGCGGCGGCGGCGGCGGAGGCAGACGGTCGGCCGAGAGTTTTAACTAATAGCCGCGTGTCGCGAAACCTATATACGGCAATTGCGGCAAAGAGGGACGCGAACCAGGTGCTCGGTGAAAACGGACAGGGAGGAGGAGAAGGAACGACAGCGGGGCGGATTTCCCGGCGATCCTTCCCTCCCGCGCGCAGTCCTGCCGCGTTCCGAATCCTCACGCTCGGGTCGCGATTTTATTTTTTATCCCGTGGTTTTTTTCTTTTCACCGACCGTGTTTCGTCGGCGCGCGCCAGAACGTCCGAGGCGCAATAATAATAGAATATTATATTACCGACAGATTGTTGTAGCCGCGCGTCTGTCCGGAATTCGGGTCTGATTTTCGAGGGAAAAATAAAAACAATTATTAAAAATACGCTTGCCGAGTTCTCGAAAACAAACGAAAAAAAAAAAAGAATAAAAAATGCAATTACAATTGTTGTCTATTCAAAATAAACGTAAAACATTGTCAATGAAACACATCGGTCGCTCTCTATCTGTCACCCGGGAAGTGATATCCTTGGATTGGTTTTTTTATTCTCATCGCGTGTGCGCGGGCAAAATTCGAACACGCCAATGGACGGGAAGTAGATTGAATTCACGGCGACGACGAATTCCACGGGCTGCTGGCAGACGGAATATATTTACGTGGAAAAAAAATAACCAACTCGCAATCGGTAATATACGTAACTTTAATTTAACGAATTCGATGCCACAACTCGTGTGATATCGTCGGTAAATTAATTCCGATTACGAGACGGCGACTTTGTTCCCGGTTAAACTTATCTATTCTGATGGCGTTTGACCGCCACGAAACAAAAAAAACAAAAAAACCGAGAAAATATTATTATAAATTCCATTACCTCGAGATAACATCTCGCGGCGACGCCGCGCCGGACCCGTATCGTTTTCGCGGTTAAATTTAGCTCCGCGGATCGAATATTAATTAATGGCGACGCCGGGCGTACGATTGTTTATTATCCAAAGTATCTGAATTTGATATTTTTTCGTACGTACAAAACGACATTGGGCTTCAAACGGGGCCGACGTTGAAAGACATCGATGATTGCGACGGTGTTTTCCCGTTTTCAACGTCGTCGTCGTCGTCGGTCGAATGCAATCGCGAAAACATATTATATTGTAAATTGTAATAGTAACGGCGCGATTGTTTTTTTTCGACGAGAAAAAGAAAAATCACCTTTGAAGAATACTTCCAAGTGTCTTCACGGACCGTCAACGAGCTGAAAATCCGATCTGACCGTTTCGCCGAGGCGGATTCGCCGGGTCGTCGAAACTTACGTCTCAGACGTCGTCGTCGGCGAATAAGTATTTTAATATTATTCTAAACAATATTTCGACGAGGACGACCCTCTCGGCCTCCGACGCCTCCGTGACTTCTCGACATTCCGCCTGGTTCGCGTGCTGCCACGTGCGACGTCCCGTACGCACGGCTGCTGGACCTTCGTCGACCGTTTAGTTTTTGCGCGTTCGTTACGCGACGGGCCTTGATTTTTAGTTTTTTTTTCTTTCTTTTTATTCGCGTCGTCGTCGTCGTTGTCGTTTGCCACTGCCATTATATTATCGTTGCGATCCTGCGGCGCCGCCGCCGCGTGCACCTGCCCGCAGCGATCGACCTTTTTCGCGGGCGGACAGAAAAAAATAAACGTTCTCACAGCGCGACTTTGAATCTGCCGCTGGCGCAATGAAGTTCGGGCGCGCCTATGAAATATTTTCCGATCGCGAACCGTCGTGGCGACGGGCTCCGTCTAAAAAGAGTTAGGGTCGCTGTACCGGACGACACAAACGAACGACGAGTTTTTTCACGCTCTGCCGACGTTTCTAAAACTTTTAATAATTATAAAGTTTTTTCGCGACTCTAGAGAGAGAGAGAGAGGAAAAAAAAGCAACGTGGGACCGGAGCCGGACGAGATGCAGCAGGTGATCGACACCGGTGAATTTTAAATATTAAGTAAAATATCATCGAAAAATCTATTTCTAGCGAAGAAAGTGCGAACAAATATGGCATTCGATAAAATGTCGCCGGGTTTTCGTGACTTTTCGTCGGTTCGCCTCGAAATCTGCCCTAAAGTTCGAAACAGGACAGTTGCTTCCAGTCGAAAACGTGACGACAAAAAAATCAATACGCCCGTCAACAGTAGTAGTGCTGCGTTTCGCTTGGCCCGGAATCTAATGGACATTTTTCTATTAAATTAAAACCGAAACACAATAGGAGAGGACCTCGGCCGCGATCGCGGGCCAGCGGCCACGGCCGACACTGTTTTGTACAACGTTTCGTATAGTGTTTCCAACGCGAGAACCGGTCTCGCTCGAACTCGGCGCTTGAACTTGAATGCGCGGCAAAAAAAATAAAAAATCAAAGTTCATCGGCTTTAGGACGTAATGACGAGCAGCAGGCACAGGACGAAAATCAACGACGACGGTACGAGACGTCCTTGAGCGTGTTTTTTTCGCGCGCGCGCGTTTCGCAGGCACTTGAATAGTTTTGAAAAACAGAAGCGCGCGTGTTTCGTACGAATTTAATTACTCGTAGATGTGTTTTTTTTTTCTTTTCTTTTCTGATCGCCGAAACACAATACCGCCGCGCCGTGACGGTCGTCATATTATGACGTTCTCGCGCGATTCAACAATGATGTGGAATTTTTTTTTTCGCGAAAACTGATTATAAATGAAAATCAATTTCACACAACAATGTAACGATATCGTCATTACGAGAAGACGTTCGCGGCGGCCCGGCAAGGCTGTAGCCGAAAAGTAAACGTCCAGTCCACTCTCATATTCTCGACCAAATCGCTCGACGATTAATTTTGCCGTCGAGTGCAGTGGGTTTTATTCTTATTATCAGGGCTAGGATTTGTATGCAACAACATGTTTTTTTTTGCGACTTCTGATTATTGATTTTGTCAGTAATGTCCACGAATCACCTAAATGATGAGATAAATGGCGGTGTTTTTATTTTGCATGTTTTTGCATATTTTGGATGAAATGCATAATATTAATGCATATATTTAATAAAATGAATATTATTGCATATTTCGATTATAAGAATGCGAAAAATGCATGTTTTATAGTATATTTCGACATCATGTGACGTTGAACGGAGCTTCAGTCAATACAAAGCCATACTACGATCCAATCGCCGATAATTCGTTTTCGAAAATTTAAAATAATATTATGTGGTCGTGGCATGTAACACACGTAGTGAATGTGAATTATAAATTTTATTTCTAAATTATTTTATTTTATTTCTCAATTATATTAAGACAAAAAGCCAACCACTGATTTATTTCAATAAAAATTTTAATGCATATTTTTGCATATTTTGGTAAATAAAATGCATATTTTACAATTTTTTATTGCATACAAATCCTAGCCCTGCTTATTATACATCATATCGATCGTAGGCAGGAGTAAATGCTACCGATTTTCAACCGATAGGTTAATATTTACATTTTTTTCTCTCGTTTAACAGGTAACAAGAAAAAAAGTATATAATTTTTACACTCGTTTCTCACTAATTACGTCTTACGTAACGACGATATTATTTTTTTCGACGACCGCATAATATCTCGTCGTGATTTCGTCACAACATGTCGCGTTTCCAAAAGCGCGCGTACCAGGCATTAAACGTGTAATCTACGGTCGAAGCTGGTTAGGTTATCGCGTTTCATGCGGACGATCGTCAATACAATAACATATCCGCGACGACGATGATAATTTTTTCATACTACGGTCGGTTTGTATTTTCAATTTTTTTTTTACACGCGAAGCGATTTTTTATTACACTTTTTAATTATTATTCGATTGTTTTCGATACGATATAAATCCGAGTAATTTTATTTTACTATCGGTCCGTTTCGGACGTCTGCTGGGAATCGAGGAAATATAATACAAATATATATTTCAATATTATAATCGACGAGTTTCGCCGCGTGCGACGCACGTCCCACTGGCTCGGGGTGTAGGTACTCGTATATCGTCGCGTATACTCGGACGGTATTTTTCGATGCTGCTCTGGCGCGATTAATATAAAAAAAAACGTCTGATTGAAACGTCGAGTATAGTCGCGCCCCACCTGCGCGCAGTATTTCAGAGCGCCGCGTAGACGGAGTGTTTCGATTGTTTTTTCGATCAATTATGCCCGCGCACGACACATTAATGCGGCGGCGGCCGCGTCGTCGTTAATAATCGTAACACCGAGCGCGCGAAATCGGGGGGGTTTTTTTTTTTTTTACCGAGGGATGTTTTAAACATCCCCTTATAACACACGTATTTCGCGAGAACCTCGGACTTTCGAACGCCCCGAGAGCTCTCGGTTTGAACGCGTTCCACCACCGTCCGCGTTTATTGAAAAAATCTATTCTCCATGGTCGACATCGATTATGAAATCAAACTTCTTTTCTTAGACAATTCGTTTCTAATGCGTTTTTTAATCGAAAGCCCACCGCAAACTGCAGTAGTTATTATTATGCGTTGACGTCGCGACGACGTCATTAAAACACAACGCTCTAAACATCGCGCGATGATATTCTTACGGCGTTGGACGAAACCCGATAATAATAAATTACGGATTCGTAATTTCGGATGAAATTAAACGCAATTATGGAAGAATAATATCAATTTAATTCGATTATTTTAACGCGATTAAAATATTATAATTGCTATGCATCTGTGATCGTTATACATAAACGGCGGTCCCCTCCGCAAAAAGTACGTTTTCGCACGTTTTATATCACACTCTTGACCGTGTTGCGTGTTTTGTCCTTCTGCCAGTTTTCGTTTCAATAGCACCAGCGGTTTAAACGACACTAAAGCAACAAAGTGCGTCGCCGGTCGTCAAGTCCGCGTATGCAATAATAATTACTATCGTCAAGGCTGGACGGGCAAATGGTTTTTTAAACTCAATATTATTTTTCATAATTGTTGTTGTTTTCCAATCCGACTAGACAAGACTGACGACCGACGTTTTTCAAGCGTCGTCGATTAAATCTAAAATTAAGTCGACAATTAAAACGTTATCGTTTGACTTCAATCTTCGATTGGGATTCTTTTAATATCTCACGTCGAATGTTTTTCAAGTTCATTCCGAAACAACGAGCGAGCGTCGTCGTCGCGAATAATCTTACCGAACAAAAAACTATACGAGCAAATAATAACTCATCAAAATCAAAACGTCCCGGGACGATTGAAAATAAAAATCATTGTCACGTTACATTTCTAAGTATAACGATATATTTCTAACGAGTCGATTTGAAATTTATAATTTAGGTAGATTTAATATAATATAAATAAGGTAGTAAATTTTAGTCGATGACCATGCCTCGGTCGTAAAGCAGCAGTGCACGTCGTCGTGATATTCTAGCGCGCAATCGGGGAATAATCGAGATTTTATCGTTTTTGTTCGCAGTCAGCGCCCGCCCCGTTTCGATTGAAATACACGCGCGCCCACGCTGTTGTCGCGAGAAGTTTCGCTGTTCAGAAGAATCGAAAACACCAAACGAAAATGGATTCCGAAGCGTTCAGAGTTTGCGGAAAGATGGTAATCGACTTCATCGCCGACTACACGGACAACATCCGAGACAGGTAATGTAATGACTATATTGTGTGCGCGTTTTCAAATTTTTACAAATCGACGAAAAGCATTTTTATTAATCGTCACGCGTGTTTTGGGAATTTTTTTGGAAAATTTAACGCGTATTATTATGTTCCCGAAATTGTCGTAGTCGAAAATATCGTCGACTAACGTGAAAATAATAAAAAAAAAAAACGTTTCAGACGCGTCATACCCTCCGTGGAACCGGGTTACTTGTACAAGCTGATGCCGTCCGAAGCGCCCGAGAAAGGAGAAGACTGGAAAACCGTGTTGGCCGACGTGGACAAAGTCATCATGCCCGGCATCACCCACTGGAATTCGCCGCAGTTTCACGCCTACTTCCCGACCGGAAATTCGTATCCGGCCATTCTCGGCGACATGCTGTGCAACGGATTGGGTTGCATCGGATTCTCGTGGGTACGTGTCGGCGCCAACGATCGCTCGTCGTCGGTAGTAGGGGCAGGCGGAGGGGGAGCTGATTTTTGACGACAAGACCGTTAGAGAGAAAAAAAACATTGTTCGAGGACTATCGATTTTACGAATTGAAAATATAAAAAGCGTGCGAAAATTTGCTCGAAATAATGTAGCGTCGTAATTATGGATAATATTACTAAATCGAATTATCGTTGTTTTTTCGTTGTCGCTAGCACTCGGTTAGGAATATTTACGACCCATTTCGTCAGACCGCGGCGAGCGATCTGCCGTATTGAAAATTCAATATCTATTCGATTTCGAACGCATATTATTTTTATAATTTTCTTTTTAACTTTAAAACAAAACGCGACCAAATCCACACGGTCGAATATTTTTATTTTATTCACACAAATGTTTTCGGTACGGAACGAAATGGTATCGGATTTATATGAAATACTAAATTAATTTATATCGACGTTCGTTTTACATATTATTATCATTTATCGAAACGTCATCGAACGTGGCAGACTTTATACGAGGCGACGTAGACGATAATGTTAGAGACGAACGGTATTTATTTTTCGAAGTTTTCTCGTAAATCATTGCAAACGGAATGCGCTTCTGTCTCGTCGTCGTCCGTTTGGAGAGTTCGATTTTAGCAAGCACACCGCGAAAAAAACGCCACGCGCGTGTCGCCAGTTGCTCGTCGTCGTGTGCCCGACGGAAGTGAAAACAAAACGTTTCGTCGCACACCGATCGATTTTTATTTCAATGGAAAACGTCAAAAGCGCCAACCATCCCGGGGTGTTAATGTCAGTCATAATATCGGGTTTGACACGGTAATATGCCCACTTTTTCGAGGAGTGAAAGTGTTTTATCGTTTATAATTTATTGGGGGGGAAAAAAACCGTTCGATAATAATAATATACAATATCCGAGCGACGAATTTAAAAAAGTGTTTTAATTTTTATTCCCGTTCGCTTTTCGTACGGAATTTATTACCACCTCGACAATGAATTGTTACACCACGTTCGTGGCGGCCAAAACTATCGATTTTCAATTTTCAAATCCATTTCGTCGTCGACGTTCTCACTCGATTCAGTAGCATTTGATACGGACAACATATTAAAGTCGACTTAACGTTTCTCTTCGAGTTTCACTTTCTGACTAATTATTTTAAGCTTTGCAAAACTCGTTTGTCCGTCGATATTGCGTTTATATATTAATCACAATTGTTTAGTTTTAATCTATGTATAATATACGTATACCCGAACGTGAATTCCCGAGTATATAATACTATTATTATACGAGAGATGTGAAATACTTAATACGAGAGTAATATTTCTCAAAAACAAACGTTAGATTTCCAGTTAACGTAAAAAAAGTAGAAACGAATTGAATTCTAAACTTTGTGTGCGTGATTTTCGTTTCGATATTATTAGAATCATAATTCCAAGTGTGTTTGTACGCGAGCGATGAAAATTCCTCTTTGTTTCGTTACGTTGGCCAAAGTTTAAAAGTTGTAATTAAAAAAAAAAAAAACTGTTATAAATTAATTAAGTTATTTAATACGCGTATATATAATATACTTTGGACGTGACTTTTCTCGAAACTTTTCGACAAAGAGCGCAGCCGCGATGGCTCTCTAACAAACAATTTTATGTCTAACCGACAATAATTTTCAACGAGTTTGACAAATTTTTTGTTTTTTTTTGTTGTTTTTTTAAACATCGTCGTCGTCGTTTGTTTTTCTCTCGTTTTAGATAACAAGTCCAGCTTGCACCGAACTCGAAGTGCAGGTCATGAACTGGTTAGGGAAAATGTTGGGCCTGCCCAAAGAGTTCTTGAACGAGTCCGAAGGACCCGGCGGCGGTGTGTTACAGGTATAATAATAATTAACGGACGATACTATTGCGATGACACAAAGTCGACAATATTCTCCCCGGCGCGGCACTATGATAATTACTACGTGTGCGCGTCGTGTTTTCGCAGGGCAGCGCCAGCGAAGCCACTTTCGTCTGCCTGTTGGCCGCCAAAGATCGCACGACTAAACGGATAAAGGCGCTCAACCCGGCCATGGACGAGGGAGTGATCAAGGCGAAACTCGTGGCCTACACTTCGGGTAAATCGAATTGTTACGATTTTCCGTGTATAATTATAATATACCAGACGTTCCGTTTTTCAGACCAATCGAACTCGAGCGTCGAGAAAGCCGGACTCCTAGGTTCCATGCCCATGCGGCTGCTGAAAGCGGACGAGAACGGGCGGATGACGGGCCCGATACTGGCCGAGGCCATCGCGGATGACGTGGCCAAAGGACTGATCCCTTGTTACGTGGTCGCCACGCTGGGCACCACTGGCACCTGCGCGTTCGATTGTCTAGAGGAATTGGGACCGATATGCAACGAAAACGACATATGGTTACACATCGACGCGGCTTATGCGGGTACGACGACTGAACTCTATCGCAGACATTATTATTATTATTATTATTAAGGACGAAATTCATAACAACAAGCGTACGTTTCGTCGCCGAGCTGCTGAAATATTCAAATTTGTAAAAGACGTATTTTTTTTTTAGAATCGTTTTTACGACGGAGAATTTTCGCACGTTTTATATTATCTTCTCGCGCGCACCTTTCGATGCCACTAGAGCGCAGAGAAAGGGAAAAAATGACGATGCTTCGGGCCCCCGGTGATTTAGGAACAAACTCGTTGTTTTCTCTTTCTAGCGACAAAAAAAAAATTAGAATATTTTTAAAAATTGGTTTTTTTCTTCTTGAAAACGCCGTTTTACTTGTTCGATCGGCGTTGAACGCGTCGATATCGTAATATTATCGTAAACATTTATCATCTAACGACCGTGATCGGCTTTTCGCGTCCGCATTTACAGGTGCCGCGTTCATTGTGCCGGAATTCAGACACCTCATGGCCGGCGTACAGTACGCGGATTCGTTCGACGTGAACCCGCACAAATGGCTGCTGGTCAACTTCGACTGTTCCGCCATGTGGGTGAAAAACTCGACTTACCTGATCGACGCGTTCAACGTGGACCGGGTGTACTTGAAGCACAGCTACCAGAGCGAGAACCCACAGGTTCCAGACTACAGGGTAACATTGACATAATATTATTAATGATCGTCGGGGATGTTGTTTTATCGTGATTTTCGTCCTGATTATCGGTCGGACTTTTTTTTTTTCTTTTCTGAAAATACGATTCCGAATCGGTATCGTCGTCGTAGATCGAGAAACCGATGACTTTCATAATAATTAACTTTTGTTTAATTTTCTATAATACTTTTTTTTTCACCGTCGATCAAGTGTTTACCAATTACGTACGAATATTGACATTGAAAATAATATTTCGAGTACAAGGCAGACGGGGGAGCACTACAGATACGTTTGCAGTGCTTTGTTCAGAATTTTTTCCTCCCCGAGTGGATATACCTGGTATAAAATAAAATCGAAAAATTTTTAAAAAGGCCAACGAATAAAATGTCGTATCAAACTCTGAAAAAATCAGTCAGGATTTTTAGTCGTAACAACAATATCAATGCGTTTACCGTTTCAGCATTGGCAAATACCGTTGGGCCGAAGGTTCAGGTCGTTGAAACTGTGGTTCGTATTGCGAATATACGGCGTGGAAGGACTACAGGCGTTCATCAGGAAACAAGTGTACTTGTCCGAATTGTTCGGCAAGTTCGTCGGCCAGGACCCGAGGTTCGAGATCGTCACGCCGAGCACGATGGGACTGGTTTGCTTCCGGTTAAAGGTCAGTAAAAAAAAAAAAAAAATCGATATCCATTTTACGCGCCCGTTGTCGTCGAGAAGTCGGTAAAGGCAACACCGCCGGCGTATGTCTGATTTTCGATTTATTTCTTTTCTTTTGCTAATTCTTCAGGAACTCTGACGTATATATTATAGTTACTAGCTGAATAACCCGGCTTCGCCCGTGTGCAGTATAACTTTTTATTTTATCAGTTTTTTTCATTTTTACCCCTTTTACCCCTTTTAACTCCGGTAGGGGTCGAATTTAGGAAAATCCTTTCCCATGGGGTCTCCACTATATAAAACGAAACTGCTGACCAAATTTCATACTCAAAGCTCCAGCAGTTCCAGCCAGGCGAATTTTTCTAGTTTCACCCTTTTTACCCCTTTGAACCCCGGTAGGGGTCGAATTTCGAAAAATCCTTTTTTTTGCAAGTCTTCGCGAACCGTTACTCGAGAGATAATCTTTCGATTCCATCGTCCGGAACCTAATCTAAAAAAAAACAACATTTACGAGAGTACCTCGATTTGCTTTCGACACTAGGAAGATTAATTTTTCTCCGTTCGCGCGTTCGTTCGCTTTTGGACGGACGACGACGACGGAAATCGATATTCGTTTGTTTGATTTCGTTTGTTTTGTTTTCCGTTTCTTTTCGCGCCAGGGCGACAACGCGTTGACCAAGGAATTGCACGATAGGCTGATGAGCAGCGGCCTCATCTACCTGGTCACCGCCACCGTCCGGTCGCAGCTGGTCATACGGTTCGTGGTCTGCAGCCGGCTGACCGAAGAGACGGACGTGCAGTACGCGTGGAACGAAATACTCGCGCAGACCGACGCGATCGCCGCCGTCGCCGCGCCCGATACGAAGGACGTCGCAGCAGGAGCGTGCAGGACGACGAACGCGGCGGACAAGAAAGGACACCAAGTCGTCAAGTCGCTGACGCACGGGTGAAACGCGTGTTTCCAGCGTGTCCGCGAGGTGTTTTATTATCGAAAGATATTTTATATTAACGTGACGTATTTACAACGCCGAGGAGTTTTTCGCACATTTTCGTCGGCTTCCTTCCCCCCCCCCCCCCCCAGACACATGCGACGACACACTTCGCGATCGCTAAGACCGGCGCGTTTTTATTTTCATTCCCTTCAGTGTGCTTCGCTACCACACCGTCTCCCTACTAATTCAACGGTTTGTTTTTCCCACTATTTTTTTTTTTTACAAAACTCTGTACGTTTTGATAATCTACGCGAGCCGCCTCGACGAGACATTCTAAATAAATCTAAAATCGGTTTTTATTCGCGTGACAACAGAAGTTGATCGTGTTTTAACGATATATTATTATTCAACGGAGCAGACCGTTTTTCGATAAATATTCGCTCTGTAAGCACCGCAAGTCGAGAAACGCCGGCGGCGTCTAGACAATAATAATATTTTTAGTTTAACTAACGTTACCGCTTTACCCGTAATATCATTCAACATATAAAAGTATCTTATAAGTACGATTTAAGCTTAATTTTAATTACTAACCTTACGCTATAAGAGTAATGATAATCATATTTCATCATCCATTGTTTCGTATCGTCACGACGGTTATTGTATTTTATTTTTTATCCGTTTGTCCGCATTGTACGTTTTTTTTTTTTTGATACAATATCTATAAACACGATAAGTAAAACTGTCGATTATCACGGTTTGTTAAAATGGTAATAAAATATCTCACTTTAATCAAACAAACTCGACTTTCGCTTTTTACAAAACCAATTTTATATTTTACCAACGTAATGAGCTGCAAAATAACGATTAAAACGAAATATTGAATTCAAATCGAATGAGTGTTGTGCAAAAATGATGTGAAATATTTCTTTTTTCACCTACTAAAAATAAAAAAGAGAAAACGGTCAGTGTCGAACACACGATATTGTTGTGATCGTATGATATGTATAATAGATATAGTTTTTATGTTTTATATTTTTCCTCTGAAAATGATATCACACGTTCTCCGGGAAACGCGTGTCAAGACATTTCGACGATTTTTACAGCCATCACGTGCGAAATGCTAAAGTTTCGGACTTGTAAGACACAAGGGTTGGTATTGGAAATCCGAACTCTAGTGACATGGCGGCGGCCGGGGACTCCTTATTAGGTATCGTTTGACTCGACCACGATTTACCGCGACGAATGACTCGCACGCCGGAAATAAAAACGCGCGCAGGAGGATTATTCGGTTAGGTTAGCTAACTCGAATTCCCGAGTCCGAGTTGAAAACGGCGGCGGCGCGGCGCCTGCGAATCGGTCGCAAAACATATCGGCACAAAGTCGGCGGGCAGACTTCGTTTCGCGCGGCCCCGAGGAACGACGCGTTTTCAGAGGTTACTGTTGACGGGAAATAATTATTACACTGCGCGTGTAATAATATGTATCGTATGTTATTATTATTATTATTATAGCCGACGACGAGCACTCGCTCGCACACTTTGCCGCCGAGCGATTGATCAAAGTTAGGACTAGCGAGCCCGAGGATATGACATCGTTCAAAGTTTTCAAACTCCCGCCGGCGCGCGTATTGTGTTTCGTACGATACGAGCTCGGCGCCGTTATTTATTATTCTTTCGCGTGGGCGAAAAGCGAGAAGAAGGAATAATAATAATAAAAAAAAAACCCCATCCAGGTACGTATAGTTGTCGTCGGCATTACGGACGGAGGGAATAATCCGCGGCGGCGGCGGGACGCGCACACTTCATCGGCGCGGACGGGTGAAATCCTCGAAAAATTGGACTTCAGGACGTCGCAGCACTGCTATTAGTCATCGTCGCGATACGCGAATATTTCGTACCGAGGACGTCGTATAAGTGTTTTTAAAGTTATTATAATATTTTCTCGTACCCAAACTACTATCGGAGTCACACAATCGCACTCGATTGACGTCTAAAAAATAAATGAAAAAAAACCCTTTTCAGGGAATAAATACATTTTCGTCGTCCTGCGTCAATAGATAACGACAAAAATAATACGTTTTGGATATCACCTATATTACTACTGTATATCCGCTTTTCATTTTATTCACTTCTTCGGGGAAACAAAAATAAATTATCGACCAGTAATCCTGTTATATACGAAACCTTTATTTTCGCGAGTTTTCTCTTTTTTCAAATAATCGTCGTACTTATCGTCGTGCCTATTGTCGAATTTTAACCATAAGCGACTCGAAAAAAAAAAACAAAGTAAAACATCATCGTTTTAACGAGTTTGAGAAATTTCCAATAGAATTCGTTAAATATTCTTTTCGCTAATTAGTGTTATCGACGTAATGCGATGACCTGCGGTTTCCGCGAAATCGAAATTCGCGTAGACTACGAAAAAAATCGTCGAAAATATAAACTTTCTACTGTGTTTACACCTAAACATTTCCAGCGCCGAAATCGTTTTTAGAAATATCGAACAGAAGTCATTGTTGCGTTTGTCGAATCTCCGCGGCGGGAGGTCGGCAAAATAATAATAAATAAAATTGTATTTCCGTCAAATCCGTTTCTATCGGATTATATAGTTTGAGAGCCATTAAAAATTACTTCGAGGGCCATCACGATGTGGTTCACGTTGGCTCTCTCGAAATTCGTTTTTTCTATTTATGTTTATTTCGTTTTTTCGTATGTTCTCAACGACTTTACAACCATAATTTACAATAGTTATATTTATTTATGTCTTTACGGGAAACGGCTTTAGTCTTATAACATTTTATATCGCATTTGATTCGCAAAACCGATAGATTTTGAATTTTATTTCCTGATTGTTTTTTTCCTCTTCGAATACTTGAACTGCTGCCGCGTCGTCAAATTAATCGTAACGAACGCAACCGACACGACTCTGATTATGCTGCGAGATAGGTAACAGATTGTTATTACTAGTAACTTATTTGGTAGAAAACCGAGTAGTTTGCAAAAGAAATCGAATCTTTTCGAGTTTCGGCCGAAACCGAGTTTTCGATACACGTCTCCCCCGCGGTAGCGTGGCATCGGATTTCGTATTTTCACCGCTGTTCAATACTTTTTCTCGGCGAAAAAATCAATATCATTATAACGCGCAAAAGTAAATAAAAATAATAACGCGCTCCGACAAAACACGAACGCGGTGGTTACTGTACCATTATTATTATTATTATTGTAATTATTATTATCCGCGCGGTCTTCAAAGGAAAACGGAATAGAGACGGATTTACATTATACAATAACGCGAGCACGAGCGACTCGAGATTTCTCATTTCGTAAAAAAAAAAACCCAATATCGTCGCCGCGCGGTATTATTATGATATAGTTT
This sequence comes from Drepanosiphum platanoidis, assembly GCA_948098885.1. Lineage (NCBI taxonomy): Eukaryota > Metazoa > Arthropoda > Insecta > Hemiptera > Aphididae > Drepanosiphum > Drepanosiphum platanoidis. Next base: position 16,030,856 of record OX402534.1, on the reverse strand, counting down.
ATCCTTCGAAACGTACACGACTCGGAATAAAATGAGAAACGCTCGGAGAGACGAACTCCTACGCGGGCAAAGTAAAGGGATTACGTCTCGTCGGTCGTAATAATATAACCCGGCGCGCGCACGGAAACGTTTTCTTCGACGCGAACACGGCGAACGCACAAACGCGGCGAGCGAACGGTGTCTCGTTTCTTCCAGATAATAAAGATCCGGATAGGCCGTAATGCGGCGCATCGCGATGGAAGATTGCGCGGTCTGCAGTCCGGAAGCGTGGGAGACAAAACCACCGCGTCTCTCGTTTCGCGAAATTCAAAATCTACCGCGATTTTCATCTCGAGTTCGCTCGGAAACCGAGTGTTTATTGAAATCGTTACGATTGTTCGCTATCGGAAATCACATTTTTTCGATCGGCGATGGCCAACCCGCCGAGGCCCGCCTCGGAAAGTTTTGCGAAAGATTTACAAATCAAACGTTTACAACAAAGAACATTGTATTTTCGCGCCCAACAGAATAATATTCTGGAATGCCCCCTGCACAACCTTTTTTTTTGTTGCCAAAATACTAATATAATTATTTTACATGTGGCCCGCCCTAAATGTCAAAACAATTACTTATTGTATTATATTTTGTAAACGTTTTAATATTCTAATATAAAAACAGAAAAATAAAAACACGTGGCCCGCAATAATATTATGAAGAAAAGTTCGTTTTTCACTCGCCCGTTTCGGAGTTTTTCGAACGCGACGACATTGTTATATACAGGCCCGGATTAAAACTATCGCAGGCCCTAGACACAGTGCCTATATTTATTTCCCATTGTGCTACGGTCCTGGTGTACAGTATTAAAAATGATAAAAAAAAACCTTATGTTTGGGACAGGTTCAGAGGTAGTGTCGAATCTCAGTGTTAAGCCTTTAAATCAAAAATATTTACAACATAAAAATCTTAACTTTTATTATTTATTTTATATTTGATAACAATTTTAACACATCCTGAAAACATTAAATTTTACTCTAAATATATTTAATAATTATTATTAATATTTAAAGTATTTAATTTTAGCAATTTTTTTTTTTGTATACAATTTTCAATTTTGCATATTTCTTCCCCGTATACAAAAAAATCGTAGCCTCACATTTTATTTTTATAGGCCCTAGGCACCGTGCCTATGCCCTAATACGGCCCTGGTTATATAGACACGACGTTTTATATAGACACAAAGTCGAATTCACTCCGGCCCGGGTCCATTGTCACGCGGCGGCCGTTACAATATTATAATTTTATTATGTATTATGATCTGACTGGCTCGAAGAACGAACGCCTCGATTAATATCGCGCGCGTCAAACCGCGTGAAACGTCGCGAGAATGGCTCCGCCGACTTTGGTCGGCCCCGCTTTGATGTCCCGCAATATGACCGCGTCGGCGCCGATATTAATTCAATCACACGCGTATTGCGCACAGCCGACTTTAAATAGTAATATGTGCGCGGGCGAAACGGTATACCTACTACAGAGAGACGTGTGCTTCCCGGAATTAGCGGCGACGACGACGCGCTGCGGCGGTCCAAGTCAATACGTAACGCAATTACGATTTATTACGCCAACGCGTACCAAATGTTATTACGCGCGCGTACCGTATAGTAATTGCTAGTGTTGCACAACGATATGTTTTCAATTATCGATATCGAATCACGATGTCGTATAACAAACAAAATCGATATCAATATACGATATATCGATACGCGCGACAATGGACTTGTTTTTTATTTAAAATTATACCATTGGTATCCACTTTAAAGCCTAAAATTGACATAGACGATCGACGGAAATATAGAGACTGAAATTGTATTGCGATATAATATGTTCATTATGAGGGCTTTATCGTTTTAGTATTGCTTATCGTATAATATTTATCGTTCTTTGATATTGATTTACTGTCAAAACTTAAATAAATAGAAAATAGAAAATAGAATGAATATCGATTATCGATTATCGATGTACTTTCAATAAATTAGTCACATCGATATCGGTAAAATGGTTCGATACCGATATCGATATCGAAATACGATATCAATGTGCATCACTAGTAATTGAGTTTCAGAAATCGTACGCAACAATAGATGGCTCCGTCGTCGGCGCTAAAAAAATCATCGCGTAGATAATATTATAATCTTGCGAATCTTATTAAGAAATCAAAAAAAAAAAACAAACGCTCGGAGGATACGCGCGCGCTCGTAATAATCGAGTGGGTCGAAAATCTTCAAACGTGCTGTGAAAAAACCCTTTTCGATTTTTAGTCTCTTTCCGACGATAACAAAGACGCCGCCGCCGCGCGCGCGACTCTCGTTTTCAGTACAATCGTTTCAGATCGAATCCGCTATTTGCCTTTGTCCGGATTCGGTTCGTCACGAATATTTCTATATTTCCAGAAATCTTCGACGATACGATAAAACGACTAGAGTGCATGTTGGAAATTCAATAAAACATCGTTTTTGTTGTGTAGTAGAGACGGTGAAAACGGACATTTTTCAAACGAAAACTACGAAAACTACTGCTTGTTTCACTCGTAAGACGCGTGAGTAATATGCTTCGTTATTTATAATAAATTATAACAAAGACGTATCGACAGAGTCGAAAAGTGCGTAGAGATTCGCGTCCATAATATCGTATTCCAAACAGGTAAAAATCACCCGCAAACTCGCGACGATAAATAAATATTTATTCAAATAAATATTTGAAATACGTTTTTAGACCGACTGAGAGATCCCCGCCAAACGCCCGATTCGCGCTCGAGCATATTATACGAACTGGATAACAAACGGGAAAACGCGTACACGGTGACTTTTCGAATTCAAACGGAAACGCCGTAAACCACGCGATCGGAGTGTCGCTTTTTCAGTAACGATTATAAAATATAACAATCATAATTCGTTGTATGTGATTAATCTGTTCGTATCGATTTCTATTGTTTGAAGTCGTCGAAAAACTTTGCGGAATCATAAAAATATTATTATAGCGTTTGAGTGTTTTCAAAAATCCGAATTGTATATCGTTAGTATAACTACTGAGAATCGGCCTTTGACGATAACCATTTGCTGTCGCTCTGTATATATCACATTCATATCTTTTACACACACGCGCGCGCGCGAAGACCGTTGTTTTTCGTTTTATCTCAAAGGCTGTCGTTTACTGGCTGCTGTTACAATAATAATAAATTATTATTATTATTTTCGTAACAGCCTGCGGCGATTTGTTTTTCGACTTTCCAAACTCTCTCTCACACGTTCTTTTTCGAACGGAAACAAAACAAAAAAAAACACGACGCGTATGATATTTTATTAAAAGCAATTCGGAAGGTAATAAAAAAATGATTCGAATATTCGGAGTGTTTAAAAACAATACTCGCGCGAAAAGCGAGTCATCGGACGACGACGACGACGGGCGGAAGTTTGAACGCCCGTCGGCGCGGCGGCGCGCGGCGGTTCGATTCGTTCACAACGACGACGGGAGTTTTTTTTTTCAATTTATTTATTTTCTTGTGTCGTCGTTTTCGCATTATTCCCGCGGTGTGCTCGCGGCAAACCGTTCGGTCTCGATTTCCGGCCGCGGTAGAGTATAATATATTTATAAGAAAAAAAAAACGATACAATTAATTTTTCCGACATTCTGTCTGTTAGAAAAAACCACGTTCGTCGAGTTGTTTCATACATACGTACAATAGACTCGTACGAAAGGCCCGCCGCGTTCGCTCTTATCCTAAATCTGCCCTTCGACCACGTTCAGGTGCAGCAGCATTTGTTGCACGTGCTGCATTTGTGCACTCGCGATGCGCGCGCCCTCTATGCAATCTACGTCTGTTAAACAAGCGTAAATTGTTTTCAAGTAAACTTTTTACAAAAGCAATTTGATTTTATTTTTCTTTCGTCGAAAGCGTCTTTCGATAGTACGTATATCAAAAAAACTCGAAAATAAAATACCGTACGCCAAGTGAAGCCGCGTCACGTGTTATATATTATATATATATATGTAGACGTCAATCGAGTTCCGCTAATTAAAAAAAATAAATAAATGACATTTTAGAAAAAAAAAAATACGTCAATCGAATTCGAAAACGCTATATCGGTATTTTTAATAATAATAAAAAAAAAATAAAACGTCAAACGATATCGGTCGTTATTAAACACGCGCGTTCTGCTGTCGATATAGATTTTGTTTTTCGGGAAAACGACTTTTGCGCGGTATATATATACGTATTATATACGACGACGTCGCGACAAGTACGAAAACAATATAAGAGCGTTTCGCCGTACAATCTACAAACACGTTTGACGGCACAGAACAACGCCGCCACGTGCGCATACAATATTGCAAAATTACGAACACTATATTATTATTCGCGTTTATTAGCTTTGCGCGACAGTGCGCGCCCCCGCGTTATTATTATATTATATTCTTTTCTATTATAATATTATTACGATATAGTGTCGGTGAAAACGAAAAGATCGAATGAAACAGAAAAAAAAAACGATAAGAATTAAGTTAGATTTTTCCGATACTTCGAGGCTATACGATCGCGTGGGGTGTGTTTTTTGTGCCACGTGAATTGTCCAAAACGCGTAGAGTCAGGTCGGCGTTATGAATCAACTCGGGATCGGTTAAAATTTAACGAGTACTCGAACGATTTAATAAATATTTTAGAGTTTAGACCAGTGGTTCTCAACCTTTTTTAGTTCACGGCACACTTTTATACATCACATGTTTTCACGGCACACTCACTGCACACGACAACCACAACGACTTCGGCAACTTCGCCGAAGGCATTAGTTATCGCCACGCGCCTATACATGTATCTGGCATCAATAATTGATATTTTCAATTTATTTCCGTAGACGGCGGCGTAAACGTCCACGTAAATTAAAGTTTAAACATTTTTTAGCATTTCCCGCGGCACACCGGTTGAGAACCACTGGTTTAGACCGACTCGAAATGAAAATAAAACGACATTTTCTCGTAAGTATAACTCTGCCGAAGCGATTTGATTCGGCGTGTTGGTTTTTTTTTTTTTCTCTACAAGTAACTCGACTCGCGACTTATCCGAGTCACTAACTCGGCTACCAAAATCGATTAAAACTTGTCCAGCTTTGATTGTCGATATTGTATAGGTAAACGGCAGCGTCAGGAGCAGCTTCGGTCGCGCTTTTGTCCGGGTAGAACGGAAATAACCCGTAAACGTGCGCGGGCATCCGGTCCGAGAACCCTTTCCGATTTTCGTTTGTCCGGCGTTCTTCTTCTATCGAAAAAGTCAATAAATCGACGTCCTCGACGTTACAGAGAACATTACACGCAGACGGATCCGAGATTTGAGAACTACAGCGGGTGGTTTTTAATTTGAAAAAAAACGATACGCGTGTCTGTCTTCCCGTGGCCGGCAAACGATATATATTATAATACAATATGACAAATGTCCGGGGAAAGTAAAAAAAAAGAAGATATTTTCGAAAGCGCAATACATTTATTTTTCCAATATTTTTCTATGCCGCGTTAGAAAAGTAAAACTATTTAATTCCGACAAAGTTACGTTTGTTTTTTTTCTCTCAAAATTAAATCGTCGCGTACTGAATTAAAAAAGTTTCCGAGACTTTAATAAAACTTTTGAACTTTCCGAAACAGCTTAAAGTAATGTGTTATGAAGTAATGACGTATAGTGGTTGGGGCACATTAGATTTCCACCTCGTGACTTGTGTTCTTCACAACAAATATCTTTAACAACACAATACGGTTTCGTAGACACAGTCCGCCGGGGCCGTCTCTAGGATTTTTGAACAGCTCGAGGAGAAGCATTCAGCACTCGTTATTTATTCTTTACGAAACGTTCGAAACGATTATTTTCCAATGTCAAGGATTTCGAGGAATTATCAATTTTCCTAATATTATTTTTTCAGCGAGTGGCTCCAAATATTCATCCATAAAGTAGAGGTACCGCCGACCCGTCTCTTCGAAGGACCGTTCCTGTGTAGTCAACGTCTCGCGCCGAACTCACAGCATCGTCGGATTTATAGAGAGCGCTTGTTCGACCGACGACGAGTCCGCGATCGGTCCTGCGGCGCGCGCGATAAGAGCAGAGCGATCGTCGCATAATTAATGTACTGCAGTTATCACTCGCGTCGGGCGCGGGTCCTAGGGGAGATAAGGAAATACCCTCACCCCACAGAGATCCTGACGAATTCTCGGATGACTTACGAAAACGTTAGATTTCAATTCGTAATAGACGCTATGAAACATAGTGATAACGAGTGTTGTGATTTTTTTTCGTGTCGGAATTTCACACGAATTGTGTGGCAGTCGAGGTGTATGTATCGAGTGTGCATCGTCGAGGCAGTGTCGTTTTCTCTCGACTTGCGAATTAAAAAATATTTTTCCCGATCAAACGCCGCAATCATCCGTCGGGCTCGCCGTAATATCGTTTTCAGACGTCATTCGCCGGCTCGTTTATCCCGAGGCCGAGGAAATAAAATTTCGTTACGCTACTCTGAGCAACCGCTGCAGGTCGGCGATGCATTATTGCGTGCCTACTGATATAATTATTATATACTCGCGAAATGTACAAACTTCAAAGAAACACTATTTATTATTTTTTCCACTCGTAATTTCATCAATTTTCCATACGGACTTTTTCACATTTCCTCTAGCCCCCCGATTGGCTAATGAGCGTAGGACACCGACCGATAGGAAATTATCGATTTGAAAACCTTTACTGCGACGCGAAGCGTGTAACGTCGTTGCGGGTATCGCATTACGGAAACCGCCGCCGGTAAAGTGTACGCGAAAAGGTTTAAATCGATACTTATTTGTACTTTGTACTATATTTGATCGGAGAGACGGTGTTTTTGAATTCTCGCGACGGGGAAAAATTTCTGCCGAAAACCGGCAGTTTTCTTTTCTTTTTTCATCTATAAATTCTTCTCCTAGTCATCGGGAAAACTGTTGTAAAATTAACGTTTGCCAATAGAAATCATCCTCGAGATCAGGCGATCAGAAACCCCGCGGACCACTGACACGCGGACTCGTTAAAGTGAACGAGTGTTCTTTTAAATTTTTTTCAATCGGCACTTTCAAATAAAATTCCGCCTCACCGGACTCGAGTCCGAACGATATGACATAATCGTAGTGACTCGCGTTAATCGGCGCCCGTATCGATTCGTCCGAGCTGTATGAAAAAATGGCCGTTTTTTTGCGACCGCGCTTTTCATTTATTTTTTTTTTTTTTTTTTCACGTTCCACATGACGCTACGACGACGTATAATGTGCGTACATTTTTTACGAATTCGTCGCGGCGTTTGAGAATTTAATTTTTTTTTTTGTCCAACGCTACAAAGTAATTAGCGAAAGAAATAACCTATAATAACCGCCCGTGCGCGCGTCGCGTGTAAAAAAAACGATACGTTAAAATAAAAACACAATATTACTATAATTAGCTGTCACGCGTGACAAATTCGCGTACGCTCGCGTCTGATATTAATTTATAATATTCGGTACGGTATATTTTTTCTATTTTTTTTTTTTTTAATATTAATTAGAATATAAAAGCTCCGCCGTGTTCATATCGCGATACCCGCGCGTTTTATAATTACTGTACGGCCGTCAAAGCGTAATATACGTTTTTACACACGCGCGTGTATTATTATATCGTATGAAAAATAACGCGGTCGTTTAAATAAGTGTGCCGCCGCGTACGAGTACATAAGTCTTGTAACAGTGGCGTGTCATACACGTGTGCAATGTGTGCAAATGCCACGGGCCCTTGGCCCAATGGGGCCCATTATTGATCGATGTTCCACGAAAAAAAAAGAAAAGAAATTAAATAAATACAGTTATGTACGAAAAAGTAAAAAATTGTTTTCAATTTCAAAAGATTTTCAAAACGATCGAGAGCTCGTCAATTAAATTTAAAAGAAATAATTAATATAATTTTGCAGAAAAAAAAGCACGCAAACGAAATTTCCATTGAATTGTTTTTATTATAGTCCTATCGTTATTAATATAGAACATATTATTATTTTATTTCTATGTAATTTCATCTTGTTTTTTATGTCATTAAAATTTTAATAAAAATAGAAAGTACCTATTGCATAAGATTTTAGAATTTTAGAATAAAAACACTTACTTTAAATTTGAATTGATGTATCTATATCTATATATTATCTTATATATAAAAATTAATCGCAAAATGTGTTGTAAGCGCATAACTCAACAACCCCTGAACCGATTTCGCTAATTCTTTTTTTATAATATTCCTTGAAGTACGAGGATGGTTTTTAAGGAGAGAATTATTAAGGAAATTAACCCTAAAGGGGTTAAAAGGGGTAAAAATGGAAAAAATCCTGAGTCACTGGAGCTTTGTGGTATTAAATTTTGTCAATAGTTTCATTTAATATAGCAGAGGCCCCCAAAGAAAGGATTTTCCAAAATTCGACCCCTACCGGGGTTCAAAGGGGTAAAAAGGGTGAAACTAGAAAAATTCGCCAGGCTGGAACTGCTGGAGCTTTGAGTATGAAATTTGGTCAGCAGTTTCGTTTTATATAGTGGAGAGCCCATGGGAAATATTAACTTTGTGTACCCGATCGGTTTTTTTTATTCAACGGAAAACAAAAAATTTCATTCTTCCCGACGACGGCTACAACAAAATCGCCGGCGCTCTAAAATGACGATCGATAAAACTTGTCGATCTTTTCAATGCTCCGAGTCTGCGGACGGTCATCGAATTCCCCTAAAATTTAGTCCACCTGCAGCCAGTGTACTCTGAGGGTACGATTCGTTTACTATTTAATAATATATAGTGTCGGGATCGTAATGTGTTTAATTCGAAAAGATAAATCTGGTTTCGGCCGATTCGCGGGTGGCGAGGAAGGCACGGAAACGCCGTTACGCCGCCGCGTCGGAATTTATTATTATAGTGCCCATCCATTGTAACAGATTATCATATTATATTGTTACCCAACAGTCTGCGCGCAATATTTTAAATAACGACCGCGCCTCCGCCGCCTTGCCGGGTACGTTTATTTCATAATCGGTTTGTAATTTATTATTTATTATTACGCGACAAAAAAAAAAAAAGCGTAAGTATTCGCGCGTCCTGTTCGTGCCCGCGCGCATAATATTCAGAGACGTAATTATTATAGAAAACATGCTCGAAAATTCGGTTTTTAATGAAGCCGTAGAAAGCATTCGAAATTTCGAAAAATTCGGTTTTCAATGAGTTTTTTTACCGCAACGACAACGTGCAGAGTCTGAACCGTATTTAGAAATTATTAGGCACCTCGGACGTCGTTTCTTCGCCGACGAAATTCCTCGCATACGTCTCAACTCGAGAAGAAAGCTCGTCGCGCAGAGTCACACAATGTCCGTATAATATAATGTAAATAATATATCGCATTTCTCGGCGAAACATTCGACGCGGCACAAACGTTTAGCCGGTAAAATGGTTTTCTATCAATCACCGGGTCGCTCAGACTGCGCCGCAGATTCATTAATCAGGTGGACCGCGGCTGCAGTGAGTCGCCCGATCGAGTTGTCAGACGAATCGGACGGGGTGAAAAAAAAAAATAAGGAAAAAAACCGGCCCGACACGCGGCAGACGTGCCGGAAAGGACCTCGCGCGATCCTGTGCGCGACGCGATTATCTAGATTTACAGCCGGTGGTTTGCGCAGGCTCGCGGACGGATGACTCGAAAAGAGAAATGAGAACAAGCGTCTTTACTATGAAAATTTTAATAATAATTCTTCTTAAAGTTATTATCGTTAGCGATATAAGATTACGAATAGCTTTTGTTGGTTAATTCGCATTGAAACGAAAAAATTTCTCGCCCGGAGCAACACTTGCTCTTTGCTCTCTTTTAACGAGGCGCAATTGTGCGTTATCGCTTTGTTATTACAGAACTCGATACGAAATCATATTTTCTCGTTTCGTTTGAAACGTGACGCGGTCGAGATCGATTTTTCTCTCTAAAAGTCACGTCGTCGTCGTTCACAGATTTATAGACGCGCTCGCGCCGACTGTGCGGTCGATTTTAAACGACCGGCCGTACAATCGCCCGCGACGTTGTAAACTATCGACGAACACGGTCTGTGGCATTCGATACGGTCGTTTCCGATCAACAGATTTCGATCGGATACGGGCGAGTGAAAAAGCTACCGTCCTGCGGACACCGCGCGATCGAAATCGATAAAAACGAAAAAACGTGAAAATATCGTAATACGACGCGCGTTCGTTTCGTTGAAACACGGCGTACCCCGCTGCCGACGGGCAACAGGTCGGGATGAGTATTTTAGCACGTCAAAATACATATAGCGTTCGAGGAAAATTCAATATGAAAAAAAGAAAGTCAAATTTCAAACGCGCCGACGACGACGTGACGGCGGCGGCGGTTCCGATCGTCAAAAAAAATATAATCGTCCGCGATTCGTATCTGATTTCGCTGTCGTCGTGATTCCGCGGCCCCCGGACCTTTGCGGAATGCTAATAACTGCGCACAGAAATAATATTAAAATTCGTGTCGTGAACGCGCGCTCGTTTCTAATGGCTTCCGATAAACGTCTTATAATATATTCGGCATAAACTTTATCAGCCCACTTACACCGGCGGCGCGGCGCGGTAAAGGTGAGAGAAAAAAAAATCTATTTTTTAAATTATCGACGAAAGCCGAGTTTCGCGGTCGGGTGTAATAAATATTTATTTATTATTTTTTTTTTGTTCTAACGAGTAGAAAACTTTACTCGCCGCGATAAATATATCATACGCGACGACTACGGAATTCGAGAAACGATTTTTTTTTTTTTACGACCTACTGTGTCTCGCGCCGCCGCGAAAATTCCGACATCATAATATCGAACCTTTTTATTCCGTCGATATACGCCCGCGGCAACAGTCGAAAGCACCGCAGCCGAAAACAATAGCGCCGGATGACGCGAGAAAAAATAAATGTGTATTAGACGAGATAAAAGTGAAAAACGACGACGTGTCTAGGTGAAAAAAAAGGCGAAGGAAAAAACACACGTTTCGTTTCGATTTTGGGTGAAACTTTTAACCGAAAATATGAAAGTATTTCTATTTTTTTTTTTCCGATCGACTCGAAAACAATATCGTCGTCGTAATTATTATCCTACCGGAGGACATGGCGTGTCTATGCGATAAAAAGCGCCGCCAGCCGACAACCCGTAGTCGATCGAGCGGGGTCTGCCGTCGAAAGGTTAAATATTGAAATTTTAACGGAGAATAATTCCCGTGGCAACTCACGCGTTTGTTTTCGCTTCTTTTTTCAATCATTATCAGCGTCTTGTCGAACTTTTGTTTAGAGGGAAAACGCGCACGCGTGTTATGTTCGTACGAGGACGGCGAAAGTTCGCTCGCGGCGCGTTATAAATTATTATCAACAGCGACAGTCCGACTCGGACGAGCCGAACGACACATACGTTTACACGTAATCCCCGGCTCCCCTTATTACAGACGTTTCGTAAACGGTTATCTGTTTGGTGGCCCCATCGGCAACAGCCGTTGGAAAAAGTTTCGCGCGCGGAATTTATCATCGAAAACACCGGAAACCGACGACGACGGCAAAGAAAAATCGTAAAACTAAAAGCGATTCGCGCACGCACGCACGCACGCGCGCGCGCAGTCGATACGGTATTATAATAATACGCAACGCGAATTTGGCAAACGGCCGTCCCCCGCGTTTTTTTTTTCTTCTCGCAAATCTCGACTCTGCCAAAAAGGCCGGGCGGCAAAACTGCCGAGAAGAAATCCGGGGCCGGTCCGCGCGCCATAAAACTCGCGGTTTTATTTATATTAAGCAGTCGCGCGCGCACTCGGTGTTTTTCTACGCCAAAACGGATTTTAGACATTTTCAACACGTTGATTTCGTCGCGAGTACGATTTAAATTGGCCATCGATCGATCGAAGTATGTTGACAAAAAAAATAATCGATTTTGAGAGATAATTTACCCCTCGGCCGTCCTTATAGATTATACGGGGAGTGTAAAACGTTCGCGGGGGGAAATTTTCCGCGCGGACGACTGCAGTGCATTTTATCGCGATTTTATAGGCGCGTAAACGCGCGGATAATTAATTTGTTTTCGAGAGAGAGCGTAAACCGACGACGAGCGTCGTCTTCGAGCGCCCGAAAAGGGTTGTTTTACGTTTATTATAGCCGACACTAGGGGACGGCTGGAAAAATAAACGTCCATAAACCGTGAAATAGAAACCAAAATCAAAACCCGATTAATTATCGTTTTGATTTTAAAATACAAACGGGACGACGACGATGGAAAAATTATATTCGAAAAAAATTCACTAACCGGAAAATATCGACGCGGTGCATTTTGATTTTCGAATGTAATTTTAAAAGCATACAACACTGCGTGTTGTAGGATACTGCAGTTTTGTTAATATTATACTTTTAAAAAATGCATTCAAACACTGATCTAAAGAATTCGTTTGAACGCTACTGGGAATACATTTGAAATACTTCTTTTTCACGATTTTGCATGTCAAAAATCCTAAAACAGTACGTTTAATAATAAGACGGGTTAAGCTAGTGTATACACATAATATGTACACTTATATGGGCAAGTAAGCAGAGAAAGAACACGAATTAATTGTGAGTAAATGCAATAAATGTAATTATTTATTTATCATGTTGTTGTTTATTTATCAATAGAAGTAACAAAAAGAAAACAGAGTGTTTTGAATACTCTCGAGACAAAAAATACTCGGAATAATGCGCGTTCTTAACCGCCCCCCCTCCCGCCCCCGTGTCGTGGCGCGTACGATAAAAAGAAAACAAACAGGAACGCTTAGAAAAATCTCTCGCCAAAGAAAATATCAAAGGGATACAACAAATATTTATTTACCGCGCGCGCGCGCGCGCCTAAAGTTGTCGGGCGTGTTTTCGTTTCGAAAGTTGAGCAAAGTACAAAGTCGCGCGCGCGCGTACACGCGAAAACATATATACGAGTTTTTCGTTAAAACACACACCGCGAGCCTTTTGACAACATCGTACAATATCTATATATACAGGTGCCCCCGCCGCCGGTAACATTATCATAACGCGTATTTTCATCGGAACAACGACTTTTTAACGACGCTCTCGCCGATTATCATAATAATAATAATGATTGTTTGTCGAAAATAATCTCTCCGCGCGACGGTATATTTACTGCGCCACCACACATCGAACAGACTGTCATTTACGCTAGCGATTTATCGTGTTATATCGTATGAGAAACCGCCATCGTCCCGCGTCCGTATTGTAGTCGATTCAAATAAGTTATTTTATTAATTTCAATTTGTATGTAATATATTGTTATGTATATTTTTTAATTTTTATGAAAATATCATTCAAAATATGTAGAGGTACATAATAGAGTTAAATACTCGTATCATTGAGGAAAATAAATGTATGAGGATGGAAACGTAGTTAATTGCGCCAGTGATCCTGTTGCGACGTCCGAACGACGTTTTTATTAAACGCCGCCGCCGCTCGCGTATTATCCGAACAGATTGGAAAAGTCAACTACCGCCGCCGAGTTCACCGCGGGGGCGCGTTTCGGTGGCCCTCGTCTTCCGAGACGAAAGTCCGAGAAACGAGGTAAAATCTCCTCGAGAGAACCCGAGAGAATATCGAGCCGCGCACACGTTTTCGGACACGTTGTCGTCGATTCAAAGAGTATCGAAGCATCTTCAAAGTCATCGTGATTACGTCCGTATTAATTGTTAAAATATAACACGATTTCAACGGGTCGTCGCGTTGCTGGAAATCACAGTTGCAAGTGTAGAGTACATAATATTACGAGCAGCCGTTGAAAACTAATGAAAACGGAATTCACTACGACGCGCGACGCGACGTGGCGTTGCTTTCGTATATTATGTCATTCGCAGTCAAAGTCGGCGTTTTCATCGTCACGCTAAACGATATAGCGTCGAGAAAAACGGTAAACACGTGACATCCGGGCGAGACGGATATACCGCGTGCGATATAGTCCGGGCGAGGCGGCGGCGGGAGATCGTGTCGTCCGTCACGTCGTCGACTTATTATACTCATAAGCGGCGCGAACCGTCCCGCGAATTTTTCTCCCGCGTTATTTACCGGCCCGAGGTTATTAATTTCAATTGTTGTTCGGGATTGCCGGGGCGACAATATTACTCGAACGGTCACGAGACGCGGGGGGGGGGGGAGCAGATGAATTCAATTAAGACCTCGTGCGCGACGCAGTGCTTATATATACGTATATATATAGGTACTACGTGTCTCTCTGTCTCTCTATTTTTCAGCGAAAACGGCGCGCCGCGGCGAGGGGTGGTCGGACGGTGAAAAATAAGGGAAAAGGAGAGCCGACCGACCGATTTTTCAGCGAGCAACTCATTAGACCCAAACGACGGTGTTATATATATATATATATGTATTACATATACTGTATACATGTGTGAAATCGTATTACACGCTCACATATATACCGTTAAGATATTATATAACCTTACCCGTAAGCGCCTAGCACGACGACGACGAGGCCAATCGATACACCGCAAGCCGAGTTGAAAATAAATATATCCCTACGCCGCCGCCGTCATTATGTTGTGTACACGCCGTCATGTACGATCCTGCGTTCTCGTTGCGTCGGGTCGTTTTCCTAAAAGATAAAAAAAAAACAAACAATATCTCGTCAAAACTCTAACCGATTTTCGTTTCCGCCGATCCACATCGGACAAGAACAACAGTATAGAGTGTCCCATAAAGTGCGCAACTTTTGAATCTGCCGCCATTTTTTAAATATTTAGTTTGCAGCCCTATTCCATCAAAAAAGAAGACGATTTTGCGAATGGATTGAAGAGCAACTGGCCGTGGATGAAAATTTCGCGAAAAACATCATTTTCAGTGACGAGGCACACTTCCACCTCAGTGGATTTGTTAATAAACAGAACTGCAGGATTTGGGGAAATTAAAATCCACGAGTAATCCACGAACATCAAATGCACCCTGAAAGAACGACTGTGTGATACTTCATCTCATATCGATTTCTAAATAATTATAATGACCCGGAAGTCATCACCGCACCGCGACGTGTGATGGTTTAATTTTCAAAAAAAAAAAGGTCCAGTCGTTTCCGTATACTATTCTAAACTGTTTTAAACTTATAGAGCAAATGTTTTTACGATTTTTTTTATTAAAATTTTAAGTTTTTTTCGCATCTAACACCACTCTTACTTTGAATATCATAATATACGAAACACACAATACGAGTAAATTGTTGAAACAAAGCGACGGCGGGAGGGGGACTAAAAAATGTTCTACGGTTCGAGCCGTCGAGGACAATACGTGTACGTACTGTTGTTTCGATTAATACGTAACGCCAGAATTTGCATGTTTTCCGCATAATTCATTTGGGCGAGATAATAAACTGCACCGCGGCGGCGGCGGCGCTCGGCCCGTCCCTCGCGATACAACAGCCTCCCACTGGTTCGCATAACATGGCGCTCGTTTCGTGTTTTTTTTTTGCGTACGGTACATCCGGAGGCGACGCGTATGCGAGGCGGGCGCTCGAGCCCGATTTCGAGACGCGATAAGAGACGAGACTTTCGTTGAAAAAATAAATAAATAAAAAAACGGTCGCGTCTCGAGAGGAGTGTGTGCGTTCGAACAGCGAGAATAATAATTGTTTCGCGCACTCGAACGAATAGCAGCTTACGAGCGTAACCGCTGTGACGCGATCCGAGTCAAAAGGAATGAAAAATTAACCGTTTCGGTCATTTTTTTCCCACAACGTGTGATCATCACCGGACCAACGGGAGAAAAGACGTAAAGCGTCGCGTCACACCCGCCCGCGGGCGCGATCCGATTTTTATTTTCTGTAAATTGCAACTATATCAAATACATATTATCAATCGTATCTGAAAATGTTTCGAGTATATTTAAGCGATGAAAATTAAAAAAGAAGAAAGTATTTTCACTAAAAACACGATCTTAACGAGAGAGCGAAGGACGCGCGCATTAATTTTCCTCGCCTAGGGCGCTGATTTCTCTGCAAGATCGGTCCCGAACATTACGCCGAATTGTCGTCTAACAATGGCTTTGTAGCAACGGCGGATAACCGAGTTTGTAGAGCGGGCCGCCGCCGCCGCCGCCGCGCCATTAAGTATTTATAAAACGTCGCGCGAACGTCGTAAAACGAGACGGCGCGGCGGTACACAATCACCGCGGGTCGCGCGCGAATTCGATAAATTGAACGGCTCGTTAAAACGTAATGAACCCGTCGTTTGATGTTCGAGAGACGCGCGGGTTAATATTTTAAGGACCCGACGAAAACTATCCTGCGACAACAGGCTGCGCCCGCGTCCACGCACGAGCAATTGAAATCGCGAGAGTCGAAACAACGAGTGTACCTACGCATATTGTTTGACGCGACAGCGGATAATAATTTCGTTTTATTTATCTGTCGATAACAAAACGAAAATACTCGCACACCACAGATTAATTTTACAAAATACAATTGAGGACCCTTGTTCGATAAGCTATGGGCTCGTGATAGAGATTGGCGAATTCAAAACTATAGTTCAAATTAAGAGTAAGTTATCGGGATAATAATAATAAAAAAAAACCTATAATACTCGTAGTTTTAAAATCGTGTACAAACAATAGAATATTTATATATTATTTAGTCGTTTTATATAAAAATGTAACTGAAGATTATTATATTTTAAGGTAATTTAGATCTAAGGATTAAAAACCACATTATTATTTATAGGGCCGACGTCGTCGTCGCGGTTATAGATCGATTGTTGCGCCGATCGATTTCTAATTAAATACAAATGTTTATACTCGTATATTATGATAAATCCGATCAATCACAAATTCGTCACACATGGCAAACTCAAAAATCCGTTTTAATAGATTACACACGCGTCGTTTATAATCGGAAAGATATTTTGTTTAGTCTCCGAGAGAGAGGAAAAAAGAATCTGATTTACGTATATTTATTCTCGCGGAGTCGGAGAAAAAAACCAAATGAATAAAACACGCCGAAAAAAGGTATCTATTTATAAAATGGTAGATACAGATTCGAGATAGTATCCATACAGATACGTTTATTGACGAACGTCAACAGCTGATACGAGACAAAAGACACGATGTATTCCCCCCACCGAAAGTTTTGCGACTCGTGTTGTCGTGTATTTTTATTTATTTTATTTTATTTATTTTGCCGCGGTTAAAGTCCTAATCGCGCGAAAAGCTCGTCAACGTCGTCGCCGGGGCGTGGGTAACGCGAATGGGTACGATAACGATTGGAAAAACAAGACGAAACGCCAATAAAACGCACCTTCCTGTATTATAAACACGCACGCGAGTGTGATGTAACGATTGCGTATTGTTATCGCGAACGCCACGCGAAAGCAATTCGAACAATAAATAGTGCGGAAAGCGACGAGGGAACGAATAACAAAGGGCGACACGACGAGTCCTCCGACCGGCGAGAGTGCTGCGACGGTTTTGTGAGAAAAAAAATTACGTTTTATTGTCTTCTTCTGATAATCCGACGACGTTTTTTTTTACCGCGACGGGAGAAAAAACACGTTTTCCACAGTACTTTCTACCCCAGGATCTAATATAATAACAATAAAAACTCGAAATCATAACGTCGTAAAAAACGTCTTATTACACCTTTATTTTGGGTCCTGAGAGTCCTTTTCGTATTCCTGAAAAACGCGCAGGGTAGCCTGAGCGCGAATATTAAGTCTAGATATTTTTGTTTTTCCGGAACCCGAAACGATTGATTTGTCAGTACGTACTATTTCGGATGGGTTTCGATTTTCAAAAATTCCAAACGACCATCTGTTTCCAAAAAAATACGAGTAAAACGACGGGGGAACAATATTTATAATTCAAACGATTTAGAAAAAAACATTAAAATCATGATCGCAATTGTAAATATTTAATTTATTAATTTTTAGGCGTGCAATTCGCACCGGTTCGGCTAAGTGAAACGCTGTGGGCGGTGTAAATCTCGCGTGCAGTTTCGAAAAATCTGTTATCGGATGTGTTTATACGATAAAATCACGAGGATATCACAATTTTAACAGAAATATTTACGACGAGATAGTTTACGACTGCTCGGTATGTTCGCTCGTTTCTCAGACAATCGGGACGGACGTTGTAACGTTTCTTAGCGGCGGTTTTTTTTTTTTTTGTGTTTCCGAATCAACGAATCAGCCGCGCGATTTATTTGCACGAGCCGTACGCAATATATGTACGTCGTAGGTACGCGTCGTCGTTTAATTCGCTCGGCGCTAATTTTACAAACCGATAAACGTTTAGCACCTCGTCTCACGCGATACCGACGCGCGCCAGCGCGGGTCGACGACGATAAAACGCCGTACCGTATACGCGGGCCGGCGTTTCGGAGCTTTTTATGGACACGATATACGCCGACGACGTAACACGATTTCGGTCGGTTTCGACGATTCGAATAGACGGTCGTTATTCTATTAGCCTCTGCGATCGTCGTAATTTACTTTTATGTACACGCGTACAAGAGATACCGGCAAATCGTCGAATAAAAGGGCGTCCTTATAAAACACCCAGTCGTTCCGTTTCTCGCGATATCGTTTGCCGCCAGTGTGTTCACTCTAATTTCGTAGACGACGATCTTGTCCGCCGTTCTTCTGAAATCTAACAACATATTATCGACCGTATAGATCGGTCGGCGAGAAAAACACGCGTCCTGTGCGCCGATGTGTGTTGTTCGCGTGCCGAAAACGGCTCTTTCTTCGCTCGGTCGTTATCGTAACCGAATGCAGTCGTTAAGAACGGCGGAGACGGAAGAAAAAAAAGCCCAGTAATAATAACCATATGATGAACGATTAAGTAGACACAGCTGCCTCCTTCGAGTCGAATTCGAACGAACCTAAACGCCGACGGTCGCCAATTAAAACGCCATCGCCGAGTCGTAATCGTTTGAGCGTGCGCTAATTAAACACTAATAATAATATTATGTATAATATTATATCGTCGCGAATATCAGACTGGAAAATGGACGGCCGACGTGATTTCGCCGCGTTATTGTATATTATTACGACGGTCATTAAATCTTAATAAGCTGAACATTTCTCCGAAAACGGCCGAAGAAACGTCGAGCCCGAAAATTGCGTTTTATTAAAATTTAACGTTTTTACGTTTTGTCAAATCTACAATAATAACAGCGTCCCGAATTCGATTTCGACTCGTCAAACGTAGGTAAATACACGAATTATTTTACTTTTAATCGAAAACGAATGATAATAGAGAAAATATCAAAACTGCAAAACGATCTGTGTCTATGAAATCGCATCGAACGTTAGAGAAACCCGACCTAGCGATAACTCGAAGAGAGTTTAGACGATCCTATATTGTCTCTCGATTACGTTATAGTGAAAACTCGTCCGTTTTCGCGTCGGTTAAAAACACGAAAACGCTATCCGATAGTTATATTATTATTAACGTTATTATGTGGTTGCACGAGATTGCTGCAGACAAGACGAGTACAATAATCATCGAACTACGCGCGCGACCTTTGATATTGTCACGTATCCATTGGGGTCGACAAAAGAGAAACAAAAAAATAAAAATACCAATTAAAACGTACGAACGTTTTTTTTTTTATCCCGCCGCGCACACATACTCCCGGGGATTCGTTTTAAATCTACCAGTCCCGGTGTAACTCTTTCTTTCTGTTCTCTTTTTCGCTGTTTTTCGGCGTGTCGGAGAAAAAAAGTAAAATAATTGGGTGAAAAAACCGCGCCGTCGTCGTCGTCACAAAAAGCACAATATAAAACCGGTTTCAACAATAAATCATAATTATGACCGATGATAACGCAACGCGAGACCGCGATGTTACAAAAAATAAAAATCGCATTGTAACGGGCCGAAACTCGCCGCGAGTATCATCTTTTTATCGAAAATCGTCGGCACCGGGTATCGCGACGAATCGCGCGCAACAAAACAGAATATCTTCAATCTCGAGCGCGTTGAAAAAACCAACAGTTATTGTTGTGATTATTATTAATTTAAATCGTTTTGCAATGTTAATTTACACTGTTGTAGCGAGGTTTTAATGTTTTCCAGTTTCATCATTAGCATAATATAAAAATAAAGAAAAAAAAGGAAGGATTTTACACGAACGCTGAAAGGTTATTCGGCGTTTTTCGTTTCCGACCCTGACTGTGAATTTATTTAATTCCTGCGACGTTAATATTTGTCCCTGTAAAAACGTTTTAGTCGATCCGATCCTGAGCCTTTCCCCCCTCCTGAAATCGCGTCTATGCCTGTCGACGCCGGATCGAATACACAAATGGTCCCCGTTCGTCCGTTCTTAATCAATCAGACGCGACTGTAATACGTTACGATTAAGTGCGACACGGCGGCGTTATCAATCCGACGTTATAATAATAATTGGACTAGCCTATCGCGTGACTCTAGGTCGATGTACGACTAATAATAAAAATAAAAAACTACCGTCTGGGGGTGGGTGGAGGCGAACGAGTCGTATAAAAGTTGATTTATTTCGGCCAAAGTGTCTGAAGTTATCAAAATTAATGTCGCGCTTTTAAACGGGCAGCATTATAATCAGATTACAGTTTGTCGTGTCTTTGTTTACATTCATAAGTTTTGAACCGCGCAGTAATAAATAAACCGTGAAACAACAAAAGCGACTCTAAAAGTATAAAACGTAATTTTTCGCGTTCCCGTTGTTCAAAGAGTTGAACTCACTAGTTTCCACAACTCGAAAACCATTAAAGGCCGCGAGTTTTACGATTGTTTTACGAAGAAAACGGACGGCGGCGGCTTTTGAATCGCAGAGTCCGATTTACACGAGCGGGGACCGACGCGACGCCTCGGCGAATCGCACGCACAAGAGTCGCACGCGATCGCTTGGAAATCGGCACGACCATTATTTAGATAATAATAATAATTACGATATCGGTAGTCGCGATGTTTTTTTTTACAATGTGAGATTAGAAAAAGAATAAAAGAAAAATCAACGACGACCGGGACAGGAACAGTAATCGGGGATGTATATGATGATGATGGATTTGCAAATTTCAAAAATTGAAAATCGTTCGCAAAATATGGGGGTCCGGTGAAAGTGTCGAAGTGTCGTTTTCAAGAACGTCGCGCGTCCGTGAGAACACTTTGCCGTACTATAATAATCACTACGCGACTATGATAGATATTCGTTTTTATTTCTCTCTCGTAATAACTCGGAGAGAATTTTTTTGTATTTCAATAAAATCACGAAGCGGCATTGCTAGTTTATTATTATTATTATAATAGATTATTGTCGAGAACAAATCGATTTCCTCGCCAAAGTCCGCACCGACGACGGTGTTTTTTGTTTTTATTCCACTCGCTTCGTCTCAATGTCCGCGTAAATTTGCTCGTTACTGCGAATAGTATACCGTCCAACGGACGGTCGGTCGATAACGCAATTAAATTTGTATTCTATATGTATAATAAACCCGCGCGAAAAAAAAAAAACGTTTACGCGGAAAATGTCCGTAAAGTGGAAAATAAATTGCTTTTCGAACAATCGGTTTGAAAAACAAAACAAAAAAAAAAACGTTTTTATCGACACTAATCGGTAAACATGCAGTGGTTCGAATACGCGTGCGCGGAGCGAACGCCCGAAGGCACGACGGTCATTATATTATTATTAGGTTTGGTAGTGCACCGGCGATATCAGAAAACGCACTTTGAAAACGAATTTATGATGACATTAGTTTGAGAAAAACCATCTGTTCAAAACATCTAAACGTCGCGATCGCTCTAATCGGGTTTGATTCGCGTCTGTAGTGAGATTATTACTATTCGTTTTGATTTTTTCAATCGGACTGCGTTCGGTTTGATTGGAAAACGAATTACGGTCGACTTTATTAGCACGGAAAACGAGAGTTTCTAGAGGACTCGTGTAGAACTGTAGACGCGCGCGCCGAGAAATCTCAAAAACCGTGTAATAACGCATCGGAAACGGGGGTTTTCGGAAAAAGATGACGCGCGCGCCAGTCGATATCGAATCGGATACACGGCGAGCGAGAGTACCCGCGCGAGTTCGGCAAAATGCAAATTAGGTTTTCGACTACGCCCTCGGAAAAACGATATCGTTCTGAGAGTCGAGTACGCGAAAGCCTGCAGGACACCCTGTACACGGCGTGCATTATACTCGCGCGGTAACGAGCTGTATGTGCGCGGTCCGGACGAGCGATATTTTCCAAACTCAAATAACAATAACATAAACGCACGAGCGCGTTATCGGCGAACTGCAGTTGCTACGACCCCCCCCCCCTGCTCGTCTATACCTGCCCCACATATTGTGTGCGCGTGCGACGAGTGGGCCGCCGCCGCCGTGTTTTACCGTTCGTGTCCGCACAGGAATTATGTTAAAACGATAAAGCCAATAATGAAAAAAAGGGGGAAAATTTCAAAGAAAAATGTCCTCCGAAAACGAAAAATTATAATATAATAACCGGGCGCAGGATCGGAAAAGAAGATATAGTGATCGAGAGCGACCTTCGTCGAACGATTTCTTTGTCGAATAATACGTTGTAGTCCGATTAATAATAATCCGGAAACGATTTGCGGAATTAGAATAAACTACTAGTACTCGACCGGACGCGTTGTGTACAAAAATATTACGCGATTTTAATACAATTTTTAAGATTAAAAACAGTGATTGGAATAAGAGAGCTTACGGTGAGACTTGGCGAAATCGGCGGGCGGGCGGTTCGCTCGGTACTGCAGTGTTCGACGGCCGCGAAAATGTCACAAATTTCACCGGCGGCGAATAAACCGATTCTCCGGCACACCGTGGTCGTAATTTTCTACGCCCTCCCTCTCCGTCACTCTTCTGGGGAAGACTTGCATTGTTCAATAATAGTTATATCGTAGTCGTCCGGCCACGGTCAAGTTTTCCCGGCGAAATTCCGCGGATCCGTCTGCGCCGCGATAACGCGTTGTATCGCATTGTTCCGACTTTGATTCGGGTGCTGCGGTCGGTGGCGCGCGAGAAGTCTCTGCCGGGCCCGAGGTGAATTTTCGCAGAAAATCGCCTTTTTACCGGTCGGAAGTAAAAAAAAAAAAAACACCGGACGCGATTATAATACATGCTTTTTCTAAAAACCTTTTCGTTCATTCGAAAACGCTGTTCGTACGGTCCGAGCATAATAATATGTTATATTATTTATAATTATTATAACGCGGATCGCAAACTCAAACGACTTTTTTAAAAACGAATAATGGGGGGAATAAAAAGGGAAAATAATCGTTTTGTCGGCGCGTGTTGTTAAAATACGACTTTTGAATAAAAAAAAAAATTTCACGCGTCCCTGCAGGCGTAGACCCGCGGTGCTGGTTCGCCGCCGCGTCTTTGTTTCGCCGCCGCGGTCGGAAAAAAATTTAAAAAAAACCAAGCTCGGCCGGTGATTTTCTCCCGGTAGTAGCAGGTGGAAAAAAAAAATTAAAAAGTAATATTCAAATATCAAACGACAATCCGAATAGTCGGTATAATATTATAATATGTGTTGGATGTGATTCAAAACGAGTCTGCAATAGTGTGTCGAAAATGAGCACCCGAGAGTTGTAGCGACGTCGTCGTCGAAAATCTTCAAACGTGTCGTTAAGACCGAGCGAGCATTGACATGCGAATTCTCCGACTTCGAGACGGGGTGATAATATTTATTCGAATACGACGTTTGGGGAGGGGACGAGACACCTATAATACTGCGATGATGTCGGCGATAGTCCTAGTCGATTGCGAGCGCGAACGAAGAGAAGGCGGAAAAACGACAGAGTATACTTCTACTAACCGTTCGGTCGGAATTCGCTGACACATCCGATTTCGATCGAAAACGCGTCGACGGATTCGATACGACGACGTAAACGTTATTATTTTACGACGCTCGCGCGCGAACACGAGTGATTGATCGATCGACGGGCGCGGGAATACGAAAACGCATCCTGCGAACGACGAGCGTACGCCCGAGATTAGCACGTATGGATGGATTTTCAAAAAAAAAAAGGAAAAAAAAGAGTCTCCGCTCGCGTTTGGAAATCAAAGCGACGAGTATATCGATCGGAGGGGGGGGGGAAACATTGTACCTGATGTTTTTAACAGGAAACGCTGTTTTTTTTTTTTTTAAATATAATTTTATATGTTCAGTTAATTCTCCCGAAGCGAATCGGTCGAAATGTGAACCGGTACTCGTAGAATTGCGTTTAAACTTTTGAAAATCGCGCGCGGAAAGAATGTAAAAACGTCGACGTACAACGCGAGCGAAACGAGTCGATTAGGTCGATATATTTTATGTGCGACATTATCACATGTTGAAGCGCAAAAGTTTCGTTACGTCCAGTCGTGATTGAGATTGAATTTACGAGGTTTCGGTTGCCGACGATATCACGTGGCAGTCAGCAGCTTTAAACAACGTACTAAAATATTTATTTTTTTTTAGAGAGAGAGAGAGAGAGAAGCCGTTATTATTATTATTTTTTGTGACGACATTCGTTTTAATACCTTCGTTTTTGTTTCGCGATGCAAAAAAGTACCTTTTTGCACGAGTCGGATGAAAAATACGAGTTTAAACGTATTAAAAACACAATAATGATATCACGTTGGTTCGCATAACTCTTTAGGAGTAGGGTTTTCAATTCGAACATTCAATAGAATATAAAAGCAGCGTTAATTTAAATTATTTATATTATTAATAAAACGACACGCGCGCGCGGCGACGGCGCGGCGTATTGTTTTACGATTTAATTAGAAATTGAAATGTTGTAACGTCAACGCGGCGATAGTCGCGTGCGCTCGGTTCGTGTCCGGACGCTTGTATTAATTTAAAACACAAACGAATTTTATCGAAAAACAAAAAAAAAGTTGTTGTTTTGCACAAAGAGTAGTTTTCTATAAAAAAAAAAACCCCCCACTTTGTTTAAAAAACCAACGTATGTGAGATAAATTTGAAAATCATTTTAACATTTTATACGCGCACTGTCGGTTTTTATGTCCGAATGAAAATAAAATGATGATAATTTTAATTTTAGTAATAATAAGAAGAAGTCAATGCTTGTAGTAGCATTAAATCGGATGCATACGTTACGTTGAAGTGTTCAAACCGTAATCGATCGTCGCGATAAATATTCTTTTGCCGGCGCGTACCGCGATGCCTACAAACTACGCCGCCGGTCGCGTGAACTCTGCCAAATATCGCTGCGACGACGACGAAGAAAACGTCACGAAACTTTCGCATAGTACCTACGTCCGCTTCTCGGATTCGCCAGAGTTTCCACGGTTTCTCTGCCGAACGGAAATCGGGGGTCGTCCGGAACACGTCCGTGCTCGAAAGGAAACTTTCGGCGCGAGTGAATTTCGAGAATAAAAATCGCGCGGCGGCGAAAACAAATTACCGGCAGAGGGGAGGCGAATCTAACGAGCGCGCGTGCGATTTATTGTTTTTCCAGAGTTTCTACCCCCGTCGAATCGCCGTCAATATTTATCGCACCGCGCGGTGACGTCGTGAAATCGAACGTAAATGACGAATCCTCGCCCGCGGAGACTCGGAATAATTTAAGCTCTACCTCGTCGGGAAACGAGACGAGTTAATGCGGACGAGATAAAAGGCTCGGTCGAGATAGAGCCGTGACGACGCGCGGCCGATTGATATATCTTCACATTTCGCTGTCCTCTTCTTCTCGGTTTGTCGTTCGTCGTCGTCCGGTGTTGTCGTTTTGCCGCGAGAGTTCATTCCAGAGTGAATTGCCGAGAAAACGACGAAATCGTCAGCGCGGGCCGAAATTAAAATCATAAACGGTGTTGGAAATGATTCGAATCGTTTCGTTTCGAAGCCTAGTAATTGGCTGCTCCCCGCTCGTCGACTCGAGGGGTTAATTTCGCGCGAGCGCACGCCCAACTTTGCGCGTGCGCGATGTATGAAATTTCTCCTTATCGCATTATCGCGCGGACGGACGATTCGCTCGAATAGGTACGCGCGGTATTATATCGCGCCGCGGCGGAAAGTTTGAGACCACGTAAATATTTATCTTTCCCTAATAGGATCGCCGACAGACGGTTTCTAATTTAAAATGATATGTTAGTTTGCAACTCGCCGCCGCTCGACGACCCGTATTCCGTTTTAGACGCGCAGAGAGGAGCGCCGCCGCGCCGTCGGTTTCGCTCTGCGGGCGCGACGACGACGACGTAACGAGACGCGGCCGTCGAATCGAAAGTCCTAAACCGACTTCGTCGTCGTCGGCGTACGACGAAATCGATTTGCGGGATTTAAAAAAAAAAAAAACGAGCTATAAATAATATTCGCTGAAATCGCTGCAATAAACGGACGAAAAGTCTCGACACGGATCAAATCGTTCGTAACGAAATCGCCGATCTATGCGTATCGCGTGATATCGTATGCGTTTTTTAAGAGGTATGCTTTAAACTAGAACAACTCGAGTCAAGACGTATTTAGATTACTGTTTTCAAACGCAGAGTACGAGAAAAAAACCTCTCCTAGCTCCCGGATGAAAAACGACGAATATAATATTCTACGTAGTAGTCAGCTACACACAAAACGCTACGCCGCTGGTGTGCGCGCATAAAATATATAAGTATTTTTAATGATTTTTTTTTTTGTTTTGTTTCTTTTGAATAAACGGTATTCGCGTGTGAGTTTTACGTTGGAAAAAAAAAAGAAACAAACAAATAACGCACAACGAGAGAAAAACGCAATTTTTTTCCACGAGTCTAATGAAGGAGGGCGGCGAAAGAAAACAGCTCCGGATAAGCGAGCATGATTTTTCACATATTAAAAGGGACGAAAAGAAATTTTAAAAAAGAAACGAATTAATCGAAATGTATAGGAAATAATTATTATTTCACGGAATCGGGCAGAGCGAAAAAAATTAAATAAATACTTAGTTTAGTCGATACTTAGAGCATGTGGATGTAAATCTGTTTTATGCTTTTAGCCCCGCCACTCAGTGTTTCCCAAAGAGTGTACAGTGAAAATTCGAATTTTTTTTTCATTCGAGCCCGCAAAAATAATAGAATACGCAAAGTCCAAAAACGTCGTGTGAAAAACGACGCGAAAATAGTTCGACCGGAGGAGGGGTGTCGATGACAAACGCACTCGAGAATTTTATTTCATGCCCCCCTTCGACGTACCCGCGCTTTTTCCGGTTTTTAAAATACTCGTTGTCGTAGAAAATATTTACCGATCGCGCGTCGCGAATAAAAGGTTTAGTAAAACGATAAACGTGCCGCGAGTACAAAACACAACACTTAAAATCTATGGGTGTGATTTTTGCGAATTTTTTTCTATAAAATTGTTTAAAAACGTACCTTATTTTCATCGTCGCCGCCGCTAACTCTTCGCATCCTCGACGGTCGGCCTGGCAGATTATCCAGTCAGATCGGAGAACGGGTGGACGTTTGACGGGAAGTTTTTCGATTTTACCAAATTCTCCTCGCCGACGACTTACTACCCGTCCGGATAACGGTCATTCCCCGCGGGGTCAACTACGTCTCCTGCAGGTGACATTGTAAAACAAACGTCGCACGGAAAAATATCGCCAGCGACGCGTCCCCGCGGAACACTTGTCCTAGATGGAAAAAAAAGAAAAAAAAAGCCGTTTTAACAATAAATACTTTGTCATTAAGAACGCACAAAAACACACGCACATAGTATATAGTCGTCAGTTGGACGCCGTCCAAATTTTTAAAAACGCACAACCTGGTCGTCGACGGACTGAAACGTTTCGACCGTGTTTTCGCCAAGTCCAAAAGCAACGCGGCCGTCGGGAGGTCAGGACCGATCTTTGTAAGACAGCGTTTTCACGGTCAGGCGATATTGGTTTTTAAATGTTCGTCGAGTACAGTAGCATTTGAAGTTGAAATCGCGTTTTTTTCCTCTCGGTTTGGAACGATAAAAACGAGAAAACAAACATAAACAATTATTGCGACGGCCAACACCGAAATCCTATTCATCGCACACGCCGCAGTCGCATAAATTATGCGATAAACGCATTAACACGCGGTACAAATCGTTAAAGACGAAAATCATATAATTTTATTGCCCTGTTTGCGCGCTGTTCGCGTTCAATCTCGCCCTCGCCCCCGGTTTTAACGTCGACGACTGTGCACGCAGAAGCCGGGGGGGATATAGGCGAATCGGACGCGTATACAGGACGATTCTCCCGTCGAATGACATCGATCGTCCGTCGAAAAGCGTGCGGAAGGATTTTCAAACGACGACGACGACGACGACGACAGACTCGGTCGAGTCCCGGATTTAAAAAGAGAAAAATACCATCGGGCGCGCATATTTAGGACGTGGCAGTCAACGAAAATCACACTTATTACTGATCGATACGATTTTACGATATTCACGAGTTGATTGATAAGACTAGACGTCGATTTTTCGTATACTTATAAGAGACGGAAACTGTACGCGAGTTATGATTGAAACGTTGGAAAAATGTATGCATACGATTAGTACGAATTACAAGCGTACTAAGATGAAAAAAAGAGTTTTATTATAAAGTTACGATGACGTGACGAGTATTCGATTAAGTTAGTTTCGTGTTTTCCGATTTTCAACGGTTAGTTTCGAGACAATATTTTCGTGCACGGAAAAACCAACAGACGATCACGTGAAAAACCAAAAAACCACCACATAATGTGCGAGTATTTCACAAGCATGTGTGGTTAATCATAGGGTTTTCGTCGTCTCTTTTACACAGTTATATAAATAGTCGGTCGACGTTGTACACGGATAGTGTGGTCTCTCGTGAGTTAGGCTGACAGGACCGAAAATCTTTGGCGCGCCACTGGGAGGGCAACACTTACGAAAAACCATTCGTCGCAGCAGACGTCGTCGCCGCGGTAGAGATTTTTTTCGATCTGCGGCTTTGCGACGACGCGGGACGTGGGCATCGTGGTCGGCAAAAACACCGTGTTTTCCCTTCTCCGTTTTTCATATTATCACACTCGTCGTGTGGGGGGGGGGGGGGGCGTGACTTGATTTCATTCACAGAAGTACGCCGAAAACTGTGTGTGTGTGAAAAACTTTCTTCTTTTTTGGCCGACAAACGTAGGGGAAACTGTATCTGCTCTTGTGTCACCGAACACGACGCGTCGCTTCCAAAAGCGTACGGGCGAAATTATTATTATTCTCCTCCGATTTCGGCGAAAAAAAATTTACTTTTTTGCAGAACGGTTTTATCGCGAAAGTTCGAATCATTCGACAGCCCCGCCCCGTGCGTAAGTTTTCTATCCGTTAGTTTATTTTCATTCGACTATAGTTTTTCCGATGCAAATACGAGATATTATCTCCTTAACGTTTTCGATCACTTCCGACGAGCGTCCGTCGTCGAGTGAGTCGTGGGCCACGGACTAGTGGTTTCAAACGGTATGGCGAACGATTCTGTTGGAAAAATAAAAACTAAAAAAAAATAGGCTGTACATCGCCGACGAGTTTTGCGACGCGAGTTTCACGGATCCTCCTGTACACGGCGACTATTCGCGCAGAGTGGGCACGAGTAACGTTTCACACGTCGCGAGAGCCGAGACCGAATTCAACCCCATTCACTCGTCGTCTCGCGGCGGACGTAACCACTCGAGGGGGTATTTTCTCTTTTTCTGCTCGTCCGGCTTTTCTTTTTTTTTTTTGTTCACTTTGTGACGAACGGACGGCTCGTAGAGATTGCGTCGGTTTGGACGTATATTATATCATATAATACCTGTAGGTAAGTGTGTTCGAGCGCGGCGTCGAGGAGTGAAAAAACTCGATTTTCAAGTACGCGGGTCGGCGTCTCCATTTTTCTCTCTTTAGAGATTCCGAGAGCGGGGCGAACAAAATCTCGTATCGATTTCACTATGACGTGCGCGTGCGTCAGTCGTCCTTGTTTCGATCGGAACGATAATAGCGATTCGATTTTACGAACGGTATTTGCAATCGATCGCGATATCGGAACTCGCTTGATGCAGATCGTTCGGAGTATCTTATTCGGGAGCGAAAGAAAAATAAAACCTATACTCGCGGCGGTTGTGTCGCTCGGAAGCCAAAATCGATTTTGGTTTTTTTTTTTTTAAGAATGAAAACCTAAAACCGCGTCACATCGAACGAACGAGTGGAAAAGCGACGAAACGCCCGCCGCCGCCGCCGCCGCGTCGAATGTGTCGTCTGCAATTACAGCACTAATGACGGTCATTCGGCGACAGCTGGTATACGCGCGTCATTATTATATACGTTGTTGGCGAGTCGTATACGATGGTTTTTTTTTTCCTACTCGACACCGAGTCGCCGACCCAGTTAAAAATAATGATTTACTCTTTTGATTAGTGTAAACGTCTAAAGCGTAACTGGATATCGTGCGCGGCGTGAGTGCGCGCCGAAGGGAAAAAATATTGTTTTCAGTCTCTCTGCGTTACGGAATCAATGGTATAGAGTGCCGTTTGCGGTCGAATATTTTCCGCGACAGAACGTCGTGAGCATTTCGCCGAATCTGCGACGAAAATTAAACAAACGAAAAAGTTTTTCGATACGGTGAAAAAAACTTATAATCACTACTGATAATTATTGTGAATAATCGTCGACGAGCGGCGACAAACACGACGAAAACGCAATGAACCAATATCGAGACGCGAATTTCGATAAACCATTTTTCGAACATATCATATCATTTTATTTTTTAACAATTTGTAGTCTCAAGTTACGAGACGATCGAGTGGTATACCTCGAATTCGGTTTATTTGTATATTTTACGATATACGAACAAGACTTTAAGTTTTATAATATTTTTGCTCTAATAATAATCGAGTTAACGAAAATGTAAATTTTGTACAACGTCAAAAAAACACGATGAAAATACAATACGATTTAATAATATAATGATTTAATAAAAACGATAAAAACTTACGACAGTCGCAATAGTTTCACGTTCGATTTTTTCCATTTGTTTGAATTGTTTTCTGAAAATTCGATCGCGACCGTTCACCTCGGCGGCGCGGACTCGAAATGCAATACGACGACGCGACCGTGTCGTTTTTTCGCGTTTCCGCGTGCGCAACATCCGATCGAACGCGCGAGCTCGCGATTGCCGTTCTCGGTTGTGTCGGATATTATAATAAACGCGAGGGAAAAAAATAAAGTCGTTATTAATCCGTAAATATTATTTAATATTTATCGCGTCGCGATATTTATATTATTTATTTATTTGTAGCTTACGCGCGACACTTGCCCCGTCGTCGTCGATAAATTCTAATAATATATTCGGAGATAATACGCCGTGCATTTTTGTGACGTAATATTATGCGAGTAAAATACGCGGAGCGCATATAGGTAGCGGAGTAATTTATCGCGTTTCGAGAACTTTCCGTAGGCGGCAGTAAATAACGTCGGCAATACGTTGAACGTCGCGCGAATGCAATAAAACCAGAAAGGAAAATAATTTGATTTTTCAACCATAAACGCGAAGATCAAACGCGACTGCAGCGGAATAATACGACACGTTATTGTTTCGACCGGTCGGATTCGCTTGTTTTCGGACCGCCGCCGCCGGAAGTCATAACCAAAAAATAATCGACACGTCCCGTCATCGTTGGTGCGTCCTGCAAGACACTGCAGTCGAATTCAAAACGATTTGAAAAAAAATTCGAAGTGATTTTCTATTTTCTATTTGATTGTTTTGAAGTAAATTTTCAAAATAAAGCGGTCTAACTGTGCTCGAGCGCGGCTCGTTTTTCGATTTTCTAATTTTGTTACTTGAAAATTGCTAGTAGATAAGTAAACGTATAGGCTGTATACTGTATTGAAATTGTTATTATCGCACTAAATTTGAAAAGCTATAGAAAACATAATATAGAATTGGTACACGTACTCGATTATCGATGTGTTCGAAATACAAATCGGTAACCGAGATACCGCCGCCGAGCGCAATTTTTTTTTTGTTGAAATATTTATGCTCACGCGTGATATTGTATATTTTATCCGAGGGGCGCAGGATAATTCGCCATCCCCTCCCCCCTCGCACTGACCCACGACGCGCTGCCGACCGTAACGGCGTACATTAGAGGTACGAGATCTATATATTATAGCGACGCGTAATGCAATATTATTACGACGGCGGCGATATCGCGACGCGTAAATATAATATTATAATAAACACCGTCGGAACACCCAGTCGTTCGTCAAAACGAGATAAAATCTTTGCGTTCCGAAACGCCGCGGACGCTTTTCGAAATATTATCGTTACGCTCGCAATGTAGGTATATATACAATAGTAATTTTACGAATTTAATATTTCGCGCTCCGGAGTTTTGTTTTAATATATTAAGTGCGCGACGTTATTATAAAACGTCCACATGTTTATCGTCGTCCCGAGACGACGGAAACGTTGTTTGAGCGGCTCGCGCGTTCCTCTCTCCTTTCGGCCCGATTGATATTATTGTTATTATTCATTCGATCGCGACTCCCAGGTTTCGACGCGATCAAATCACTACGGCGGCGGCGGCGGTACACGTCGATATTTTTTCGTTTTGTTTTTTGAGAAATTCGCGAGTTTCGTCGTCGTCGTCGTCGTCGTCGTAGTTGTTTTTTGTTTCTTTATGTACTCGACGCGTTTATCAGAATATTACATTTACTAAAAGGAGCGCCGTTTTTGGCGTACGATCAAAACAAAAATAGTAGCATTGATTCAGACGTGTATTTCGGTCTTAAATCGTTATTGTTTATTACACAGTGTAATCGTTTGTTTTTTTTTTCGGCACAGGTGTGTGACAAAAAAATGTAATTCGTCAAAAGTGATTTTCTTTTTCCCATTCCAATGACGATTGGTTTTGACGTGGCGACGAACTCGTTCAGCATTATTCGACGTCTGTGGAAAAAACCAAACAAATTCAATACATGCAAATGTTTTTCGTCCAATGTTACGTGATAACGCGTGTTAGCGTTGTTCGAGTATTAAATTTTATGCTATTTCGTGAAACACCAATCGTCCCGTCAAACTTACATAATCTAACGTGTGGTTTAAAATTTAACGACAAATTTGATGAATTCCGCGTCATCGATCGATCACATTCCGTTGATCGAATATTGTAAGGATAATATTGAACAGTGTCTTCTAGAAAAAAGTGAGTCTTTTTTTTTAAACTTTCACGTCTAAATGCAATCGTTAAAATAAGTACACATTGTGGAGAACGCTGATTTTTCGTAATATTTTTGAATTTTTAGGAAAAAACCGTAGGAATAATAATTTCTAAATCGACTCTTTCAAAAGTATACCTCGGGAACGAGGTCTCGGTATCATAAAATTGTCGTTTTTTTTTTTTTACGTTGGTCACCACGCGTTTCGTTATTTTATAACAATCATAATAAGACCGTATGATGCGGCGAACAGGGCGGCTTAATCGTTCTCGACGTAACGGCACGCCGTCGGAGGCAGTGAAAGGGTTAATAATGTTTGACGTACTTATGTTGGTGTGTGTCGGCGCCGCGTTTTGATTGGAATTGACCGCGGCCACGGCTACCTCCTCCGTGTAAAACTTGAACACTATGCGCAGCATGCAGCTGTTCAAAACTTAAAAACAAAACGAAACCTCCATTAACGTGCCCGTCGAATTCGGCGTCTCGAAAGTTGGCGAGATCCGAGCGCTTACCGAACATAAGGGTTCCCGCGGTGAACAGCATGGATTCTCCTATCCTCAGCGAAGCGACCGTGTAGCACACAAACGACGAGACCAAATTAAAACAATGCACGACCATCCAGAATCTGATAAACAGCAAGTTTTGCTGGGAAAAAAACAAAAGAGAAAATCACACAAACGGTCGAGTGGGGCGCGTATTATGTTTGATAAGGTGCAACACACCAAAGTGCAACGAGTCTCGTGACAGTTTTCGACGGTCGACAATAATAATGATTATTACACCGCAGCGGACCCCAAGCGTCGATTAAATTGAAAATCGAGTGGGACGATTAATAATAATTATTTTAAATCGATTTAATCGGATTTCGTCTACGAATCGCCCGGTCGAATTACTTATGGTGATCTCTCGGCAGGTCGAACGGGGGACGACTTTACATGATATTACGAATGACGAGAACTCCGGTTTCGCATCGGAGTGCAAACACTCGTATCCGATCGCACGCGACTGACGACCGACACTGATGAACAACGCTAATTCATATAACGACCGGCGTGGCGCTCCAATTGAAATCGAATACAACGACGTGTAAATAATGATAATAACGATGACGATGGTAATAATAACCAATTGATATACGTCGACGGGGGCCGGCGTTCATTAGCCGTACGAGTGTGTGCGCGACAATGCCGCGCGGCGGCGGTTTACGATCATGGTCTCGGATCGAATTACGTAGCACGCGCTTGAATAACGATCGCCCGGATTTAATTTCTATTCTCTATCGGGACGACCACCGGTATGTTATTGTTTCGTATCGTATGACGGAACGAAATGCGTTTTTTCGCCGCCGCCGCGATAAAAATGCAATTGAAAAACAGTCGCGTTATTCGAAATTGACTTTGAAAACTACACGCGACGATATTCGTCTGCAATAAAATGTATAAAAAGAACAATCGGTTTTCAAATTCCGAATCGCAACGAACGGTATTCAAACAAAATAATAAAATATTATTAAATATATTTAAACAATAATAAAATAAAAATAAAGGAGTATTATAATTAAGGCAAGTCCTTTATTTCATTATTGTCTAAATATATTTAATAATATTTTGTTGTTATTTACGAGTATTAACCATTAAATATTAATATAATTACTTTGTTTATTTATTTTATATTTTTTAGGTATTGAAAACGTTGTTTGTTTTACAATATTAAATTCGACGATTATTGGATGAAACGTTACGATCGTATGTTATTACATAAAGTAAAATACAGCGAGCCCGTTGGCCGTTTGTCACCGGTATTGCCGAGTTAAAATTGTTACTATCGTACAAGTTTTTAACGACCCATTTGATCTGACACGCGGTATTTAAATTTGAAAGAAAACGAAGCATTGCAATCATTGTCAACGTTCGAATATTCTCTGAGTAGGGAGGGGGGTGGGTAGGTAAACACGCGGTACTCGTTAAATTAATGCAGTGTGTCGGTCGTTATCGTCGCCGTTTAAATAACACATAATTTATCGATTATTTTCGATTATTCTCTGTCGTTGACGCGAGTCGAAAACAAATTACGAATAACTGTCGCGTACGGGCGAAGTATTGATACTACTACCGCGTGATCGGGAATCACTGTCACCGCGGGGGGACCTTTATTATCTCGCATCGATCACGATCGCGAAATCACGATGACCGCGACGGGTCGGACGACAGGAGGAAACAAAAAGAATTATACGTTACGATATCCAAGACGCTTTTCGAATACCTCGCGATAATGAATACACCGAAAATAGCACTTTACGTTAATACTACGAGTCGGTCGCGCTTACGTTGGGGGGGGGGGGGCTTCCAGGAAACGCATCCCAGCAGAGTACAAAAATTAGCAGGACTATACGTACATCGTATAACATAATACACACGGTTTTCTTCTTTTTTTTTAACGTCGAATTGATTTTGGAGTATTACGAAATCGGCGGTTCAAAGGGGGCGCGCAGTACCGTGATGATTATTAGAATATTAAGTTTAAGATGAATGAAATATGCGTTTAACGTGTAAACACTTGTATTCTATTGGTCTCGTGTACGCGTCGTATAACTATCGCGACACCGTGCACTCCGTGTTTAGAAATCTGCCGATTCGGCGAATACGTACCGCCGAGTTCAAGTGTCGATAGTGTACCTGTTCAAGACAACCAACAGTGTAAATTAATAATGCGTAAAAAGAGCCCGACAGTGCGCGGCGTGCGCCCGTTGGATATTTCGATCGCGCGCGCGCGCGCGCTCGTCAAGAGTAAATAAAAAAAAATTTCGCGCGGCGTAATACTCACGACGTTCGTGGCTTTCTTCAGCAGGCAACAGGAATACATGATGAGGAAACAACTGGACAGTTCCGAGAACTGTCCCAAGTCGAAAATCAGCTCTTTGTGTTCTGAAAATCAAAACGGCAGCGTTATTTCGAGCTGCTGAGGCAGGCGATAGACTCGTGACACGCGCTGTATACTTGGACGACTAATACCGTAAATTCGTTTTTCGTACGACGTGAGCAATTTTCTGTTCAGGCTGAGAGGAATGTTCCAATAGTCGATGTACCTGGAGACGACCATATAACTGTACACGCAGTTCAACCACTGAAAAC
Source organism: Drepanosiphum platanoidis (assembly GCA_948098885.1). NCBI lineage: Eukaryota > Metazoa > Arthropoda > Insecta > Hemiptera > Aphididae > Drepanosiphum > Drepanosiphum platanoidis. The sequence continues at coordinate 15,994,514 of OX402534.1, read as the reverse complement.
ATAAGAAAATGAGAAACAAAAAAATAAAAATCACTCGTCCAATTAAACACCGATATCGATCGGCCGACATTCTCGTCCACATCTCGCTCTTTTTTTCGGAGGTGGTGTTGATTTTTCATTTCGTATAATATTATAAGTACTCACGAACTGGAAGTACGACACGATACGCGCGAATATGCGATAGTTTTTCTGGCACAGACATTTTCGAATTCGGATCATGGCGGCGGCGGCGCAAACTGTCCGGGGACTGAAATCCGCAGAGCAATACGATCGGGAAAAGCGCGTTTTTTGTCCAAACGACTACGACGACGACGTGCGAATCACATTAAACCCGTGTACATATATCGAGCGTCCGAACGGATTGGTCGCGACGTGAATTTCGAACGGTTTTTTTGAAATTTTTTCGTCTTTTTTTATCGATTGAGATTTTACTAGTTAGAACGCTCGTCGACGTTTCTGCCGCACGTATGACGACACACACGAGCGCACGACAGATAAAAAAAAAAAAAACGCTAATTAATTCGACGTGGTGAAATCCGACGACGACGACGACGACGATAAGAGATTATTAAATACTGTTCACGTCGACACGTTCGTGCGCGCATCGGCGCGGAGGCGCCGTTTGGGAGGCTGCCGCTGGTCGTACACGCGCGAACGTCGATATTATCCCGGCCCCCGCCTTCGAATTCTGTCGAGTCTTTTTTTTCCGTTTTGTTTGTTTTTTTTTGTTTTTAGTGGTCGCGTTTAAGCGCGGGCCAACAATAACGCGAGCAACCCCCTCGTCCAGTCGTGTCCCCGTGACGTCGCGCGTCACGCGTTACGAAACGTTTGCGTCGGGTGTCACGAGCGCAGTGTTTATACACGGGCTCGTCGTTGCGCGCGGCCATTATGTTCTGCCGTGAAACTATTCCTAACCCGCAAAACATTCGACGATACAGCGGCGTTCGGGGTCGACCTGGCCAGCCACCGCCCGTTATTGTTTTACGGTCGCCGCCGCCGTTTCGCACGTCACGCGCGATAGATCGGAGAAATAGGATTGAAATTCTTCAGCAAAAATCGCGGCTCTTCTCGAGATTTTTTTCATACGTTTTTCTCGTTTGAAAAAAAAAAAAAAGTTCGGCATAGCGATGGGGCGACGACCCGTCCATTTCTCCTCCGAAAAAAAACTCTACTTGACGTATCGAATCGGAGTAGCGACGTATATATATGATTTACCGCGCGCGCGATATGATTTCCCGAGCCAATATTTTTTTGGCCAATCCGCCGACGATCGAACGTACTCTCTGCGGTATATATATACGTATATGGGTTCCCGGAACTTTTCCGATTTACGCTTTCTCGCAATCACGTCGACGAAACCGTCGCGGTCGTCCCGCGCCGCCGCCGCCCATAAACTCGACAGGCCAACAAATAACACCCGGAGACCAATTTTCTTCTTCTTGTTTCCCCCCGCCGCGTACGGCAAAAGATGTTTGTGACAATAATAGAACGTTCGCGTCGATCGAAATCTGATTTTCATCAGATCTGCTCGCCTGCCGTGTCAATAAGTGCATACGCGGCTAATAACGTCGCGTGTGTAACCTTACAAATCGGATACAGTCGTTTTTGTTCCTCGTAACGCCGCCGCCGAAGTGATCGAATTGGTAGGGGAATCGCACAGGGACCTAGTGCCCCGGCTGTTTTTCCATAAATCTAATTTTCATAAGTGAAACACACAGGACTGGTACGCCGTTTTCGATTTCCGTTGTTATTTTTCGACTTGTATAGATTGCGCGCAAACGAAATTACACGTTCCACTGATATTAAAAATTCAACGCAATACCCATTTAGCTCATTTCGATTTCACAAATTCCTCCTTCCATTACTCATTGTGTGTTTTTTCGTCCCTTTTCAATACGAAACGCATGGTAAATCTACAAAATCGATTAGTGTAAGAATACGATAATTAAAAGTCGTGGAAAATAATCGATGTGAATTTTCGTGATCGAGTCATTTTTTTTTTTGAGTGAATAAAATATGCCTAGAAGGCTATTTATCTATTTCTTCGCGTCGAGCTCGGGCGAAACGGCGAAATTTCCAACAATTACAACGTCACGCGAGAGCGTTTAAACGACGAATTACAAAACGTAAGGTTTGATGATGATGATGATGATCTCTTGACATTACAATCAGTCGCTCGTACTTAAAAAATAAAATAACAGACGCGACATAATAACGCCATAACGATATAATTATTACGGACAACGATTGCGGTCGAATCGAATCGACGAACACAATAACAATATCGCAGCCACGAAATGATTATAATTTACCGTGAATTTCAAGACGCCCGCGAGTAATATAATAATTGATACGACGACGACGACGACGACGTCGACGTAGGTGATTTTTCTTCTTCTTTTAAATCGTAACGAAAATACAGCTGCATCGATTATTGTACCGACGACGACGACTCCGAAGTATTATTCATAGGGAACGGATTTGAATGCAAATTGCATTTTTTTCTGAATGTCCAAAAACATTGCTTTCCAAGCATAAAGTTCATTTCATACATCAAGGAATTAAAAAATTAACTTTTATTTTGCATTTTTAAGACTTTAATAAATTTTTAGAGCATTTTTTGACATTTTAAGTGCATTTTTTATGTTTTTAAGTCATTTTAATATAGGAATGGATAAAATTCGATAAAAATGTATGAATAAAAATAAAAATAAATATTTATTATGTTACGAAATTACTTAATTATTGTAGACACACGTATAAAAGATAATTGAGAAGACAAGAGAAGGTTTTATTGTATTTAAATATTTTTATAAGATAAATTTTTCATAATAATGTGTTTTTTTCATAAAAGTTTCAAATTCAAAATTGTGTTTTTATTGATTTTAAATACATTTTTCTTATTTTTTATGGCATTAAAATCCGTTCCCTAATTATTAAACATATAAATAAAATAAATAAGTCTTGCCTGGAGAGCGTTATAATAAAGAGTGCAATAATTATTGTCACGACGGGTTTAGAATAAAATCCCGGTGTAAAGAACGTAATAATGGTTTTGTTTTTTTTTTTTTCGTTAAAAAACAAACGAATTCAATTGCGAGTAATAATTGGGTATGATGTTTCGGTGATTATGGAAATTTAAAATCATCTCGACCGGGACACAGTTTGGAGAGTTGAAAAATGTCACGTTACAATTGACGCGAGGGTGGGTAGCTGATATAGTCGAGTTGACGATAAAAAAAAATAAATAAAAAAAAAACCCCCCGCCGAATAAACGAATTAAAATCGACCGTCGATTTTTCAACTCGTCTCGAAATCATTAACTCGTTAATGCCCGGCCTTGTTTATTTCCGGCCGCGACCGGACCGCAACGCGTTAGCGTACGTATTTACCTATTGCTTTTTTACCGGAGAATAAAAAAAAAAAACACAACGCGATTAACTAAATACTATTAGATGAATAAAAAAAAAAAAACTACGACTTTTTTTTTTTTTACCTTTTTACCCGGAAAGATACGAGTAAAGTAAATTCACTAACCAAAAAATGTATATATTATATTAAACGGTACCTTTTGCAATATAACGTAATTTTATTTTATTTTTTTTTCATTTTTATCCTCCGACCGTGTACGTTTTCAAATTTAAAAAACAATAATATTTTATTTTTAACGTTTAACTACGTATGAAACAACAACAACAACAAAAACCAATTATAATTATTATGATGATAAAACAATTTAAAATACTTTTCAAAAGAGTCGACAAAATATATCCGTTTTCATTAGTGGATTCCACGCACGCGATCACGTTATAATCTTTTACGGGGAAAAAAGTTTTAAAAAAAAAACGAGCAATCGTGTCGTGTATATTTATTTTTTTAGCAAGAAAAATTAAGGTTAAAGTACTCGATCGTACACTGGCGCCCAAAAGTATGCGTTATACGAGTGAATCGCGGGGGCAAGGGAGCAGCTCAAACGGGGGAAACCGCGCGCGTTTTTGAGTTTTCAAAACGCACGCGTTTTTGCGACTTAAAATATTATAGTTTGGTCGTTGAATCGAATATTGAACATAAATGGCACATTTTTTTTTTTTCAACTGAAAAGCTATAAGTATAATATAAACTATATTTTTCAGATTAGAATTTTTCTTATAAAAATACGAAAATGTGAAATTGTTTTGCTAATTTATTATATTATATTTATTCAAAATGAATGGTTTTTTTTTTTTTTGTTTTTTTACATCGTACGCCCGAGGTTAAATATGAAAAAAAAACCGTTCGAGGTCTCGACTCCTTGGTCCTTAAAATAAAGAAACGTTTCGCTAAAAAACATAACGCTCGAATGCATAACGTCGTCGTAACAGACGAGAGGTAACACGTGAACGATATTACGGCGGATATAATATATCGTATTTTTATCGAGATAATTGAATCCGCGCGCCAAACTGTACATCCTGCGCGTCGTTGCGGTCGAAAAGTAGAAATAAAACAAACAGACAAACGTCGCGCGTCGTAACCGAGTTACCACACTCGCAGTCGATTCTGCTGGAAACATGATATTATATACGACGCGACATTTCGGACGACGAGATTCCGAACGGGACTGAAACGATAACGACCGACTAGAGAAAAAGCCCAAACGATTTTCGTTCGAATCGATTTCGCCTTACCTCGTGGTTGTCTTGGCAGATAGAATCGTGGCGAACGTGGCGATGATAACTATCGGGCGCGTTTTCTTTGTTTGTCCCGACTTTGAACGCGACCCCTAGGGCCACGACTGTTCGACCAAGTAGCCGCGGGACGATAACGACCGGATACACCTCGTCCGTTTGTTTGAATTTCGAACGCGGCCGCTTCGATTTTATCGTCGTACCGAGATTTCTTTCCCCCCGAAAATTACAGTATAGATAATTTAAATACGAGCGAAATTTCACCGACAAAGTATTTCCACTGTTTATACCAGCGGTTCCCCCAAACTTTTTCGGCCTCTGAGCCCTTTTTTCAAGTAGAAGTTTCTCGCGGAGCCCCAGGGAAATATTATTTCGTACTACCATCTAAAATTCTAAAATCAGACAATTGTATAGAATTTTCTCAACGCAGTACACATATCGGCGAATCGTGTCGTCCAAGTCTTCGTGAAATATATATTATATCATTTTCATTTTGAACAACGAACGATTTTTAAATTTGTTGACGGAGCCCTCGGTAAACTATTGCGGAGCACCAAGGGCTCCGCGGAGCACGGTTCGGGAACCGCTGGTTTATACAAACGAAGCGCACCCGCCACCCGACCTCCATCGCTCGGAATTTTTTTTCCAAAGTGACGGTCAAATCGCTCGTCACCCGAATCTCGTCCTGATTTGGTCCTATATGGATATAGAAAACGCTTGCCGCGACACAGCTTCTTCTATTCGCTCGAGTATAGATAATTTCGATTGGCCCAAATATAGCTTTACGTACAAAGGGGATCGGGTAAAATCGTCAACAAACCAGTGAGAAACCGCGTTTACTTCTCGTATTACACTTTATTGTTTGAATCGTGTTGAGATCACAGAAAATTCGGTTTTATTATTATCGGAATGTTGTTTCATTGATCAAGCCTTCTGTGATTTCTCTCGGATATTGAAACGTCGATCGACTTCATTCGAGCTGCAGCTTAGAATTTTTCTCGTTCTTCCGCTTTGGTCACGATTTCCACGATCACTTGACCGGCCGTTTCGTCGAAAAACGGTTGGTCTCCGTCGTCCGACGACTAGAGAAAGAAAAACGATTTCAACAACTCGTTAAATATATGGAAAAAAAACTCAACATAACACACACACACACAACGTACGCGGCGTATTTAAAACCCACTTACTTTCGACGAGTCGTTGAACGGTGCCGAAGGATGTTGTTCCAGGAAAAGGTACGCGGATTTCTCGTCCTTGTAAATTTGATAGACGATGTATACTTTATAGCACGCGAATACTGCGGACAAAAAACAAACAGAAATATCAATATCACGCAGTGCGTGACGTCAAAAAAAAACTTGTTACGAGCGTCGTAAAGTATTTAAAATACTCGTACTCGGAACACTATTATATTTTCGTCGAACGTTTGATTTAGAAAAAAACTTACTCCCCGAGTACTACTCGGAGATATTTTGGAAAAAATATTTCGAATACTTTTCAACTGATGTGTTTTTTTTTTATGTAAAAATATAAAAAGTGAATTCGGTTTTCTTCTCCTCGCAAATCGTACGGTACGTACTCACGTAGTAAATGCAGAAGTACGATTGCAGTGATGATATAATAGTAAATACGTCGAGATAAAAAATGTACGCGCTTTATCAGATTGCAAAAAAATATTCGAATATTATTAAAACAAAAAAAGAAGTAACACTCGAAAAAGGAGTTTTAAGCCGCGCGTTACGCGTAGCGCTGACATTAAATTAGATATAAAAAAAAAAAAAAAAAGGATATCAAAACTCATTACGAACGCCGCCGGTTGGGAGTCGCGACCGGTCCAGGGGGGCAGTCCCCCGGGGGCAGGAGATACTCACGGCACACGGTTATGGCTTTGATGCATATTTCGATACTGCCGATGTTGGTGGAGAAAAATATGAAACACGTCAGCGACGACAGTACGTACAGATTGTTGATAACTATCCATATCCTGACGTCTTGGATGTTGTTGTACTGTAATAAGAACAAAAGGGTAAAAAACAAAAACAAACAAACCGTCCAATCGGAACACTACGGATGTGCGCGTGTCCTGTTATCACCTCGACGCGAGCGAATCTCCGCGCATAAATTTAAAAGGTGAAATGACGTCACGCGATTGATATCTTAAACGACGTGTTCCTGTCGAGAAACCACAGAAAAGTAGAAAAAATAAACACATTCCTCGTTTCGCTCGAAAAGAGGTTCGTATACTCGTATACTCGCGACTGATCTCCGGTAAAAACGTTTATTGTTTTCGAAACGGTCGTCCGAACAGAATAGAGCACCGGGCGAAGCGGACGGACCGACGGACGTATAATAAACGATAAAACGCCACGGCGAATCCAAAGGTAAAAAAGAAACACGCGAGCTAAGTTTTTTACTGAAATCGAGCGGTCTTTATCGCGTAAACGAGGGGGGGAGAGATTCTTGTCCGTCGACGAACGTGATGTTTGTCCCCTCCCCCCCGAAACACGGCGATTCCGCGCGTCCGATCGCGCAAAATTAAATAACTGTACAGATTAAACGTAAATAAAAATATATTCTTATCGCACGCCGCCGCCGCGGTTTTTTTATTTCGTCGGTGTATTACGATTAATAATAATATTATCATACGTATAAAAATCATTATCGCATTGTGACGACGTGACCGCTTACCAAGGACGTGGCGTTTCGTAAGTGGAAACTCGCGTACATGGACACGATTATGTCGCTCAGTTGAAATATCATGGAGACGTTCAGGTTAAATTTCACGAATCCTGCGAACACACGCGCCGACGGGTATTATTATTATCATGCGCGGCCCGGGGGAGAGGAGCGGGCGAATCGGGCCTCTCTGACCTACGCCCGACCGAACCCGACCCCGGAAACGTTTCCGGCGGGCGTTAAAATAAAAGTATTCGATTTTCAGACTTTAAATACGTAGTTTTCGATCTTGGAATTAAATTTATATTAAATTATGATATTAAATCCGTTAACATCGCGAGGGCGAATTTTTTCAAAGCGGGCTGACGATTATAGTAGCCTCGGTGACGGATTAAATAATAACAGAGTTGATTTTCCAACGTACGATAAACGAGATTAATATTCATAAATTTTATTATTAACGTTTGGCTGAGCGTCGAGTGAAATGAAACAACCTCGGCGTAACAATAAAAACGGAGTTTAGGTGAAAATTTATTTATTTCTCGTTCGGGACGGGGGAAAATTAATTGTATTATTATTTCGTAATATTTATACGACGCGGAAGCCCGTCGTCGTCGGTCTCGGAATATTATTATTGTTCCGTTGTTTTTTTTTTTCGTAGAAATTATTATTATTATTAATATATTTTGTTTTTTTCTCACTCGAAAAAGCGTACAAGAGGGGCCTGCTAATTATATACGAAACGCTTGATAATCGGTAGATTCGGATTGTTTTGTCGTTAAAAGTTTGAATTTGCGGCACGACCGATTGTTGTCGTTCGAATAAAAAATAGTGACGATTATTTTTCGTCGAAAAAAAATTCGCAAACTTTAAATATTACAAAACGCGTTTTGATATTGAACGGGGAGAAAAAAAATCCAAAAGGACGTTGTGCCAATAATTATTGTAGTGAGCGTGCGCGTGTTATACGGTGATTTCCGCCGAGAACGAAAGCCCGTGTTAAAAGTACATACAATCACGGGTAATGAAAATAAAAATAAAAAGTTACCATTCCATCGATCGTCTGTCGAAGTGATTCTTTCGAAATACCATTGACACAATACGCTGTTGGCCAACAATAGTATCGTGAATAATTGTAACCACTGAAAAAAAAACAAAAAATATATATATAATAAAAGCCGACACGAATTTCGAGAGTTTTCGAAACGCGAAAAAATTGTACTTACAAACTGTAGAGCCGTGAGCGTGTACAGCGTTCGGCGAGGGTTCGGGCTCGTGGCTCTAAACTGCGCGGTGATCCCGAATGTTGAGAAATCCGGCCATTGGTTTTTGAAATACTTGGAGTTGACAATCATTTGTACTCGCGGGTTGTGGTTTCGGGAGAGGAGAACCGTTTCACACGCCGTGTCTCGCGAAAGAGTAATACTAATTATTGGTATGGATATCGCGCGTCACGCGTCACTCGACGGCGGAGAAGTATCTGAAAGAAAGAGAGAAAAATTGAAAAAAAAAACGTACGTGCTCGATGGTCTTCCGTCGTCGATGGGCTCGCGCGCCGCCGCCGCCCGGACAGCCGATAACGACGTAGGTAGCGATTAAAAAAAGGGAAAAAAAACCGAATAAAAAATTCTTTGTCGGAGAATAAAATACCAGAACGACGACGACGTTTATTCGGCGGGTCGGCGAGCGAGAAAATAGCTATTCCAACGAATAATTGCCATTCCACAGTGACGCGTACGGCTCTCGCCGAACAAACATTATCGTATTTTTGTTTATACGAAAATATAATTCTCCGGAACGTTTTAGCGTCGAACGAAACGTCGAAACGCGTACGATAAGAGACGTGACACGACGAAAAACTTATATCGTCGTCCGATTAGTAGCAATATCGTCAAATCATACGAAAGACGCCTCGAAATCGAGACTTTAAATTTCTAGCATATCTCCGGCAACGCGCGTTTTTACGTTTCGTCGGAATCTCGAGAGTTATTTGTTTTAGTATTGTTCGTATTGTTTTCGGGTCGTTTCGAATAGTCCACCGCGAGCTGAAAAAAATCCAACGGATTAACTAACGAGACTATAATAAGTGTAGTTTATTCTTTTTCGAATACGAAAAACTGTTTCGCGTTTGAAAATCGCTGCTTTCTCCAGAGAACGTATTATTTATTACTCGACCGCTACGATACGAACAAATCGAAATTACAGTGTTTCGCGCGTTCCTTTTTTAAATAAAAGCAATTCGTTTGTTTAAAAAAGAGAGTTCCTTTCTTCTTTTCGATTCGGGGAGGAAAAAAATAAAAACCGATTAAAAGGACCAAAAATAATAGAGCCACAATTAACGCGCGCTAAATTCTATAACGGTCATTGTTTTCATTCGCTTACAAATTATCGTCGGTAGCTATACCGTTTCGAAAAAAGCGATGCGATTTGTCAGACTATAAGAGACGTAAACGATCGGTTTAGAAACGAAAACCAAACCGGGTGTCCGCCACTATAGGAGAAATCGTGACGTGTTTGTGGTTCGGTTTTTCTATTTTGATTTAATTTTAGCGCATTCCAAACGATATAATATCATATAGTGTTTCGTACGTCACGCGAAAATAAAAAAATAACCATATTTTTAATCTCTACGTATATTATACGTACGTCACGCGAGAGGAGAGAAGAAAATGTATTATCAGCCACGGCCGCCGGTTAGATGATAATATCATGTCGGAACGTGAACAAAACAATAGAACCGTCGGGGGTTTCGTCGAGTCGGTTTGATTTTGGCGCGGAACAACGTTGTCGGATGTTTTGTCGGCGCATGTTTTCACACGTTTCGCGCGTTTCCGAAGTTATTATGACGTATTTATTCTCGACGTACGGGAACGTTGCAAATGATAGTCGTTCGAAAAGAAAGAAAAAGAAAAAAAACGCCGTGCAATTATTATTGTTTTGACGTGACGACGACGTTTCATCCGGGCCACGTCTCGCGAGTAATTCCCAATGCCGTCGGATTGCCAAGGTATCGGGCCCGCCGCCGAGTTTTATGATTCCAATCGCCCGTCCTGCCCCGCGTCCTTTATCCTGTCGGCGGAAATTCGGTGAAATGCCATTTCACCGACTGCACGGATTTCGCACTCACGCCCCCGCCGCCGCCGTCGACTCGATAATGTTATATCGACAATATCCTGCAAAATATAATTTCAATATTATAAAACGATTAAATTCGAGGATTTTTCGAAAAATAGAAAGCGATCACAAATAGTGACAAATAGTACTGCCGAAAATATATAATCGTACCACTTAACAGTACATATTTGCGTAATATCTATGAAATATTATCGGCGAAAAATTACTCGATAGGACCACATTTTTCCGTCCCACCGTGTTTTCCTCGGTCACAAAAAGTGAGTCCTGTTCCGGTCTCGTTCGAACTAAATTCTATCCGTCTTCCACTCGTTAAACGAAATCGTCCTATCGATTTGTTATTATTTACAATCGATAGCTGAAAATTCCGACTTCGCATTAGGCATCGTTCGAGCAAAATTTACGCCACGCGTCATATGGTGATCATGGTCTAGAAAAAACCACGAAATTAGTAAAATCCACCACATACATTACGAAACAGAGTTCGCGTCCATTCGAGTGCGCGACGACAAAGTGACGGACGCAAAACGAATCACTCCGTATACCCACACCCACCCACTGCATAAATATCGAATTACGTCGGCGGCGATTTCTCCGAAAGCGAAAACTCGATTTTCGCCGCGCAGGACTCTCTCCCCGTCGTCGTCGTCGTGTCCTCTTCTCTCCGTCCTCGTGTCCTCGCCCCGGCCGAACACAATACAACGCCGTGTATATACACCGTTATTATAAATACTGAAATACGCCGATCGATCTATCGGCGGCGGCGGCGATGCGCGCGTGCCAATCGTTTTTGTCGTCCCGGACGAACCCGAAACAATACCACATAATAACGTCCGTCGTCGGTCGAAACAAAACAATCTGGGAAAACTTTAGCGAAAAAAAAAAACAACTAACAACACCTAATTCAAACTTTACGTCGAAACGGACAAGTCCTAATAATAAACAGAGGGGGCAAAAAAACCGTTTTCCTTCCGATCACAACAATAATAGTCTTATATTTTACACGACTATGCGCGCCTCAGGGACCCCGGGCGCGTATCCGCGACATTGAGAAGAAAGGGATAATCTCTCATAAAAAAGTTTCGCTGACCCAGGTGATGTCACGACGTGTTGACGACTCTGCTACGTATCGCGCGTTTCGTTTAATTTATCGACCCAAAGAACGAAAAATATAAAACGAAATAATATTCCTCGTTCGGATTGTAATGGAAAAATTATTAGTTTCAAACGTACGAGTGTAATGTTTTTAATTCAAAGTGAAAAATACGAATATTAGATTAGAAATAGAGATTATAAATCGTCGTAATCGGTATGATATAGAACTAGTCGCGATTGTCAGTAGTTTCAAAATGTCAGGACGAATTTACAACTCTGGTAACGTTTCTTTCGATTTGTTAGAGACGATTTGAGAATTATTCCATCGTACTTAAATCACAGTCGACGCAGTATTATTTCATAATAAAAGTAATATAGTAAAAATAATTACTTGTTTTAAAGAAAAAAATCCGCTCTACATTTTTTTTTTTTATTGTTGTTTATGAAACTCGGATTATGGAGGGAGAGTTCCAACCCCTTCTGCCTCCCGCAGATACGCGACTGCCTTGAGTTACCGACAAACATCGTCCGTTAACATATAGATAGATAGTTAATTAAAATTCAGAAACTATGAAAAAAAACAAAACAAAACACCGTGATATCAGAAGAAAAAGTGAAGAAAAACAATTTTTAATTTAAAATAATAATTACCGACCGGTCGTGATAGAATAAAATAATATATTCTTATATTTTCGCTTGCTCGGCTACTACGTCGTGAATACGCCATAATAAAACGAGACCGATGAGATTTAAATAATTTCAAATGCGCACATAATATACATGCGTATATGAGAATAAATTCAATATTCGATACAGGCGCGTTTAAAAAACGAACCGATAATGTTAACAATACGTACGAATAGGATTTAGCAGTCGAAAGTGTTTCCGTTTTATTGAAAACCTCCCGGACAACAACGCGGTCGATTTCCGTCTTCGCGGCGGACGTTTTGTGTTTTTTTTTTCCGAGTAATAAATCGCGTTCGCGCCGCCGCGCCGCGGCCGTTTCCGGATTCGGTCTCGCGACGACCATCGTTTCGCCGTCGATGTCGTCTCGTATATTATGCTGCGAGAAAATCATTCGTTCCGTTTACTCGACCGATAACGCGTACTCGGGATAGTGATGGGCACAAACGACTATTTGATACTACCGACTATTAGTCGGTTTTCATTACGTACTACCGACTATTATTCGACTAATAATTTGCACGACCAGCTATAGACAAATCATAGAAATTAGTCGAATAATTATTTGACTAAAATAACTGATAACTCGGTAATTCTAAGAAATCTAAATTGTAGTTTGCAATCAGTCCGATAAAAATCAGTTGAATAATAAATAAAAAAGCAAATTGAATAATGATAATAAGTTAAATAATAAAAATAAATCGAATAATAATAATTAGTCGAATAATTAGTCGAATAATAATAAAAAATGTTCGAGTAACTAAATTAGTCATATGGTACTACCGACTAAGTCGGTAGTAATTAGTCACTTTTGCCCATCACTAACTCGGGACCTAAAACCAAGTGTGGTTTACAATCGGTAAAAGTGTGTGTAGTACACACAGTGTGCAGTTCGAAAAATAAAGCGCTACTACGAAATCTGAAAGCGTAAATGCAATCGAAACGAAAACAAATCCTTTTTTCATCCCCCCCCCCAGTCGAACCCCTTACGATATCGCTTCCCCCCCCCCGCATCTAAGCACGCCACCGCCTGGTATTTTCGACTCTTAACTCGACATATTATTATATAATACAATATATACCGCGTCGTCGGGCGAAACCGCGTTGGTTTGCAATATACGCGGTAATGTATGTTATTCCGCCGGACATAATACGTATTATTTTATGTTTTATTTATAAGTCCGGTGCAGGAGAAGAACCCGTCCGTGAAAGACGTACATCGAACGCCGTCCCGAGCCGTATTTTATGCTCTATTATTTATATAAATGCCGTAAACGAAATAAATTATTTTTAACATAAATAAATTATTCATCGGGTCTCGCGCGTGCACGCGCTGTTTTTTGTGCGTTTGACAGCGCGTCAGTCAGTATATGCGCTCCGAATTCTCAGTTCTCGTTTCGTTCGCACGTCCGACACACGGTGCAACGGACGCGGACGGGCCGAAATCGAGACGGGCGCCGCGCCGATCGGATCGCCCGAAAGGAGAGAAACCGACGTTGTTATCGTCTGTCGCGATAGGATAACGCTACTTGGGACACAGTCTGAAATACACACACAACAAATGCCCCGAAAAACTAACGTCCTTGAAAAATCGATTTTCAACCCGGCGCGCGTAAAAATACCCCCTGAAAATTGCTCTAAAGTCATTATTGTACAATTATTAATATAGGATACACTATAATTATTATTATTGCATTATTGTTTGGTTAAGGATATATACGTTAAAAAGCACAGAGATATCGACGAAACGCGCCGTCAATCATTACGATTATACCTACGCCTTCCTTTTTTAGAAATCTTTGAAAATGTTTTAGAAATCGTGGATTTGCAAAACTATTGTTTGAATCCTTTTTCGTACGGTCTGCTACGGACGATCGCGTACTTTTGGATCCTATACGTTATACATAAAACATAATATTATAAAGGATACACCATCGCAGTGCTATATTATTATAATAAGAGTCCTTTGATCTTTGCGGAGGGATATTTTCGTTGGTTTTATAATAAAATAATATATACCAATATTACGTACATATTTTATTTCATTTTTCCTACGTCGTCGACAAGACTTTTTAATAACTTTTTTTATCCGATACGCATCGTGCGGTATATGAAATAGAAATGCACATATTTATATCCCCAAAGGCATTCGGGTCAGTTAAAGTCGCGCATTTTTCCTACGACTCCTGAATAGTTTTATTTATATATATTTTTTTTTTTTAAATTTTAATTCGAATCTCTGAATCTCCGTTATTAAATAATAATATATCAAACGCGGCTTGAAAATGTCGAGCGCTCTGTTTGTTTTCGCCGTATCACAGTTGATGAGTTTCATCGAATTACACGATTGTGCTTCAAAGTTACGCGAACATTGTGAACAGCAAAGTTATTTCGATCGAATTGTCTAACGTTCTTTGAGTGAGTGAGTGAGTGAGTGGGAGAGAGAGAGAGAGAGGGAAAAAATTCGAACCGAAAAGTCGACAAAGGCTTTTTATTTTAATTAATTTTAAAAGATTAATAAAAATTAAATTAATTTTAATGATGGAATTTTAAAAATAAAGGGTTATCACAGTATATTATATCGGGCCGGTGTCCCGCGAGAATTTCGCTCGTTTAAAGCGACGGGGTAGAGAAGTTTGAGTTACTTTGACCGCCGAACCCACCGCTTTAAAATCTTCGCAGGGCATGGGCTACGTTTTAATAAAGTGTTAGACGCTTAAATACACAACAATATAATATGAACTTTATAAGAAGTATTTAAAAAGGTGCGTTTAAAAAAAAATAAAATAAACAATTATTATATAATTGTGAATTTCGTACCAGATCGATATTACCCGCGACGATTCGTGTAGTTTTCATTTCAGTTCGTACGCGGACTTTGTTGGAAACAATAATAATTGTGATCGGACCTCGAGCGGTTGGATTTTAACGTTTCGACTATTACACTTTGGAATTTATTCCATGCCCGGTGCAATATGTAAATCAGAACGCGCGCCGCGACTGCTGCAAATGAGAAGCGATTTCATGAAGCGTATAAAAAATAGTTCCTACGTCGTTCACGAAACAAAAACAAACGTATTAACGTTACATCAAAGACGAACTACTACTCGAGTGTACGCCAATGTCTCGCGATTGTATTTCACTTATGGACGACGACGGTCACCAATTTATTAGAGTACGTTTTCACAAACTGCCCTCTGTCCCCCGCAGAAAGTTCTTCTCTCTAGTTGCGACGCTCGCACTTCGGAAAACACTTTGGAATATATGCGTGGATTCGCGCGGGCTCTCGGATACGGTTTTAGAGGAAGCAAAGTACGTCGTTCGTAAATAATACTTTCTGAGCCCGCGCGTCTATTAATTGTTTACCGAAATATGAACTCGAAATTAAATAAATATTCGATCCAAATTTGTACCCGATTGAAAACTCGGGCGAAACGGAACGGTTCATATTGAAATTCTATTATTAACTTTTATATTAAGCCCTGCGTAGAACGTTTTGAAAACGACGTGGACGCCTTATAAGGAAGATCGAGTGGCTCGAAAAACTTTGGCGAATAAAGCGAACCGCCGTCGTCGGCCGGGAGGAGACGATAGCCGAAAGGCTTATCCGCGCGAGGAACGAACGCGAAAACGTATTACGCGCGAACGTAATTATTATAAAAAAAAAAAAACGAGCCGAGCTCTCCCATCCGCGCTGGAACTACTACGCGTCGTTATTGTTTGCGAATCGGAAAAACTCGTCGTCGAGTAGGTACTTACTCGTCGCGAGATTCGTTCCGAACCGCGGAGCAGAAAACTAAATCGGATCAACGAGCGAACGAAAAGTGGCCACCGGCTTCGGTCTTTGCGTTTCGCTCGCCGCCGCCGCCGCCGCCGCCGGTGTCCTGCGCGAAAAACGCCCTCTCCGCAACAAAACAATCGTTGTGTTCCGATCCGCGGGGGCGGGGTACGTGAAAATTATAATTAAAACACGTGGCGAAAAAAAATGTGCTCGCGACAATTTACGATTATTGTCGATGATAAATTGTCACGCCGCCGCCGTTGTTATAATGAATTACCGATACTTTGAAAACGATATCGTATACGATTTAATTAAACACAGACCTATAACGTACGAATTACGAATACCTCGCTACGGATTAAAAAAAAAAAAAAAACAATATAACGCGCCGCCGAATGGAATTTACGATAACAATATAAAAACGCGCGGCGCCGCCGCCGTTGTTATTATTTTTGTTCCCGGCGGCGATAATAATTGATCCGATGACGATAATCGGCAGACCGGGAAAAAGCGATAGAGGCGAAGTGGGGGAAAAAAAACAACCGACACGTCGTCGTTTTAAAATCCTAGTGCGCGTTATCGGGACGAATAACGCGCGGCCGAGGACCCAAACTGAGGGCTAAAAAACAAAAGAGGACACGCGATTGTCCTGTTGATTTTTCTTTTTTTTTCGATCGGCCAAGAAACAAATCAATACCCGTTATCCGACGAGGTAGGACGCGCGCGCGTTCAGCTTTGTTTATTTATTTATATACAATATATTATTTTATAGCGCCGCGACGTTCACCTTTTTCATAACCCCATCGAGCACCACAAACGCGATCGAGTGACGGCACAATCGCGAAAACATAATCTATTGAAATGCGACACGATTACGCGCCGAAAACACCTTTGAACACATTTGTGAACGCTTTTAGGACATATTCTTCGCTATTCGCGATCTCGTACGAAAACGGCACATACACCGCGGTGTTTTGTTCGGGTTAGTGTCGACGGATAAAAAAAAAGAAAAACCGGTAAGACTAATCGAATAATTAATTTTTCAAATTATTATTTCAGAACGAACGATTGAAAGGCCGGAAGACCCTATCCGGCTAAATAAAATGAAAAAAAAAAAACCACGCAAATACACCGCAAAACACATTTCAATGGCAATCTCTTAGTCTCATTTTCGAAATCGTTTAAGGACATATTTTATCGCGATCGAATAATTATCATCAGAAACGACTAGAAAGCAACCAATATATTACCATAATATTACTCAATGCGTGTTATTGTTTGAATTTTTTTATTCAGATTTTTATTCGCATTTTACTTTTAGAAAATATGATTTAATCGTGTAAACTACTCAAATATAACCGCCTCGGACGAAAACCGCGTTGGCCGTCGTCACGATCATATATACGAGTAAATATAGTATGCGAGAGATAATATTATAGCAAAGCCGGAAATCGGTTCGAATATTTTATCCGCTCCAGCGTTCGATTCATATTATTATTATTATTGTATTATTATTAATCGATACCTTTGTTTTGTCCCCGTCCAAATGACGACGACGTCGTCGCCACACAACGACCACGTCGATGGTATATTATTTCCATCGCAGAGATAAACGAAACACGTTGGCTTTTCTACCGCGCGACATTACATTCTTATTACGACGATAACACAACACTCAATATACGACGATGACGCGAGTACATATTTCTATATTAATCGCACACGCTATATAATATTATAACATACGACGGCAACGGTAACGATAATTGTTGCGATTATTGCTTTCGAAATTATTTTGAATAATCGCGACGACGATTAGAAAGCATTTTTTCCATTCCGACGATATTGATTAATATGCGCGCCACGTGCCTGGTAAATCGATTCGCGCAAAAACAATGCTGTACGGGTAGTATTCGAATACGTCATCGATATTTTTGAGTTTGAAAAATAAGAAAGCCGAATAAATTATTATCTTGAACCGAAAACGTAACCGCTGCGTGATTTTTAATTTTTCTACCGACGACGACGGACGTTTATAATAACTATTGACACGATATCGCGTAATGTTTACGACGTTTTCGCGTTGACCGTGACGAGCGGTGGCGGCGTCCATAGATATATAGAGTATTGATCGCGGAGGGAATAACCTAACCGGCGCGGCGTGTTCACTCCGAGGACCAATAGGTATCGGATTACTACCCAAGGGGTAGGTTCGGGAGGTCAGCCGACCCGCGATTTCTTTTCCTCGACATAATACGGCTACTGTTTTTAATAGGGTTTGTTTTATAGGGTGACCCACACATAAAGGACGGCCCGGTTTCAAACGAGTCCCATTCGCTTTCTCACGAAAAACAATACGCTATTCACGAAATATTCTTACGCTCGGTATGCGATTCGACTGCGAAACGACGCGTCGGCGGCGTCCTCGTCCGTTTAGCCTACCTATAGTTTAATTTTTGAAATTCTATTTTTCCGCCGACGATAATATAGGTTCTTAACCTTTTCTGGACCCTCTTCTGGACCCTTTGAAAATTTTTATTTAAAATTATTCTTTCAATGATAATACGAGACTATAATATTATGAAATGTAATTTCAAAAAAAAACTGACAGCCACCCCGTGGACCCCCCGAGTAACCATCTACGGACCCCCCCCCCACGAACCCCCGGTTAAGAACCTATGGTATAGAGGTTCCCGTCGTATTTGGCGCGAACGCTCGACGAGTAGTAACTCAGATGCGAAGAACTGCGGGCGACGACGGAATTCGCACGACACTCGACTGCAATCTTATATTTACGCGGCAATGTCGTATTACGCGAAACGAGCGTGATAAAGTACAATATACCGCACCGGTCGCGAATGAGATATCCGCAATATTTTAGTTCATATGTAAATCGAAAAAACCCGATAAGAATTTAAATATAAAATATTATATTTCCGTGTCGACGTAGTGTATAGTATACCTTATAAACATAATACATATATTTTATTGTCGTCGTCGTCGTTCCGCATATAATAATAAATGTCACGCGTCGTCGCGGTAATACTCGACGCGGAGCAAAGGGGCGGCGTGCGATAAAAAAAAAAGAAAAAAACGCGGTATTATATTAATATATTACAACACTCGTATTTACAATCGACCACCGCACACACGCTCGGACGTGTTTCATCACTGAAAACCCAATAACGTTTTATGATGAGCGCGACGCGAGCTGTCGGCAAAAATCAACCGTCGTCGGTAAAAAAAAAAACTATCGCGCTCAAAACGATCGGTTATATTTTCCAATAACCTTTGCGATATGAATTAATAGTCGCGATTTTGATCGTAACGAGAACGAAGCGTGTTGTATTGTCGATCAAACGGTAAAATCTAATCGATTTTATCCGATTTTCGCGAGTTGGTTCGTTTTCATGGCGACGACGACGTTAAGTAAAAAGAGAAAAGTCCTGTGCGGCAATAGTCTTTCCGGTCGCACGGGCGACATATGGAGTTACCGCGCGCGCGTTAAAGCTCCGTTCGTCCTTGCGGTGTAAAACAACGATTATAACATCACCCCCGCTCCGCCGATTTCGTTTTATACGATTTCAACAATCCGACCATTAGACGGTATTAAAAACGGCCGTTTAAAGCTCACACTGCACTCTGCGCGTCGCGCGTCGTAAGAATATACGTCAGGACGAAATGATAAATTACACGCCGCGTTGTCTGGTGTAAACGATGCGTTTATATACGTATAAAATATAATACATAATAATGCGTCGTCGTGTACCTACGCTGTGCGTCTCATCAATCAACCACGGCGGACGTTTTGTTTAAATACTCGGTATCGTGATAAATAATAATACGAGGGGGAGTGTAATATTCATCGCCGATCGGTCCGACTCGGAGTGTGCCGGGAAGTCGAGTACGACGAGAGCCTTTTTGTAATTTTTTTTTTTTTTTGTTGCTTAGCAAATGTCGGTCTCGTACCCTTTCTCGGGGGCGGGGGTGAAGCCGATTTATGTATTTCGATAAATAATACACGTCGAAATAATATTATTGAAGTTTAAAGAAGAAAAAACGTAATATCGACGTCGTCGGCGACTCTAAAGGTGAAATAATTGCACGATTTTTAAATACGCGAGCTAAAACGACAGAATACTTGCGACGTCGAAATGGCGTTTACGACAGTACGCCTATGGTGTCTGGCTCCAATCACAACTGGACTCGGACGTTCTAAAAAACGAAACGAAATCAATCGGTTAAGTGGTAACCATTGCGCCAGCCTCGAACTCGAGAGTAAATAAAATAAAATAGGTACTTAATTCGCGGTTTTATCGTGAGTCGAATGTTTTGCAATCTCGTTATCTTGTTGTTTTTGACTTTGATCGAATTACCGATTCGACAGATAAGTAGGGGTACGACGACACGCGTTCGAAGATTATTTACCGCGTTGTTTTTTAATTTTTTTTTTTTTTGAATTATTCTCATTGAAAACGTGTGAAATTATGCAACCGAAAGTTACGCGCAAACAAAAAATCACGAAATTCTCGCATCTCCCGTAGGGGGTCACACGACGAATCCCGCCGAACCGTCCCCGTCCCCAAAGTCGCGACGTTGTTCACGAGGAAAAATCGCTCGCGAACTACGCATATTAACGTCCGCCGTTGACGCGAGGTATTTCGTTATTTCTCCATTTGTTTTGGATTCGGAATTTTTGCTTTTTTTTGTTTTTCTTCTCCTTAAAAAAAAAGGGTCGATTCGCAGAGCAGCAATGACGTTTTGTGTGTACACAGTGCGCGCGGCGGAAAACGAACGGAATCACTAAACCAAAAGCGTTTCAAATCTCCCGAAGCAATATATATTTAAATGACCAGAAAACGAATGAGGTTACTATTCGGTATAATAATATACGAGTATATACACACACACACACACACGCACACACACAAGAGCTTCTTCTTCTTTTTTTTTTTTCATTATTTATTTACACTTTATTTTTATATCTTCGCGAAACATTCTCGAACGAATGAAAAAAAAAAGCGTTTTCCGCGTCGCGCATACCAAAACGCCGATAAATTAATTTGAGGATAAAAATCTACCCGTAAAATGATTTTAATTTTGAAAGGTGTTTTTTTAGGTTCGTTTTCTTTTCTCTTACGATAATTCGCTCGCGTTTCGACGCGCGCATACGATAAATCAAAGCTTTGGAAATTATTGTTTGGTTCACACACACACACACACGCCGATTTAAACGTTACGTCGTCGTCGCACCGCTTTAATTACGACTTACAATTGGACTAGTTATAAAACATGTTTTTATCGCTCGAAACGGATACTTCGTCGTTTGGTATCGGCAGGGAATATTTATCTCGTAAAATTAGTTTTTCAAATATATTTGAAACGAGACTGTTACGATAATATGTGTACTAGGCACACGATGATGTTCATGCGAAAACGTCGAACGACGGACCCGATTCGCGGAATGGTTTTAAATTGTTTTCTTTTTTTTTTTCAAAAATACGTGTTCTGCATTGAAATTAAAAAAATACGCATAAAGTACTCGTATATATGTATTTAAATACGTCGAGAATACGATGCTCGCGATGAAACGTTCGCGCGCGCGTATTTGGTTTTTGTTTAACTTTAGAAATGGAGAAATGCCTTCGGGCGCAGAACATTTACTCATCCGCGTGCAGACGTGTAATATGACGAGAATCGTAAAAACGAATGTACAAAATGGAAACGTTAAACTCGAGTCGTGAGGAAAGCAAACTCGGCAGCCCTATGGAAAAACGCCGAATCCGAGCACAATGTCATATACGCCGCGGTGTGTTCGTCACAATATAAATACGTTGAATTAAGATTGTCGTTCTATTAGTCAAACTCAGTCAGTGGCGCAACCAAGGGGGGTGTTTTGGGTGTCTAGACGCCCCCCTTGAACCGTATAATAGGAAATTTATATTTAATTATATTCAATAACCATTGAAAAAAAAATGTTCAATATTTTTTAAAATCTAAATCTAGTGTTATAATTTATAACTGATAAATGTTACCAAGTCTTTTGTCCATAGTTTATCGACAAATTCGGAACATAATGACATGACTAAATATAATAGACTAAATGGTTTGGCAGCATTGCATATTCACCGAGAAATTAAAGTTGATATAGATGCCGTTATAAAAGAATTAGCAAAGAATAAAAGACGATTAGACTTTGTAATTTAAAATTTATAATATTGTTATATGTATAATAATTATTAATTTTGTAAACTTCTTGACAATTTTACTAAAATTATATGTAACTTTAATCTAAACATAATATACTCGTACTCATAATATCAACGTACTCACGTGATATAAATTGTTTAGTTAATAAAACGTTGGACGTCAGTAGTTTATTCAGAAATAATTATGGTGGTGGTTTGATTCAAATCGTTTGAATAAAATAATATAATAGGTAAATATTTAATAGTAGTCGTGACGACTGTCACTCGTACATAGTATACTAACAAATTTGGAAATGAATTGGGGAAATACTGTATACGCTACTGGCGGACACCCCCCTTGAAAAAATCCTAGTTGCGCCACTGAACTCAGTGCGCGTACGCGGGATATTATACTGTCACGACAGTTGCAGTTTTATTACATTTCATATAAATCCCAACGGCGGCGGCGCGAGCAGTTTGAACACGATAACATTTCGATTATTCCCACGCGGTCGGTTCGATTTTTTAACGCAATCGACACGGATTCGATGGAAAACTTGTTTTGGATTCCGAGAGAAACGAGAAATCCGTCGGTTTTCTATACGAAATGTGCTTTAATTATTATTGTATTTTTTTTTTGTTTTTGTGTTCGTCTGTCTCCACGATTTCGACCGAAAATTAATAACTATACATAGAGGACTCGAATTATTGTTCACTTATACGTATGTTATCGTTCTTTAAAGGCCGTGCGGTTTACAAAAGACTTTTTTCGTGCTGTTTAGTTAAGCGCACTCGAAACTTTTGAGTTTTTTTTTGTTGAAAAACGTCAATAAAATTATTTTCACAGTCTTTACGGTCGTAATATAAAATGTATGTAAAAACGTAATAAAAACAACAACGACGATGACGACGACAAAAAAACCCGTCGTTATTAAATATGCTATACTCCGGATTTATTATCATTAGTGTTATAAATTCTCGTGGTCTTTGTAGTTTTGCGCTAAAATATATGTCATTACACACAATAATGCATAATTTAATAATAATTGAAATTTACGACGTCGTCGCGACGGGAAACACCACGAACTAGTGCGATCGATGTGATTCGCAGTGCTGCCGAGGGTGTCCTCGACACGCGAATCGATGATTTTCTTACGCGGGGTGATTTATTTAAACATTTCACATCGAATCGATAATGTATATTACGAAAGCGTCGTCGGGGCCAACAACAAACTCAAAGGCATTAATTACACCGCTCTGCTCTGCTCGTCCTCGGTCGAATAATCTACTTAGTGGCCGGCGTATGGGTCGGGGAACCCCCCCCTTTTCCACAATCGCCGTCGGTGTTTTAAACACGTTTTGCGAATCCGAAACACCGTTTTTCGACGCGTTTCGTTTTATCTCCGACAGCCGACGATATTGAAAATCTTCTCGACGTCGCAGTGTGTGTGTGTTCGTTCGATAAAACGCCGAAAAACGGCAAACAAAAGCCGCACCACACACCTGATATTATTATACTCGGCATTACGTCACGCGATATTGAAAATAATACGCGCGTTCAAATTCGCGAATATCGTTGGGCTTTCGGGACGAATAAAACCGTACGAATGAATGAAAATATTATATTTTTACGCGCGCGCAAGTCGTAATAATATCCGCGGGAGTGGATGTAACGTTTTCCTTCGGACGTATTCGCGGGCGAGTGCGAGAGAGGTCCGCCGCGATACACGTCAATATTTCATTCCGAATTGAGTAGCGGAGAATACGAGAAAAATAATATCCGCGAATTTAATATTTGATAAGAAAAGAGCCAAATATTTACAATATACGCGCGCGCGCGCGCGCGTACGTCGTAAAACGGCAACACAATATCGTACGCGGGCGAAATAAGAGAGAGAGATACAGAGAGATATTTCCGGGAAAACGAAAAAGACGCGCGGCGTTCGCATTTGTAATAACAATATAAACGCGTAAAATAATTAATAAGCCCTGGACGACTTTGATGTGAAAAAGAAAGAATCAAACCGATAAAAATGTCCTATATAAAAGTAAAAACCGCCGCGAAAAAGTCGTTGAAAAAATGTAATTCGATATACCTAAAAAACGAATAAAGAGAACTCTTCCGACTCGTTTGAATTCATTATTTTTACAAAACGATTATTATTACGACGACGGTATACAATATACGTATGACAGCAGTGTGTCCGTGACGATCGCGTAAGATTGCAAATGAAATGAAAATAATAATATTAATAAACGAGCGAAAAACGAGCGAGAGAAAAAAACCGACCTGAAAATTGTTTTTGACGTCATGTTTACGTCCACGGGGTATAAGTAGCGTGTATTCGCCCCGCCGCCGTATTTTATTATTGTTATATCGTGTTACGATATTTTAACCTTTGTTGTTATTACGACAAAACCTATTGTGTTACTTGTTGTGTTAACGTTTTCGTTGTTTTCACTCGAAAACCCAAATCAAAACACAAGTCATGAGATTTTTATTTGGTAAAAAAAAATAAATACATTTCTCTCTCTCTCTCTCTCTATTGCCGATAAATTTATAATCACGCGAAATAATGTCAACGATTATTTCTATTGTAAAATATTGCCACGACGACGATGGCGTACTATATTATAGATTTAGTATTTTTGTTTTAGGACTCCGAACGATGAAAATCAGGGGCGCGATAACGATTGACCGGCGAAAACTCGTCGCAGGAACGTCAAAAAATATAAAATAATCGTAGAGCGTTGAGAAATTTCTAGGTTTTGTACGATGTTCTATTTCAGAAGAAAAAACGTAAACGGCTATAATTCTATTTCGTCGTGAGTCGTAAATGTATTAATTGGTAATGGGAGTTTTTTGCAAAACAACGAATAAAAACGATAGCACTCGAGTATGTAAACAACAACGCGTAGTCGTTCGACGTCCGTACGGTTAGGTGTTTTGACGTGCGCGCAAAACGTTTCGGAATTCAATTAACCGCGCGGGGTCGATCGGCCGAGGCCTCGGGGTCAGAGACGAGAGCGTCGTCGCCGTCATTAATTAACACGCCCGCGTCGCCTTTTAGCGGCCACCCGCGAGGGTCCTGCGATCCTTTCCGCCGCGGCAGGAATCACACCTATCGTCCGCTCGCATCTCGTTCCTCGTCACTCTCCTGCGCGCGTATTTTTCACGAACACGTAGACGCGTAAGTACGGTAGTGCTTTTTTTCGTAAATCTCGAACAGGCCTATGATGCGGCGACGTAGAATTTTGCTTTTCACGCACTCTAAATCGCACGATGCGCGGGAGTCGCGTGCGACGCGCGTCGATTGCTTTCCCCCCCCCCCCCCCCAGTTACTTTTTATGAACAATATTTTCGTCGAAATATCTAAAAGAATAAACACATTTGCCAACGTCTACGATACGATATTGTATATTTTCGTTTTTCTTCGTATTTATTTGTATAAAGTAGACTCTAGTCAATAGAATACTTTTCGTAAGTCGAAATGACGTTACACGCGTTTTCCGAAATTCGCCGTCCGGACGAATGCATAATTTGAGCGTAAAAAGGGGCGAGCGCGCTTCGAAATCACCCCGAATGTTATATATAAATATACGTCGAAGTCGACCGTCCCTTAATTACGTTGTTGCAACTCGCAAATCGAATCATCGGCCGTCGGCGTCGTCGTCGTCATTTCCGTGACTTCCGGCTGTGTATATACACGTCGCCGCCGCCGTTCTCGCCTGCGGCGCGGCAAACAGATTACATTATTAACAATAATACAGTGGAAATCGTTTATAACGACGTTCGAGGGGGTACTTGGAAAAATAGGTCATAAAAACCGATAGTCATAAAAACCAACGATTGTTTCTCGTTCCGAAACAACTCTCGTTCGATTTCCTTTTATTCTTTTCTTCTTCGACGCCATAATATACCGTCGTAAATCGCCGCCGCCGCCGCCGACATACCTGCGGCGGCGCCTAATTCCATTCACTACAGAGTATTATGAAAAGAAAGAATTTTTTTTCACAGCTTTTAACATTATCGTCGCGTTTTCCCTCGAGCAAATTTATCGTTTTATTCGTTCGTTTATTTACGATTTTAGCGTCCAGGATCGATAATACGCGCCGCGCCGCCGAGTGAGAACTCGCTTGTGGGACCCGTTTCTCCGCTCGTCTTTTCGGTAAACAAAAGTGGAACAGAAAACATACGCCCTCGGTACTACACTTGGGTCATAAAAACGTGTGAAATCATCCGATCGAATTCAAATGTATATCAAAAGATGCAGAAATTCATCTTCTACGAGACCGTGTTAAAATTTTCTTTTTAATAATTTAATCTTAATATTTATTTACAAAACGTCGAAAATAACAAATCCGTCCCCCCGAGATTGGTACATAACTCACCCGAAAGTATATTATTCCGAATGATTAGGTTTTTTATTTAATTTATAACAAATAATACGCCGCTTTATTTTTTTGTGTGTTTCGACTCGCGTCCGTAGACTTTACACCTATTGTACGCGTGAAATTGTTGTTCTCGAGTTCACCGAAAATAAACGTCCCGCACCCGCATAGGTGATTACATAATAAACGACCGATACGAATTAGAGGATATAATATACGACACGAGTTTTGCCGGGGGGGGGGGGGCAGGACCTTTGAAACTTTAAGTCGTTATAGCCGGCATCCCGTTCGGACCGACGACGACGTCGTTACGGACGATTTCTACCGTGGGGCGCCGCGCCGGACAAGCGCGCCCGGTTTACACGCGCGATATTATATAATTTTAGCAATAGTACAGAGGAATCGTATACGAAACACGTCGTCGGGACATTCGGTCAGACGGAATAATATGATTATACGAGTTCTGCGACGGAAAAACAGCTCGCGAATACATTTTTCCGATCAGAAATAAACAACACGCCGCCGGAGGAGAAGAAACGTCTGGCGCGAAATATATATATAATTACGTTCGGTTTCGACGCCTTACCAATAACGATAATTCACACGATAATAACGGTATCGGACCGGCGCGCGGCGGTGGTAGAGATTAAAGATATTACCGTCTTTGAATTTCAATCCGTCGTCTGCTAAACCTCTGCGGGCGTCTCAAAATATAATATTCAACCGCCGCCGTATATAATGTTATAAGAATTAAATTACGGTGCCTTCCCCGGTCCGAAGATACGCGTCAACGACCCTAGGTTCAGGGAGCTAAACCCCCCCCGGAAATTCGACTAAATACCCACAAATAGTTTATAAAAATACGCCTCCGTGCGACATATTCGTATACAGAGGACACTGATTACGAGCTTTACACCTAATCGTAAGACACAAACGATGTATATTATTGTTTTTTCCGAGTGTGGCCGAGAATCGAAAATAAATCATCGCGCCGATTAAAATGCATACGCAATAGCTTTTGAAATCGTTTGAAAAATAATCAAAACTCGTGGGTGGACAATATGAAACGTCGACGCGTGTGATTTTTTTTTTTTTTCAAAACCGACGACGTACGAGTGGTTTTTAACAACAGAACAAAATTGAACGTTAAATTTCAAACGGAAACGTTTTAATGCGAAAAAAAAAAATGTGAAAACGTACAAAACACGATGTTGTGCAAACAGCAATTATAATAATCATTAACGCACTGAAAGGGCCTTTGTCGACCTGAAACGCGAGCGTTGAATATTAAAAACGTTAAAAATTACAATTATTATTACGAAAAGTAAAACTGTTTGAATGAAAAAATCAAATCAAACATATTATACGCGATTTTGTAACGCGCGTGTGTCGTTTACGACGGCGTATATCCTCCAATCAGAAAGGCACTCGAAATTAATTTATCCAACGCCGACGTGTTTAAAAACAATTATGCTCGGGAATCAAATATTAATCCGTATTTTATACTCGCGACTTTCGCGTCGCAACATACGTGATATTTTCATAACGCCAGTCGAGCGATTCGACAAAAAACGGTCTCTATTTCTATTTTCTATGGGCAATAATCGACGAGACGATTAGCGATTTCTTTTGAGAATAACTTGTATTGTTAAAACGGAGTATCTTTATACTTATGTTTATGAAAAATGTGTGGTTACCGAGGGCAAAAAAAACTATCCGAACCCGCCGACCGAACGAGATTTTCAATCGAAAACCACCCGTGACGTAGACGGTTAGACCAAATATCGCGGAAATCGCTCAGAATCTAAACAAGCTTTGACGACGCGACAAACGACGGCGTCTATATTATTTATCGCGTAGCTTTGAGCTATAATAGTCGAACGTAAACCGAGAATTAAACGCCAGACTCGACGGTTTCGAGTTAATCGTTTCTATTGACGGACTCGCGGCGTCGTCGTCGTGGGGTTTTCGACGATTCGATAACACTACGCCGCCGCGACCGCATTGTGTGGGTAATGAAAAATTGATTTGATTTCCGAACGTTTTGACCGCATTTCTCGAGCGAGAAAACGACGACGGCACACGTTATAATAGTGAACGAGTCGATGGAAAATGATGATAAAAAAAAACTTCGGGGTCACGATCGTCACAATCGAAAACTCGAGCAGACCGAATAGAGTCCATATTTTTATACGTCCGTCCGAATTCCCGGCGGCCCGATCCGCGATATCGAAAAAGTGTCCGAACGCGCCCGCCGTCGTCGTCGTCGTCGGTACGGGGACTACGCCGGGGACCTCCGTCTGACAAAAATTGAATAATAAAAGCGATAAAAAAATATGAGCGACGGGCCGAGCCGGCGCGGCGTTTTGTTTTTCCAACGTTATTACACACAGGTAGTAACTGCGATTTCTTTCGGCCAAATATTTACAAGGAGCACGTTTATTTCAAAGTTTTCTTTTCTTTTTTTTTTTTTAATTTGTTTTGGCATCGTTCGGCGGCACTTTGCTCTCGCGCGCACTTCCGGTCCCGGGGTTTACGCGCGGATTTGTATTATTGTTGTTTCTCGCGAGGAAGAGGATAAAAACCTTGTATAGGTATATACAGCGTGTGTTTATATACGTATAATACGTATATAAACTCGTTTCTAAACTATTGTACGTAAATATAAACGCGCGGAGAGAGAGAGAGAGCGGGCGAGAGGAGAGCGGCCGACAGACTAAATATATAATACTCTCTGGAGAATATTTTACGAGGAAAAATAAAACTTTTACGCATTTATGATCCGCGTGCGCGCGCGTTATCGCGAACGCGCGCGCGGGGCCGGGTAAAGCGCGCCGCCGATATCGGAACGAATCTAACCCACCCCGGCGGCGGGCGACTGCGTCACGCGAGATTCGTCTTTCCTACTCCCCCCCGACGGTGCCGGGAGGGACGCACTAATAATAACGGGCTGCCGAACAGTATCCGTTCGTATTATTGCGACTATAATGCGCGATTAAAACGAGCAACGATTGTCCGAAGGATACGGAAAAATACGAAAGAAGACCTACGCGCGATAGAACGTAAAATACTAACACTCTGCTGCTGCGATGTCGCCATTAGCGATTTATTTGAAAAAAAATAAATATCAATCAAATATCAATGATTAAAATCGCGCGGAAATATCGCGGAAAAAGGGGTTAAAATCGATAACGCTAATAATAATATCGCGATTAAAACACAAGATCGAGCCACGAATGTCGGCGTATCCGAAGGATATGGAAAAACACAAAAGAAGACCTACGCGCGATAGAACGTAAAATAATAATACTCTGCTGCTGCGATGTCGCCATTAGCGATTTATTTGAATTATAGAAATCAATCCGAATGATTACAATCGCGCGGAAATATCGCGGAAAACGAGTTAAAATCGATAACGCTAATAATAATAAATTAAATCGATATACCTCTGCTGTTTCCCGTTGGTATTTTTACGTTTTGAATATCGGTCGCGAAAGCTTTTACGTTTAAATCTATTTATTTTATTCAATTTATTTAGCGGATCTTACCGCATTTATTTCGGATTGAACTAATTTTGGTCCGAGTTTCGAGCGATATCCTATGAAGACGAGACGAACAATAATAGCTCGCGCAAGTTGGCATTATAATAATTAGTACGATAATACGATAATAGATTACGTAGGTTGTCGAAAACTCACAATTTTCTCAATTTCCATGCTCAAGGTTTTAAAATTTAATACAATAACTTTTTCTTTTTGTAGTGTATAAAAAACGATTTTTCCGGAGTTATGGACATATTTTGTCATTGATATTTGAATTTTTTGACCAAATCGTTAAAAATAATATAATACTAGATTAAGAATTTATAAGAAATCAAAAATAATATTATAAACTCTCCGCAGAGCCTATTTTAGTTACCCTTAATCGTTCGATTAAGAACGATTCGATTTTGATTTTTAAAATAAAAAGGAGGAGATTTTTTTCGTAAATTTAATCGAATATCAGACAGTATAGATTGTTTTAACGTTTCAAAGTTTAGAACTGAGAAATTGATAACGAAGTAAGTGCCTATTAAGTATAATTTCTTAATCATTTTTTTTTTGAACTTTCCTCCTTATTTTATATTCAATACCAAAGTATTATCAAAACTATTGATAGATGAAAAATAAATAGGTCTCGGGAGTATTATTGACACGACCGAATGAAATTCATCGTCAGGTGAACAACGCGCTCGTACGTAAAGTCACAATATTAACAAACCGTTAATCCGGCAAGTAATTCGCGATCCGCGTACCTTTACGTCAACGGCACTTTATCTTTATATTTTCCTGCAGATTACACACGATCGTGACCACAAATTTTATTTTCGGTTTAAACTCTGCCCCGGGAAAATCGTTTAAAACTATTTCATTTCGAATTTACTAAAACGTCACGACTGGGTGTTTAAACGACGAAACGACTTTTAATTCGCCGCGTAAAAGTCCGTCGAAAGGTGACGTTTTACCCGCGCCAACCGTACGGATACTACGCGAGCAAATTAAAAATTATTTCGTCATTGTTCAAACGAACCATTATGATCTATATAGTGATAATAAACCGTCGTCGTCGCGGGTTCGAGATGAAACGATTACGATGAAAACAATAATTCTCCTCGGCGCGTGTTTTATTTCGTAAATTCAAAAATTTGTGCTTTCGAATATCTAGAGAAAACCGTCGACCACCGTATCGAGTACGCGCGAATTGGATACCGAATAAATGGATCGTAATTGTTCGATCGGGAAAAGAAAAGTAGTAATTCTCGAGAAAATGTTTACTCGACTTGTTCTCGCGTTTGTTCGTACAAACAAAGATTTTTCACCCGTCAGATCGGCTCGACGTAACGTAAAAGAGTTGTTTTCGCGAGAGTTCAAGGAAAACCTAAACGGCACGTCTGGACACGAGTCGCGAATTTACTCTTGTCCGCCGACAAGGAAGAAAAATAAAAACCAAAACGAAATCTTCGTAGTCTGTTTCCCGTGTGTATGTGTGTGCGTGACACGCAGGGGCGGATTTAAGGCACTGCGAACTATGCGGCCGCATAGGGGGGGGGGGCAAATTTTGAAGGGCGGCAAAATTGTGTTAAAAAGAATGAAAAATTATTTACGGTCAACTATGTCACAAGAAAGGTTAAATTCCTTGGCCATACTAACTATGGAAAGTGATTTAACATCATCATTAGAGTATGAAGACATTATTGATGACTTCTCAAGAATTAAATCTAGAAAAAAAGCTATGTAAACTACAAAAATTAACTATGAATTCTAAATTTAAATATTAAAATCAAATTAAATGTATCAAATTATTTAATTTGTTTTGTTATATTCATTACATTATGTTTTTCTTATAAACGTTGTTACTAAAAAAAAAAAAAAATAGAAGATGTTATATTTGAATCGGAATTTTTTTTAGTTATCTTAACCCTTTCACTACCGAATTAAAAATATTGGTCAAAAAAATTATTTTTTTGCATATTCGTAATCAGTGATCTAACAGTATAATATCCCAATTTTTTTTTTTTTTTTTGGAACATTATTAAAAAAGTTACACATATGTCCATAATAATGGACACTGGGAATTCAGGAAAAAATATTCTTATCCATTCGATTTCTTTTTTTTTAATAAATGACTTAATATTGACTTAATATTTGATTTTTAGGGACTTCGGCCACTGGCTTTTGGGTTTGCTCGATTATATTATCAGATTCGTCGTATATATCTGCATCTTCCAATACTAAATATTCATTTTCAACTATCCCCGAATAATCGTTGTTCTCAAATTCTTGTAGAAGAAACTCTAGTTCATCCTCGGATGTTATGGACGAACTACATAAATCCCTTATATCTCCCTCTCCCAAAAGGTTTAAAATTTGGTGCCATAATAAAATCAAAACACAAACAACACAACACAACAGCTCAAAATCGCTCATACATCGTCAAAATACAAATACGTTGTGATCGGAATAATGTAATAAAATAATAATCCCAATCAAAAGTACCTGAACCTCCCACTGTAAATAGGAATCATAGGGATATATTTATCATAATGACGCTTAATATACAAAAGAAACAATAAGTATATGTCTATTGTATCATTGTTTTTGATTTCTAATACCAAGAGGCAAGAAATGTTTGTGCCGTCGAAAACGGTCGTTGGGTAGCGCAGGAACTACCAGTGCCCATTACAATGGACATACGTATTATCACGTATAACTAACAAAATAATTGCTAAAGGTGAATTCTATTGGCGGCATAAGGTTCTTGATAATATTTATGATCTAGAAAAAAATACGCAGTATAGCCAACACTAATATTTTAGCCGTAAAATGAGAAAATATTTCGATATTTTTGACATGCTGTAATACACGATGTTTTTTTTTTTTAATTATTTATTGACAACAATTGATAATAGTTATCGGAATGAAAATATTTTTATAATGTTCTACAGAACTTATCGATTGCTATCAATATTAAACATTACCAAAATTGGTAAACAGTAAGTGTGGAAAAAAATTATAAAGTCATGTCCATTGTAATGAACAAGGGTAGTGAAAGGGTTAAACGAAAAAATTAATTGATAAATTGGTTTTTATAGGGGCGGCAAATTTAATTTGGCATAGGGGCGGCAAATTGTTAAATCCACCCCTGGTGACACGAACGAATGACGCGAAAACTGCACTGGACCGTACACGAGACGATACATCGACCATTTTGAACATCGATTCCGCCCACACACTCGACGCGATACTACGCAAGGATGATTATCATAGTGAACAGTACAGTTCGGTAAGTGTTCAAGGATCGTTCGTCGGAAGTGACCTCTCGATATTTGTCGGCCATCTTGCGGAACCCGCGCTTCAACATCTTCGGCACGTACGGTTTCGAGTCTTTCGGTTCGATCGCCTTGCCCGACGACGAACTACCGGCGAGAGCCGTCTCGTCTTTCGGTTCGACCACCGTCGTGCCCCGCGTCGAACTACCGGCGACGGAGGAAGCCATTACGTCTGTCGGCGAGCTCCTCTCGTCCTGTACGACGACAAACACATACCAGGCGTGTTATTATTGTACTTATAAACGAAATCTCTACGATATATCTCTCACGTCTTGGACGAAGCTAACCGAGAAAAACAGAACGTGTTTTGAAGAGGTCTAGGGGAATTTTTTTAACCGTTTTAAAAACGGTTGTCGAAAACACTCGCGCGATTTTATCACCACGTTTATATTATTTCTTTATCGACCGCGTTTTGTCGTTAAACTCGACAATCGAATGAAAGAATTAATTTTCCAAAAATAACGATGTTTTTCAAGTCACGAATGGGCGTTTTTATGACAACAAAATCGGGTACCTCGGTCGGCGTCGGTGGCGAGTGGCCCGTTAACGCGGGCGTCAGACATTTTCGGTGGCAATACAACGCGCAATCGTTGCACTTTGATATCGCCGTCCACGGCAACCTTTTCTTACATCCGCCGCATTTGTGGAACCGTTTGTAAAACGGTTTGCCCTCGAACGTGTGTTCCAATTCCATCAAGAGATCCATTTTCGACGAGCGTCTCCGGGCGGCGAAGAAGGAAACTACTAAACGACGAGATTGAATTTTCGTCCGCGTTAAAATGTTAGTCGCTAACGATTTGGGTATTACGTATTATTGTTCAAACGAAAGTTATCGAACTGTTAAACGAAATATAATGTTATGAATTTACGACGGTATTTCGGTCACTATGGTAGATTGTCGCCTACAAGTGACGCGACAAACGTTATTGTTGTTATCGACCACACGGGCCAGATAATATAAATGTTTTTTTTTTCTCCACACGAAAACCGAAAAAAATATTGTTCGCAAAAAACAAAACCCATCTCTGCGCTCTCGCCTACTTTGAAATCCCCTTTTTGCGAATGCATTGTCTTTTCTCACGATCGCGAATAAAATATAACAAAACAAGGGCCGATTCGAATAGTAGGTATATACAATATGACGGTCGGAAACGTGGTAAAGTGATCAGTATGTCCGCAATGCCGACACTGTTAAACAAACGCGAAGGGAACTCGGAAACTGCATCCGGTCCGAAACTTCACAGAATACATTTATCAGAAAACGCATAAAATTATAACGATAGAGCTCTAAACATGATTCCGACGCGTTATGAAAATGTACAGTAAAATTCGTACCGAATAGATAAGTGTAAACTAATGCACCCCGCATTCTACCCGAATCAGAAAAGAAATCCAATTCGCCGGTATCGATCGCAAGTCATTATCTCGTCCTCTTTTTTTTTTTTTTAAATACAAACACACATTACTGTTTTCAGCGCGCACAAACATCATGACGGCAAAGACATCGCGTAAACGATTTTTTTAAAACCCTTTTGTCGTCGTTTTTTTTTTTTTTTAAATACGGACACCTTACACTTTTGGGACACGGTTCGCGTCCTTCGTACGTTTCCGGTCGGTTTATCGCGACCGAGACGAGCGCGAAACCGACGTGGTCGAGCACGTTTATAATATACGTACATTACCTAACCGGCGCGGCGGCGAGGCCTTCGCGCGAGGGGTCGATAAACGCGCCCAAAGTTTACCGGCCGTCCGGGAACGGCCGCGGCCCGTAATTAGGATAAATTATTATTCCCGTTCTCGGGGAGAGAGCCCGCCACGCGAAACCGCGTTCGGATAATTAATTAGCGTCGTCCGTTTAGACGTTTTGTTTTTGCGCCGAACCTTCGGATCGCACCATTTACACGTCGCGCGCGTACAGTTTTACTACATTTAACGATCTAATATCACACACATTTGTTTCCACTGCCCGCACGCTCGCCAGGAGCGCGAAGGATCAGCGAAGGAGACAGCGGCGAATCGGCATCAACGATACTAACGGGGCCAAAGTCGAGCGCGAAACATTTCGATTTCATACACTACGCGTCGTTTATATTTACTCTGGTGTTTATTTTTAAAAGACGTCGAAACCTACCAGAGGCTCCATTCACGAACGGAACCGATATCGAGAAGGGTTATTTTTCTGTACGAATACGACGTGAAAAAAATCAGGTGATTGCCGTAGACACTCAGACCACTCGGGAGAGAAAAACTCCAGAAAATCGCAGACTACATTTTGCCACCCTGCCGATTGATCAAATCGGTCGCACGCGACCGGATGTGATGTCCCGTCATAAACCGCGGTTGCGACTCTAATAATAATACGCGTAATCCGCGTTTCGTCCGCGGCGCCAGATTTCCGATACATAAATTAATTAAGACGTGTATATACACACCCGCTCCTGGCCGCTAAGCTACGAGAGACTTCACCTAAATACCCACAGAGCTTACGCCCCCGCGCCCGCGTGACTCGATTAATAATAGACGCGCGCGCGTAATAATGGCGTTTATTTCCTTTATTTTTGCACCGGATTAATGTGCGCGCCGCGTACTGTATAATAAACGTTGTTTTACCGAACGGATTAATATTTAATACGCGCGCACAGGACGTTGCGGCGGGCAAACATCTCAAAAGTTATTTATCAATCCGGTAATAACATCCGCGCGTCTCCGGCCCGGCTCGTGAATGTTTTAGACCGTTATTACGTATATAACGTCGGCCACTGTTTTCACGTGAAAACCACCTTCTATTGGCAGGTTTACGATTGGCGGTCCCGTCGATTTCTTCGAAACGCGAGCGCTCGCCCCCGTTTTGTGTAATCGATTATCGACTTTGAGCGACTCTCGCGTTGTTTCTCACGTCCTCGGACGATAATGCCCTTCTCCCCCCCCGGCTGTAGCTAAAATCGTTTGTATTTTTCATTTTGTTCACCTTTTTTTTTCCAACTTCATTTTTCGTAGCATTTCACTAATCGAGAGAAAAACGTCACGATTTGTTTACGTTCGCACGTGAATTTATGTCCCGTTTACTATCATCGTGTGAAAATTATTGCGAATTATTACGAGTTCGAGAGTATTTTCAACGTTCCCGGAGTCTACAGAGTCTATTAAAAGTTTTTTTTTTCAATTATTTCCGACAGTAAAAACCAAAAACATTTACGCAACTATCAATACTTTCGCGTTCGCGATCGTGTATTTTCCGCCACATCGGTACAGCGTTTCGTAACGTAATATTATATCGATATTAGACGTGTGCAGTACTCCTCCACCCAAACACGTTCAATGACGTCACACCGAATGAGTTCGTACCGTCATTAGTATGGGTCTCGACGACAATATTATTTTCCCAACACTCGATTTTGTTTTCATTCGTTTATATACAACGCGCAAAGTTATTTCGCGATAATTAAATGCGGTGAGAGTGCAGCAGCACTTGCACTCGTACAACAAACCGTTCGGAAATAAGCTTTGTGTTTCAATATATATATACATTATATACTCGTATATATGTATTAAGTCGAAAGCGTTTTCGTTCTATTTCCGAAGACTAATTTTCTTTTCCACCGTGTCCATTCTGTCGGAAACCTTTCAGGCCACCCGCTGACGGGTACATTGTAAATCGCAATAATAATTCGATTTCGTTTTCTGACAGACGGGCGCCGCGCCGGGTGCCGGGGATATTATTTCCATACAGCCCGGAATGGAGTTAATAACAGAAATTAATTTCGCCGTCTACTCCTTTCTTCGCGCGCGACTATAATATCATAAACCGCCGTTGTTCGTCGAGCACGGCCGCGCGCGCGGCATGCGGTCTCGCCGAACGGAACGCGCTCGACCGAAAGACACCTACCTACACGTCAAACGATATTATAATTAAAGTCTGGATTTGTATGCATTTTCATATTTGTAATGACTAATGAGTGTATGCATTTCGATGGGAGTAAGAAATGTGGACGATTTGTGTCACAGATAAATGCATAGAAAAAAGTTTATTTTGCATATAAATGCATATTATTTTAGAGATGACTGCATATTTGAAAATTTTTGCATGTTCAAGCATATTTTGTATAAAAGTTTACTAAGCCAATTATTTTGTTTCAATTTCATCGTAGAAATTATTAGTTGATTATACGTATTGTAGGGAAATAAATGTTATTCTCCATATTATGTTGGACAGTTTATGTTAAAATTATATCTCGTTTATCGCAAGTCGCTACACGGTCATCGGCAACAATGCTGACTGATTTTATTATTAGATTTATATTTTCTAAAGTATTTGTTTTATTTGTTGAATATACAATTTTTAAAAATTTAGTAGTTCTTTAATAAATGTTTAAACTCGATGTCTATAATTAAAAAATTAAGTTTTTCAACAATGTCGAATTATTATTTATGGAAGAAATTAAAAAAAAAATTGTATTAAAATGCATATATTTTGGGTATAAGAGCATATTTTTGCATATTATTAAAAAAAAATAAGACCATATCAAGTGCATATTTTGAAGTTTTTTGATGCATAAATGCATATTATTTTGGCCTTTTTGAGTGCATACAAATCCGGACTTTAATTATAATACATATATCACAGAAATATTTGTGTCGAATAACACTCGTTTTTCGGCCACTCAATACGATATCGTTTTATTGTTATTGTCATACGGGTGGTGTCGGTTTTAAAAACGCCTGAGATATGCATTACGAAAACACGTGAGATAACATCACGCGATTACATCTACTATTGCGCGCCGTCGTCGGAATTTCAAGATTTCGTATCTTTTTATCTGAACGCGGTTTTATCTTATATACATTGTATAAAAATGAATCGCAAAATGTGTTGTAAGCGCATAACTCAACAACCCCTGAACCGATTTCGCTAATTCTTTTTTTATAATATTCCTTGAAGTACGAGGATGGTTTTTACGGAGAGAATTATTAAGAAAATTAACCCTAAGGGGGTTAAAAGGGGTAAAAATGGAAAAAATCCTGAGTCACTGGAGCTTTGTGGTATTAAATTTTGTTAATAGTTTCATTTAATATAGCAGAGGCCCCTAAAGAAAGGATTTTCCAAAATTCGAGCCCTAAGGGGGTTAAAAGGGGTAAAAGGGGTAAAAATGAAAAAAACTGATAAAATAAAAAGTTATACTACACACGGGCGAAGCCGGGTTATTCAGCTAGTAAATAATAAATCCCAAGGTTATTTTCGATTGAAATTAAACTCAAGTTTAAATTAAACTAAGTCACTATCGGACTCGTCAAAGTGTACCACCGCGAGTAGGTTCGGCTAGACGAGCGGATAGGGCCGGAGGAGAATTCAGAAGTGTTGGGACAAAAGTCTTCGGGGCGTATCCCATCGGGGAGCGCCGATAAAGAGAACCGGAAAACGAAGCGAGTAAAATATACTCGATATTAGTAAGTACGTTCGAGTCTGTGAAACTACGAAGTGAAAAAAAAACGGAATCCTCCTTATTGCGGAGAACGTCAACAGTTGAAATTACAACAGTGTGGAATTCATTTTAACGGAAACCTCTCTATAGCGGAGAAACGTGTCGGAGTTTTCGTGAAACCTCACTGTGCACGCGTTTGGAAATCAAACGTTGGCGTACAGAATAGTTTTTAAATTCGATCGGCACACCCCCGAGAAACACTGGATTGGAATCTCTCGTCGTTCGTTATCGTCATATTATCGCGTCAAACTACGAAAAAAAACGTCGCGTCACGTCGACGACTAGTATATTATACGACGTCGCCGCAGATAATACGCGCCGGGTGAAAAAAACGCGTTTGATTTTCTCGAGTAAATCGCCGCGCACGTGACGAGTTTACGAATAATATTCTATAGTTCTATACAAACGTGTCGTCCAAATATCCGTTTATTATTATCGCTCCGGGCGATTCGAATTATCCAAAACCACTCTGTAATACGCCGAACATCCCGCACGCGATAGCGCCGTGTTTGTCGATAATGGCGTTCTCGCCGACGCGCAATAATATCGATGGCAAACATTCGGCGTAATCATTACACGAGCGTAGAACGCGAATATCCTACGAATATAATATGCACACGATTAATACAGGATGTTTTTTCCTGGCTTATCCGACCGACGCGTTCGGTATTGGTATTCTTTTTTGCACACTTAATTATAATATACCCAAGGCGAGGCCTTTATTTTATTTCACTATCGTTTAAATATACATATTTAATAGTTTGTATTGTAATAATTTAATATATTTAATAATATTTTGTTTATGAGCGTTAACCATTAAATATGAATATGATTACTTTGTTTATTTATTTTCTAATTTTTCATTTCTTTTGTTTAATATTGTTTATTGAAAAAAACTCATATCTCTACTCGACCACCCTTTTTTGGTTTTTTTAAATATTCATTAATAATTGTATTTATATTTCGTTTGAAAGATCGGATACAATTTATGTGTCGTCCTAGTTTTAAAATAGATAAATAAAAATATTATATACGCAATATACAGGTGCGTTTGAAAAATAATATTTTTACTATTGCATCATTTCCTTATTAGATTTAATAGATTTATTTCCATAATCTACGAAATATCTATGTAAGTGATTATTTTTATTCAATAAAAAATAGTATTTACAAATTATTATCAAAGTAATTATAATTTATTACGTAAATATAAGATAGAATAATTTTAAATTGCACATTGCGCGTACTTTATGTGAGCATTTTTTGTCGAATCGGCACTAAAATATTGTAATTGGTAGAAATCTTCGATTCGAAAAACGGTTGAAATACGCGTACCCTCCTCCTCCCCAGTCCACCGAGCAGTAAAAAAAAAGAAAAAATCGATTCGAAGCGATACGATCGTCGCGAATGAATTTAAAAAAAAAAAAAACATTTAACGGGCCGATAAATAGTTTTGTTTTTTCGGCCGCGTTTTACAATAGACGTTTAAAGAGGGGCAAAAAACGGTCGAAAAACGAGCCGATGATGTGTTTCGAGTGATAATTTTAAGAGCGTTCGAAAAGAACGGGAAAAAACAAAAACAAAAAAAACGACGGCGGCGGCGAGGACGAC
The DNA here is from genome assembly GCA_948098885.1 of Drepanosiphum platanoidis. Taxonomy (NCBI): domain Eukaryota; kingdom Metazoa; phylum Arthropoda; class Insecta; order Hemiptera; family Aphididae; genus Drepanosiphum; species Drepanosiphum platanoidis. Next base: position 15,953,940 of record OX402534.1, on the reverse strand, counting down.
CGAAATAAATATAGCAGGGGCAGGATCTAAACAAAAGCGCGAGCCAATTGTATTGTTTATTTATATTGGTTTTGCGAGAATTCATTGGACGTTGTAGTCCGATAAAGTAGGTGTTTAAAAGGCAATTCGCACTCGAACAACACGCAGTTTCGTACCATTAATTTAAATACCGTTATTGTCGGCGGCGGAATTGAAACGTTACGGAGAATAAAATATCCGTTCCGGATCGACGAATCGTTTTACTTTCGTCTCGGGCGATATATCGCCGCGGCAGCAGCTGGCCTCGGGCACGCGGCGGGCGCCCGACGGATCGCGATTATTATATAAGAATTATATATATAGAATTATATAAGAAAATAATATCGATAAACTCTATTTTTTATAATCGTTTGTCGGAAAACATGTTAATTATACTCAGTATTTGTATTTTATTCTAATTGAATTGGGAATTTCGAAAAGGGCTCATATCTGAAAATTAAAATTTTTCAGAAATTTTGTATTTTAACTAACCATTTTTTTCTCTCTAAAATTACAGACTATAATTTAATGTTATGCTCGTGTAATTTAATATTCTTGAAGTGAAATTTTATTGGAAAAGTGAATCATTAAGTTTTCCGAGATGAATATTTTTCGAAATTTTTACGAGAACTATAGTGATTTAAAATTAAAAATACCCATATGTTATTGACATAAATTTATACAAAAATATATTTTCTTATACATGTCCTTTTATTTTTTATGAATTTAAAATGTAAAACAAAAAATATAATAAGTAAAAAATTATCTCGCGTTTTTTTCATTTACACATATTATAGACCGATATTTTATGAGTGAAAAGGACCCATATCTGTTTTCTACAATGATAAAAAAAAAACATCCTATTTTTAAAAACATTTCGAAAAGGACTAATATCACCGAGATGGGTCCTTTTCGAAATTTTTCTAAAATTCGGATGTTTTTTTCATCATTATAGAAAACAGATATGGGTCCTTTTCACTCATAAAATATCGGTCTATATGTGTAAATGAAAAAAACGCGGAAAAACCTATTTTGATATAAACTCGAGATGAGCCCTTTTCGAAATTTACAATTCAATTATACTCAGAGTTTCCGCATTGTAGAGCAATGATGTATTATCGAAAACGACACGTTATTTTAAGTAACATTTTCTCGTCTCGCGACGACCACATTATTATTATTCGGACAAAATAAATAGCGATAAAATATTCAGATACCCCTCGCTGAAACACAGGTCGTTATATACACCCGTGTACCGCGATTGCCCGTCCGCGACGCCGTCTAATTGAAAGTCTTTATTAATTCCGTCGTCGTTATTATTATTAGGGTTTTCTCGTTTGCGCGTTTGGCGACAACAAAATATTATAAATTAAACCGTTTTAAGAACGGCGGCGGTCGAACAAAAGTTCGGTTAATCGCATTAGGCGCGCGAGGAGCATTGTAAGTAATTCGGAGAGAAAGAAGGAAAAAAAAAATAAATAAATACAGAAGAACTTTTCAAAAAGGTGTACAAAAGGCCAACGGGGGGCGGCGGCGGCGGCGAAAAAAGACAAATAAAAGCAAAGACGAGAGCGGCAAACGATCTCGTCAGCGTGCGCTGCGCTCGTAATGAACTCGAGAGTGGGTTCGAGAGACGAGGTTGTAAATTAATCTCGAGAGGCCGGCCGACTCGAAGGGAAAACTACACGACACACGACGAGGTGACGCGCCGAGTGTTGTTATTCTTTTCTTTTTTTCCTAATATCGACGAAAGAAAAATCCAAAATCTCTACACCGCCGCGAAAAAGTAGAGACGTGCGCCCACGCCTAACAAACATTTGAAAAACGTCCGTCGAACGTTTGTTTCATGTAGACGTGTTTCCAAACAAAAATTTAAACTATTTAAACCAGTGATTCCCAACGTGGGCGCTACCGCCCCCTTGTGGGCATTTTTATTTTGAAGGGGGGCGCTCATCTATCATTGAAATTTTTTTTGTTTATAACTGATTCCGTCGACATACCTGGTCGAAAAAGGCTTTACTGCGGTTCAACAACTTTTGACCAAATCGAGAAATAAATTAGAAATATGTGAAAGAGGAGATTTAAGACTAATGCTGACATCTATTGAGCCAGATATCATTTCGTTAGCAGGAAAACATCAACCTCGGGGCAGTCGTTAGTCACATAAGTATTTTTTTGTGTTATAATTTTATATTAGCGAATTCGAAATCAAATTATATAATTATTAATTATTAGTAGGTATTTAAATTTAAAATTAACTAAATTGTAGCGCTAAAAAATGTTAAATGATATTTTGTCTTAAATTAAATAGCTTATTAAAAAATAAAACGTTTATCATTTTAAAAAATTGATTGGGGGGGGGCGGTGTGAGATTTTTAAAATCTAAAAGGGGCGTTGAGTAAAAAAAGGTTGGGAAACACTGATTGAAACAATATACTATTTTTTTGTCACGACTGTTGGCAAACATATAGCGGCGAACAACTAAATTATGAAAAAAAAAACGTTTGTTGCCATTGATAAAGTGTACGACAAACGTTCGACGAACAATGTTTGCCCAAATGTTTGTTAGGCGTGGACGCACCTTAATATTTCAAAACACAACGACGTTTCGAACGAATATGATTTATTTAAACGACGATCTCGGTCGCCGACGGCTCTGGAGAGGGTGAAAAATTCCGTCGACGGAAAAAAAATATTATCGCTATTCGCGTTTTTATACCTAACGCGGGGGAGGGGGCGACGATATTACTATCGTATTTTTCTATTTTCGTCGCGTTTGTTATTTATTTTTTTTTACGTAATAATTATTAAACGGCAATAAACCACTCCCCCCCCCCCGAACAACACACACGTGCGTGTTTCGTTTTGAAATTCGCTTTTTACACGATCGCAACGCTCTTTTTCCAAACGTTCATTTACATAACATAATTAGCTACAAGGGTGGGCGTATACTATTATTCGTCAACGAATAACTCGAATAGACCGTTAAACACCCGCGTACTCTGCGCACTGTACTCGGACTGTTTAGACGGGTGTGTGTCACGGAGGTGTGTTGGATTTTTTTTTTAATATTATCTATTCGCGTACAGACAAAGACGGACGACCGACGGAGCTCGGATTTATTCGAAAATATACAAAACCGACGTAAATACTATGACCAAGATTTTGATGACCGGTGCATTTTTTTTACGTCTTAGACCCGCACAAATGTCGTTAATTTTTGTGCTTTATTTTTGTTCGATATGATTTTCAATATTATTTAATTATTTTTTCTTTATAAATAAAATCTAATCTAATCGTTAATAGTTAATGTTTTATACCACAAAGTCGGTTTAATCTATAAAATTATTATTATTATCTGGTCGGAGTCGAAAAATAATTAACTAATAAACCGCAGGCACAGAAATCGCATTAATTTACAATTTTTTATTCGATTTACAATTTTTTCCAGTAAAATTTGTATTTTTATACTCTCACATTTCCATGTAAAATAATCGAAATATAAAATGGCAATACAATTATTATTAGTAGTATTATGTCATATGTAAAATTCGTTTTTATTAATGTGGCCCTTGAACAATTGGAAAAAAATATGGCCCGCATGGTTAAAAAGGTTGCCGACCCCAGTCTTAGACGATGCTTTCTTTTTTTAAAAATATAAATCATGAAAAATTTTTTATTTAGTATTTTATACGGTTTTTTTTAAGGTATTTTATAAACTCCTCGGTTATAAATTAGTGGTCAACTGCTTTTGACAAGTCGGACACAGTTTTTCACGATTTTATTGTCATCGTTTATTTCGTTCATAATCTTTGTCGACTCAAAGTTCGTAATGTCATATCGATATTAATAACCGTGAAAAATAATTATTCGGAACAAAAAAAAAAATTAAATAATTTAAACAGTTTCGAGGGCATTTTCGTGTTTATAAGTAATTAGTTAATTTTTCAAAGGACGTTTTAATTTTTCTAACGTCATTTTATAGGTCAATAGTACAAAACATCAATACCGCCGGTTTCGAAATCGTATTTTTACATTCGGAAAGTCTCGAAACGTCGACCGCGACGATTTTTAACGATATAATCTGAGACGAGTAATTCCGGAATCGCGCGTGCAACAACGTTACGCGACATATGTGTTGTAAAACGATACGTCATCTAGGCGCCGAGTACGAGAAAATATAAATAGTTTTTTTTTTCGGCGGTTAAAAGACCGTCGTCGCGTCCGTGTCAAGTGTATAGACGAGGTATGGTAATAAATTTGAACGCAGTCGGCCCGCAACGGATTCGTTTAAGGTGAAATTAAATTATTTTAAAAAAAAAAATTAAAAAAACGAACCAACGACTCGACTAAATTAAAAGTTATAAACGTCAGCGGTTTTATTTTATTTTTTTTGTAAAATTCCGTGTAAAACACGATAATGCGCTTTTTATTTATTATAATTTTACGTTTGTTTACGAGATTTTGACCAATCGTCGACGACGACATCGCGCGGTCGGTTTGTCGTGGTGGTAGTGAATTATGTCGAGTCGATTCTCATTCGGAAGATCGTTTTCGAATTGCCCGACAGTCTCCAGTGGAAAAGAAAATGGCATAATTTATCGCTTACCGAATCTTTATAATCTTTGAAAAATTATAACCCTACAGATTTAAAACGTCCGCGTACGTCATCATTCTCTGGAGATTTTATGATTTTCAAACGACACGCGGAATTGTTTTTTTGCGCCGCGTACAAGTAGTGGTGCCGCCTTTATATTTTTTTAGTTCAATCAGTGTTTTTCTATCGTTGTAAAAAGATTTCCCGCGCGCGTTTCTCATGAAGTGAACGCGAAATACGTTTCCACGAAATCGGGTGTTTTAACGAATTTCGATCGATCGAGACATTAGTTATTGTTATTCTCAAAACTTGTAATATTACTACGTTATATAGACGATCCACAGAAAACAGAAATATAGGTCGATCCCCGAGCACCGTACGTATTTATTATTATCGTTTTTCCAAATCGATTTCAAATCAATCAAAACACTCCCGAAAATATCTGGTCTTTTAATCGCTTTTTATTTCCAATTATAATAATAATTAATATCCGTTTGAAAATAAACGTTTATCGCGTCGCGGCCAAAGTAAAAGAAAAATCTAAACTTTCAAACGGCCGAGAATCAAAGCCACCGCGTGTCGCATTTATCAGATCTCCGTGGGACACCACTCTGTATATGATGTAATGGTAATCGGGAAAACTAATCGCCGGAATCGATCCTGTATCCTGGGACGGACGGGCGCATAATTCTCGTCGCAGAATCGAGGCCGCGTCGATTACAGTCGGTCGGGAGAGTTTCGATTTTCACGGTCGGACACGCGCTAAATCATACAAAGCGTTCAAGTGCACGTCGCCATACATTACACGCCGTTTAAAAACGCCCGACGCCGAACGCATTAATTGCACCGGCCGCGCTGCACATTCCGACCCCAGACGGCTCGCGCCACTATAGACGTGTTAATCGGGTCGTTTTGTTTCGTTTTTTTTTTTTTTTCATTCCGCAGTTTAAAAAAAGCGCGCGCACTTAAAGAATATTGTTAAACTCGGATTTCGTCATTCAGATTCGTCGTGTTACGATTTTTAGCAAACGAAACGTTTTGATTGTTTGTGCTAAAGCAGTGCTTCTCAACCTTTTTTGTTATAGGGCTCCCCTAAATTTAATGTAAAACTTTCAAGGCCCCCATCGATCAGAATCGTTAATTATTTTTTCTTAATAATAATACTAAATTTACATGCACTATTTCACACAAATAAATTATTACCAAAAAATTAACTAAATAATCGGAAATATTTTAAATTAAATACATATTTCAAGGCGCCCCACCAGTCACATATAGCCACGGCCCCCAGGTTGAGAAGCACTGTGCTTAAAGGACCACCCCGAGATGACGCCGTTCGTTTATGAGGTAATAATAATATAAGAGTTTATGTACATAATTTACGAGAGTTTATCAACGAAAACGGCAGAAAAATTATATAATATTAGCAATGGTACAAGCACGTGGACGAGTTGATCGATTGGAGATAAGAGTCGATATTAATTTTTCAACTCGTATTGTAGAGAATTTATATATTTTTTTCGCTCCAACGGAAAGGAAAATCCGAAATTAAATTTACAAATCATATAAAATACGAATCGAATTTTGGACTCGAAACGCCATGAGGGGTCTTTTAGAGACGGCGAGGAAAACATAAAACGCAATGGTAATCTGAACGTTATAATTGTTATGAGACAATAATAATACGTATTATCGTACTGGGCCAGAGCAATGGCGACGATTGCGCCAAACGGCAACATTTCGAGGGCGACAAAACGGTCGAAAATGTATTCACCGAAACGCTTTTCAATTTATTTCGAATCGTTAAAGATTTTGAAGTAGAGTCGATTGTCTAACTCGTATTGTACACAGAATATATTATATTGAATTTTTTTCTAACCGAAAAGTGCCGAGTAAACGCTCTAAAAATTCCAAAAATCCGACCAACGGAAGAGAAAATCCGAAATCAAACGAAACTGCTCAAAGATGATAATGATAATATATCGTGACGTTTTTTTTAATTAATTAATGTAGTCATTACACGCGCGTTACACTTGTATACGGCTGGTCGAGATTCCAGACTCGCTCTATAAATCTATATTATCGATCTATAAGCTATTGGGGTATAATCAACTCGGCCATTTCAAATCGATTGTGATTAGACACGAGAGTTACTTATAAATGTCACGTCGTATTTTATTGTCACAAACACACTACGGTTTATTAGTCTACAATTCGAACCACTACAGCGATCGATGTTATTCGATTTTTTTTTTTTTTCTTTAACTACTCAGCGCCGCGCCGCGCCGTCGGTTGTTTATTTATTTAATAATTTATTGTTTTGATATTATAGCGAACGACTGAAACGACGAAATATAAAAGCGAGTATACGAGGGGCGTACGTATACTCGATTTTTTCCCGGGCAAGGGGAGAAGATCGTGAAATTATTAAACAATTGTAAAAAAAAAAAAAAGCACGCGCTGATTGTAAAATCAATAGATCCAAAAAAATTTAAAAAGTCAATAATCGGTGGTCGTGTACGTATATGTATTCTCTGCGTGTAGGAAACGTGCAAAACGTCTAAATATAAAAATATGGCAGGATGTGTCTCGCGTTTGAAAAGACCACTAAACGAGCGCGCGGAACACGATCGAAACTAGACGAAACGTAAAAGTACCGACTCTACTCGGACGTCTGGATTTTATAGCGGTCTCGAGAACGACGTTTGTGTTGTATCGCGGTGAACATCTCGCGGAGAGCGCGCGCGTGGATCGCGAACCGATTTGGCGGGCGGCCAAAAGAGGTCCTGGCAAAAGGATCTTATCCGCAAAAGTGGGGTGCGCGCTTTTACGCGCTCGGACGGACGACGACGCGCGCGTTACGTCCAACGGATTTTCCGATTTCTCCCGAACAGTTTTATTTTTCTATTCCATCAAGTCGATTTCGAATCGAAGCGCGTCGTCATCGAAGTGTTTAAAAAGAATGGCGTTTTTAAAATTATTGAATATAGTTATTTTATAGAGGTAGGAGTAGGTATCGTCATTATATTTCAAGGGGATTTCAATGTTTTCATGTCGTTTAAAACAGGAATCTCTCCTATACTCTTAATATTGTAAATAAAATATTCCGTTAAAAATAGTGTCCCGTGGAATATTATACTCGTCATGTTCCGCTATATTTTTCTATACGCGCGAGCAGTAATACGACACGCGCTCCCAAACTCCGGCAGAGATAAATGAAAATACGACGTAATTGCGCGACTTACGAGAGATAATTTCCAAAACTCCCGAGTGGTGCGCGAACCGATAAGTATGAGTCGTGTGCGCCGGTATAATATCTGCGAAACGTAACGCGCTGCGGTCGCGTTATACCCCTATAATATACCTTACGCCGCGACCGGTCACACACACACAGTCATTTCCGCGCAGACTTCCGACGATAGTGTAATATTAAACCGCCACTCGTCGTACAGCGCACGCTATTGTATAATACCGTTATCGTAATGTTACGGAAACGTGTGTTCGGCCGACTACTTTAAACGCCGCCGCCGCCGCCGTGCGGTGGGCGAAATTAGAATTCCTAAACGTCAAAGGACGACGACGACGACGGGGCAAACGACGGGACGCGCATTTACTCTCGCGCGGTGAAAATTAAACACCGGACCGAGTGTGGTTCACTCGAAACGCGTTGCGAAATTTTAAGGAAAACTTGGCGTTATTCTCCGTCGGGCCCGTTTTCATAGTAAATCGAAAACTATTATGCGACCGTACGAGAAACGATGGATTTATCGAATTACAACTCGGCGAGAAATTCAAAACGGGCCGACGACAGACGCGCGTTATTGGGACGCTGTGACGTCAAAGGATTACTGTTATCGCGCATACATAGCGATCGAAAAATATGTAAAACTAGCTGAATAACCCGGCTTCGCCCGTGTGCAGTATAACTTTTTATTTTATCAGTTTTTTTTTCATTTTTACCCCTTTTACCCCTTTTAACTCCGGTAGGTGTCGAATTTCGAAAAATCCTTTCCAATGGGGTCTCCACTATATAAAACGAAACTGCTGCCCAAATTTCATACTCAAAGCTCCAGCAGTTCCAGCCAGGTGAATTTTTCTAGTTTCGCCCTTTTTACCCCTTTTAACCCCCTTAGGGGTCGAATTTCGAAAAATCCTTTCCCATGGGGCCTCTGCTATATTAAATGAAACTATTGACAAAATTTAATACCACAAAGCTCCATTGACTCAGGATTTTTTCCATTTTTACCCCTTTAAACTCCCTTAGGGTTAATTTTCTCCATAATTTATGCTATAAACCCGCTCCCCGACATTCTCTATCATTTAAAAAAAATTTGAGCCAAATCGGCCCAGCCGTTCTCAACTGATTCAATTTCCAATTTTTTGTCTCCATTTTTATATATATAGATTATTATAAAAAACGTCACACGTCCCCACTCCGGTGAAAAGAACGTTTCGGTCGTCCACACTCCGATCACCAACAGAATACGTAGTGACGTAATGATTCCGTCAGTTCTATGAAACTACTAATTATTTCGTACACTTTGTGAAAAACATAATAAAGGACTTTTTACAACTTTTTTCATAACGTGAGAACCTATCGAACGCGGTGTGTTGTACAACTCGAAAACGGTGTAAATATCGACACTTACACCTATTCAGAGTTACTATTTCACTAGGACGAGCAGCTCGATGAAATCGACGAGAACAAAGGGAGGGGCGGAGAGAGAAGGGGGATTCGAAGCAAACCCGTCGTCGGTCAGGCGTCCGCTGAACGCATAATACTACCACGTCGGAGCGTTTTTCTCCGAACGACCGGTCCGGATCGATGGCACGTAACGAAACGATTTGTCGTTAGGCCGCGTGGTCGGTTAATTAAATTTTGGATTATTTATAGGACGGCACATGTTTTACTAATTCGAAACCGTAATCGTCGGTTCGGTTCGGTTCCTAGTGTAATTTTCACCGACAAACTACAACGTTCAACAAAAAAAAAAAACAGCGCGATTGACAACGACCGACGTCGTGTTTTACGGGTTTTTTATTGTTTTTCTATAAACAAACCAACGGTATGGAAAAAAAGAAAAAAATTCGAATACGATCCAATCGAGGACGCCGCCGGAGAAATAGTGATGATCAGAAGGGCTCGGATTTCGTAGCAAAATAAATCATTAAAAAAGCATTTTATGTAGCCGAAAAAGCAAAAAAAAAAAAAATCATCTATTAAATTTAATTCTAAAACACAGAACGTGCTATAAAAATACGCACGGATATAATTCAGATAATTTTCCCTCTGCTCGAGTCGTAAATACAACTGTAGATAAAACTATACGATTTCGGCACAATAACGATGGTTAATTTATCAGTCATACATTTATTACTGGTTTTTTCACTGGTTTTATAATTTCCGGTGATAATCCGAGTATAATATGCATAGCAATAAGTTAGATTTTCAAGAAAAATGTGTAAAAATTAAGAAAAAAGAACCAAATAGGCGAAGAAAAAGCTGGTTTTGTGGAAAAAGGCAGAAAAAAGTTCGTTGAAATCGGAACGATTCGAAACGTATATAATAGTTATCTTTCTATCACACTGCCCTCAAAAGAAGCATTTGCTACAAAATCCTCGCCCTAGCGATCAGTAATAAAACGTATCTAAACCAGCGGTGCCCATTACGCGGCGCACAGATTTTGCGCTGCCCGCACTGACACTAAATTTACATTCTAAAATTCAAAATTAAACAGAGAAAATAATATACGTATTTTTTGATTTCGGTGTTATAATTTTTTATATTTTTTTTCAATCATTACCGTTAGAAATGTAAACGGCCCGCGAGTAGTTTTCAAAGTCATTATTTGCTCCTTAGTGGAGACCGCCAAACGTGACGGGAAGTGCGTACAAATACACAAGTACAAAATACTCATTTAGGTACAAACTACGCTCGAAATATAAAGCGAACGATGGCGATGGGAACGGCGGCGGCGTGGACTTACGGGACCGTCTACGAAACCAATTTTTCGTTGTTTAAACGCGACGGGGAACACCAACATTTTAACCGTAGATTGACTACCCCCCCCCGGTATCATACGTGTCGTCGCACGCCTAATCGATATACTTAATAATTATTATCTAGGTAACTTCGGCGCCGCCGCGGACGTGATAAATATATAAAAACACCTATTCGAAACACGTTTCTGTTTCGTAAGTATTTACGTTTAGATATATAAAACAACGAGAAAATCTATTCAATTCGTGATAAAATAATTCGTAATAACCGTTTTACGATTGATCAAAACTAACATATAAATACTAAAATAATCATAGACTTAAATAGTAAAACCCATACGATATAGACTGTGAAAATAAAATATATAATCGGTACTACTCACGGTGGTCCTCCAGGGCGGGTCGATGCTGAAGTTCGTGGAGTGGAGCCGCTGCGCGTTGTTGCACGAAATATAGTAACGAATACGCACGAAAATCACTCGATAGAAATTAAATTGGAGAGAAAAAGAAAAAGTTCGCTGTTAAAAAAACTATTAACGCACTCTTTATTTATTACGGAGCAAAATAACGAGCGAACTATTTATGACCGAAAAGAAAAAATCGTACGAGTGCAGCCGCTGCGCGTTGTTGGCTTGCACGAAATATAGTAACGGATACGCACGAAAATCACTCGATAGAAATTAAATCGAAGAAAAAAAGAAAGAAAACCTCACTGTTAAAACACTTAACGCACTTTTTATTTATTACGGAGGAAAGTAACAAGTGAAATATTTATGACCGAAAATAGAGAGCACTCCGAACCGCGGTCGACACTAGACTGATCGCGCTCTGCTTCGGCACAGCCGGTTGTGAACTTTTTTGCGTCGGGTTTGTTATGGATTGCGCGCGCACAGTTCGCCGGCTGCCATTGGTAGCGGGATGGCGCGAGCAGCTCGTTGGCCCACGCGGCGTTGAAATCACGCGAACACATGTTTATTGTCATTATTATTACGCGACTATTACAAAAACTATTACATAACTAATACAAAAACTATCACAAAACTAATATGTTATATCATCGTCGTCGTCATTGTGTGTTTGTGATTACGTAATTGTTACGTTTTTAGTAATTCCCGATTATTCTCACGCCAATAATTGTTTATGACTAATGATGAGGTGTCGCGTTGTTGACAATAATTATGATAATCGAGATTATCATATTGAGATAAGACGGATCTCGTTATACTCGAGTTCAAAATGTCGAGCGCTGAGAACGCAATGTGTCCCGGAAGTCACGCGATCGAACGAAAAAACCAACGGTTTGGTTAGCGAAAAATGTTAAGCGTATAATATTATTAAAGTATCCGAATCCTGCTCCCGTTTTGGATTTTTATTCAATTTCAATCATATGGATTTTGGTGTAAAAAATGCCACGACAAAAACGACTGAATATACGCTATTTAACTTTTTTCCAATTTTTTTTCAGAGTTGTTCCAAATACCTTTCTGAGTGTCGTCACGACGCCCGGTTTTCAAAATTCGACCCCTAAGGGGGTTAAAAGGGGTAAAAGGGGTAAAAATTAAAAAACTGATAAAATAAAAAGTTATACTGCAATACGGGCGAAGCCGGGTTATTCAGCTAGTATTTTATAATTTTATATATGCAATTAGAGCTAGTTATTAATTCGTTATCGTAATCGGACGCATAACGACCCGGAGCCTATACGGTATCATGCGATATTATAACGAAATATAATAGTGCGGCATTTCGTATTTATCGGAAATCGATTGTGTGCGAATTGAAAAAATAAAAAAATAATGCCAATTTGAAATAGGTTTTTTTAAAAATTTTATTGGTCGTTACGTTTATTACTGTACGCGATCTCGCATTAATCACTACGATCGCTGGTCGTCTCGCGAAGAATTTGACGTCGTCGACCGTCCGCGGTGGTCCGCGTCTTTTCGCCCGACTCCTCGCGCGATCGTCCCTCCCCCTCGTCCCCGATTTTTTTGGCTTTCCGAAAAAATCATCCTCTTGACGTTCCTTGGTGCGTTGTCGTGGTGTTGTTGGCAGCTCGCCGAAAACAAACACCGGCCTGCACGCGTCTGTATGCGAGGAACGTCGAGAGGATTTTTTCGGAAGGCCGAAAACACGTGGCCGTGGTAACTACCGAGTCGAAACGAGGGAGAGGGACGATAGCGAGGACTCGGGGGCGAGAAAAAGACGCAAACGACGACGTATACGATTTGTCCGTAAAGACAACCTAACCGTGTTTCTCGTCGCATTCCGATCGCCGTGCACCGTCGAAAACGTCGTCGTCGGGTTCCGTTTTCGTTTCAAAATCTAATGGACACGAGTCGTCGCACGTACGGACCTGATTATAGAAAGTCTCGCGCTGCCTCTGACAGCGGAGTAGCTCGTCGATTTCCGGGTTGAGCACTCGGATCCCGTCCGCGTCGTCGCGCCGGCAGTACGTCATTTTCTGCGACGGCGGGACCGCCAGCGTTTCGAACGGGAAGTCGACGTCGTTCGCGTCGACGGACACGGGTCGCAGCGCCGGTCGCTTCGGTTTCAACTGCACCGGTTCGACGGGTTTCGTCTCGGGCCCGTGGCACGTGAGCTTCAGACGCACGGCCATGTCGCCGACCACGACCACCTCGCCGCCGTCCGTCGCGCTCGTCACCACCTCGTGCACGGTCTCGACCACGCCCGAGTGCGATTCGTATCCCATCTCGTAGAAATGATACGCAACCGTGTCGGTAAACCCCGTCGGGCCGCTCAACATGATCGACACCGTGCCGAACACGGCCCGACCGCCGTCCTCCTGGTCTTCGTAGACGGTCAGTTCCAGAGGATACCTGCGTGTGACGAATTATATTCGAAGGATAAATAACGAAATATACGTCTCCGCCGGGACGACGACGCGTCGACGTATTGCGAGTGTTGCCACTCCTACGAATTATCGTTTATCGACCGTTTGTGTCCGTTGAATAATATTTCCGTCTAGTTTATGTGAAAAAAATATAATATAGTTCTAAAGTTCGGACCGTTAAAAATACGCGTGAAAATAACTATAAATCAGAGTGTCTAAACACACCCAAGAGTTCTATACTAAATAATTTTATAGAACGTCATATTAAATCGATAGCCTTTTTTATCTAGGTAATAATAAAAAAACGGTTTTAGTTGAATTGACAGTTTTAAAATAAACCTTTTCTTCAACCCGTAAAAACAATCGAAAACGGGACGACTCTTTTTATCTAGACGATTCTCAACACTGTTCGTGTCATTACGATCGTTTCAAATGTTCAATGCGCGGAGACGTATACGAGCAGACACATTTAATAAAAAAAAAAGCCTCGCTATATGACTTCATTTTATTATTTATATATTATAATATTCCAAGTACTCAGCTGAGATGCGATTTTTTTTCGCGCGCGATTTGGATGCAACCAATATTATCGACACTCTACACGTCATGACGTCAATAAAATATACCTTCGTACAACACTATCAGAGCTGTTTATTTGTAAAAAAAAACACATTTGAGAACCGACGCGACTTTGAAAATGCTATATTTTACACGTTTCTTAGTTTTAATTCATTTTTTCGGTCCTTCAAATAGTTATAGTACATTACGGCGTTTTTTATCATTTCCATTTTATACATATTTTATCAATTTTTCATTTTTAATTTCCGTCTTTTAAATATTTCACATGGACCGTTGTTTTATGTTTAGTACACGTCGTCGTCGTTTTCGAATCTTAAATTATTTATTTTTAATTTTTTTTTTTTTTTTGAAGTTAGTGAGTTAAGCAAAATTCGTTGCGATTCGGATTAGACTAGTTAAAGCTCTCTATAGTAGAGAGTATTTTCGGTATTTTAAAAATCCGATTCTCAAGTGCGTTTCTCGGGGTTTTCTAGTGCATTAAATCGCATGGCCCGAGGAATATCTGCGGCCAATATATTAAATCCATCGAACCCCGCGGGCGAGTGAACGAAACGACGAGTTAATGTACTACGAAAAACGGATTAAACTTCGTTAATTGAAACGAGTCGACGACTCGGCGATTTCTAAGGACAAACGGCACAATCGTCGACGATAGTAATAATAATGCGTAATATCATCTCAATTGAACGCGCGCAAAAATGTCTCCTCCGGGTGAAAGAAAATCGTACGTCACGTACGCGAATTTTTTCATTTTTACCCAATCAATTATGCGAAAAATTACAATGAAATCACATACGCGGCGAGCAACAAACAGAATATTTTTAATTTATTACGTCGAAACGAAAACTAAAGACACAAACAATACGTGTAATTCTCGAGCTAAACAAATACCGGGGGGGGGGGGGGGGGTGGTAAAACATTAGCGGGCCAATTATAAAATCTGCGGTTAAAATACGTCAACCCGGGACCGGTACGCCGGCAATGTCGAGAAATAAAAACGTTTTAAACGTGTTATATTAATCACAACCGCGTCGGACGCGTATTGTGTATATATACGTATATTTGCACAACGACAGTCGTACAAAAAATATCTACGCATTACGGCCGCCCGAGTGTAACAAATGCGCATCGTTTTAATTTTACCCAACAAAAAAAAACGAAATGCATCGCAGCGACGCGAGTGATGTGCGGTATAGGTTTTACACGAGCGTTTCGCCGCGTTTAAAAAAAAAGCCCGTCTAGAAATTTCGAATACGTCGTCGCGCGACGTTATGTCGCCCGCGAAACGTTCGGTCGTCGAAAAATACGTGTCCGAAATCGAACGGATCGTAAAACTCTATTGGTAATACTCGCCACCTAAAATATAGTCTAAAGTACAGCGGTACCCACTACGCGGCCCTTTGACAAATTTTCTGCGGTCCGCACTAAAACCGAAATGATTACATTCTAAAATTAAAAATTAAATATGAATTGTTTGACTTTGGTCAAGTACTATATGTGCAAAAACCAATATAATCTTAATTTTTTTTTTATGTACTTATATAAGTATACACTATTTTAATATCTACATCAGAGGTTCCCAAACTGTGCGCCGCGGTGTGTTGTCAGGAGAGCCGCGGCTGTGCCTCGCTGCCGACTATGTTATCTGGTCTAAAAATAAACTACGATATTTTACGATTGACGAACGCGGTAAAATAAATATTTCCATGTTATCTATTGAAAATTATACATTATTTTATCTTACAAAAAAAAAAAAAAAGGTCGTAAATTTTATTAAGCCATGAGCAAACTTCAGTTCTAAAAGGGCGCCACGAGTAGGAAAAGTTTGGGAACCTCTGATCTACATTTTATAAACTATTTTATTACATTTTATTTTATGCACATTATATGTAACATTTTAACTATATAAATCATTAAGTTATAATTAATCAACATATAATTTATACATTTTTATACTTTTTAATCATTACCATTAAAAATGTATGCGGCGGCCCGCGAGTAATTTTCAAAGTTATTTGTTGGCCCTTTCTAAAATCCTAGCGGGGAACGCTGGTCTAAAAGGACGAAAGAGAAGAAACTCGCGCGCGTTTGTTTCCGTTTAGCATAAAAAATATACACGCGGTTTATCAATCAACGTTTGAATAAAAAATATAATGCGTACGACGTGTTTCGGGGAAAACGGCCGGGTGGTTTTTTTTTTTTTTGGAAATCAATTAAAATTGTCGAGAAAAGAGAATCCTTTGAGAGGGACGGTCCGTTTATTTTTCGAGGAATTAAATTTTTCCAAGCGCACGCGGACAGGTACCGAGTAGTTTTTCGCGTAATTTCGAAACTATAACCTCGTAAAATCGCTTTTAACATCTATTATTTTACCGAGAAATACGCGTAAAAAGTTTAATACTTTCCCATATTCCCTTACATCATAATGTCCGAGAAGTAGTATCGAAAACGATTACTTCTATTCAAAGAAATTATTCCGAGAAAAACTTTAATCTAATTCGGCCGAGCCGACAGCAACGAAACAGTTTTAAATAAAAATATGACAAAAATACGTGAAAATTGTAAATAGTTTTGAAACTATTTTACGTGGTTCGATACGCGCGCGTGTCTGAAAAAAACTGACTAATAAATTAATTACGTTTTGAAATATTGTAATAATAATACATCGGAAAAGTCACAATCGCTGTTGCTGGAAAAATATTAGAGACGACTAGAAGTTGTAAAATATATTTTCTAAAAAAAAAACTATCGATTTGGACGACTTGGCACATAACCTAACCGTTGAGCGTTTACACGATAAAGCGTTATTCGATGTGCGCGTAAAACTATCGCATGCGATTCTCTTACCTCTGTAGGATTGTTATCAACGTCTTCGGCAGACTGGCGAAAATACACACCACCCCTAAACGACAAAAAAAAATCACACGGGCATTGATATTTGCACACATAAACTACTCGCTGTCTGATCAAAAGCGTTAAAATCTTTCATAACGTAATAATACGAGGTCTGTTCAAAAAGTACCGGGACAAATATTATTACGGCTAATCTAGGCACGATAACGGTTTAAATTATAGATATATTCCCCACGTAGTGGAGGAATATTTTAAACAAAATTTAATTAATATACCTTATCTCGGTTTAAAATAACACATGAATAAATCGAGTCGGTTTGTTTCCTTTTGCTTGTCCGAAATTGCATGTGAAATGCGAGTGCTTTGAAGTTTTGTTTGAAACTCGGTAAAAATGCCACGGTAAAAACCGTATGCAATGCATAAAACAGCTTTCGGGGACGATTCATTAAGTCGTTCGAAAACGTTCGGATGGTTTAAACGATTCAAAAATGGACGCGAGTCGACTGAATGATGACGATCTGATCTGAAACTGATGATCCGTGTTCTGGAAGACTGTCGACATCCAGAAACGATGATGTAGTGTCGACAATTTGAGGAAAAAGTGCGAAATGACCAACCGTTCGCGAGTTAGCAGACGAAGTGGGAATCTCGATTGGGTCGTGAAATTTTAATAGAGAAATCAATACGTTTGCGAGAAAAAATGTCGTAAAAAACGCCCGGAAAAATGGTGAACAGGAACCTGCAGGTTTCTTCAGCGCGACAATGCGCCAGCCCGTTCGGCGCTGTCGATACGTGCATTTTCGGCCGATAAAAAATATTCTAAATATTCTCCACATTCTAATGATCCAGTGTGTGATTTTTTTTTCTTTTCCAAGGACAACGTGCTTTCGAGATGTAGAAGAAATTAAAGAGAATACGGCGGCGAAGTCTCGACATCAGGAACAGTTCCAAAGGACTTTGGAAAAACGGCAACAACGCTTGCGAGAACCATTGCATTTTGGAGGAGATATCTTTAAATTATGTGTAACTTGACTTTTGTATTTATTAAAAAGTTTGGTACTTTTCGAACACGCCTCGTAGTCACGAGACTTATATTAATAATAAGAGCCGAAAACAACTCGGCTCACCTTTGTTGATCGACGACTTCGTGGTAGCGAACGCGTAGTCGGTTTGTTGTTTGAACGCGACGTTGTAACACAGACTCTTGCCCACGAAAAACGGGTTCTCGTCCACGACGTACTGCGCGTCGAGTTCTTTCAAGATGTCGGCGAACGAGCCCTCCTCGCCACCACTGCCCGTCCATTTCAGACGGTTTTCACAATTACTGGCCGGAATCGCGTGTTCCTCAGGTTTTTCCTCAGGTTTTTCTTCGGATTTTTCCTTGCTGCCGCTTATCTCCGTGTCTAGTAAGTTTTCCAAAACCATCTTGACGGTGTATTTTGAAATCGAAATCGGTTCTTCGTTCTTCAAAACAATACGACGACAAAACCGTTATTGAACATATACGTATATGTATTCAAAATGTATTAGAAATTAGTAATTATTGTCAAATATTTCTAACAATATCCGTAAATTGATAAATAATTATTATGCACTACAGGTGGTACGCATCGCTGTTGGATCGGTTTGTTAGAATCTCCGACTCTCTACGATTAATATAATATTATATATTACGTGCCTACAACAACTATACAGTAAAGGCTTTTTGTTTTTTACTTTTCGTGATTTTTTGCCCCCAGGGTCGTCGTCACGCGAGAAGTTCACTTTCCCGACGAACACTTCGAACTCGTATCGGTCCATTCTATTGCTGTCGAATATGGTTAAGGCCATTTTTGCGGTGCGCGTTCGTTCGCGTGTGATTGTTATCACGTCGAGTGGCGACGACGGTTGTTGTAATAAAAATAATTATGAAAATAATACGAACGGACGAGATACGATGTTGCGAACGCGCGCGCCGCGATGTCTGAACGATCGTTATGACGACACGGTCGATTTTGGCCAGTCGATAATTTCGCGTTGTTCCGCGAGAACTCGGTTTTTACGCGTATAAAACTAGGTACGCTCTCTGTCTCCGCTCGGCAAACCGGAAACGCCTCGTTGAAACCATCTGCCTCCCGAAACACCGCCGACAAGACGTGTCCGAGAAGTTATTAATTAATAACACCGCGCGCCCAAAGTTAAAAGTTTCACAGCACTATGCGCGCGACACGATAATAATAATTACACAATGACGATGTTACCGTGTCGCGGACGTCACGTGTGTCGTCGACATTATATAATATAATAAACTAGTGGAGTCGTAGAGAAGAACGACGACGTTTTCATATTATTTACTAACGATTTTCACTCACGGCAAACAACGCCGACGACGACGTTGGCAATAAATATCGAAAAGAGATTGATTTCTAACGATCGGTCACGCGTACTAAGAAGTCGTTACTAGAAGGGGGATCGGATTTATATGCAAAAAAAAAAATCGTAAAATATGCAACGTATAAATATGCAAAAATATGCAAAAAAAAAAAAAAATGTTTACTTATTTTGACATAATATATTATTATATTATAAATTCATAACATCTTATATAATTAAAAACAAAAAAAGTATCCGATAAAAATCACGACGATCGTAATACTTTATAGGTTTAAAAAAAAACTCAATCGGAAACTATATATAATATTATATTATACTAAATACGGATAGCCGTATACGGATGAATCCGGCGATAATAATGGGTTTTGTTTTTCATAAATTTCGATAAATTTCAATCTGATGTCATTAATAATGACACAAGAGGTAATAAAAAATCGGATTTCTCGAAATACCTAAATTACGTTATTAAATATGTATTTATTTACGCAATTGTTCAAAAACACGCGAAAAAGCGTACAAAAATGATCAGCTTCCGAGTGAAACACGACGGGAGACGGGGAGCTTTTGATTTTGTGCGCGTTTTCGCCCGTCATCGCGATTGCGACCAAAAGATTCGGTCCAATCGTCGATTTCTGGAAGCGGATCTCATCGGGTACGTCCGGGAGTTGGTTTTTCAACAGTTTTCCAAATAATTTGCGAAAAATCGATGAAATACTACAACATACCGGCGGCGCAACATTTACGACATACCGGTTTTCGACGAAATCGAATTTCGTTTTCCGCCGCGACTCGAAAAAAATAATAACCGTAGGGACTTAAAATCATCCCCCAATACATACAGGTATGTTCTCGAGAGACTTGTTTGTGCCATTCATATAGGTTTGAAATTTTTGAGTTTCTTTTTTAGTTTATTTTTCTCTCGCGAAATGTCGATAAAACGATTTCGGCGGACTAAATATCTCGTGGAGATTCTACGCGATTTATTTATTTCTAAAAGAACAAAAAAACTCTGTCGGAAAGTTTCAAAAAATTTTCATCGATATAAGAAATTAAATTTTAATCGAATCGGGTATTCCGACGTATAATTTCGATTGAACAATAATATTAGTTTGTTATTGATCTTGGAAAAAAAAAACCCTGATCAATTCTTTCACTAGGAATATTTTATCAAAATCGATATAAAATTGATCGCGAATCCATAAGAACACTTCGTTGGCCCGTCGTATTTATCACGTCCCGAATTTCGTCCTTTTGTGTAATCGGATTAAAACGTTTTCGTTTTTTTTTTTTGTTTGTTTGGATTTCCGTTTATCCGAACGAAACGCATTTGAAAATATCATTTCTTTGTCGCGCGCCCGAGTAAAACGATCGTTTGAAAAACCGAAAGGAAAACAAAAAAAAAAAACCGTAAACGTTTCGAACAAGCCTTTGTCAACAACAACCGTCGCCCGAGCTGTGCGTCTCGTCCTTTTTCCACGTCGAACCGGGATAACGACGTTGTCGTCGAGAGTGAACCGTTTGTTGCAACGTTCACCTGTGCATAATAATATTACTCGCCCGTCGAGCGACGTGAATTATCGCGTCGATACCGTCGAATAAATCATAATATCAAACTATTCGCATAGAATTTATGCGATCGCACGGATCCTCGACGATTATCAACTATAATAATATTATTATGATCGACAATAATAATAATATAATAACAACAATCGTTATTTGTACGACGAAATTAATTACAAAGCCGTGCGCGATACTGCGGCGCGCGCTATTGTATTTTGTTATTGCGCGTTTTCATTCATATTCCGGCACGTAATTTACAAAATGTTATAAACTCGTATTGATTTACGTGCGCCGCGCGGAGATAATATTATAATAATATAGGGTGTTTCATAAAGAACGCAGTTTTCAAAATGGTTGGTAATTTTTTGTTGTTAGATTGGTGGCACTATTCTTTTAATTTCTGTCATCTATGAACGTTGAGGTTTTTAGTGACTGTGTTTTGTGATGGTAATTTTGTTTATTTGTCGTCATGGATAGCGGTATACAATAATTGAGCAACGTGTTTTGTTTATTAAAACACATTATAAACATGGTGAGTGTGTGAATCAACGTCCTATTGATTTTGTGAAAAAAATCATCTTTAGTGACGAGGCACATTTCCATTCAAGTGGATATGTCAATAAACAAAATTGTCGAATTTGGGAAAATGAGAACCCAAGGGCAAGCATGGAAAAACAAATGCATCCACAGCGAGTAATCGGAGTGATCGGCCAATACTTTTTTGAAGATGAACATGGAAATGCAGAAACAGTGAATGGAGATCGTTATCGAAACATGATTTCCAATTTTCTTTCTCACTTAATCACTGGTTTATGTAAACAAACCGCGAACTTTATTGGATCTTAAGCAAGGAATTCAACGAGTTATCAGTGAACTCGATGGGAAAGTCTGTGAAAACGTAGTTTGTAATTTCATGGACCGAGTCACTGTGTGTCGAGCGAGTAGTCATATGCACGATATCGTATTTCACACTTAAACCTCAAGTCATAGTGAAGTAATATATACCATTAATAATGTATTTCTAATAAAATAAAATTGATGTATAGCAAAATTAAAAACCGCGTTCTTTATGAAACACCCTATATAATGTTTGAAAATTATTTTTTTACCATTATCGAATTCGATTAAATAATAATAACGAGGAAAAGAAAAAATTCCTTGTGAATTGTTTTATTTTTTTATTTCCCGTTAGAATTTTACGAGAGAAAAAAAAATTCGATCGTTTCGAAACTTTTGAACTATAATACGCACACCTTTGGTTTTATCGTTGGAACAACTTTTACGCAAAACTTTTGCGATTCTCGTATTTTAATATAGAACGTAAACTGCACGAAGTAGAAATTTCCGCCGTAACGCCGCGGCGCGGCGTTCGGTGCGATAAATCGAGAAAATAAACGTTCTTCGCTGAAAATTTGACGAGCGGAACTTTCTCTCGAACACCGTCGCGACTTTGACTTTTCAAACCGCGTCCTACGCGTACACTATCGACGTGGCAAAACGTTTTAAAGTGTACTGTATTATTATTATCGTCGTACTACAGAAAAATATTATATTACAACTAGCTACTCAATTATTGACGAACGTCAGTTTTACAAAGACAATAAACTCCGTTTCGAAAGAACACAGTCTCACCTAGTTCGGCTACAGCCGATTCAAATATTTACTTTGTGAGCAAACCGCTCGAGCGCGCGTAATATACACACAGTGCAATAGATACGGCGTGAAAACGCATCGAAAAGCTCGATTCGTCGAATGCGTTTCGTGTTTTGAGTCGAGATTAATGCAATTATCGATTGAAACCACGCGCGTTTCGTTCTGCTCATAATGATTTCACGACAATAAACCCGCCGCTCGTCTTATTACCCCGCGAACAATACGACGATAATCGATTATAGTAGATTTAATAACGCGAAGGTCGTACACGAGAGCGCGTACACAATGATAATAATATTTTAAACGCCTGGTGTTTGTTTTGCAACTTATACATTCAGGTCGCCGTGCAATTACGCGAAGAAGAGAGTATAGTCGTCACAAAGAGTAAAAAATAATAATTGCATTCGGATAAAAACTAATTAAAATCGTCTTTTTTTTTTTTATTATTTATATTTATTCTAATGACCTCGGCGGCTCTTCGTCGCTGCAGTTTCTCGTTCCTTCGGAAAAATAATACAGTCGGTTAATTAATTATGTTCGCGGGAATATTCTTCGGCATAGACCAAATACATAATAATAAAACGAATTCGTTTATAATAATAATTGGAGTACGTTGAATAAACGTAAAATATTTGACGACTCGACGAAATACGCATCTAATTAAAATACTCGGAGAAGCGCAAAATACGAAACGGACATTAGAAAACGAAAAAAAATAAATAATAATTATGATAATAATTTCGTTTAAATTCGGCTATTAATTTCTGTTATGATAATAATAAAAAATAGCGTTTTTGTTTTACATTAGAATACACGTTAAATTGTTGAATTTCATAAAAGTTTTTTTTTTTTTCCCCAAACCCTCGAAGTTATATGTCACAACGTGTAATATGCATAATCACACGTACAATTAAGTATTTCAAAAAAAAAAAAAATTGTTTTCGAACTGAAATATTTATTTTTCATCGATTTTAAATACTCTTTTTAGATTCCGAGTGTTTTTTAATTCGTCGTGTCCGTCGTCGTGCACACGCGGATAAGTACTCGAAAAAAAAATTGGTCCGATAAGAAAAAAATATTCCATACTCGTTGATTGATATCGGCCGCCACGCGGTCGTAATGACTTTGTATTTTGTAAATAACATGCATAATAATTATAATATTCATAAGGTACGCGGTGTTTATCGACGTGTAAGATTTATCGTCCTTTACGGATAAACCACCCGAGGTAACGGACTCGGGGCTACCGGCGTTTTCGTCAAGGGTGGGCAGATTTAAATTTCCCGGAATAAAATGTTTATCAAAGAGGCGAGCCGCTCGCGTTATTTTGCTCCGGGCGTTTCGGCCGAACGAACGGCCTCGCGCTTGGAAACGCCCGACATCGGCCGAGATTTTTTTTCAAACCATATCATAATAAATATTAGAAGGAGAATGCGATTAATAATTCTAGCCGTTTGCTTACCGATTCTGAATTCCGTCGACGTTTTCAAGTATGAGACGGTTGCGATGGTCTAACTGAACACTTTCGAAAACGTTGGATGCCCAAAAAAACATGACACGAGATGTAAAAATAAAACGAAATACAAATACGGGCGTACGTTCGTCTGTAATTTATACGGTAAAATAAAAAAAATACCTTATGATGAACTCGACGACGAGGCAAAAAAATGTTCTAAATGCAAAATAAATGGTTCGAAGTTGAATATTTTTTTTTAACGCGAATGAAATTTCGTGTCGAGAAAGTGCTTCGTTTTATAACCGAACAATAAAACAATGCACTTTACCACAAATTCACATTGTACGCGATATAGAATTTAATACTCTAATATATACCGTTTGCCGATCGTCTTATTCGACACAAAATAATAATACAAGTTTAGGTGAAGTTTTGGTTTTTAAATTTACGATCGCGCGTTTACGCGTGTGCGCGAAAAAATGATTGATGATGCAGGTGTTAACAACAACAGCAATAATAATAATAATAATAATAACAATAATAGATAAGAGGCGCGGGCGAAAAGGACCGTTTTACGCACATCTTATAAAAACATTATTATTACTGTGTGCGTTTTAATCGTTTGGACGTCGTCCTTAAACACGCACGTGTCGCGTACAAGGTAAAACCCTTCGGAGAAATCTCACGTATACCTCGGGTACACCTCTCGAACAATAACGGCACCGAGGTTTACGTATTATCGTGTGTCTTTGTGCGCGCGTAAAACGAAAAGATTATTATTTTTTCACGTTTCGTGCGTTTCTTTTTTGCGGGTTATTTATTTATTATGAGGATCTAACGCGCCGTTTCGGAACGTTTTTTTTCTCTCTCTTTATTCATACAAATATGTGTTGTTCGCAGTGCCGAAAAAGTGGCGACCGCGCGTGACATTTCCGCGACGACTACGACATGTTATAGAACGAAATAATATTACGAATCGTTAAAATGAAAACCGATAGATGATACTACAACGGAACGCGCGTAAAATTTTAAACCGATAATACATTTCGGATATCGTTACGATTTTCCAAATAAAACACGGTGTCGCGAACAAAATCTCGATTGCGAACCGCCGCCGCCGCCGTTTCGCGTGGTGCGTCCAAGTGTAAAATTTTGATTTAATTTAAAACTCGTCGGGTACGAAATCCGACGAATGCGTAATATAATATTATTATATTAACGGTGCGAAGTGACGAGTTTATTTCGTAATGTGTTTTCTCGTCGTCGCTCCTCTCCCCCCCCCCCGCCGCTGCCGCCGCGCATGTACGCGATTCGAATATCAAAGACGTAATAATAAACCTGTGCCGTATTTACAAAAACAAAAAAAACAAATAAAAATCGAAGGTTTACCGCACGTTTGCACGCGTCACGATTATTCGCTTTGGTGTAAAACGGATAAAAGTTTGCGTATTCGGTAAAACAATAATTATTTACGTTACGAAACAACAACATAAGTATGAAAATTATTTATGGAAAAAAAAAGAATTTTCAATCCGCCGCCGTTTTGTAAAACCGCACCGCGGACGTTAGTCGTGGCGGGCGATTTAGAATTAAAACTCGGCCGGTAAAATTCAATCGGCAACACTTGGCGCAGTTGATCCCAATATTAAACGAGATTAAATAGAAGATTAATCGGACGCTGCAATTAATCCTCGAAAAGACTATAGTCGGTCGATTTCGTCCTATATTATATATAATATGTACGCGTATCGACACGAGTCCGATTCGCGTAAAATAATCACGTTAAAAGTCAGTTTTTTTTATTTTTTTATTATTGCATATGGCTTAGGAATAGTGGTGAGAAAACACAAAGTTTATAGTTTTAACAATAACAAAAATAAAAATAAAATAATAATAGCGAAAATAATAACAGTGCACGATGTGTTTAAAGGCGAACGTTAGATCCATAGCTTCGTCATCGCCTTTGTGAAGTCCCCTCGATTCCTCCCCAGTTTTATCGTGTTTTTTACAAGGTATTTACAACGATAATTTTATACACGTATCGTACGTGGACAACAACGATCGCGTCGTTTCAGAGACGTGCCGTCGACACTCGAGTCGCGCGTTCATACGATATCTCACGAACACGATATCCGTGTAATTATGTTAATTGATATAATAACAGTGGCGCGTCGTCTTTTTACACTCGCGAAACGAATTAATCTCCGACGTTCAAATATTAGTATTGTGCTCGTACGGCGGCGTTAGAACGCAACGCCTCGACTGTGGGAATTAACTTGTCCGCATAATCTCACGTGTCGTGTACATTATATAATATAGGCTCTGACGCCGGTAAATCTATTTTATTACCGACCGAATAGAGACGTGCGCGCGTTTCCATGTGCGTACACGAAAGTTCCACGTGGTTCACATCGTTAAAGATTATTAATAGACTCATCTATATTGCCGCGCCTTCGAATCCTGTCAAGCGTTTGAAAAAGATATCACCGGCCGAGTCAGATTTAAACTTACACGGATCAGATTTTTTTTTTTTTTGTAATGTTAAAATGTATATTGTTCGTACATACATTACGTTCGATATTATATAATAAGTGTATTTGTGAGTGTATTCGTTGAATAAAAATAATTTTAACAATTTTACGGGTATTTTTTTATTGTTTTTTAGATTAAGTATCTTTTTAGGACGTTTTCGGAGGTTTTTAAGGTGTTTTTTTTTTTTTTTTTATTAGATCAATAAATATGAACGTTTTTTATGGCGTTTTTATAGGCGTTAGGGAATCTATCCAAGTCCGCGGCGGCACTCGCTCTTGATATACGGCTCTTGGAAAAAGTCTGAATCCGATGTGCCGACGACGACTATCACGCGATAGTACATATTATAAAATATTATTATTACTTCGGAAACTTTCTTTTTTCTTTACCCTCCGATTAAATATTTTAAGTTTAAGACGTCGCCGCCGCCGCCGTCGCCGGCACGCAGACCTTTTGTCGGTCGAGACCCTCGTCCGAGAGGAAAACGCTAATAACCATATAACTGGTCCTTGGCGGAATCGTTCCCGGTACCTGCGCGGCGCCGAAATCTATGCTGTTCACTACTAATTACTATTTGAAACTAATGTGCGCGCGGAAAGGCGAGTCTCTCGAGTAATATTATAACAATGAATCGACCGCGGCGGAGTTATCCCGCGATTAAATCGACCTCTGTATAGGAATAAACTATGCGCGCTCGCGGGTACTTGGCGGTCTCGCCGTAATCTAAATTTTCACTATTAATACGCGTATGTGTCGACACTCGGCCAGGCAAAGATGATGACGATAATAATAATAATAACGTGTTGTATAACCGACGACGCGCGCGCGCGCGTGTGCGATGTATTTCGCGGCAAATGGTTAAGATAATATTGTTTTCCACGAGACGCTAATCGGAAATGGTTTGATGATGAAAAAATATTACACCCGATCGTCGCGCGACGGATTTAAATTGGAATATGAATTCGATCGTTTCAAATTGAATAACGAAAACGCGATCGCCCTGTTAACTACGCCATAATATACACCTAGGCTACGGCGGCGGTATATTCGCAATTAGAATTTATTCGACTCGATGAAATCAAATATTACAATATATCACGACCGACTGTTAACAATACCGTGCGATTATCTCGAAACGTCGAGTAATATAATGTAATAATGGTTCGCCCCGAGTTAGGTCATTTGATCGTAAATATTTCTCGTTCCAATGAAAAATAATATTACTATGAGAATGTGTTAAATTGGATTTGGCCACTTACGTTATACGTATCGAAACAAAGATCGTTTTAAAATTAAAGATTATTTGATACTTAAACCCGGCGGGTAGATTCAGCTAGTATATTATATATATAATATGTATTATTAAGCTGGCCGTATGTTTTTAGAACGTTACGTGTTTATAAAATATCATATATTTATGCCGCACCGTGGTAACGGAACCGTGCTAATCAACAACGTCGCGGACAACACGTCATTCATAAACAATCCGAACAATTAATAGATATTCTCTCTCTGTTTCTCTAAATTTACAAAAAAAACACCAGACAGAAATCTATATACACGCGAAGACATCATCGCAATCGACATGCAATATACAAAATGTCAACGATCCAGCGGAGCGTGTTGCCGGCAAGAGGCCAAAATGGTCAGGTGCGCGATGACCGCTCTGGAACAGATGAGGGACATGTTCAGCGCTGTGTTGGGCCCGACGGCGGACGACCCGATGAACTCCACGCGGCAGTCTAAACGAGAGTCGTCCTGCCACCGGTGCCTGATGAGCGACAAATGTCGAATCAACGGATGTCCGTTCCGCGTGACCGGACCGCCACCTAACGTGAGTACGCACCCGTGCGCCGACACTGCCCGTCCGTCGATGAGGGGTTTTTTTTTTCATTGAAAGCTCGCGGGGACAGTGTAATATTAATATGTATCGCCGTTTATATTTAAACTTTATACGCACATACTCGTACGGGTCTGAGATATTCCCGTTCGTTTCGTTTAAAAACGCTTTAAAATGTCGGTCGTCATTCGCACAGTATATCGAGTCGTACGTAACAGTGGCGTCGACCGTTCGTTTCGATAATAATTTTCAAAAAAAAATAATCTACTTAGAATTTCCAACAAAATATCGATTTTGTTCAAATCCGTTTTTCCGTAGTTTTTTTTTTTTATCAATAATTGTAAAACCCGTCATGCGTTCGTCTCGCTCTAAAAGTAGGTAACGCATTACATATATATAATCAATTTTAAGAAAAAAAAATGAAATAAAAATAAAAAAAACTCGACGAAAAACCGAATTCGCTCCTCCGAAGACGCGTCTCATTATTCGGTTTGCACTGTCTAAGGGGGGGGGGAAGTGTCTAATGTAAAAATACCCATCGCGATTGATAATTCGGTTTGCGCGTGTCGCGACAGGCGTTGCGGGAGCTCGTCAAAGCAGAGAAAAGGCGAAAGCTTCAACTCTTAGAAGAAGAAGAAGAGGAAAAGCAAAAGCTTCGCCTCGCCAAAGAAGTGAAAAAGCAAAAGCGTCGCCTCGTCAAAGAAGAGAAAAAGCAAAAGCGTCGCCTCGTCAAAGAAGAGAATGGCTCACGATCGAGTTGTATCCGATTTCATATTTTATCGTCAAAATCAGACGCATCAGAAAAACGAACCTTAACAACTATAAATTATAGAGCGTATTTTACACAGTTAATATTCTGTCCGTTCAACTTTTTAAAACTAAAATATTTATAGTAATTATTGGCTATTGTATTATAGTCGTCACTCCATATTTTAAATTAACTATATAATGAGCATTATGAGAAATATAGTTGAATGAGTTTTATTATGATATGATTTTCTGTGTTTTCGAATTCCATTAACGCGAACAAAATGTTCTGAGGAATAAATTATTTCATATTAACGTAGAGTTTCGTGAATGAGTCGATCGTACGATTCTTAAAACAAAGCGGTTTAATAACGTTCAATAATAAAAGTACCTTCTCAATAATTTACTGATAAATCCGCGTGACTACGACGAAACGCTTACAATAATAGACGAATAAAATATAGATATTATGTTTATAACGTTCTCAGAAAAATCGAAAGCGCAATCGGTTGAAAAAAAAAACTATAGCGCAAACACGACGAACAAATGAACAGAACATATTTCGGACGATACGAACAAAACGAAAACGATAAAGATCGACTAGAGAATATCGACAATTTTCGATGACAAACCGACTTATTTCTTTAATTCATTTTTTTTTGTTACTTAAAACGCGGCTGTATCTATTTCATCGTCACACACGACCGACTACATTTTCGCGAATATTATTTGCGGAATTTCATTTCGCTTTTAATTCGGCTAGAAATTCAAAAAAAAATCGCTTTTCAGAAAATATGCCAAAAAGAATACTACGATCGCGTATTGTCATACTCCGAACGATCCACTGATTAATAAACAGCCTCTGTCGTCTCGCCTCTAAAGCCGCCGCCGATCATATTGTTTCGAGTTGATCGTACGAAACGGAGTTTGCCTTCCAACCGAAAAAAAAACCCATTTTCGAATTGCCACGCGAACAATACACGCCATTGTCGATGTTCTCGACTCCCGCCGATACGATGAGACGCGTACAATAAGTGTGGATGAGCCGAAATCCGCGCGAACAACAATTACAAATCGCGCGTTCTTATACGTTCCGTCGTCGTAAACTTTCGACGATACCGTGGAATCGATTTCTAAACGCATAAAAGGTGTGACAAAAGCCCGGTTTCGGCGTCCGTTTATTATCGACTCTCTCGTCCGAGATCGGTGTTTTCGACGGGATTTTGACGCGTTAAAACGGCGAAAAAAAAATAATAATTTTGATTCGCTACGAAAATTCTACAAACGAGAGGGGAGTTATTATTTTTTTTATCAATATTATTATTCGTGTTTCCGCGAAAAGTTTATTTTTGTTTTTGTTTTTCGTATTCATACGGCCGCCGTAACCCTCGGGGACGTTGGCGTGCCATTGTCGAGTCGTCGCATTTTTCGCAGGAACGCGCACAAAAGAAGATTACGTCGGAAAACGAATGCGTAGTTTTTCGAAAAACACCGAATTCAATTCACCGCCCGTCGACCGACGGCTACGGCGGCGACCGTTTATCCTTATTATTATTATTATTATTCTTTGTTTACAAACACGTTCTCTCTTTGCCTTTGCACGGTGTCCTTTATATTCGGAGAGTAGTGTCAGGAGCCGCCTACATGTTCTTGTTTTGTTTTGCTTTTTATATATCTCATATTATTATAACGCGCGCAGCGTGTTTCCTACAAAGGCGAATGGAATCTTTGTGAATTGTAATTTATTTTCTAATCATTATCGAATATTCTTATCTACATATTATATACATTATTAGACGTTATATTATATTAGATAAAAAAAAAACATTAGAATTTAGCAAAACAATTTCGAGCTCAATTGACCTATTTCAAGGGCTTAACCTTTAGGATAAACTGCACGTTCAATCTCGACAGGCCTATCGCATAATTCTCGGTCGCCGGGACTCAACGCTCGGGTCACATTAAATCGTACGATGTCAAACAACTCGTGGTTCGAGAGAGAGAACGGAAGAGAAGCGACGAAAGGAAGTGAAAAGTCTCATTTTCCGCTAAACTTTGCACTCGAGTGACCCGCGCGTCTTTGACCGATCATCCGGGGCTTCCGCTGAAAAACAATTTTCTCGTTTTTTTTCTCGCGCGCGGAATACATTATTTAGTACGTTAAACGTCAATTTTTTCACCGACGACGACCCGTTCGATTCGTGACAAACGATATTATACGACATTCCTCGGAGGGAAAAAAATCCAAAGCACTTCCGGAAGTTCATACCGATCGATCCGCGCAAGAGTATACAAGGATGCCCGGGGGGGGGGGAGGGGGTCCCTTTGGGCCACGACTCCCTGCGAAATGTCAGGCTCAAATATAGTATTTTATTTACGTCGGCGCAAACGGGGCAGAAGGGGCGCGACTGCCCGAGGCCTCGCGATGAGGCCGACACGTAAAATTATACGTTTACGGTACTTCGTCCGTACCGAAAATAATATTTCTAAACACTACTCCGCCGCTGCGGTCGGACGTCTCGTATAGTGTTTCCGAAACGTCTCTGACTTTTAGCTCGGACGTATCGGTTACGTCCATCTAGCGCGAACAAATCGACGGCATACGAAACACATACGCGCCGAGATAACGTTTTACGCGAACTTGTGCGGATGCCGCGCCGACGACGACGTGAAATTTTCGCCGTTCGAATTTGATTTCCCGTCATTCGTTATTCCGCCCGCGCGACTCGACGATAAACATTGATTTCTGTTTGTTTCCCGAAAACTTTCGTGCCGGCGACGTATAGGCGTATAACTCACCTGTCGCCGGTCGAAACCCGTCGTCGTCGTCTCGGACCGAAACGCGGATCGATCGTTCACCGCCCAAACGTCACATATCAGTATAATATCATATAATATAATCTGCAGTATTCGTCCGAAAACAAACACGACGGCCGCGGGCCGATATTAAATTTTAGTATTCCTTTTCCTTTTTGTAAATATTGAAAGCCCGCGCGACTTTTGTAAACTCCACTTTATTAGTTTCTACGAGGGAAATCGCGCGGAATCATCTCGTGAAACTCGGTTCGAATAAATCCCAAAATTATATTATACGTACGTTTGATAGTAAAATATTGTGTGCGTAAAGTGCCCACTATGTCTATACGAAACGGAAAAACTTTCGCGGTCGAACCGCGTTTTCTGGACGTCCGAGATCGAAAGGCCGACAACAGAGATAAACAGACTACGTTATGAATTAATTACAACAAACGAAATCGTTTGAAATGGAATTTACGAACTATAGACTCTCCGAAAGGAGACAAGAACCCACGACGGTATCACACGATGATATTAATTTTTTTTCATCATTACTTTTAGAACAATATAATTTCTATTATTTAAAGAAAACGTATGATTCGAAAAAAAACATACTTAGTGTGACCTGCGATCGGCGTTATTATTATCATCATCAATGTTTCATTTCGTTTTATAATAAGACATTGTGCATTACGTTAATTCAATAAAATATGTTAACATAATATTATAACAGCTGATCACGCGATTATTATTATTAATGCCCTATTTTCAACCGCTCGTCGGAGGTGTAATTTACACGTGGTGAGCACCGAAAACGTTCGGGGCGAAATTTACAATCGTAAATAAATCGCTGCGGAACCCGACACCCGCAGCCGACGCGTATACATCGGTGTTTTTTAACGACAATGCAATGCGTTCGACATACAAATCGCCATTCGGCTATTACACTCTGTTGTGCCGTGCATTTAATATTATTATGATATTATCGAAGCTGGTTTTTTTTCGATTCGTCGACGCAGACTGCACGTTTGACGACAACCGCGCCGTACTGCGCGACTCGTAATATAGTAACTCGATGCTTAATTATTAGTGCGTACACTACTGAAAATCACACAAAGCAATGCATATTGCATGTTAGAACGTACCGTGTAATTAGAGAGTTCGAGAACTCAAAGTTATTTATTCCTCGTGTCGTACATTAAGCAGACACTATTTCTAAGTATCCTAAGTGCGTCGCGGCGTATGGGATTCGCCATTTCGAGTTACTTATATATCTATGTCTACCGCGCAATATTAGTTTCAAAACGCACACGACGGCCGGTAACGTCGGATGTTTCACTTTATATAAACACGCGTTGTTTCCTATTATTTGTATTTTATTTCGTCCATTTCGACGCTAACTATTTTTTAACAAAACGTCCGTTCGATGGAAAATTATCGCGAAATACGAAAATTGCCGATATCGGCGTGCTAATATACTAAGCAGTGAGCACTATCTGATATGTATAGGACAGTGATCGATTATCATATTGCTGTAAACATTTTAAAATCGAAGAAATGAAAAAGGCGTTTTATTTTTTATTCATATTTACATTTTGAATAGAAACCGTTCACGAAACAGAGTCGGTGAAATAATAAATGCAAATTTACATTTCAATATTATTGTTTTCAACAATAACTTGGCTCCTCTTGGCGTATAGAACAGTACCTATTATAGAGGTTAATTTGGCATTCCGAAAAAAGTTTATGGACAAAAGTATCGATGCTCTTTCTCTGCTCTACCAATTAAATTTTAAAGTTCCCTACTTTCGTATTTCGAGAACACTAGCTCTTTTTTTGTGCCCGTCCGCGGCACTAATTACGGTGGTCGTAACCATCCAATCGACATCAGAACGATGCGCTTGGACGACGAGCACCCTCGCTTATTCTTTTAATTATTTAAATTTGCATTCGTTCCAGTGTTTTTATTTACAAATTTTTTCCTTTCCCCCCCCCCCGCTATTTAATTGGGTACTTGCTATACTGCAGTTAATGAATTTTATATGAAACGATGAATTTCGCACTATGTCGGGCCAAGTCAAATAATAACAATAATATCTGTTATTTGTACAATTCTATATGCAACTATTAATTTGCGTTATTACTAGAAGGTTTATTATAAATTTCATATAATTGTTATTTTTAACAGACTCTATCAAAACAAGGATTTTATCCTTGATAAGACGACGTAGAGAAATATCGATTATATGTGTATAACCTACACTTAAAAATTGTGCTAGAAAAATAAAAATGAAAAAAAAAAAAAACACCATATGATACTCTAAACGTATCATATTTTATACGTATTGGTTTCACAAAGGAAACATCGCATGATATTTCACCAAAAATTTAAAAGTATTTGTAAACATAAATACAATAGAGAAAATCGTCTCAGAGTTATCACGCGTTCTATATATCATATTTTACAGGTTCGAAACGTGCGCGAATCCCACGACCGAGCATTACTTTTGAAACACGATAATACCGGAAACTATACGATACAGATAACGGCGGTTAAGAGTTAGGGTTACAAATTAGCTTTGCGCGAGAGAGCTGCGCGCATTCGTAAACAAACTGATTATACCGCCGTCTGATGATAATTTGGCCGCACGCCAAAATTCTTTTAACACCTTGAACGGACGCCAATATCTTGGAACCGTCTTGAGTATCGAGTACTCATAATACGAACCGCTCTATAGCGCCCCGCCGTTGGCCGAGGTATTCTTTTATTTCAGAAGCGATTCGAAAATCATATCGTTTCGACGAAGCGAATCTTTGAAATAAATCCTATGCGCCCTGTCTCGTGTCGTTTTTATAGAATCGTTTTGTTTATGTTTGTCTTTTTTTTTTCTATTGTAAAATATTTAATAAATAAATAGTCTGTGCGCATTAAAAATACTTTAGGACACGAGGAAATATAATAGTCTAACACGTTTTCACGAGTTTGTATAAAATATGTAGGCAGGTCGTATTATAATAACGGTTGTAAAATATTATTTTTTTTTTATATCCGGCCGAAAACGTGAGCGCGTTTTGAAATTGTTTTTGATCAAACTCCGCGAAAACTTACCGGCAAGATATATCGTTCGTGTTTATTATTAATTTAACCGAACGGAAAAAAAAAAACCGATAGGCAACAAATTTTATCGAGATTTATCGTCACCGTCATTTCCGTTTATAACATTTAATATTTCACACTCTACCACAAAGATAAGTAGGCACTGCGCGAGAGTTTCCAACTCATTGTAACCGCATTTATTGTTTATTATGACGCACCTTTGTTCGACGTGCACGTTTGATCGGAATAAAGTCGCTCGAGAGCTATAAACACGTGTCGTAATCTACTTCGCTGCACTTGAAATGCAGTTATACGTTCGTACAGCCCCGAATAAACAAACAGCATGTTTTGCCCGTTAAATAACATTCAATACTTTCTACTTTTGGTTTAATTTTACTCGATAAAAAATTCAACGGAAACAACATCGGATCGGGCGAGTAAAATATATCACGGCGATATGAAATCGCGTTATTGAAACGGAATAGGCGCGACTTTGAAATAAAAATTACGTTCGCGTTAAATAACGATTGAATTCCCGAAAGTTTTGGCGATTTTATTTTCACAAAATCGTCAGCGGTTACACAACAGAATCGAGTTTTTTTCGAAACAATTACAAAATACCGCGAGCGGCTTTCTGCGAGACTGCGGCCCGTTCAACCCTCCCAACAATCCGGTCCTGCGTTCATACAGCGTAAGAACACGCGACGAACGGTCGCGTTAGTAAAACAATTCTTTTAAATCGAAATATTTCACATTAAAACAGGATTTTCGGTACAACGATTGACAAACAAACCAAAAAATGGACCTAATAATTAAATATCATATTATCGCCTAATAATATATGCTTCGAACACGTTCCGAACACCGGATGAATAAATACCGCCGCGCAAAAGACTATATAATGATACGCTACATATCATTTTCACGAGTCTGAGTCCCGGATGCGTCTATTTCAATCTCACGAACTCTCGCATAACGTCACACAGTCGTCGTCGGTCGGAATAGTATAGTATAGTTCCTGTTTCCACTTTGTACCGCTCTGCGCACGGCACGCCCACGGCGACGACTAACAGAGACTATACAAACTTTCGTATTAAACCCTTTTATTAACAGGCGTTTTTGATGACCCGCGACTCACATTCAGTGGCTACTTGTTACTGCGTTATTAAAGAGAGAGCGGGGGGGGGGGGGCAGTGTGAGATCCGTTAATAGATTTAGTCGAATTTTTTGGGAGGGAAGACTTCAAATTTTAACTAAAACTTGCGATTAAACAGACACGTGCATTCGTATGACCTGATATCGATTTTAAAAATAGACCGAAATGGATCTAGCAAGGGTAGTTTAGAAATAATTGTAAACACTTAAATTGTCGCGATAGTAAATACAATACTATCTTCCGATGGGAGCGGGTTAAGATAAACCACACTTCACTCTTAGGTAAACGTACTAATGTACATTTAAAATGTTTGCACTGTGTTAAATATTCTTCGTGACCGACTCGTGAATAATTCTTGTTAAATTCTTTGTGTTTATTTTTAAACAATGTCTAAAGTTCCCATTTCTAATATTAAAATGTATATTTACATTTTTTTTATTTTCCATAGAACAGAATTTTTTAAAAAATATTGTTGAGCATATTATTACATTTTTGGCTGTATATCGACATCGTTTTAAGGACTTATTTCGTAGTTTTATTATTATAGATTGTTATTCAATAAACTGTATCGTGTTATGATATCGAATTGGTAGAAATGCAAAATTATCTGGAGGGGGAGGTTTGAGAAATATGAGGCTAAGATCCCGTAAGCCTCCCAATCTTCATCCAAATGTATTGATCGAACGTTTTACAGAATATTGTAAAAAAATCATAATACAATAATAATATGATTTACGACTGCCGAAACAGTTTCTTTCTTTTCTTATTTTTTTTCGCCTATTGTCAACCGTATAAAAAACCCGAAACGACATCATATTCAAGAGGCAGAATCGCGGCGGCGGCAAATGCATCTATCTTATTCATATTTCCGTTTTTTTTTTTGACCCGCGAAACGAATTTTTATTCCGAGACGAACGAATATTATTAATATTAACGCGCGATCTTTTATAATCCGACACGATTTTACGTTTCGTATACGTACACAATACACGTGATATAAAATATTAAAAACGAAATTGAATAACACCGACCGTTCAATCTTTACACCAGATTATGTATACACCTTTAAAACAACATTTGAACATCATAAAATGTTTTTAGCCCGAGTCGACCTGTATTTGTTTTTGTTTTTAACTCGTCGAGTTAGTTTAAGTCGAGTTTGAATTCAATAGTTACTTTTCTATTTTCATTGTTTTTTCACCGAATACAACGTACAGGTTACGAGTTAAATGATTAAGAAAATTGATTAAAAATTAATTACATTCGGTTTAAACGCGATATAAATCATATGCGGTTAAAAAAAATGTAAACATAATACTTTATATTTTAATATTTATATTATTTTAAATCGTGGCATAACCGCCTTATTATTATAATATATTCATAGAATGCTGCGTCTCGGCGCTTTAAATTTTAAATCCGTACACGCGTTATGATATATATGACACGAGGAAAACAATTATTTCGACGTGATAACAATTAGAAACAGCTAATAGCACGACACGAATTTTCTTCGCCGTGTCAGAAATTAACGTGAAAAAAATTAATTCTTTAAGCGACTTAACTTTTCAACTCGACAACGTCCGGCCTATAACTTTTGACAATAATATCTAAAACTTCAATATGCGTTTGCCAAAATACGTAATTCTATCGATTCGACTATCGAGTATAATTTAAATTTCGATGAAATGAATTTCGAATTATAGGCTTGACTAATGGATGGACATTTTTCTACGCGTCATATCGAGCGCTCGCATTTTTTTATCATACGGAAACCACGCCCGCGACGTACATTAAGTCAATTTGATATTAATGCTTCTTTTTTTCCCTCCCGTCGTACATACTTAATGATTCGACATTTCTTATTATAAATTTATCATATATATATATATACATAGCTCGATTATAAAAGCGGAGGGTAAAAAAAATTATTAAGGCTAATCGATCATCGGCGAAAATTGCTTTTTTTCCGACCGCACGGATCAACTTACAATTATTATACAACATTCGCTCGAATAAACAGTTTTTAATTATACACTTTGTGAATATCCGACGCCATAACAAACGTTGTTTATTTAAAATGTAATATTTTTACGAGAATTTTTTTTTATTTCCATATATTATTATGTTTTAAATTTATAAGATTACAATCAATGTACAGTGTGAAAATATTTGAGTTCTGCATAATTTCATGAACGTATTTTGCGCGTAACGATTGTGATATACTATAACGCCGGTGTATGTATTAGATTTTACCGACTATACGAAGAAGAAAAAACGTGGGAAAAGAGAAAAAAAAAAACGAAAAACTCGCGTCGTTTCTCGCGGCCGTGACGGATAGCAGCACGTCTTCGCCGTCTGGTCTGCGAGAACGCAATTATCACGATTTCGTGAACGAGCGTCGTGTAAACCTATAATAATAACGCGTCATTATGGTATTATTTTTAAACATTTGAAACGTGTATATTATATATACGCGCGACGCACACGTAGATCGAACTTTAGACGCGATACGGCGTCGTCGAAATCCTCGGCCTCGGAGGAATCCGTCGAAAAGCGTTGTATAAGAGCTTCCACGAAGGACTCGATTTGCATGTAAATCCGCTCTCTGTAGATCGTGTATCGAACGGTTATTTAATCGTCGTATAAACGAATCGACTTGGGGCGCGCGCGTCGATGTTTATTTTAATCAACGGTTCAATCGAAACCACATTATATCGTAATGTGTTTTCGCATTAAATTCGGCGGCAGAGTAGTATTTTTCGAACCGAATGGCGATTTTGTTTCGTAGTAAAAAACACACACGCGTCAGAAAAATATAATTTGAAAAAAAAATGTATAGTCGACGAGCGTGCGACGCCCGTCTTTTTGCAGTGATCGCGCGATTCAAACGCGATAAAACGTCGAAACGGTAATACAGATTCACCCGCAGTTTTGAGCGATAATTCATTTTTATCGCCGGACTCTCGTAATTCACCACACCTGGTCGGCGAACACGATAAAACATAATATACTCCTATCTGATATACAACGATCGGTACAGGATGTTTCAAAACACATTCGTTTAAAACAATATACTATGACGGTTTTGCCTTTTTGGGCTCGTTTTACGCTTTAATTGTATGTTTTTAACAGTCGCATCTATTACAAATTTTTACTCGATTATGTGTTTTTTTTTTTCAAATATTTTACACTCGCGAAGCACAATCGAAATAAAATATCCTATCGCTTTTTTATGAAATAAATATTTTTCTAAGGCGATTTCTATTAACGTAAATAGTTTATCATATTATGGATTATTATTTTATCCGCCGAGATTATCGTCACATTTCCAAACGTTTTCGTAGCATTAAATTCACGGCCCCAGATTATTTATCAATAATATTTTGCATTACGCGCGTAAATCGTCAATATTATGGACTCGCGTTTATCGATATTAGCGAATTCGTGTGATATTACCATCCCGAGCGAGTTTCGCCGAGGTCGTCGCGCGAGAGATATATTATTTCCGAACGTCACAAGAATTCGTTTCGAGCGCGCGGTTTCGACGACGGCGGCGGCGGCGGTACCCGTGGGCCGGCGGAACCGAGTGCCCCCGCGAGAAAGGCGGCGGCGGCGGCTGAGACGTCCGGGGCGCTACGTCCCTGGTACTGGCGGACGCGGGACATGCGCACAGGTGTACGTGCAGGTGGCCCGGCGGGCGGCACACAGGTGAGCGATCGGGCGGCATGAGGTCCTGGTACCGAGAGCCGGTCGAACGCGCGACAGGTGAGTATACGGGCGGCGGCGGCGGCATTGTCGGTGCGCGCCGCCGGCGGAATCCGACGTTTCGAGGAAGGAACAATATAGGCGAAATTCCGACGATTTCAAACACGTCGCCGCGACGCGCTCACCTGGCCGGACGCTACCGCGTGGCACCGGTTTGCACATTATCCGCGGTCCGCCGGTACCAGGGAATCATCGAACGGCAGACGACTCGCGCGCGCGATCGGTCGCGCGATAGATCATCGCCGGGCGCGCAGGTACACCCGGTAATTATCGTCGTCGGTATCGGTGCGTAATCGATACCGTAATGATCCGGTGCCCGAGAACGAGAACGCCGCCGCCGCCGCCGTGAACGCGAGGTGGGCGACGATTTTGTTTGAAGTATCGCGGCGGTCGGTACGGAGTCGATAAACGTAATGTCAAACGATATTATCGTCGATTGATATTATCATTTTACAAGTGTGCGTAAAATACCGAGTGGTCCGAAAGTCAGTTCGCGCTTTTTTATATACATAAAGGGTCTTGGAGACGTTGTCGTCGACGTCGTAACCGTATTCGTAAACTTTTTTTTATTCTGTTTTTTCCATCAACAAGGGTGTTAAATTAAATAAAACATTTCCTAGGTGATCGAAAAGTGAAAAACCTAATGTGTCCGGCGGCCGCCCAAGCTACTAAAGACTTTTAGTCTATAGAAAACAAAGATATAATAATATATTATATTATGTACCTATTCAAATTTTTTAAAATATTCAGAAATACATCATTTCAAAATTTTCCGATTAACCGGGGGACTAAATATTTAACGCTAATAAATATATAAAACGTGTAAAACACACGTGTCAAGTTTGAATCCGGGTATACAACATATTTTATTTTGTGAACGGGAGGGGCAACCCCTCCACTTGTGTCTGCCTTTGCTCGAGACTCATAATAAATTTACCTACTTTTTTCAATCGATATAAAATCTAACAACAAAACGCCGATGTGTGCGTTACTTCACAACGATTTCATATAAAATATTTGAAAGTATTATTTTTGTTTTAATGGTTTAAAAAAATAAAAACGTTCTTTTAAAAAAATACCCAAAACCCATTTAATCGCTTTTGTTATGGACAATGTAATTACAGTAGTCAAACGCGTATTAAGAGGAGAGGTTCATTGTTTTTGTAACCCTTCCGATATTTTAAAATACTTGTCAATGAAATATTGTAATCTTTGGTACCTATCTAAGAGAGATTAAAATAAAATACTCTGTATTTTAATTCGTAATAATTAAATCATCATGTTACGCTGTGAACACAAAAACAAAACGCCGAACGGTCGAATGTATCATTGAAATATATCTTTGAAATGGTTAATTTTGTCATGTGATTTAACGCGAAAGGCTTTTATATCTCAAATTGTAAACAATTATTCGCTAAAAATGATAATTTTTTGGTGAGGAGAAGGGAAAATTTTTCTAGACCCTTCTCAAAATAAAATACTGGCAGTAGTTGCAGTGCGACGATAAATCGTGTGATAGAAATTTGTATTATACCGCGCGGTAACATCCCCGGACGGCGACGACGGCAGACGACGTGACGTCTCGGCCTAACGATTTTTCGTCTATCAATCTATTGTTATACGTTTGCAACGCCCGTTCCCGGGTCGAGGGGTTGCAGGAGGTGCGCGAAATGCTGACGGAAGGTTTTGTGGGTCCTGGGGGGCAGAAAGGAAAACAACATTAAACACACACGGACCAGCAACACGGCACGCGCACGGTTATGCGATTCGGCGGCGGTCGTGGTTTATTAATACTCGCGGATTCTCCGATCTGTATTTTTACGATTAGACGACGAGTGCCTATATACACCCGCAGCAGTACAACGGAAATAATACGCGCACCGGTTATAATTAATGCAAGTCGTAACGCTAATTTGAATATTTGATTACTCGTGCATTTTGCACGAGTAAATGTTTTGAATGATATTATTATTTAACAACGCTGGCGTTTTGAAAAA
The DNA here is from genome assembly GCA_948098885.1 of Drepanosiphum platanoidis. NCBI lineage: Eukaryota > Metazoa > Arthropoda > Insecta > Hemiptera > Aphididae > Drepanosiphum > Drepanosiphum platanoidis. Next base: position 15,912,064 of record OX402534.1, on the reverse strand, counting down.
TAACGTGATAGAGTGCGCTAAATTTTCGCGAAGAATATATATAATATATTAACGTGTGAAATATTAACGAGGATTAAATTATTAAAAATTGATTAGTTTTCCTTAATTTATTCATCTGTCGAACGCTTTTACGTGTAAACAAAAGTAAAAAAAATAAGAATAATATAAAATAAACAAGAATACGACGCGATGCCGTGCACGCATGCGTAGCACAAGCGAACAAGCGCAAAACGCGGAAAATATTAAACGAAAAACTTCACGTTTTCATAATAAGAACGGTTGCGACGCGAAATCCGGTACGTTATTGTGCAGAACACATTTCAAGCATTTTCATACGTTTTATTAAAAACGCATAACTTTTATAAAGCGTATATTTTTTTTTGCTTTCGACGTATCTACTGAGATATGATAATTTTTTTAGATACATTTTATACGACATGTTTTATCTTAAACGTAACAATAGATCAGATGTAATGTGCTGCATTTTTAATTTAAATTTTTTAGTGAGCCGTCAGTTTTGAAACGAAATTTATCACTCGTTCTACGTACATTATTTGAGTTAAATAATAACGTGAACTTGATAAACTATATCGTGAATAAACAATACCGGTTGAGTATTCTCAGTTATTATTTCATAACTTCTTTACTAGTGCACGAGCGACTTTGATTTTAGTTTTATACTCCAATGATACTTTGAACTTTGAAGAGAATTATTAGTTAAAATGTGTTACAACAACTTTACTATGTTTCAAACTAATTAATACATATTTTCAATTCAAAAACTCGTATTGTGTGATATTATTTGTGAACCAAAAGAAAACAAAGAAAATACTGAACGAGTTTCAGAATTGGCGTTAAATAGAAATAATAAAATCGTCCTGTGAACAACAATGTATAAACTGACAAAATACAAACTATCATTAAATCACCACTGTTATACTATAATAATCGTTTTGTCTTTTGATTATGTAAATATCATATTTAGTCACACATTCACATAACACTTGATAAAGATAAATAAACAATTAAAATTAAATAACCCCATCATATACTATTATTATAGTCCAATGAATGAGCATTACGCCATGCCTGTTAAAAACAACTTTTTCGAGAAACATTCGACAGTTGAAAAGAAATTCCAAAAATAAATTAGAAAATAAATCAAAATGTACAATACTGAAAGCTGTATTATTGCAGTTAATATTGTAAGGCGTTGGCGTATATCGAATAGTATAACCGAAACGAACATTGTACCTACGTATTATTTTGACACCGTAAAAATTATTGAATTTTTAGCGCCACGCGAGTGTTTAGAATATAAATTTCTCGAATTCATTCAGAGTATTATTAAACACTCAGGCTCATGAATTCATAAGCAATCCCATACGCATTCAGGATGAAAATTTACATTTTATTTGTATGTCAATATGCTGATGCATTGTACGTGCTCGTGTACTATACTGTAGGTTACCACATTATACTTGACTATTATTTATTATTAACCGTCGTTTTTTATTATTTTTTTTAAATCGAAAGGATTGTATTATTATTTAAATTAGTATGTATCTAAATTTATAATACCTATAAAAAGAGCAGCAGCAAGCGATACCTCTATTGTTAAAAATACGTCGTGAAAAAAATCTAAATTCTCAAAAACAAAACGTCGTTATACCAAATATGTTTATTGACCTCTCCGGATAGCTTATAAGCTTATAACTTATGCGTATAGCTTGAATATTACGTCTATTTTGAATATTATTTTTTACAGTATATTATATCGCGAAAAATTAATAAATAATAATATACATTATTATTATATTATTTACAGACTATAGCTGAAGAATGTCGTTAGATAGGTATATCAGTAGAGTAAATTGTTTTTTAATATATTTTCGATCGGGGCTCACGAGACTCTAAATGTCTAAACTCAGCCCTCGGCGTGGATGTCTTTCGCCAAACTTTCAAAAACTGCGTTGGCATTCACTGGCATCAGATATTATCTGTGATTTTTACTTTATTCGAGAAAAAAAAGAGAGAGAGAGAGAGGAAGAAAGATAGGGGTAAACTATATTATATACGAGAATTCGTATTATTGTACGTGACGTTTACATAATATCACATTTTGATAAATGTGTATAAAACAAAAGCTCCAGAAGGAATGTGAACCGGGAAACGGGAATGGTTGAATAAACGACCCACGCTTACGACTATACCGAGGGATCGTGAGAATTGAGAACTTTTGAATATTTCACTTAACGATTAAAGAAATACAAGGCTTTGTATGAAGAGGGTTGAAAGCTTCATAAAAAAAATTAAAATTAAAAGTCATTCAAATGAAAACGCATTTCGCGTATAACGTATCAAAAAATAAATACCATATGATTTAATTAAAACTTAAGTAAGTGCCTAATGAATTATCATATTAATAAAATTAATACGCGCTTTATTTATTTTTTCTTCAATCATAATTTACCAATTGTAAATAATGTACCCACACTTGTACTTCATTGTGAATTTTATACGAATATAATAACTATTAAATTCGGTGCATATGAAGTTATGTAGTTTATATGACTTTTAAACTTAATTTAAATTTTAAATAAACAATCATTCTGATCCTCGTTGTTTATATAAATTAAAATAACCTTTTCGTGTTTTATACGTGTAAACAAAAACAAAATTGCTATTTATAAACTATTACGACTTAAATGCGCAATTAGTTTATAAAAGATTTATATCGAGTTGAATATTATAATATATATATGTATGTATATGTATTCAATTTACTTTGTTTAAATTGCAGAGTAATAGTCAAAATGAATATAAAATTAGGTTTGGAATAGTTTGAAGTAAGGATAGCGGGAAAAACTTTTGTCAGAAGTGCGCAGAAGATTAAAACGGATAAGATGAATAGAAATTCGTGTGGAAAACAAAAGGTCTGAGAAACAATTAACGAGTAGATATATTCATTGAAATCGCTCGGGAAAAGCATTAAAGTTTGTTTTAAGATGGATTAAGGAAATTAGACAGAAATTAATTTACTCGACGTATTGGCGCTAATGAATAGCTTTGGAGGTAAATGATTATAACGAATAAAATTTAGTAAATGTTTTGTTAAAAGTTCGATTAAAAATTTCAAAAGGTATACGGTATGCGTTCAAGAATATTGATAGATCAATAAAAATAAAACCAGTGATGGTTATAAAGCTATATAGCAAACCAGGCGTTTTGTGTAGGCAATATTTGAGAATAATTCAATGTGGGGAAAAGTACGTTGTTTATCATGTCAAGTGTATTTGAGTTCAATGGAAAAAAATAAATAGGTAAAGAATTTAATTTGAACTCGGCGATACATTTTTATTTTTGAATACTTAATTTTAAAAATGGCGAAAATTAGTTCAAAAATTACACTTTTAAAATATAGTTTTATATATAAACAGATATACACACGTTCCTAACGAAAGTTATGCGACATTTGAATGAATGAAGTATTTTACCCCTAATTTTTCCAAGTTTTATACCTACATTTAGATAAAGTGTAATATAATTTATTTTTCACAGAAAAAAAGAAGTATAACTTTTTTTTTATCAATACCTAATAAATGTTTTATAAATACAGTATAATTATTATCATATACCTATATACTACTACTATATAGTATATATAATATACCTATATTTATTGTATTTTGTACACAAATTAAATAATATATTAAGCTCTTTTTCGAATACATTATGTTCTATGCAGTGTATAATATTTTACTTTCCGGTTGGATTTTATTCAATCTTATTGTATAATTCATATAATGTTAACAAGAATGTAAAACGTACTCATAATACAATATTATAATAATATGTACCTATATAGAATGTCTGGTACTTGAATTTACGCTGAAGTCATACAGTCTACGTTCGTCTACATTTTTACGCCGCATAATATTATGTTATCTACGTGCATACAGGGTGATCTTATGAAAAGTAACTTTAGCTACACCTCAGATAGTATTCGTCGTGTTAGTTTTGTTTCTTTAGAAATTATAGGTAACACGTATCAATATAAATTTTTTTCCCTAGTTAATTAAAACAGTTTAATCCTTTTATCGTAAGTATTAATATATTATCGACAAAGAATTTTTAAACGGTGAACTGCGTAATCAGTGTTTAGAAACAATAAGTGTATATTCAGATAATCAGTGTAATGTGTTTACCTATACATATTATGTAATGTGTAAACCTATGGATTATATATTTTTTAAATATGATAGTGCATAACACGTATAAAATATTAACTTGAACGGGAGCGAATTAAAACGTTTAATGTTCCAAACGCTTTTTTTTTGGTTTAAAATTTAAATAATTTTGAAAGAGAATATTTCTCTGAATATTTTGATATGCATTAATCTGATTTCAGACTAATGGTTTATTAATTATAATTGTTCAAAGTTTTAATATGAAGAGTAGAGAAGGGATTTTGGAAAATAGATTATACTTTTCCCTATTCCTTCAATTTAAACTTTTTATCATTTTAATTATTAAACTGTTACTTCAGTATTGTATGTTTAAAATATGATTAATATTTAAAATATCTGAAAACACATTACCTTTGAGAGTAAGTACGCTTTATTTTCAAATAATAGTATAAAGTAGACGAGAATAGAAGTACAATATTATAGGAGTCAAAAATGAAAAAAAACAAAAATTAGATAGATACGTTTCCGGATGAGTAGGTCGGTTTGCTTCAAAAAGATCACTCTGTATATTGCAGTCAAATGGAAAGTAGGTAAAATGGCATTTCTGCAAGAGACACTTTAATAGTCAGCATTTTTTTATTTTTATTTTTATAACGCTATTGAATTACAAAATAAGGGCATACAATTGAAATTATTTTTATACCAACGCCTTTAAAGTATTAAATCTACAACGAAAAATGCTATTTTTAAATGACTTATAAGTATAATGTTAGGATTGAAGCCAATTAAAGTCACATCGGTGTAAATAATTAATAAACAATATTGTTTTCAGGGAAATTTATTTTAGTCGCAGAGATCGTCACATGAATAGAAATTTGAGACGATCAAAAATGATTTTTGTCTACAAAACGATATAATTTATAGTTTGGATAACATTTTATAGAACATAGGCATCGTCTAGTGTTCAATTTTTTCTAGACATGGATGAATCCACTAAAATAAATAGCCCTCCGAGTAATATATATGTATATTTACCATACTAACCTACATGAGTTCACTACTATTCTAGACATGCATTAACTAAAGTAAATATTTGTAAATAAGTTATTAGGAATTCTAAAATATTTTCAAATATGTGTAACACATACCTCTATGTAATGTAAATGTAAGTTTGAATTATACAAATTCATGTAAATTCAAGTCATCGTATAGAGCTGTTTATATTTAAAAACCTTATTGTTAGCTCTAATTGACACTTGTCGAAAATATTATTAATTCCTGTTTTTATTTTTTTGCCATAACAATATTAAAAACTTTTACAAGATATACATCCAGTATTTATTAAAATAAAATATGTTACTTTGATGATAAAAATAAAAATCACAGTCCAAAAAGTGAAATAATGTCGTTCGGCTCGATCAAGCGTAATGAAAATATAAAATAAAATTATATTATATTTTTATTAAAAATCTCCAGATGTGTGGACTAAAAATGTTATAAAATATACTGTACGCTGTTTTTATCTTGGAATATTTCATTTGAATATTTTAAAATGGAACATAATATTAATATTATAAATATTGGCCTTGAGGCGTTAATTTACTTAAATAAATATGTATAATCGATATAGATTCAATTTTTAGTTTGATTTATTGTTGAAATGTAATATTTTGAAATGAAATGTTGTTCGATAAAATTATAAATTTAAATTATGTTTGATTTCGAATTTAGAAGATAAATTTAAATGTAAGTTGTATAATACATATATATTAAATTATTATTATTGGAGTTCTCCGTGATGTGATTTAAATTTTCGTTTAAATTAAACAAACAATACAAAATCTTTATTGAATTAAAATTTATAACTATTACAGTTGGGATTAATACATATACAATAAACAAAATTAAATACGCAAAAAAACAAGTGAAATAAGTATTGTGGTTTATAAAATATGTGACGAAAAATTGAATTTTTAATTAAATTTAATATACAATTATCTTTTAAAATTATTCAGAGGAAACAACTATATCAAATACTTATTTTTATACTATTTTAAAATTTCAAATACAAAAATAATTAAATTCAGAGGTCATTAAAATATAACATAACCAAGTATATCGAGTTCTTTATTTAAATAAAAAATATGACTTATTTTGTTTTGACCTACCAAATTATAATTATTAGTTTAAATGTGGGCCCCCACACGAACCTGTTCAGTGGAGCCTATTATCTTTTCATAGAAATAAACCAATAATAATAATAATAAATAAAAATAAATGGAATAAAATGTACATTCTTTAAATGTTATTTATTTATTAGAATAAATTAGAATAAAAGTTACTAAAAAGTTAAAATTAAAAATTAGAACTATTCTTAAATATTATATTTTGATTCAATAATGCAATGATAATATAAGAAGCAACAAAACAATGTGTGTTTAAATATACATACTCTATTGAAAAATAGTTTTATTAACCAAAATATGATTTTTTTTTGTATATTTAATATAATTTAATTTAGAAGAATATTGTGAGATGACAAAATTCAAAGCCCCATTAAAATGTAGAGCCCGTTTCGGGTGAATTGATGACAATAATTAATAAAAAAGAAATCGAATCTTTGACGTCTATAAACCGTACAATTTATTCCAACACTAGAATAAATTTGCACTGTAGAGTTCAACTCAGAACAAAAAAAAAATAATTCAATACAAAGACAGACGTGTAAAAAAAGTTCTAAAAAATTATATTCTGAGAATTTTCTCATTCAAGCAGTCATGCGTGTTATCAATTACCCAGGTACACAATCAAAATATTTGTTATGAAAAGCTGGGAGTTTTTTAATTACTATTTATTCAAATAGGTAGTAAGTTTTCTATTGACACGAAGTTGTATGACAACCATTGTACGGACGAAGTATCGTTTTTAATCAAAACAAAACGAATAGTTAAATCAACCAAATAGGCATATATATTTATATACAAGATTTTATAATGGACCCGGGTGGTTAATGTAGATATTTATTTGAGAAATTTAATTATACAGTTAAATTACTTTAACTGTTTTATATTTCTTTAAGAAATGTGCTTTCAGAAGTTTTCTAACCTCATAGACAAAACTTTAACGACTAATTTGTGTTAAATTGACTATAATCATTTTTTTTCCTCGTTATCTTAGGGTAACAATGTCACAATGATTATATCACGCTGTCCCAATAAAGTTTTAACGAGACGCGTGTTGTCCTGTTTTTACCAGAAATACCGTATCCCCCCTTTAATAATCATCTGTGCATTTTTATTAAATTTGGACGGATGAAATTGTCATTTTGAAACATTCAAAATTATTCATCGGACAAAAATATTAATATAAGATTTTCATACTTGGGCAAACGTTCAAGAAGTGTAACATATTTGTTTAAAAATAAAAGAATATCAATCCGGAGCGGAACGCGAATGAAGATAAATTATTTGATGAATATACTCGTAGTCACGTAATGAAAATTAAAATCGTAGAGAAATAGAAAAAAAATCGAAGGAAGTAATTGGTGTGTGGTAGGTAGTCTATTCAGTGATGTATTAAGAGGTATACGGCCTAACAAATCTAACAGAATATCCATCGGATATTTAGATCTTACTGGAACGAACAAATTCAGTTATTCTAATAATTATTTAATTTCAATTATTGTGTATTGTATAGTGTAAAATAGAAAGTATACGTTTCTCGAACGTTTTTAAATATAATATTTCATGATAAATAATTTACATTCCAAACAGTACAAACGGTATTTCAAAATATACCCTCCCTTGACACGGTATAATGTGTGTATCCCTCTTGCTAACAACAGACTCATATTTTTTTATTTTCTTAACATGTTTAGTGTTTATCCCCTATATATAAACTACTTATATGAAAATAGTGTACGTGACAGGTACTCACGGGATTTCCGTCGTTTTTTTGGTGCTTTCTAGGCCGAATTTATTGTTCGATCTCCGCCGCCGTTCACTACCTCACATACGCACTCAACGTGTGCTTACGTTTTTATTTCCGTCTCGTGTCGTATCGTTACGACGACGCAACGGTTCGGTCCGCAACGAAAAACAATCGCACAGTGCACACAAACAATTTGTTCGAACGACCGACAAGAATCGACATCACGACGACGACAACGACAAGGACGAGAGGCTGCCGGCGATGGCCTATTGAAATGTCGGAAACGCACCGTGTTGTAAAGACGCCTTCACAGCTCACCGTGAAACGCGAAACGTGATAAACTGATAATTAACTAGATTTGATTATGTTATTTTTCTGAAAATAATCTGGTAGAGGTATATAATCACACTATACCGTTAATATTTGTAGGTTAAGTTGAAAATTTAAAATTACAGCATGTGAAGTTCAGTTTTCAAAGAATAGATAAATAATATTATAACAGACGGCACTACAATAATCTACGATTTAAATAATATTAAAACATTAAAAATTGATAATCATATTATCATAACCATATGGTGAACTCGCGGTCTCCGAGTAGGATTGAACTCAATTAAACGATATACGCGGTATAAGTAAGATATTGACAACGAAAATTACGGTTAACCTAATGGTTCCGACCTAGCACGGGACTAGAATATTTTCCCAGATATCACGTTTCGCAGTAAGCCGAGAAGGCGCGCGGAGAGGCGTGTGCGCGTCGCGTGGTTTCCGATGATTATCTTTGTGTCACGCGCCAAAGGTAAAATGCGCGCGGCGCGTCGGTTTCGCGATATTTCATTTCGTATACCTTATCAATCAACTACAGCTATCATCGATTATCAATTAAGTGTTTTCATTATACATATTTCCATTGAAATGATTATTTTTTTCGATTATTTCATATTTTCTCCATATAATATGTATATAATATATTTGTAAATTTAAAATAAGAGAATAATAATAATATAATTGTTACGAATAGTAGATACGATAAATATACGAAATCGAATTTGCATTCTTCAAATAGGTACGCCCCTGTTGGTTCACACAAAGTGGACATTCTGCGCGCTTTTATCGTGTAATACATTGATTGTATTGATTCAAAAACATTGCTGACTACAAGCACTACTAATTTTGGTACGAATAATACTGTTTTTTTACCAATGACGTGGGGCGTGAGTACGGCAGCTGTAGAACGCGAAGCGTTATACTAACATAATACGACGGGCTAAAATTTTATAATTCCTCTAGTATCACAGCAGAGTGCAAATGGTAATTCGACTTCGAGATAAATTAACATTTATATAATGTTTTTGTTCTAAATGAAATATGCATGTAAACAACAAAGTTAGTTTCACGAAACGAAATGGGTGGGACACTGTTTGAAAATAGGAAAGACGATGAACTCAAGACCACAATTTTGAAATGTTTTTGTTTTTTACTCAAACTTAATGAGCAATAACGTTTAATAAATTATAATAATATATATTAATAAATTTTTCTCATTACTATATAAGTGTATGTAAAAATATACATAGTATTTAAGTATTTACACGTTAAAGAAAAAACTAACTATTCTAAATGGCTCGAGTTAATAATATGAGCTACGACTGCAGAAAAATATATTATGATAGTTAATTACTTTTGTTCAATGTTAGCAAGCGACCGTGTACTTTAAAAACTAAATTATTATAGTCGGTTTTTTTTTTATTTGTGAGCGATTGAAGTTAAAGTATACATTATGGAAAAAAATTACAAACTTTGCTTAGTTTCAAAAGACGATAAAATGCAGGTTATTATGATAGTTTTATACACATACAACATTTATATTTACCGGTATCAAAGTATCTAAATTTGTTTAATGCTTATTTACTATTTAGTATTTACACACGAAATCCCGAGTCCACATCTCCATCTCGGCAATTAGGATAGGATATTATGGGCCAACCGTGTTATATTTGATTAGGATTTTAATCGTGGCATGCACAATTCTGATAAATATAACCAAATAAATATTTGACGCAATTTCCGCTTGTGAATCCTCTCTAATCACAATTAATGCATTATAATATAAACTAGACTTTTTACTATTTATTAACACAGTAATTTATTCAATAATACCGGGCATACCTAACTCCACCAGTTGACAGGAAAATATATCAAATTAAACGACGGATAAATTTAAATATTTTTTGTTTTTGTACCAAATCGTCAGAAGTCAATTAAGATTTGTCGGGTAAATATGAAGAGGTACTTGTATAATAATATTTTAATAATAATAAAATAATGAAATAAATATTTCTAATATCATTGAATCAAAAAATAATTTAATCATATATACTTAAAAGAACATACTAGTTTTTATGTTTTATGCAAGTATTTAATGTGTATTTTATTATGTAAAAGATAATTGAAAGTTATAATTAAAAAAAAACACCACATTTCAATACTGAATATCACTGATGCAATTTTAGTAAAATGAAGTGATTTTGATCTTCAGTATTAACTATACATTTACATAATACAAATATTGAGAATATTAAAATCTGTCTCCAAACAATTTTCATTTAAAGTTAATAATGTAGAATTGGGAGCACCACTTATTTTTAAATAACAAAATGTGAAAATTTCAGTCCTTAATAAGTTAATCAATGTATATGAAACACAAGGTCATATAATATATATATATATTTTTTTATTGTTGACTGAATTTTTTAATAATATTGACCTACAAACAGTGGTTGAATTAGAAAAAAAATAAGGACGGATTCTAAGCTAACAAATAGCGTTTCAAAGCGCACAAATTTAAAAGTAATCCGTGGGGGACTTTGTTCCCCACACCCCCAAGTTATATCTACAATGTATATCATTAATATTCAATGGTTAACACAGATACCTGGCTGATATAAATTTAATACAATAATACAAAATAATAATTGTTCTTTACTTTTATTAACCTACCGACATAGCAACAGTCTGCCAAATTTAAATTTAAATACAAAACTAAAAAGCTGTAATTATAGTTCCAAAATAAAATTTATTATTTTACTTATTATTTTAATCCTATTTTAATTCTAATGATTAACTTTCAATTTAAAATAATTCAATAATTTTACTGTTTCTGAAAAATATTAAATTTAATATTTACAGATTTGAAATGTTAAACTTTTTTATTAATATTTTCTTTTTCAATATTAATTGGACTATTTTAAATTAATGAATAGATGAAAGAAATATGCGTACATGTTAAAAATGACAAAATATGCAAAATTAAACTTAATATTTAGGATCTATTTATTATAACTCAGGCTTAAAGCTTATCTAAACTCTTAGACTCTCTCTAGACTGAAAAACATGCAAATGCATAAAAATCCAGGCCCTAATAAATTTAATAATTTAAAATATGTATATTAGTTCCTGGGAAAATGAAATTCATTAAAAATTAATATAAAAATGTCCACACAGGTAGTTGAACATTTTATACCTAAACAAAATAAACAAAATATTTTTGATTCTACTGCAGGTAAACTATTTTAAATTCATTACATTTTCTAAAAATAATAATGTAATAATTGTGTTGCTAAATTTTGTGATGTTGTATTACTTGTATTAATGCCTATTTATTTATTATATTGATGTACCCTATCTCAAGATTCAGAATTAAATATTACAAATAATGGATTACTCCTGTCTCCTGGATACCTAAACCTGAGATTCAATCTGAGATAATTTATTGGATATACATGATTCTACTTCAGGTAAATTAATTAAAAAACATTACATTTTCTATGTTGTTGATGTATAATAATTTAGTAAAATATATATTAAATACAACTGGCTAAAATATACACAATTAACAATGTAAAATAAATACATAATAAAACTATAATTTTTGTATTCAAAACTGTGTATTACAAACCAAAATTTCAATATTACAGGCCAAGTTTTTATTTTATTACCTATATGTTTTTCATACATTGTTAATTTTGAATATTCTAGATTGTTTTTAATTAATTTAAGACTTAATATATTAAATTATTATATTTTTATTCATTTATGAGTTTCTATTTACCTATGACAATTGTTTTGTTTTTTATTTTTTACTATATAAAATAATACTAATTTATAGTAGATAATATGTTTATATTACCTACTTGCTGTCAATTTTTACTAAAGTGCAATGTGCAAGTCTGGATTGAATAAATATATAGGCTGGGTTAGATTATATTATTAATAAGCACTGACTGTAAAAAGTATAATGTAATTACTAATTATAAATTTATCTTTGGTTTCATTGAATATTAAATGAATAGGTATCTATTTTAAAATATAAGTACCAATTATATTGGTGATTAATTATTTTTTACTTCATATTATTAGGTTTTACTGTTTTAGTATGCATAATAATTATCCAACCGACAGAATACATTTTGAAGGAAATATTAAGAGCAATCTATATTTATTAAAAGATGTATTTTATCATATGGACACCTTATAGACCAGATATTATTGTTTTTCACCTGAAAAGCGCCTAGATTTGCTACTCAATAATGTTTTTGAATGAACACTATTGTATAATAGTTTATGTATATTATTGTAAAAACATAAATTATAGGCCCTCCCTTCAAAACGACACTAGGGCCCAATTCAGCCCAGTCGTGCACTCGGACGAACAGCGTAAATTTTTACTAGTGTGGACCCAAGATACGTAAAACATGTAGTTCCATCCGCCGCGGATGTTATTTAAGCTGTGCCAAATCCGCATTACCAACACTATAACGAACGACTTTGCGATTCAGCGCGGGCGATAGGAGACGATCGGATAAATAAACATATGACTATAAGAGTGTGCGTACCTAATATAGACGACTTGGCGACGAACGCGACGCGCGTAATGGATTTTATCCGTTTTCGTTATTAATTAATATTATTGTATTGACGACAACGCGCAATTTATCAGTTCCAACGCGCGTTGTGTAACAGTGGTTTAATAATACATATATAATAATAATAAGTTTTGCATAACGCGTCGGTGGGTCTTACTTATTTATTACATCGATATAATATTATAATATATTATCACTAACCTCGGGCCGTCGTCGAATCCATTGACGACCGTTTTCATTCGGCGGGTCCAAAACATTTCACAACGTATTTCATGCTGGTACACTCGAATAAAAATACACCACGGAACGATTATTCACTACTCGCGCGAACCACGATATTACCATAATTCGTTTGTTTATGGCGGACGGTAAAATTCACAAGCCGTTTTGGCGAACGGCGGCGGCGGCGGCGGCGGCGCGGCTCCGCGACCGAGACGGAAAATATACTTAACACCGAATATCGATAGTACAAACGGCGGCGATCGCACCGACCACGGTGAATACGATACGAAACGACGACGTCAAAAAACGCACACTCGAAGCCTTTACCGGCTACGATTAGACGTCGTCCGGGCCTCGACGGAATCGTTAAAAATCCGAAGGCGACGGCCATTACACTCGCGTAATGGATCGCGCGCCGGACGCGACGGCGGCGGCGGCGATACGATAGGAAAAATACGGTGAACACCGAATATGCCGACGGTACGGTAGTAAATTAAACGACGAAATAATTTGGTTCTACCCACGCGACCGCCGTGAGACGTGCGATTATTCGTCGATAATTACTATTACCATCGGCCGCGAAAAGAAAATTGTAGAAACCGTGAAACGAGACTATGGCGGTCGGCATAAAATCTCGAAACACGGACCCGTTCGGAGAAGCCCACCACATACACGCGAACCGACGAAGACTGATGGGACAACGGAAAGGAAATCCCCACGTCGTCGGCCGTTAAAACGGTTGAAACTAACAAGCCAATGAGAATAATTATTCACGAATCATGGAAAGTGATTGTTTTCGTAACGGTTTTTTGTTTACCGAGAATCGTTACCGCGGTATCCGGAATTCCGTCCGCGGCGCGGGCCCCGTCCCCCCTCCGTCACTGCGGCCACGCGGCCACGCTAATATAGACCTGGCGTCGCATTCCTCATTCGCTCGACCGAGTGGCCGTCGAGTTCACTACTACTATACTCGCTACTCGGCGCTCGGGCTCGCCCGGTGGATTAATAGGCATATAATATAATAATAATAAGTTTTGCTTTTGCATAACACGTCGGTGGGTCGTACTTATTTATTACATCGATATAATATTACAATATATTATCACTAACCTCGGGCCGTCGTCGAATCCATTGACGACCGTTTTCATTCGGCGGGTCCAAAACATTTCACAACGTATTTCATGCTGGTACACTCGAATAAAAATACACCACGGAACGATTATTCACTACTCGCGCGAACCACGATATTACCATAATTCGTTTGTTTATGGCGGACGGTAAAATTCACAAGCCGTTTTGGCGAACGGCGGCGGCAGCGGCGGCGGCGGCGCGGCTCCGCGACCGAGACGGAAAATATACTTAACACCGAATATCGATAGTACAAACGGCGGCGATCGCACCGATCACGGTGAATACGATACGAAACGACGACGTCAAAAAACGCACACTCGAAGCCTTTACCGGCTTGGATTAGACGTCGTCCGGGCCTCGACGGAATCGTTGAAAATCCGAAGGCGACGGCCATTACACTCGCGTAATGGATCGCGCGCCGGACGCGACGGCGGCGGCGGCGATACGATAGGAAAAATACGGTGAACACCGAATATGCCGACGGTACGGTAGTAAATTAAACGACGAAATAATTTGGTTCTACCCACGCGACCGCCGTGAGACGTGCGATTATTCGTCGATAATTACTATTACCATCGGCCGCGAAAAGAAAATTGTAGAAATCGTGAAACGAGACTATGGCGGTCGGCATAAAATCTCGAAACACGGACCCGTTCGGAGAAGCCCACCACATACACGCGAACCGACGAAGACTGATGGGACAACGGAAAGGAAATCCCCACGTCGTCGGCCGTTAAAACGGTTGAAACTAACAAGCCAATGAGAATAATTATTCACGAATCATGGAAAGTGATTGTTTTCGTAACGGTTTTTTGTTTACCGAGAATCGTTACCGCGGTATCCGGAGTTCCGTCCACGGCGTGGGCCCCGTCCCCCTCTCCGTCACTGCGGCCACGCGGCCACGCTAATATAGACCTGGCGTCGCATTCCTCATTCGCTCGACCGAGTGGCCGTCGAATTCACTACTACTATACTCGCTACTCGGCGCTCGGGCTCGCCCGGTGGATTAATAGGCATATAATATAATAATAATAAGTTTTGCTTTTGCATAACACGTCGGTGGGTCGTACTTATTTATTACATCGATATAATATTATAATATATTATCACTAACCTCGGGCCGTCGTCGAATCCATTGACGACCGTTTTCATTCGGCGGGTCCAAAACATTTCACAACGTATTTCATGTTGGTACACTCGAATAAAAATACACCACGGAACGATTATTCACTACTCGCGCGAACCACGATATTACCATAATTCGTTTGTTTATGGCGGACGGTAAAATTCACAAGCCGTTTTGGCGAACGGCGGCGACGGCGGCGGCGGCGCGGCTCCGCGACCGAGACGGAAAATATACTTAACACCGAATATCGATAGTACAAACGGCGGCGATCGCACCGACCACGGTGAATACGATACGAAACGACGACGTCAAAAAACGCACACTCGAAGCCTTTACCGGCTTGGATTAGACGTCGTCCGGGCCTCGACGGAATCGTTGAAAATCCGAAGGCGACGGCCATTACACTCGCGTAATGGATCGCGCGCCGGACGCGACGGCGGCGGCGGCGATACGATAGGAAAAATACGGTGAACACCGAATATGCCGACGGTACGGTAGTAAATTAAACGACAAATAATTTGGTTCTACCCACGCGACCGCCGTGAGACGTGCGATTATTCGTCGATAATTACTATTACCATCGGCCGCGAAAAGAAAATTGTAGAAACCGTGAAACGAGACTATGGCGGTCGGCGTAAAATCTCGAAACACGGACCCGTTCGGAGAAGCCCACCACATACACGCGAACCGACGAAGACTGATGGGACAACGGAAAGGAAATCCCCACGTCGTCGGCCGTTAAAACGGTTGAAACTAACAAGCCAATGAGAATAATTATTCACGAATCATGGAAAGTGATTGTTTTCGTAACGGTATTTTGTTTACCGAGAATCGTTACCGCGGTATCCGGAATTCCGTCCGCGGCGCGGGCCCCGTCCCCCCCTCCGTCACTGCGGCCACGCGGCCACGCTAATATAGACCTGGCGTCGCATTCCTCATTCGCTCGACCGAGTGGCCGTCGAATTCATTGCTACTATACTCGCTACTCGGCGCTCGGGCTCGCCCGGTGGATTAATAGGCATATAATATAATAATAATAAGTTTTGCTTTTGCATAACACGTCGGTGGGTCGTACTTATTTATTACATCGATATAATATTATAATATATTATCTATCACTAACCTCGGGCCGTCGTCGACTGCATTGACGACCGTTTTCATTCGGCGGGTCCGAAACATTTCACAACGTATTTCGTGCTGGTACATTCGAATAAAAACACCACGACGACGCGGGCAAACACGCCGGAACGATTATTTCACTATTCGCGCGAACCACGGATATTACTATGAAACGTTTGTTTTTGGCGGACGGTAAAATTCACAAGCCGTTTTGGCGAACGGCGGCGGCGCGGCGGCGCACCGCGAACGCGACCGAAACGGAAAATACGCTAAACATCGATAGTACGGTAGTTATTAAGCGACAAATAATATGGTTCCACCCACGCGACCGCCGTGAGACGTGCGATTATTCGTCGATAATTACTATTACCATCGCCGCGAAATGAAAATTTTGAAATCGTGAAACGAGATTCGATGGCGGTCGGCATAAAATTCTCGAACACGGACCCGTTCGGACAATCACAATACGTACGCGCGAACCGACGAAGACTGAAACAAAGGGAAGAAAATCCCAGCCTCCCCGCGTCGGCCGAGACGAACAGCCAATGAGAAGTTACGAATTCATGGGAATTCATGGAAAGTCATTTTTTTTGTAACGGTCGTTTTCCGAAAACCATTACCGTGGTATCCGGATTCCCGTTCGCGGCGCGCGACCGCGGCCACACGGCCACGGCGGCGGCGGAACATTTACGATTCTCTTTCCATCGCGTTTTCGTACGCTATCCGGTCGCGGTACTCGCCATCGCGCAATCGAAAACACTCGCACTCGCGATTTGCATTCAAACCACCGCGATGAAAAAAACGGAAAACGACGACGACGACGACGACGACACGGACAACGGCAACGCGACGCAGTGAGAATGCGACGCCGTGGTACCAGACGCGGCCGTTGAAGACACGGCCGTGGTCGTTTGAGGTAACGGTCGCCTGTATACCTTGGTAACGTCCGTCGAGCCGAGTACGAGCGGATTCACGCACTTCGCCGCGGACATGTAGTTCGACCGAATTGCACGCGGTTTAATTATTACGGTACATCGAGTGGTAACTGGCAATTTCAAATAATATTCGACTGTGATTGGTCGTGTGTTCACCGGTTTTCTGTTCTATCGCGGCCATTTTCGCAAAATTATGTAACGTACGAACATAAGCGTGCGTGCGCGGGGAGGTGTACGTATTGGTAACTTGTCGATTTTATTTAAACTACTGATATTTAGTTCGAATAGGCGATTTTTTCCATTTTCAATCCTTTTACCACTTTTGACCTTCTACAAAGTATTAGAAAACTTGACGAAAAAAAGATAAATGAAATCGGTAAAGGCGTTCTCGAGTGACAATAGGGATTCATTATATAATATATATATATATATATTATTGACGGACGCTGCGTTCCCCGCGTCCCTCGATGAATGAAAAAAAAATAAAGGGGTACGCTATAATTTGAAAAAAACTGTAGAGTAGCTCCCCCGCCCCGTGCGTGTCAAAATTTATGAACTTTTAATTTGAAAAACTTCTAAACATTCGATCCTCGACGGTACAGCGGCGTTATTGCGATTGACGCACGATCGGTGACGGTGGACGAAAAAAGACGTCGTCGGTTTGTTTCGTTCGGTCTGCCCCGGCGGATATTTTCGCGGTGGGCCGCCGCCGATTCGGACACGTCCTACGCGGGTGTTGTTTACCTGTGCGCGTGCACGTTTCGGCGAGGGAGGAAGAACAATATGCGCGCGTATAGTTATAGAAAAGTGAGAAAAAAAAAAAAAAATGATATCGGGTGACGTCACGCAGGTACGAACCGAGAGACTCCGCGAGACGATCGGCCGGGCGGGCGGGCGGGCGGAAGAAATCCGTCACTGGCGCGCACGATAAAAACGTGTGCGCGCGCCGCGACGTTGGCAACACCGGTACCTGTCCCCCCCGCGCCCGCGACTCGCGAATGCCGCGCGGGTGAGTGCGCGTGCGCGCGTTCGCTCCCGCCGCCACTATCCGCCGTCAGCCCACGCCGCGTGCTTGCGCGTGCGCACCGCCGCCGCCGCCGCCGTAGCACTCGGCGGCGACGGCAATAGTTCCCGTCCGAACGGAATGCAGTGTATCGGTGTCCGTCGTCCGCGTCACAATTCGTCCGCCCGTCGCTGTCGCCGTCGTCGCGTTATCAGTAGTTTTCGTTTTCGCGTCTCGGCAGCAGCAGCAGCAGCAGCAGCAACAGCAGCTGCAGCTCACGTGCGCCCCGTCTGATAAGAGGACAGTGTTCGCGCGCATGTCAAGACAGCGACACAAGCCGAAGCCGACCGCCGAACGACGGCGATGATCGTGTCGTGAGTACATCATATTTATTTTTTTTCCTCTAAAGATAGTAGTATCGTTATTGTGCGGTGTGGTCATGACGACGCTGATACGTTCGCGCGGGGCTCTCGTTTAATACACATCGACGACGACGACGCCGCCGCACGCGCGATATCCGGTTATCCGCCGATCGGCGCGGCGTTTTCGATGATAATTATTAATATAATTACACGGCCGCGGTACGGCTCGATCGACGACGGTTCGGCGCGCGTTCGTCCTAGAAACGCGCGGCGTCGAGATCGGGCTCCGCGTCGTCGTTTGTCCGGCGAAATCGATAGGTCCTCGCGCGCGCGAACTCGTACACAACGGCAGAGTCGTGGCGGCCGCGGCGGTGCGACTGTCGCTGCTCCTTCCGCGCGCACGTGTCCAAGGCGAACGCCGCCGCCGCCGCCGCCGCCGCCGTGTGGAGAAACTTACATGCTCTCGCGTCGTCGTAGTAGAGGTATAATATGCGACGAACGGTCACGATTCGAAACTCTGGCGTAGGTATTCGACGGAAAAACCGTATGCTCTCCGTAAAGCTCGCCTTCTTTACCTATTATTTCCGTTTTCGATCTAATCGTTATGTTAATATCATTTGACGCGCTTAGTAATAATAATATCATTACACAGACGTCGTCACTCGCGGCTCTGCGTCACGGTCGATTTACTCTTCCCCGATCCCTATATCGATTAAAATCGATACTAAAACGTCGCCGATCCGAGAGAATCGAGCGAAAACTTTGTGCGCGGGCCTAATTAGTAAATGTTATGATTATTCGATTCTCGGTACTCGACGAAACGTGATTCTTCGAAAAGAGAGCCGCTCTTTTAAGTCCAATATTAACGAGCGATATATAAATCTCGAAGATAATACTTGGAACTTTATTTGGAGTAGGTTCCTAGTAGGAACTTCCTACGCGACGGTTCCTTGTACCAAGAATACTTGGTATTTTATTTTTTACCTTTGTTATTATTACCAGTCGATAGTACCGTTTTATATCGAGTACTGAAATCCCGTTCGTCCATTACTCTGTTTGGATACTTACTAAAACGATTTTTATTTCAATTCTGAAAACCCCGACGACGAACGTAGACTGTTATATTTTACAAAACTACTATTTTAAATCACTGTATTCGTATCACTATTTTTGAGAGCCTTTGCGCGTTTGAATTAATATTATGATCTTATTGCGATTGGAAAAAGAAAAATTTAAATACTCATCTCGACTCGCTGTTCATTGCGTTTTAAAATTCGTTTAAACCACTGTAGACTTATGAAAATTATGTTTTATCTCCAAGTCATTTGCTATGCAATAACACGGAATATTTATCACATAGTTAATTCCTTTTTAAATATTATTCTAAACGAGTTAATTCTTAAAATGTATAATGGTTATTGTTTTGGAAAAATAATTTTATGATAATTCATTCAATACGAAATTGACATAAATAAGTACAGATCTCTACGATTTAAAATAATTTTTTGAGTTTTATTTTGTGAATCGTTTGACATCGATTACATTTTATTGATTCCATCAATCGTCACAATTTTAGACATACATTTCTTTAGGGGTAAATAAATAGTTTTAAATTTCAACACAAATTATTTGATTGTAATTTTGTTCAAACTACATACGTACTTGAATTTTATAATAAAATTACGCGTGTTCAATATTTTAGCAATTTCATACACGTATGTACATTAAATATTAGTGTTATTTTTTAATCATAACTTATTCGTAGGGCTCGGATTTCAATACATTTGCATCTTTTTTTTGAAATGTCTTATACGATGCTTTCCAAGCTAAAAATGTGGTTCAAGTTTTCACACAATATTTTTGGGGCATTTTCAACGTTTATAATTCATTTTTTAATTTCTCAAGACATTTTTGACTTATTTCTCATAATTATGACTAAACAAATTGACCTTATTATATAAATATATATATATATAAACTTTGTACCAAGTAATATAAATCATTTTCATTTCGAACTATATAACATCAGGTAATCTGGTTTTAAATTAGACGGGGCTGAAATTTATCTTTATGTCACTCCGACCAATTGGCCAATTTAATTGCATACAACTTTTATTTGAGTATTCTCTTATCGAGCGATAATATTTTACCGGTGGCCGATTTTCGGACACTTTTAGTCCTGTTGTGATGGTAATTTGTAATTTGTGAAATTAAATTTTTTACTCATTTTTTTGGGGCAGTTTTTAGGTCATAAATGTATTTTTTGAAGGGATATTTTTTTGATATTTTTAGGGCATTTAAACCCGAGCCCTAATTATTAGTTTATATTCTTCTCAGTTACTTAACTAAACTAATGCAATTTAAATATTTTCTTCGAGTACAATTGATTTTCTTAACATACTTAACATATTGTTTTATATTTTTCATCATGATAAAACAATTAAATAAACATAGTTGTGGTTAAAATTATTATTTTTTCAACGAAAATAACTTAAATTTTTAGCGTACGATTCGTGTACGATTTCGTTTTAAATTATTTTTAAAATCAGCTGGTATTTCAATTCGCACTTTAACGTAGATTACTAGATGTATTTTTAATAACCAAAGTAATAAAGAAGTCATTTTAACATGTTATTGCAATTCTCGTGACTCATAGATCCTGCTGACGACTCTTTTGATATTATACGTGAGAAACATAACACTTTAAACATCTAGACTCGTCGAATAATTACTCGGCACTCCCTTTAGAATTTATGTATGACGTTTCATCTTAAACACGTGGACCACATTTCGGATGTTGTTCACAAAAACGTACTGTTCTGGGAAAGACCTTTATAAATTCTCATTAGAACTTTTTTTGAATTTTAAAACTTTTAATCATAATATATTGTACAATCATATTTTAGGCTATTTCGTTTACTCGATATTCGTCGTACTTTCTAGAAAAATAACCGTCTATAAATTATCCTGCGCTGCAATAATTATTTATAAATCCCAAGATCGTCGAGCGTTTGAGACTAGACGCAATAAAATGTTCAAATTACCACTACTACCTCTCTATAGGTATACTATAGTGTAAAAATTATTACGAAAAAAAAGAATATACACATAGGAACTTAATTTGCCTTGTATAATACACTATTCCCAAACGTGTAAAGACTGAAAAATCGATTTTTTTTTCTCTCGTAAACCGAGAAATAATATACAGATGGATTAAACCATCGTGTAGTAAAGGTAGATACTTTACCGTAGGCACTTCCGCGTTGTAAATTATGTACCGCGGCCCGCGGGGGTAGTTTTATTGAGGG
Source organism: Drepanosiphum platanoidis (assembly GCA_948098885.1). NCBI lineage: Eukaryota > Metazoa > Arthropoda > Insecta > Hemiptera > Aphididae > Drepanosiphum > Drepanosiphum platanoidis. Next base: position 15,889,810 of record OX402534.1, on the reverse strand, counting down.
AAAAACACGCTGCAGTAGTAGTATACTCGTACACCTATCTATTGCGCTCCAACGAAAGAACGGATGTTGTGTGTGGAGACTGAGATTTCAGAAGCTTTTGCTGTCTGAACCGAGTACACGCGATAACATCGGGATTTATAATTTACGACCCATGTGTTTCGATTCGAGTCGCTGTTTGTTAATCTCTAGAAATTTTATTCTAATGATCTATTTTTGCAACGAACAAAAAAGACAATTGTAATAAACTATCCGTTACGTTTATAAATAATATATAATAATATCTACGCGTATATACATTTTTTTTTTTTATGTAGGTTAGTTACAAATAATTAATAATTTTGCAATCAAATGTTTATAAATTATTACATTTTTCTTCGATTTTAATATTGAATTTCAATAACGATTAGGAATCATCTGATTCTCATAATAGTCACACGCAAAAAATACAAGTATTTACATTCAGTTTAAACAAACATTGTTTTGCGAAATAGTATTAAATCACGAATCGTATTATGAAAAATGTGGGTAGATAAAATGTCTGTATGCAAATAATTTATTTTGAGTAAATCTTTCAAAGTTTTAAAAAAAAAGAAAGTTATTTTATCACACATTTAAATTACAATAGTACAAAATATTTGAGGTGTATAATATTATAATAATGACGCGAATAAAAAAAAAACGAATGAACCCATTTCTCTCGTGTTTCACGCAGGTAAAACGTGTAAAAATTTAAAATATCAAAATGAAATATTGTTATCCCATTCTCTCTCTTGTACATTTGAAGTATAAACAAATCGTTTTCTAATATTGTTAACACTATAATATATATGTATAAATATGATATTCCCTCGGATATTAAAAAAAGAAAACTGCTTTTATCAACGTCTATAGAAGGGTCTTTTTTGTTTTTTTTTATCTATAAATGATTACTTTCTTGTTTCAACAGATATTTAAACGGTCGTAGGTACACACCTATGTGTGTATATGTTTTCAAATTTTATACACGTTTAACACCCGTTCTATTTCTCATTTTACTCGTTTAAATTGATATTTAAATTTAACACTTTGATAATCGAGACATTTCGACACCAATCCACTGACATTATACACACTTGTTATGTATGTCTGTCAAGGTTGTGTAATTACGAAAAAAATAACTTAAAAAAAAAAAATGACCTTTTAACTACAGAATTTTCAACTTATAAATTTACTCGTTTGAGGAAAACTTTAATGGGTTATTTTACCTGTGCGTCGATAAAATACGATTGCGAATTTTAATATTATGCATATTAGTAGTATCAATTATCAATGAAAACATATATTTTTTGTACTACCTACGTGGAGTTATTATATCTAATAGGTTCTATTTAGGGTTCTTATTATAAACGCATTGAACTTTTAACTCTACGATATTTATTTTATTTTTTAAATGTATATTATACTTTATTGTATTCTCAGAATAGATAGTTCTTATTGATAAAATAAATAAATCGTATATATTTAGAAAAATTGTTTGAAGTAGATATTTTACTTGGAAAACCAATTATAAATGTTATGACTATTAAACTGTATAGTGAGTATAATAAAGTAACTATTATGAACAATTCAATGTAGAATAATTTATTCAAAATTTCAAACTTTATTTGATTATAATTTAAAATAAAAAACTAAATAATGTATAGGTAGATGGTTTAAAATTCTGTATAAAATAATATAATAACAGATAATTATTTAACACGTGTGATGAGTTTGATAAATAATAAATAACAATAAACTGTCTCTCTCTCTCTTTCAATTTGACTAAATTAAAATAATCAACCTCGCGCTAGGATAGAAACAAAACTGTGACGTAAAACGAAAAAAAAGTTGCTAAGCAATAAGTTTTATTAAATGAGTTATTATAATTATTATAAAATACGATAAATAATATTAATATGGTATAGGTGAGTTACACTTGTGTGTACGGTCATTAGTTATTATTATATCAATTACGATGATTGGTATTATTAGACGTAGAATTAAAATGTATTTTATCGTGTAATAATAGAGTAAATGTCAATGAACTCGTAATGTTTCAATATTACTAGAGGAGAGTAGAGGGTGATATGACTGATGTCATTTAGTCGCATGGTAATATTGTTTAACGTCCAACTGTTGTTATCATGACGCGTATGGAACGCATTTTTCGAATTTTGTTGATTTTATACTTTTGCGCGATACTATTTCGATGGAATTTTAAACTCTATGTCGCGCGTATACCATACTAGACTACTGTATTAATCAATAATATTATTTCGTCCCGTTAACATTATAATTATTGCTGTGAGGTCGGTGTAAAAGTTTATTCGCCCGACTACCAATTTATCATGATTAATTTAGTTATTTTAACTGACGTTCGGTTAAATAGCGTCATTTAAAAAAAAAAAAAAATAACATGGAAATACAATTAGGTATACGAGCGTTTTTATTATAGTTGATGGAACTTCAATATATTAAGCTAGTTTCCTACTGGGCTGGTGTATACGTTTCAATTATATAATCAGTAGAGTATACACGTACTTTGTCGAGCGAGCTCAATTATTAACGAATACGGTTTCTATACGATCGGCGTACTCGTCAAGTACACCAATACTCGCGTGTTGATCGATAATTTCAAAAATCGACGATTTTTGGTTTCTAGTATTATATATGCGTATTGCGGCGTAGTTTGGAAGCTTTCGTGTAGAATAAAAAAGTAATAGTTTATTTTCTAGAATATAATACACTCGTTTCTGCCGTAGGAAATATCGGATGTCTCTCGTTCTACGTATTCCCTCGTTTTCGTGTTCACGCGATATTATTATATAGCAGAAATACGCCGTCGACTAGAAGACACGATATCGAATACCACTCATTGCTATATACGTATATACGGTACAATTCATTACCAGATTCTTTGGATTTTGTTTTAGACACTTGGCACACTATCGGGCGCCTGTCCAAATGGGCTATCGGCGCAACGCCGAGCCCCGTTAGAATTGATGTACACGAAAATGTGCTCGAAAAAAAAAAAAAAAAAACAATAACTCGTTGTTATTATTGCGCGCTTTCCTTAAATAAATGACATACCTAGGTATACGTTTTATAAATAATATATATATAATACGTCGGTATGCCTGCCCCCGTGCGTGCGTAAAATACAGATATTATATTAGTATCGATTACTTATGATGGTCTCCGGATAGTTGTAATTTGTAATGCCCAACGAGAGATGGCTGTATCATATTATATACTCGCCGCGAAGTATACAGTGCCCGTGATGACGATAACGCGTGACGGGCAAACGTTGGCGCGACATTAATATACACGAAACGATAAAAATCCGAATACGCATAGACGGGGTAATATATGTGTCTACCTGTGTTTTTTATGTTTACATTATTTTTTTCTCTCGTGAAGATTTTTACGATGACCGACTAATTATTTAATAAACTATACCACGTTCGTAGAACGTTGTCGGCTTTTATGAAAATCTGCTCGACTAGGATTTCTCGACGTTTAGTGATTATTTTTTATTTTTTTTATAACACTTACTAACACTCCGGAGTATGTGAACGAAACCACTACTCACGATCGGTTGGGTTTCTTTCTGACCGAAATCTCTTACACGCAACAATAATACCGCGTTTCCATTTGTTTAGGATTTTGTGTGTCGTTCGTATAGTTTTGTAAAGTTTCAAACTTTATACAAGTATTTCAAGTGAATAACTTGTTTGCTATCGTCAGATGTCCCGTCGAAATTTATATCGTATTCGATCACAATTGTTCGTTTCTAATTTATACAACATTTATAACGAGTTTGCGTTTAATTTTTTATACATAAATATACGTATATGATAAATACCCACCTACCTACCTACCCATTCTTCAAAAGTTTTCTTCGGCGGGGTCATACTTTTGGTTTTTTTTTTTTCACGGTACAAAGCCCGAGGCCCTATATTGTTCATTGCTATATCGACAAAGTAAATCGAGACAAACATTGGCCGATGATGGATGTCATTTCTTTTTCGCGGAAATTCTACCTCTCGAGGCACCTATAAGTATAAGAGACCGTGAATCGATCGATTGCTGCTAATATCGTTCGGGTTAGCAGCAGCAGCAGCAGCTGTGTCGTCGCGGTTCTTAGTGCAGCGCGTTCCTATAGCAAAACAAATACGAAGAATATACAAAGGGTCGAAATATGGCATTCGAGAGTACGTGTAATAATATATATATGAATTTTAAGTCTTTACGATGTGCCGGCCCGAGCGGGCCATTAAAACGCCGCCGCGTATACACTGTTCCCCACGCGCGCGCGTTGTAATATTATAACGTAACCTAACCGATTACTCTCGACTCCGAAGACTGCGGTCAATATTATCGTTACAAGTGTATTACGCGTAGAGGTGGTATAGATATAGATGCCGGGCGGGCAACTATTATTTTCGGTAGTAATTTTTACGGCTTGATACACGTCGGGGTTTCGGTTTCCTCGGTTTCATAATAATTATACCTCCTATCTTTCGTATGGAATTTAATATATATTTTACAATAAAAAACAAAACGAAAATGGGATAATTAAGCGCTCTTTCTCTCCGGATTATAACGCTCACAAATCTACGGCGCGCCGTACCGGACGTCGTCGGTGCTCCCCCTCGTCTACCCCGTCGCCACCGCCTCCTCGGCGCAGTGTTTAGGACCCATCGCGAGCGGCGCAGGTGCTATCTTTGAAATCGTACTCGGCTGTGACGACACGACGACGGTGCACTCTCGTACACGCATTATAATATACACCATATGATATTATGTGTATTATTATAATATACGTGCGCCGTCGAACACGTGTAGGCCGTCGGTTTTCGTAAAACGTATAATATTATATATAATATATAGAGAGAGGCTAAAACGTAGGGAAGAAGGCGTGACCAGCACTATTCTCGGCCGCGCGCGTACGGCAGTAAAATAATAATGTGTACCTAATGTTTTCGTTCTTCGCGCTGTGCAGGAATCCGGTCGTGCGCGCACGAGTCGGCGGCGGCGGCGGTCGCGTTTCTTCTCGGGTCTCTCTCCGCGACGACGCTCGATTGGAAAACACGATAGCATAGTAGTAGTAGTAGTAGTAGTAATAATAATATAATGTCTATATAGGCGCAGGTATAATGCGCGACTGCTGCACTCTGTACGGCGCTCCGTTGCAGCGACTGTGTTGCACTCGGTGCAAAGTGTGTAGTTTCAATCCGGTACCCACTGCAGCAGCTTTTATCGCGGTACACCTCTACTTTTCTTTTAAAATCGTTTCGTATAGTAATATAATGTGTTTGAAATGCATAAAATTGAAAATTTTGAAAAAAAGCACTTACGGAGTGATCTCCCAACACTTGGCACTTGTATGTGTGTGTGTGTGTGGGAGTCATTTAATAACGTGAGCACATTTCCGCCAAAAGTCGTGTATCCCTACTAGGTTTGTTCCGTGGGTTACTTAAAAGGGTCAACGCGCGATTTACGAAGCCATATCGTTTTTTTTTTCCCCCTCATTCCCCCCCCCGACACCAGACTACGCGTTTACACTCGGATGTTTGTGTCCTTAAAAATACGGTTAGCTACCTACCTCATGCGATACGCGGCGTGTACGGAAACTATATATCTATGACTGTTTTCGTGCGGTAGGTATATAATATGGGTGGTTGGTATTAGTGCGCGCGTGTGGCGACGACGCGGTGGTGGTGTCAAAAAATCGTTTAGGTCTACGGTTTTACTGCTTCTCCCTTTTTTTTTTCCCCCTTCGGTTTCCGTCGGTTGCTGCGATGGTTTTACCAGACACGAACGGTGTAGTCTCTTTGATAACAATTATTATTTGTAAAAAATCTTAAACACGATTTGTTCAATCGTCTTCTTCGAAAACTATTAGTTTTATATATTTACGGGCCATGTCGTTTTTTTTTTTTAAAGCTTTTAAAATATAACGAACTATAGACAACGCTCCGTCGTCGTCGCCACAATTAAATAGTAATAATGATTTATAATAATGACCACGTTTAATTTATCGTCCCTTTTAATGCGTGTAGTAAAAATGCCATTTGTTCCGGTATAAATATTTACCTATAACTGCTCGTTATAATACTGTTTGCCGATGGATTTTCTCGAGGATTTTCTTTTACTCGACTATTATGCCACACCGCGATGCACGTAGTTATTAATTAACATACAAATAATCGACTATAATAAATCTATCAACACTTAAACGATATATATATTTCTAATTAAGTTTAACACGTGTGTATTATTGTAGAAACATATCTGTTTACTACTTCTTACGAGTTAGCTGAAATTCAAAACATTTTTTTTTATATATCAGTATAATTTCAATATATTATATTTTAAAACTTTAACTTTACGTGTATAATTATTATTTTTCTAATGCTAATACTGTTAATTATATTTCATTCGACTAATTTATCGACGAAATTAACATATCAGGTATTTATTTTTACTTATAGTTGAAATTAAACTATGAGATAAAAACGCACTGTAGTTTTGTGCCAATCGTATTTCCAAAATTTCTCCACGTTATAAGTTTCGAATAAAAATGATAAAACATTCTCATCACTTTTACACGAGTAGATAATAAAATGTGTACAATATGAATATTATACAATATTTTTCAACGGTTTTCTTTAATCTCTAATATCGTGTTCATATTTAAAATTCTAAATCGTTAACACTCGTGATGTACATGGCAACGGGAAGATGAAAGACGTGGTGTTGAATACGCTCTTACGGGACTTTTTTTTTTAAAATATACTCGTAGTAGTCGTCCAAGTGTGCATATTGAAAAATCGATGTAAAATAAGGTATTATTTATATTTTGTCTCATTAGAAATTTGTATAAACTCTCCCCTTTCTATTTGGAATGGAATGAAAAAACTTTGGTACACATCGATTTTACCACTTGTGTTTCTACTTCTTTCCATTCATACGGGGACCGCCCGGGAAATGAATACTACACTTGAAAAAAAACCGCCCCCCCCCTCGTTCTTTTGTAAAAGGACTTCATATAAGTCCGTTCGCATCACACCACTTATTTTACTCTCATTTATACGTGTTCCTTTTTTTTTTTTATATCGGGTGTATCACTGGGAAAAAAATAGTAGACACTCTACTAGCTGCTGTCGTCTATTACAAAACACCGAATACACTGCGCGCGTATTTTTTACGTACACTCGGGGTCCGTTCGTTTTTAAAATTATCTGTTAAAGCGGTATACGCGTATACGCGTAGCGGGCTCAATTAAAATCGTTTGTTTCTTTGCGGAACAGCAGCGAATAAAAAAAGTCCCGCGTCGTTTTTTTTCTTTTTCAATCACTCGGCGAACTTGTGGATTTTCGTGTGGCACGTGGAACGCCGCAGCGGCGTACTCGCGCTGTTTCGTTCGGTATTAATTTAGTGCGTTTGAGTTTATTTTGTTTTTACGCACGTAGTAACGTTATTTTTACGAGGAATCGATATCGAAAACCCCTCCCCCCACCGAGTATTTGCCTTTAGCACACGCTCGTCGTGTTTCTTTTCACGTGTCACTAGGAGGTGCGTTACGAAGTGGAGCGATAATATTCTTACTCGACCGAGCATAATATCATTCGAAATTCTTCGCTCGACGTTTATTAACAACACTACCAGATATTTATTTATTTTCCGCGTAAACGCTGCGCGTCTCTCCGTGTTTATTTACACTTTTTAATACTGTAGCAGCACAAATTTAGCACTCGGCTATACATAATAATTAGTCTAATCGCTTGATAACACCCCAAACGCGGCCCGAGACTTACCTGTGGGCTGCTGCTGCTGCTGCTGCAGGGTGGCTGTTACTCGAGCTGGCAAAACAGATTCGTCTGCGCGCGTTCGCCATAAAATACCGGGTAACGGATTCGGAGGGTAGGAAGAGGGGTGGATTACGGTTGGCGGCGGAGTAATGGATTTTCGGGGGTAGGTATATACGAGAACCGACTGAAACTATCTGCGTCATTCATTCGGCATCTACTATACTACCTACGCAGCTGAATTATATTAATGTAATTGTTCGTTTTAAAACGGTCGTGCCTATTATTTTAGTATAATCGTCGAAGGTACGCGCGTTTAACTATATACGTAGTAGTAGTAGTAGTAGTATACTCGTTTATCACGATATTATATTCGATCGAAATCCGTTAGAAAATGTAGAAATAACTGTCGAAACGGTCGCCGCGGGATACGTTTTTTTTTTTTTTTTTTTTAAAACGAGATTAAACAATAAAACACCACCCTGTACACCCTGTTCTCGTTTACTCGACTGTTTTTATTATTCCACTGCATGTCTTCAGTCTACATTAGTTCCGTGTTCATAAGCAAAAAAAAAACGGGGGGGGGGGAGGAGGGGGCTTTGACGACTGAAGTAGGCACGCATTATAAATAATAATAATAATAATACACCACATATACGTATTATCAAAAGACGTTTTATGTTGATGATTTTATTATGCTAAAATGGCGGATGTCGAATTAGAACGAGGCATTATATATAGGTACGTATATGCGCGTATAATTTTTTAAAAGATTATCGGGCGACCCTTTGTCAGGCCAACTGTAGTTATACGAGAGCGCTTTGTCACGGCAGCAGCAGCAGAATTATTATTATTGTCAGGTACTCGGAAAAACTATTAACCGTGTAAATATACTGCAGGCGCCCGTGTGTGGGTGGGTGGGTATTCCGGCAACAATAATTTGTCAAATAAAGTAAACGTCTTTGGAATTTTTTTTCTCTTTTTTTTTTTTTTTCACGTAAATTCTTTACGCGCGAAACGCGTTCGTTTGTGTGAACGCAAAACCGGGAGGAAAACTACATACTACTTTGAATGGGACGAAATACCTACCACACGCGCGCCCGCTCGAAATTCACAAGTATTGAAAATGGTTAGCGCGACTAGACGGGGATATGGTTATGGCGCCGTCGCTTTTAAATGCCAGCGCGTTAACAATAGTTTTGTTCAATCGCGTTAAACGAAGTGCACGTCGAACGAACGCGTTTCGTGTTTTCAGCGAAATCGAATTTCGTTTCAAAACCTACGAGAGAGATTATATTCGTTTCGGTCATGTGCAGTGGGTGCCGCCGCCGCCGCCGCCGTCGACATATAGTTATCGCTTTTAAAACGTCGGTTTCCAATAAGATATTCTCTGCATTTATTGCGACGACGCGGTATTAATGCTCGGACAGAACGAAATCGTATCGACACTGTTTGTACAAAACATCTTTTTCTCAACGTAGTTTTTTTCCATTCGACGGTAAGAATTTCCTTTTCCTCCTCTGACGTTACTATATGCATAATTCATGCCGTTAAATGTTACCGTCGAAAACGGTTTTGACATTTACTATTGTTTAAAATCGCCATTAGATCGAATATTTATTATATAAATAGTCGTAGACCACGCTCGGGCGCCGGGCCGTATAAAAAATGTTAACATTTACGTCGAAAAAAATCTCTCGGAACACCTACATAATTTACATATAATGACAAAAAAAAAATAATAAAGTGAATTATGTTGAAAATCGCGTATCGCGCCTTTTAATATACTTTCCAGCAACCCGTCTACGTATTATTACGTATACGGTGCATAAGATACATTAGTGTGTGTGTGTAAAAAGTCTCGCGCAATATTTTTTGAGAGTAAAAAAATAAAACTCGTCCAATTATAATACGAGTGTTGATCGACTATATAATACGCAATAACAATAAAAGCGAAAAATACGTATGTAAATCAATAATATAGGTATAGTGATAATATTCTCGTTACTATAGTGACACCGCGAGACCGCATTTGGCTTTGCATTATAAACCGGTGTTAACACAATAACTATATTAAGTATTATAATCCGTTTCGGATAATTCACCCGATGTTATCGTTTCAATTTAGCCATCAACTTTCGCACGGTTTCTCCGAACGGCGCGGCGGCGGCGGCGGCAGCAGCAAATATAACCGTGTGCAGTTCGTCGCGTGCTCCGGCCGTTTCACGTTGCAGTCGGTTCCCCCCGCTAGGTGTGTAATTATTTCAGGGTCATGAAAGGGTCGATGAAATATTAATGTTGCCATTTACATCGCAGTCGTCTACTTAACGCGTACTGTACGGGTCGAATTTTATATAATATATTTCGGCGGGACGAACAGGAGAAATACGCGTGTTTTTCCGAGTCCGTCGACGTGTTTCTTCGCCTTATTGCAGCAGGCGCTCTTATTTTTGCTCGCACGGTAATAATATTACCGATCACCACGTGTGGCGATAATATTGTGTTCTCGACATTTTCTTTCGGCCGTGTTGTTGGATTTAGTTTTGTCGAAAATCTTTCGGTCGGCGGACAGTATACTGTTTAGATAAAATACCCCGTAAACACATTTCGGTGTCGAAAATATAAATAAATGCACAAGTATAGAGTGGTGCATGTGTGTGCGGCGGCGGCGGCGGAGAGCCTTATGCCAGACCGAAAACGGTCAAGACTTATTTTTGAAACGCTCGTGCGTGCTTGCACATTTTTACTATACAGTTCTTTTTGTGCAGTTCACTTTAGAAAAATAAAACCTTTCTTAAGTGCGGTTTGAGTTGCATTTGCAGTATTTTTTTTATTTTTTTATATAGAGATGCAGCACGATACTTTTTAACTTTTTTTAACGCTCTAAAAAGTATTAACCGTAAAAAATATACGCATACATCTTTGAAAACAATACTATAAGCCCTCTGTACCGGTCTATAAGTAGTAAAAATAATATTCTTTTTTCATTCGTTCGATTTCCGCCGATCGATTGTCATTGGGTGGCATTTAAATTATACAACACCGATTATGAGTACCGGCGACTCGAATCGATTGTCGAATGTGATTGTTTTTTGATTCGTACACGTCGCTCGTGAGTTTCTAAATTTTAAAAGAATTAACGATTAATACGGGCAAATAAGTGTCTCGCCGAATGCCGCGCGCCGCGAGTGGTATATATTAAAAACAAAAGCGACTGCACATTACACCTTCGCGCGCCTGTACGTCGATTCCCCGAGGATCAATAAATACATTGCCGTGTAACCACCTAAACAAAAAAAAAAAAAAAAAATCGTCAAATAAGGGTCATGATGCCTTTCATTACGAGTGACCTATTCGTTCAATATGTGTGTGTGTGCGTATTAACAAACGAGTGTGACATATTTTTTTTAGCGCGTGGCACGCGTGATGATAAATAAAAACCATGTTATTGTGACTCTTACGACTTGTTAGAAATTTCTACTAAATTAATTATTATACTTTAACGGGTCGACTGTAATAAAACATATAAATTATCGTAATAATTGCCGATTCGTGCGAATAAAGTTTTCCGTAAAAAATAATCCTGTACAACGGTTTAAAAAATATATTATAACATGTGCGGGTGACGTTTTTTCACCAATTACCTACCGTATATACGCGTATATATACGTAGTATAGTAGTTATTAGTTATAAATTTACATTTCGCCGCGTATGATTAAGCACCGAGTTTTTTTTTTTTAAGTACACTGGGTGTGTACGTTTATTTAATAATATTCCTTAAAAAAAAAAAAAACCCCCGTATCGTAATTATAATCTGTACGTAACGAAAGAACAAAACATTATACCTAATCAAAGACGTAATACGTTATAAATATCCATTTCTCAATGCGCGTTTCTATGCGAATGAAAATTACGATTAAATAAACGTCTTGAAAACCATGTGTACACGCGCGTATTTCTTTGCGCCATTTATAATAAACAATTACGATCCAATTAACTTTTTTACGAATCACAGTGTCTGGAGTGTATATTTTTATGGTCCCCCCCCCCCCCCCTCGCTCGAGACGGTAGTTTATTTTATCGCGATTTTCATATTATATTAAACGGGTTGAAATGTACGAACTAGATGCATTATATAGTTTACGCTAGTGCTCGACACGCCGCCGAGAACCGTCTCGTAATATTATCATGCCGCTGTAGAAGACTGTTATCAATTCACTTTTGCATTTTCTAAAACGTACGTACTCTGTGTCGGCGGCGGCGGCTCGAAAACGGCGTAATACGCATTTTAAGCGACCACTATTTTTACATAATATTATCATAAAAGCGGCGGCGCACGGGATGGTTTTGATGATGACCCGGCGGCGGCCGTTTCTCGCGAGGAGCGCGTTTTATACGACGCGCCGCCGCCGCGTGTGCCGTGATTGCTACTTAATTTTCTGAGAATATGCCAAACTACTGCAGAACGTGTAAACAGCGCTGTGTGTGTTTATTGGCACCTGAGAATATTTCAGACGGAAATTAGATGACATTGTTTTTGTTTGTTGGTTGTTTTCCAAAACGTATAAAAAAAAAAAACTAAAGTTTTAAAACACTAGAATACATTATAAAAATATAGTTGTAAAAATAAATTAAGAGCGAAAATATGCGTACGATATTATTATAATATTATAGCGTATTTTTAATATTCGAACCGTGTTTTCGTGTTTACGCCGCCGCCGTCCGAACGAATTTCAAATGTAATAATATTAATATCAACATCAATAACAATATAATATCATAATAATATGCGGTGTAGCGATTTAACCGAATGAACGGTATTTCGGAGCTTATGTATCCGCGGCAGTTCATACGGTTTATTTGAGAAATGATTGATGCGATCTGGATTACTCGCGTTCCCGCGTTTCCATTCATCATGTTTTACGCGGGCGGCCCCGGCCGTTCCGACGGAGGAGCCGCCGCACAAATTGTGCGCGGATTAAAAGTGCTAATTCCGGGCCCGGAAACCGCGCGTACCCTCCAGTATTTGCCGCATCGTTTGTGACGCTTGTCCTAATATTAAATCGTTTCGCGTCTGATTAGATTGAATAATCAATAATCTATTTCGCGCGACGTCGTCCGTCGTCGGCGAAAAACTTTCGACGGATTTCGAACCCCAGCACCCCCGCCCCCACCAAAATACTACCCTACCGCGAAAACCGAACCTGCAGAGCGGCGAATAGATAAAGATTATTTAACTCTTATAAAACGTGTGTGTGTGTGACGTCGACCTCGAGCATAATAAATATAACAATCTGTACAGGATTCAATACGACGCGAGAAAGACAATCGTCGACGAATATAAATAAATATTACGCTGTTCGTTTAGGAGGAGATACAACAAATCGATTTATTCGAAATATCACGTTGTTTGTTGGCGTGTTGTGTTTGTAATGTAATAATATCGTAACTTTAGAATCACACCGATAGGAACCACGCGTTTAATGGTCATTGTTTAATAATGAATGCCCCCCCGAGACGTGTATTATAACGTGAACTCTATTATTCTTTTCGTATAAAACTATTTTCGGTCGGTGGTGGGAACGTCTTGGGTGGTGGCGAACATGACACGTAAAAGAGTAATTTACACACCGGTCAAAAACCAAACATTAGAACGATCGCCGCCCATACTCGTATAGTAGTGCAGACGTTGTTGTTAGTTTACCTATACTCGAACGAATTTTGGTGAAAAAAATAAAAATAAAAATCCCGTTTCAAATTATTACGTACGCGCGTCTGAAAGATAATCGAATCGTTTTAATGTATTATTTACTATAATGTGACCGTTATTCTGTTTTCGAGTTGGATATTATAGTCGAGCGTGTACCGATCGCTGAAAACTAACGATTAGACGACTTACCGACGACGTCGGATCGGTCGAACGTTTTCACAGATTAGCATCGAGACACTCGTAATTTATGTAAAGTGTTAAAACGATTATTGTTCTCGAATTACTAACCGTCCGGCGCGCCGTAGAGATTTCGGGTGTATAGGTAGATGTTTTAGCGAAAAAAAAAACAAAAAAAAAACCATAGTCTGTGATGCCCGACGGTACGATGTTGTATCCACACATTAGTCGTCACTATTCATTTAATTACAGTATTTACCTGGCATACCTGTTGGAATATAATTATTTCAATGTCTTGCAGCTAGAGTGTATCGAGGGTATTCCGGGTGATTTCGAAGCGTATTCGTAATTTCGTGAACCCGAATCGTTACTTAATAATCGTTAATAATAGTTATTCGTACGTAATATCCAATTTTCTCTGGCCGGATCGCGCGTACGTTTGAATTGTACGCGCGCGTGAATCGGCACGACGATATTAAAATTACCATCCGAAAAAAACCTCTCCTTTCCCTTCACCGCGCGTTTATGAAATCGAATATTAATTTTCCTCCGAGTAACATATACGGCGCGCGCGCACACACACACATGGGTCGGCCCACCGTGATGTCCCGACGGAAATAGCTGTTCCGTTGATGTTAGTTTTTTTCTTTTCTCGGTACAGCGTAATTGTATGAAAGAGGAGGGTCACGTGTTAAACGCTTTAAGTCGAATTTGTATTTTCATTTCCGTAAAATTACACCCTTTGATTATTATACGAGTCGTTGCGAAAATGTCCGAGTTTCGCGCCATGTAATAATCAAATAATCGGTCTGATAATTTTTCACGAGAGAGTGAGCGCGCGCGCGCCCCGTAGTTTTATTGGCTAATTGACAAATCGGTATAAATCGTCATTTTTTTTTTTAAAAAACAATATCTTTACAGCTGCCGCGTTCGCCGTTGTGATGGTTTGAGCAAAAATATTTATTGCTATCGTGTAACATGCCCGCGAGGTATAAGACAGTAATATAGTATACGTTTTCTAATTTATACTTATTGATTAGCCAATTTAACTACCGGCTACGCTTTTATACCCTATCCATACATTATAGGTGTAATTACGAAATCAATAATTCGATTTTCTATACGTTTTCATAACAACTCGTCGTACCCCGACGAATAGCAGCTTTTGGCTGCATTACTTCCGTCCCGGAAAAAAAGTATATTTTGCGTGTAGTGAATTCGTTTCCACCCCGTCTCGGGGACGCGAGTGTTCGTTCTACTATCATTACAATCGATGGTTTTGAACGATGTTTACATAGCGTCGAGAATCACTTTTTTTTGTCGATTGGATTGTAGGATTATGTTAGAAGCGTACTAAAAACATGTTTTCGTCATAATATAATAACGATCAATAGAAATTTACGAAAGTAATTACTTTTCTAATAAAATACGAATTCGACTAAAAGTGGTGACCTAATAAACGGTTATTGTATTATAGCGGTATACGATGACAAATTAACGACGTTTACGGGGATGTTTCCGTCGGGGGGACGTCGCGGTAGGGCCATCCTGTATATTAAGTCTCGCGCTGCTGTACATCTCAAGTCTTAATCGCGACCGCGGTTTGATGATTTACTACGACGACGACGACGACGACGCGCGCGCGTTATTATTCTATCCGGTTGTTTCTCGCACAGATATCGTGCAAAACAGACGCGCGTAACTCGATTGCATCCGACCGCGACATAACAATTATTTCGATATGATGCGGGAGTCCGGAAGTTGTGCAGAAATAGGGGACCATTTGTCGGCCGGCCGGCCGGCCGGATGTGTCTGCGTGCGCGACTTCAAAAGTACCAGTATTACCCGTCGTGTACGCGTCTACGATTTCTAATCAAAAGGCTTTGAACACTTCGGGCCTAGCCCTCCCCTATATTGGATTACACCAACGTCTTATATCCGTTACTCTCCCTCCTTTCCTTGGAGCCTTATACCGACGCTTTACATACTCGTATATATAGCCAACGGTTATTATATTGTATATTACACCGTCGTATCGCGAATAATATATTTACCGTGTTTAACTAATAACTATTTACTCGCGCCGCGCGCTCGGTACTATTACGACGCGCGTGTTTATTATGGTCGCGTCTTTTATGCGGAACCGAGTACGATACCGAATTATTAACCTCTAAATTGAACTTGGAAATCGTCTGCCACGTATGTCGTACGAATATACCTTGCCCGATTGGAAATTCTTTTAATAGTATCGTGTAATATTATATAATATTAATTATAATCTACCGGTTGCGGGGCGGCTACTGGCAATATCGTCGAGCGTTTTCGTTTAGTGTCGTACACGATTTGCACTTGTTCACGTGTATAATTCACAACTAGGTAATTTAAAAAACTCTTCCACAGTATTGTTTTTGTCGTAACAATTGGCATAAAAAAAACAACGAACGGCCGCTTTTATCTTTTGACTAATTATCATTGGTCATGAATCATGTTGTACAAATAGAACGTTTTCGGAAGACCTTTCCGTCTACCCAACTATACTCGGTTGCGGCTCTCCACATTAATAAATTGTTTTCGATAAGTTATTTTACCAGCAATATACCCCAGCGCGCTCCGGCATACTGCAGTATTTGCCGTCTCGTTTTTCAATAAATCTTTCACAAAAATGTTTTCGATGTTGATGAAGTACATTTTCGATCTGTAATAAATAATAATGACTGAGCGGATATTTCGTACAGCCGTGTTTTCGTTTTCGAAACGTCTCCTTTTCTACCAAAACGATAATCAATATGAACGCGCGCGCACAATATGATGTTGTGTTCGAGCATACGTACCGAAGTATTTATACGGATTGGTAAATGATTTCACCTAAACAAGAGCGCGCAGGTTCCCGGTTCCTCGAATTTAATATAATATAATACTGTTTGCGGAACGCATTGTTCACGGCACTATTATAACGCGCGTATATGTAGATCCCCACACCGTTGGCGTTGTCGCTTTTCGGTCTTTAAAACCCCTCAAAAACTTAACCGAAGGCCGCCGCACGGCACACGCAACACTCTCGTGCCTATAGAAACTTCGTTAATTAGTCGTGTGCAACAATAATAACTACAGGGAGAGCGCGCGCGCGCACGTGATATAAGATTGCACATTTTAATATATATTTTCGAAGCATTAAGAAGCCGGGTGAACGAACCCTTGCCAGTAATAATTTATGACGGCGAAAAATAAGTTTACGGTTGGCTACGCGTATGTTATGTGTATAAATATTCAAAAGCCCTCAAAGGAATAAACTTCGTGTGGATAGACGCACGTAAATTTCCGAAAAGTACGTGTTGTGCTGTAATTAAATTTTAATTTGGATTATTTAAATGTAACACGTATCTTATAATACGTATATAGTTTTGCGTCCGACCGAAAACTAGTCGTATCCGAGTGTATGCTTTTCGGAATTTTAAGGGTACAGAAATCACGACTGTAAGGACTATAGCCTGATTTTCCGTCGTATATCGTAAGTCCTCGCGTTAATTTAATATTATCGTCTAAAGAGTTCGCTTTCGAAAAAATCGCGTAGGCGTCGTCGGTTTTAAAATACGAAGTTGTCGACATATTCTTTTAGGTTTGAATGCGACGTTACCGCCGGTAGGTAGTCGATATTCGTTCTTTTTTTTTAAGAAGAAAAAAACCGTTTGTTTTTCTTTAATTGCGATCTAAAAAGATTCATTTTTTTTTCTCTCTTTTAATTAAAACAGTAATTGTATTGTAGAGACGATGCTCTGTTGCTTGCTATAGGTACATTTAATATAATATTAAATTACGACTTTGACCGTATGGGATTATTCTAAAAATATAACTAAAAGTTTAATTGTTTTCGGATAGAAAAACAATCGTATTCCGTTTGCACGGTAGACGCTTACATAATATCATTATCTTACTGCAATTAAATCAACTCGCTTTGATGTGTTAAGTAACAAAACATCCATTTTCACGTACGAAATAAAGTCTTTTGTCGACTATTTTTTCTTCTTCTTCGATTTTCGATTTGTACCCGCTTGTTGAGTGGATTTTTTTTCTTTTGACCCGCACGCGCGCACACATTTTAGACACTTCTTAAATTCGATTTTGTATTATTTGTAATCTCTTTTCGCTATATTCGTTGGAAATCACTTTAACAGCTTTGCAGGGATTATTTAGTGATTACATGGGAATCGGAACATCTGATTGTTAAGTGTTTTTTTTTTTTTCTTACATATAATAAATACGCGAAATAAACGCTATAAAAAACATTTACATACCTCGCGCTTTAAAACTATATTTGAATATAAGATATTTACCTATCGACTAGGAAAATATCAAAAAAATAAATACATTAATTTCTATTGGTGTGTTCTGTGAATTTTAATTACATTTTAATGGATACGTACACGATATGCTATGCCACAAACGTATTGCAACACATGATTTACGTGTTTAATATTCTTTGAACATAATAGTTACATAATGTCTACACAATAATTATTAATACGATAATTAACAGTCCGAAAAAAGATATTGTGTTTTTTGTTTGTTTGCAACCGTGTTAATTGCCGTTTTCGTATTTCGACGTGTTACTACTGTACTCCACTTGTCGTGTTCACTGTCAAAGTTAGGTTTTTTAAGAATTGACTCGATTCGTTGTGAATGACGACGAATTCCCAACAATAACCGTTGACCCACATCAATGAATATTTTGTCTGGGTGTTGTACGTGTTAAAAAACACATTAAGAAATACCGGTTTTGTTTCGCCCACTACGGCGACGGCCGGACCTTCAATACTGCCGACAAACGTGCGCGTATAACACACGACCCGTGTATAGTAAATGGGAACTCGAAGAGTTTATGTTTTTATAAATATAGTAAATAACAAATAATTGTTTCTGTTATTAAAATCCGGATATAAGCCGTGTGTAACGCGCGGAAGTCGGAATAGTATAGGAATCCCGCCGCCGCCGCGTCGCGATCAAAAGTTCTCGAGCTTTTATATTTTGTATACAGAACTTTTCATAAATTATTTCCGTGTATAAGCTAGCTGTTATGCTTGAGGTTTTTAACATCGTAGTTGTTGCTGTATATATATGTGCCGACCACGTATATATATATATCGCAAGTCATTTAATTGTGGTTGCGTCACTTGCATTGCTGCAGCGTAGGTAATAAAATTAATCGAAATTATAATCTCCGCGACGACGATTCGTATGTAAAGCACCGCGTACGATTAATTTGCGAAAAGTTTTCTCTCTGCACGACTTGTGAAAATAGAGCGTCGCCGCAAAAGAGCCCCGGCGTAGAGTAGTAGTCACGACCCCCCGGGTACAGACGAATAGCGATTAAATTATAAACGATATTACTTACGAAATCCCATAAGAAACGCGCGTTCAGCGGTGTAATGAGAACATGTGTGATGCGCGTTTTCGAGACTAAAAATCACGGTGTGTATTATTATTATATCGTCGAATAACAGAAATTCGAGTGGTTTTTCGATACGCGCCCGTGTCGGCGGCGGATCGGAGGAGTGGCGATCGGAGAAACTACGGCAGAGAGAATATTATACGTATATAATATGACGCCGAATATTTTATAAACGCGCCAGTCGTCGGATGTATACGAGAACGACGACGAAAGAAAAGAGAAAAAAAATTCCGTTTTACCCTTGACACGTAATTAATTCGAAATCGAGTAAACAACAGACGACGACGAGGCGAGCGCGTCAACATTATCGCGCGAATTCGCAATATCGGGTGTAAATAATTATACACCGTGCGCGATATTAGGTTTACCGGATAAACGACGACGACGACGACGACGCGCGCGCGTTATTAATTTCGTTCGATTATAATATTATTACGCGCGCACGCACACGACGATGAGCTGTTATAACAAAACCGTTCGCGCCGGTTTCCGGGTATACGGTCGCCGCCCCCGCAAGCACCTGGCGTATTATATCGACGAATACCTCGCAGACCGCGGCGGCGAAGGAATTTTTTTTTCCTTCTCCTTTTCAAACGGCCGAAAGCCGTGGGAGGATCGTCGTAGTATCGTACAGAAATCACACCGCCGCCGCCGTCCATCGCGCGCGCGTATTATATAACAATGAACGCGTACGAGCGACGCGCGCCGACAATAGACCACCGCCAGGCTACTACGCGTTACACATGCGCGCGTAGTTTTATTATCATTTCTTCTTTTAATAAATAACCGATTACGTATATAATATGATTTCGTCCGATGGCGTCGTGTAGGCATATTATCCTGGCCCCCCCGTACTTACTAAATAATAAAAAGATTCGCTCTCTCGATATGGGTAGGTAATCATAATGATAATAATTCGTCGACCCCCACGCCCTTTTTTGCCGCCGCCGCCGCCGCCGGTGGTGGTCGGGATGAAAACCGCACCTAATCGGATACGTAAATGTATAATATAATAACGTGTATTAGATGTGTAAAATACGAGTTGTATTATATAATGCTCTTTTGTGGGGTACAAAGAAATACACCGATAATAGGTTAGTCGGAATTTCGATGACTCGCGACTTATTTTCCCCCGTTGAAAATGCATTTCTTTCGATAAGTGTCTAAATTTAAAATTTTTTTTCCTTTCAGAACGCCGCCGACCCGTCGCAGTTGACGACGACGACGATCGTCCCCATCCCGCGCCGGACCGGTGCGACCGCAGCGTCTCCGCCCCGGCGGCGGGAAGCAAAGGAGGACCGACGACGACGACGACGCCGCGACAGCGAGAAGCCGGTCGCCCGGCGGGTCACGGTTGACGTGCAGCGGCTGACATGCACACGGCGCGCGCCGCATGCCGCGTGACGCAATGCCGGAGCTGTCGCCGGGCGCGTTGCTGTTGTTGTTTGCCGCCGACGACGAACGCCGCCGCCGCCGCCGCGACGACGACCGTCATTGTCACTGCAGCGAACTCGTCGCGTCCGTCGTCGCCCCGTCGGCAGACGCCGGCGCTCCGTCTGTCGTCCGCCGCCGCCGTCGCCGCTGCCGCCGCCGCGTAATCTACGCCTCCGCCGGCCGCAATGACCGCCATCATCAAGAACCACCGACGGATGGCCGGCCGCCCGTTCTCCGTGAAACGCTGCGTGGCCGCGCTCATGGTGCTCGGCTTCCTGTCCATATTCTACTACACGCACTACCTGAGTTCGCCGATCGCCAGGTAATTAACAATGATATTAATAATTATATATTTTCCTTGTTTATCTATTTATTTTGAAATCAGTGATTATAGTAGGGTTCGGATTCGAAGGCAATATAATCGATAAAAAAAGCATTTTAAATTGAAAAAAATAAATACATCCGTCGTCTTAGAAATTAAACGAAACGCGTTTTCTATTACGATAGAAAGGCTTTTGCCCTTCGAATCCGAACCCTAGCGATTAGTAAATAATAACGCGGAACACATATTATAATATGTGAATACAGATAGGACAATCAGAATTGACATTTGGCATTTATTTATTAGTAGACTGGGTTCTACATTGACATCGTACGCCTTTAGAGGGGCTCTTATTCCTGTTTGTTATCGAGTAGTTTCGTTTGTCGAAAAGTCACCGCAGTCGTTTTTATAAACTTATGAATTATTACGTTTCGTATACGCTCGTCGTTCGCTTTTCAAAATCGAAATGTCGAAATTAACTATAACCAGAGAAGAACGCGAATAGTGTCGAGTAACACGTATTTAGGGCGTGTGACGCCACGTCCTCCCGATGTACGAGCGTCTATAGTTTTAGCACCCGAATCACATGATTTTTGTTTTTTTTTTTCAAAATTTATTTTTACAATACGTAAACGAAACGCGTGTATAGTATAAGAATATAGTTTTCACTCGTAACAACGCCCATATTATCGTCAATGACTAATATTTGAGTATGTATTAGACATTACATTTCGTTCGGTCGTAAAGCTTCTTAAACTGATATAAATTACTCGCGTCTTTGGTATTGAACTGTGATGCTTATTCTCGCTATATAAATAGAACATCGTCCTTAATCCCCCGAAAACATACCGTTTCATTAGAAAAAAAAAAAACGGAACCCCGTTTTTTCAAAATGACAAACTGTCTAAAACGATTTATAATTGAAACAACTAACGACTAATGGCATCCATCCCCTATGCGCACGCCTATTATAGCGCGAACAATGTTACACGGACATGTGTGTGGGCATTAAATCGGACACTTTACGCCGTACGGCCGAAATGGAATGAAAACTGATTAGTTTGATTTTCGAGCGGCGTTCGGTGTTTAGGTAAATGGGGAAGGCGCGCGTGTCCGCGCGCGACTCTGGTGGTTCAATGAACTATAAACCGCACGGTTTTAATAAAATATTATATTCGATATTATATTCAAATGAGGTCATAAAATAATTGAATTAAAAGTTCTGTTTTTAATTAGTACCTGCCCATGTTTAGTTTTTCTAAAAAAATCCTTTACCTATCAATACTCTCTCGTCAAATCTCTGTAACCAATCATAATAATATCAGTGAATAGAACGATCTTAATCGAACCGCGTAACGATGAATAACGTACAGTGTGCGCATGTGTGTGTGGTCCACTCAAGGTACGAATAAAACGATACGAACCATACCGACCATTGTTTACGAATAAATTTCTGAACTCGCGTGATGTGAAACAGGTGTATAAGTACTCGAATAGACCTACTAGAAAACTCGGCGATAATAATATACTATACGTACTCGCTTTACTTGCGATGTCCACGTTCGTGTTATAATATTGTTATCGGGAGAGCTTGCAAAATCTATAGACGTTCTTTTTATAATTCGACGTTTGCATCCTAAAAGTACATTTGCTGTCTACAGCAGTAAACAATTTTAACATAAAAAATCATGATGAGGAAAACGTCTTTTAACAAATTGTTTTCTCTCGCGGCACCTTCCCGAAAACCCGCTTAATATAAGCATCCCGATCGCGTAATCACGAAAGAACATATTCCACTGTTCTACTAACCGTTTTTAATTAAAAACCATTTGGTTAAATTGCCTAGATATTTTAATTAGACGCGCTTAAAATGCTCGGTTGCACTCGCAGTACGATTACGTTTTCAATCGTTTTAATTCTATATTACATTGTTTTATTTCGTCGTGCGGCTATTATTTATACGCCAACGCGTGTTTGTTATTTCCACGTGCGTCTGTTTGCATAAAAATTAAAACGGCAAATCAATACGCTCACAATGCGTGGCGGGTCGAAAATTTCTGAGCGGAGCTCTTCACGGGGGGGATGAGGCGGGTCTTCTTTCCCTAGCTGCAAAACGTTTATCGCTCTCATGTGAAATAGTTTCCGACTACTAAGCGCAATTCTTGAAATTCTCTGCCCCGACTAGGTTTTAAGACGGACCGATTAGGTCGTCGTACACGTCGTCGCTCGCGTCGTCGTCGTAACGTTGCGAAACTTTAATCGTGTTTAAAGTATATACGCGGAGGAATGTGATTTCGCGTTCGTTTACATAATAATAATAATAATAGGCAGTCGTGTTTGACGAAAAAAATAAAACCCCTTCCCGGGTCTTCGGGCCGGTGTTTACAATCAAGGACGGTCGGCGCACGTCCTGCCACCGTCGTCGTCGCCAGCCCTCCCTCGAAATGGCGCGGCCCTATCTCTCTCCTGGCGATAGTTTTTTTTATTACAACAATAACACGTCGTTATAAACGATATTTTCCTCCGACCGCCGCCACCCCTGCCCGAACCGCGTGTGGTCGAATAAAGACATCTCGTACAGTCTATATACTTATATTATACATATATACTGCTTTTCTTACGCGTGCGTTCTACGTATACGATAGAGAGACACACATCGCGCCGACTGCGCAGTAGTATTATTATAATATTGTTTATTGTACGTTTCGAGGTATGCCGGACCGATCCCATAAAGGAAGTTGTAAACATTCGACGGACGGTGGAAAAAAAAACTAGACGGGAGACGTACAAAAATAATATCTATCGTATATAATAGCCGCCGCGGCGCGTGCGATACGTATGGTGATACCAACGCGGCGGCGGTATTTACTCGGCTATACAATGCGCACACGCCGCCGCCGTTGATACTAATTTATACGCGCGCGTTGGAATATAATAACAATAATTGTTGTGTTTGCCTTAAACGCGAGTTCGTCGTTAACGGTCGCGCTGCGTTTAATATTCATACGTTCAACGGCACCGACGCGTCGTCGTCGTAAAATTGTGGCGTTGTTTTCGTCGGGATGTTTGCCGCGCCGCTGCAGTCGTTTTCTCCGTGTCTTTTGTTATTCGAGGCGGATTTTCAAAAATATTATATTCCGCGGTAGTCGTCTTCGAGTTTTCAGTGGCCGCGGGGGGGGGGGGTTGAATTTAAAATCTACGGCGCCGAGCTTACGCGAGGTTAGGTTAAGTTAGGCGGGGTATCGTGGGGTTGAATTCCCTCTACCACATTCTCCGGTTTATTGCAGGTTCTCCCAATAGATTACGGAAAATACGACGGTTTTTAGTGGTCGTGATATTGAAACAATTACGCCTAACGTAAAATTTTTTTGACTCGTTGGCTTCTTTAAATCCTCCTCGATTTATGAATATAACATTATATTTAAGATATTCAGTCGGGCACGAAATCGTATCATTCGTATCGATAATATGACGTGAATAACAAAAAATTTTAGTCGATTTATACAAGTTTTTATGAATTAACCATTTACCCCTATAATTGGCCGTGTTGTAATTTTTAAATTGTAAGTACTATACCGATATAATATATCTGAACTCGACGTAAATATTACTAAATATCGCAAAACGGTTGTTTTAAAATCCATCTATTAGTATAGTTCCCTCTTTGTGAGCCACCCTCGAAAACGAAACCGATATGTTTTACAATAGTATTTCACGTTTTACATTTATAAATTGATGTACAATTTATCATGGTACATTTTATGATAATTTTAACTAAAAAAAATACATTGCGATTAGGTTTATTAAATCGAAACAGATACGACTTTTGATCAGTGACGAAATCGCCTGCGTGTGTGTCCGCAAACGGTGAAAGTGGTGGGTAAAAAAATGAAATTTTTATAAATAAAAAACTGCGAAAATACAAAAAGTACTCGCAGTCGGTAGGATTCGAACCTACGCTCCCAGAGGGAATCTGATTTCTAGTCAGACGCCTTAACCGCTCGGCCACGACTGCTCGGTGAAGGGCAGTCGCCGAACCGACCGCATTTAACGACGCCGCGCCGCTGCAACGGGTGGTGGTGCAACGTTTACCTATATTATTCCGCGGGATTCTCGACGAACGTCTAATAATATCCGCGATATCGTCGTCGGCTGAAAAATATAATTGACGCGACACAATCGCGCGGGGGTTGCGTATCCCGAAACTATATAATTACGTAAATATACGTTTTATGTAGGGCTCGGATTTTGTAGCAAAATAAATCCTTAAAAAAGCATTTTAAGTAGCCGAAAAAAGCAAAAAAAAGCATTTATTAAATTTAATTCTAAAAAAAAACAAATATCAATTACACATAAAATTAAATATTAAAAAAGGAATTTACGACCACATATTTGGTCAAGATACTTTCATTAGAACTCATTCTATTGGGTGCTGCTAATATATTATATTTATACGTAGAAAAAGACCTTTCCACATCAACCGATGTAATCCATGCATATTTCATATAAACTAAATCATTTAAATCATACTGTTATGATTATTCATTACAATTTCGGCACAATAACGATAGTTATTTTATCACTCGTACGTTTATTACTGGTTTTAAAATTTCTGGTAATAATGATTTATAGTCCAAGTATAATATACATAAAAATAAGTTAAATTTTCAAGAAAAATATGTAAAAATTAAGAAAAAATAACCAAACAGGGAAAAAAGCAATAAAAAGCAAGTTTTGTGGAAAAAAGCAAAAAAAAAGTTTACTTCATTGAAATCAGAACGATTCAAAACGTATTTATCTATGAGAATTATCTTTTCTATCACACACACCTCAAAAGAAGCATTTGCTACAAAATCCGAGCCCTAGTTATATGTAACCATATTTTAATTAGGTAGTGTTGTTCCGAATAATATAAATACGGCAGCCGTATTCATGATAAATGATTATAATTGCGTATTGTTGCTACTGAATACTGATTAACCGTTGTTGTACGTAAACATAATACCGTGCGCGTGCGGAGCGCAATAACAGTCGGTCACGCGAGTCGAGTTCACCGCGGTAGGGTTTTTGTTTTTCGTTTGTACGAGATTCGTACGGCTCCGGACGTTTTTCGCGGCGAGTCCCGCGCGTTTTTGCTAGTTATTGTTGTTTTTTGAAAAAACCTCACCGTTGTCTTGATTCATCCGTCGAGTTTTCCTGCCGGCCGATCGGAAATGCACCTGAAAAAAAATCTCCGTTCGTCGTGACGCGTCGCGTAACGTATTCTCCGTCGTTCTCCGCCTCCTATACGGCCCGCCGAAACGATTTCATTTTAATCGCTTACACGTGACGCGCGATTATTATTATTATTTTACGCTTTGGCATGTAGTAATTAATAATTGCCGTTATTGTTTACAGTGAGCGCGTTATCGATTGTTAATTTGTCGTAATGTTATTGTAAACGACGCGCGTCGCGAGCGGATTGAATTTAAAGTGACTGGCTAAATCGTCGATATAATAATGGTCTATTTTATCGTCAAGTATCGTCGGTCGACAGTGTGACGATGGACGTCGATCGTCTTAAATCGTTTTGACGCCCAAAAACATATACTTTGTGGCTTCAATAGTGCAAAAAGTAGTACCCTTGAAATCGTTTACATTTTTTCCAAATTAATAGGACTCGGAAGTCATTATAATAACCCGCGATCGTTAACATACATAGCGTTCAACGTTAAATTAATTTTAACTATAAATTCTCTCGATTGCGGAAAATAAATAGTTAAAACAGGACGTAAAATTACAAAAACGACGTTAAATGTCCAAGCGCGCTCTAAAAAATAATAATAAAATAGTCGATTTAGATCAACCTGTGTGTTATGGAATCACAATTTTAGTTTAAAAAGCATCGTTTAAAACGTCGAAAAAAATTCGTCAGCCTCTGGTAAAGGCGTCAAATAATCAAGTTCTAATTATTAAAATTAGATCCTACGTATTATCCTTATCGATTTAATCCTTGAATTAAAAGATTATTATTTCACTGGTAATAATAACACTGAATGTAATTCAAATATGTCAAAAAGCCTATTTTCTAGATCCCAACTACGTAAATTTAATTATCTTACACATGTCAATATCAATTAGATAAAAATAATAACGTGTGTTAAATACCTAAATATAATATTTATCTTATATGTTCTTTAAAAATATTCCGTGTAAACATAAACATTTAAATATTATAGAATAACGTTGAGTTACTGACCGGGTTGTGAATACTGAACATTTTTAGTACTGTTTGCCATTAATAATCTAGATTTTCCAAATAATTTAAAACAAATTCTTTGAATGCATTGTAAGCTTTATCCTCGTTTATTATAATGCAATCAAAGTTCCCGGGCGTTTCTCCGTAGTTAACTTTCTTGGTTATAATTAATTAATCATCAATAACATTAGACCGCATATTGTACATTTTGTAATGATCCGCGAGTTTTCCCGACTCGGAATCCGTATCCCACTGCAATAGGAAATACGAAGTAAATGAAAAAAAAATAAAAAAATTTCATCTCTGATCTGGCCTGAATAGTAGTGTATGCCTTTGAGGTCTCACCGATGCAGTAAATTGAAATATATGATCGTAAAGAGAAGGAAATACGAATTTATATAATGTATTAATAAAAGAAAATACAGTGCATCGCGAGCGTTCATAATGTATTATATTTGATTTTCGTTTAAAATGTAATTTATGTAAATTAGATGATCTAAAAAAAAAAAAACTAAACAATTTGAAACTCATTAATTTAAATTTTCTTTTGCGGGGGGATACCAAAACGTAATAAATAAAAACCATTACAACCTAAAATAATGATTAAAAAACGTTTTAGGTGATAAACTGGATTGATTGCCCGCGCATATACGAGCCGGATGTAATAAAGTTTTCGGCTTGAATAAACAGACCTTCTAAAACGTTAAAAGTGTATTTGACAAGTTTTGATAACTTTAAATGAATTAAAATTCGTTTCAATTATTATTATTGCTTTTTTCTACTTTTTAATGCGTTATTAAACCAGTTGAATCGGCGCTCGGCGATTGGATTGCTGGCGCGTTAAATGGAATTCAAATCCTTACGGGATTTTTTTTCCACCAAAATGTTTCGGACGAATTATACGTTGAAAACGGTCGTGTCTCTCGATTTAAACTACTTAAACAGACGCGCGCGCGCGTTTGTCTTCAAAGACCTCTAAACACTGTCCACCGCAATACATAGTAGTTAATCTTTTTTTTATCGCGCGCGTTATGTAATTGGATTAGCGAATAATACGTTTTATAATATACTACGCGTCGTCTGCTCGTATTGAATAGTATAAAAAAAAAAAAACGTCGTTCGAAAAAATACTCTTTACGAGTAGTAGATATAACGTTACAACGATAAACACGAATACACAATGTAACCGTGTCGTGATGACTTCTCGGCGTGTAGTTATACTATTATTAAAACGATCTACCGTGCGCGAATAATTATAGCGATTGATATCGTTCGTTTCAACGTGAACGTGTATTTTTCTGTTATTTTATAATTTCCCATTGTATTTTGTAAGACTATATTATTATTATTTAATATTCAGTTAAACATTATTTTTTTTTTTCTCTCGTTCGCTCGATATAATATACGTACGTAGTAACGTTTTGAAACTTTATACTTTCCGCGTCGGAGTGAGTGACGGAAATTTATATAGTTTTACGTTTTGGCTCGTGGGCGGCGGTTGCACGGCTGTTAAATTTTACATACGAGTCGGTTAATTTTTGATGAAAATTGATTTCCGCGACGGGTATATTAAATCGGGAACACTGCACTGCAGCGCAAGTCCGTTCGTCGTTATACCTAATTCGTACTGTGTGAATTATCTGTTATAGCGATAACCTATAATGACACATGTCTATTGTAGATTCTATCGATTAGACGTGACGACTATTGGTTTTAATAGTTTTCGGATAGTGTTTTTTTTTTTCGTTTCTAAATAATTTATTACGACGACGGTTTGAGTTTTTTCGACAGGACGTATATTAACCTATATTTAATTATATAAATAATAATTACATACATATATTCGAAAGCCAGATGTGAATGATTGTCGGCCAAAAATATTAAAACGATGGCCTTTGGTTTCAAGTAAAAAATATAAAAACAATAAATAATGTAGTAAAAATAACACACGCCGCCGTTATTACTCGCGAGTGCGTAATCGATATTGAACAAGTATATTATTATAACCTGCGTGTACGTTTTCTTCTTTGGATTAGTTTATTCGTTGCGTTCGGGGGGGGGGGGGGGGGCGGGTCTTTCGGCGAGTCGAATCTATACACAAATTATTGTAATATAAAATTAATTATGTTAAACACTCTATATTATCAAAGCGTAATTTATGTGTACGTCTGGGGTTAAATTATAATTAATTACCGTTGATTACAATAACTATTAAGAAAATCGTTACAACATTAATATTGCGGTCCGCAGAGCATTACGGCGAACGTCTTACATTGGGGGGGGGGGGGGAGGCGGTAAACGCATAGAGAGAGAGACGCTCGTTATTCAAGTCGTTCGAACCGAAATTCCGCACGCGAATTCACCTTTTTGTTCCACAACGAGCGTTATTGTGGTTAATTAAAAAAAAAAAACAACGTATGCGTCGCGTCGTTTTTCGATCGAAACCCCGAACGAAAGAATTTCGAAAAAGTATCTCTCAATTATCGCGGTCAGTTTTTCGAATATAATACCCAAGTCCGTTTGACCTCTGCAGGTAACGTCTATTATTATTATTATTTTAACGCGAGTGGTCGGCGGTCGACCGGCGACCGATTATTTCGTACTTCCGCCGGATATAATAATATACGTATACGCGGAAAACCGTCGTAATGGCCAGTACGTTTTTTTTTTTTTTTATTCCGCCGCCCCGATCGGCAAAGTTAATATTACGCGACGGCGGCGTTAGGCGTATGGATCCAAAAACTTTGCATGCGGTTTTCGACGTCATCGCAATACTACCTTTCATAAATCAGAAACCAAGTGCTACAGAATAGAAAAAAATATGGTCGCCAGAACGAACCTAAACTGGATTGTGGCGTTATGAGATTTAGAAAAGTCCTGTTTATACTGTGAAAACAGATTTGGTATAAACTGGTAATGTGCTTTCAAGAGAGTTCGCGCTGTGTGTACAATAAATTATAAACGTTAAACGGATAAAAATAAATTGCAACTTACGCATTAACCAAAAAATAATAGAACTTTTTATCTCAATTTATAATAACACTCCGCATATTTATCATTTTTAAATTTATTATTATTATTATTATTATTATTTTAAAAACGAAAAATCGCGATATTATAAAGCGCGCTTTTAGCGCTTTGCAATAACATACCGTGTCGAGACTTGATTTTGAAATTGAAAATCGTATTTAAATGACCAAACGCGCGTCGGTCGCCCGGAATTAACTCTGAAGAGTTAAAAAATCAACAATGATATAATCTTTTTGTCCGAGAAACAATGATTTTCATTCATACGTTGCCAGTATACAATATTATATTTATATGACATAAACATGTGTCGTGATCCGCGATATCGTCACAATACCGTGAAAGTTAAATTATTTATAATTTTTTCATTTCCACGTTTCTCGACCGTTCCAATTATTACTCGGCACTAACGTCGTCGTCGTCGGCGAATTAACCAAAAAAAAGCGTTATTTTTTGCTCCGTCCGTTACACAATGAACGCTCGTTGATACGCGACTACTATACAATGATTTATTTACAATATATCACACGGACACATCGTCGGTCTCGGTCGACGACGACGTCGTGCGCCGTAATAAAATATTATATATTATACTCGTCGCTATAACGTTATTATTTATATTATCGGCCGGAAAGTGTGAAAGATCGCGCGCGAAAATCTCGAGTACATAAACCGTCCAATTACACAAACCGTCGTCGTCGTCGAGGAGTTTCGTCGTGCAGAGAGCACGTCGTCGTCGTCGCTATCAATTTACAGTGAATGTGCGCGCGAAAAATATATACGACTCGTTTCCATATCGACGGCTGAAAGTTTTTATTTCGAAACAAATTATTCAAGAAACACAATAACAAACTTCGGGCCGTCGAGAGAGCGCGCGAACGCGTGTTAAACTTTGGCTTTCCAATTTATCTGTAATATAATCTTGCCGTACTCGGTATAATAATACCTACCGACGACGACGTGTTATTATTGAGTTATTGACAAGGAAATAACTTATGCGCATATTATTATTATTACTATCATTGTACCCGCGCGTTTATTTACCCGCGTAAACAGATCGCGGCCGCCAACAATACTGTTTTATCGTTGTTGTTTATTAGTTTTTCCTGCGTTTTATTTTTCGAACGGTTCTCACCGGTGTCGTGACGCGTTGACGATAATGTCTCTCCGTATATACGTATTATTATTCCGTTATTAGCTTATACGAATTATTTCGTTTATTTACCACCGTCGCGCGTAAACCTCTGTGAAATTACAAAACTATAAATTTACTACGCGCCGCTTCTGGGGTAGCCGCCACACGTCCCTCCCGTCGTCGTCCCGCTTAATTGTGCCGTTTAAAAAAATAAAATTACACTACGCTTTCATATTAATTATCGTATTTGAATGCGTCGAATAACCCGGCTTCGTCCGCGAAACGTTTTCCCTGTATGAGGGGGGGGGGGGAATGTTATTATTAGAGCCCGGAATTATATTCTTTTAAAATAGCCAAAATAAGATGCTAATATTCTCTTAAAAAGTTGAAAATATTCTTCCAATATTCTTAAAAAATCATAATAAAATATTATGCCAAAAATATGCTTTTTTATTAATATATTCTCACTATGCAACAAAATCGAGCAAGTAATACAAAAAAACTGATATAAATATAGATACAAGATACATAATATGCAAAATAATTAAATATTACAAAAACCTGATATAAATACTATATATGTATAAAATGGGTACACAATAAAAAATACTTCATGTTAAGAAAAGTTCGATTAAATTATTAACATTAATATTTAATATTTAATTATATTAAATTTTTTATCTTGGATAAAATGGACGATGGTATATAAATATATAGTATATTTTCAATATCATATCAGTATCACTATTATCGGACATAATATAATTTATATTACGTATTTGCGTCACTGCAACCAAAAATATCGAACATCTATTCAAATTAATCGATATATTCTCTAATATTCTTTACTATACGAAATATTCTTTTATCTCGAAATATTCTCAAATATGCAAAAAATACTTTTGCCATTAATACACCGGTTTCATGATTCGTAAAGATTGATTCGAACCCCCCCCCCCCCCCCGTTTGACTGCATAGACTTAAAAAAAATATGCAAAAGAATATAATTCCGGGCTCTATAGTTATTATATTTCTAGATTTCTGCATACACACCTATAGAGTATCGAATTCATAGTCGATCGGAGACGTACGTACGACATTATGATATGTATATTTATTACTGTAAATAATAAATTGTATTTAGATATATATGCGAGTATAGCTTTCGTTATCCTGCGTTGTCGAACGTATTTTATTCAATAATTGCATTCGAAGCGCGTTGATTTTCTTTTAAATATCGCTATAACGAATCGTGTTAGTTTTTTTATACTATATTGATATAACGAATTTCAACGGTTCGGTATATCGAAAGTGTTCTCGTTGCGTTGAAATTCGTGTTACAATATTATCGCGAATAATAAATACGAACGCTCGATGGAAAACGACAATCGTCGTCGATGAAAACACGTAGTGATTTTTTATGATCCCTATGCCACATCGACGACGTATAGATTCTATATTATACTTTGTGCCGGTCGAAGGGCGAAATCGAAAGGATACGAAAATAAAAACCAATTTGAACTCGCAGACGGTGCAATTGAAAAATCCGAGAGACCGATGATAATAATTAACGGTAAGTCCCGACCATCACATTTTAAGACGTCATACTCGTATCGACATTTTCGCACACATATTTTCTTTTGTTTCGTTTTACCAAGGACGTTATTACACGACCTGCGATTTTTTTTTTAATATCCTTTCTTCGGGGTTCCCTACTATATAAAACTAGGCTAGGCGATTTCTTCCCTTTTTACCCCTGCTTTTACCCCCCTTAGGAGTTGATGAATTTTTGGAAAATCCTTTCGTATTGCGCGCCTAGAGAATTAGACAAATCGCTTTTCCAAATTTCATGTTTGTACGTCGTCGTGTAGTTTTATATAATATATATATAGATAGCGTTTATAATTAGTAAAATTTCGATCAAATGTACAAAAAATATTGTTTTATTATTAAAAAGCAACAACAATATTTTTGAACAACTCTTAATTATTTTAAATTACTTTGTTTAGTCGCCATTTTTTTAAAGATATGCGTGCTATGCGTTTGATTAAAAATAGACGTTGAGAAAAAAATACCTTTTTTTAGTCCCGTATTTTTTTTTATTCGGTATCTGGTTACCCCATGTGCGAGTCGACGTTGTCATTTGTCAACATTACATTTATATGTTCAATGTTCGAGATTCGAAATGATTATCAATCGAGCGATACGACTATTGATTTTCGTATGCGTTTTTTTTTCTTCTTCTGTAATCGACGTTCAGAGTAAAATTGATCAAAAAAACAATATCCCGTGTATGCTATTCATTTTAATCAACGGCGTACGCGAGCCCTTTTTTTGTTCACCGAAGATAAATAACTCCATTTTATTTATTTTTTCAACCTGAATATTTATAACCCATTCCGATTTGTTTACGCCGCGCCGTTTCAACATTATGTCTCTGTAATTGCTTCACTCTTTTTTATAATTCAAACAGTTCGCTAAATCCTCCTTTTAAGTGCGACATATTATAATAACTCGAATAATCGTCGAGTGGCAATAATATATTCTAAAGTTTATAAAGTCGTTTTTAATTTTTCAAAAACGATGAAAAAAAACAGATAGCCGAGAAATGACAGTTTTTCTACTTTCGATCGCGAGAATATAGGCGATGTACGTCGATCGATATTATAAAAAACGTAAAAACGATAGCCAGTTTTCGAAAATATCAAAAACGTTTTCACCCGAACGAGACGCGTACCTATATTAAAAATAAAAACGCTGATGTTGCGCGGATAAAATTCTCATCAGTCTCGAATTCAAATGCAGGTACTTAACTCGAGACTTGGGGGATTATTCGCCGCGTAAACGTTTTTTTTTTTTTCTCTCTCTCTCTCTAAGATAACAACGGGTGTTTGGCATTCGAAACGAAATTACGTCTTATATTGTTTTGTTTCAAACACTCTCTCGACGTGTTTATACCTACGCGCGAGATGTATACGAAAATTGGAAAAAAAAAATAAATATCTCGAAACGTTTCGAGTACGTCTCGTCGTAACATAAACACGGAGTAGTTACAGTAGTTACTGCAGATACTCATCGACGACTATAAAACAAACAAACGGAAAAAAAAAAAAAAAAAGAAAGAATATATTGTATATAAATACCCTCTACTCGATTATTTATACGACCCGATTCCGCGGATCCGATCGAATCTCTTCTTTTTTTTTTTAATTTTATAAATTATTTATATTTATTTATTCGAAACGACGCCGGATAAGACGAAATTCTATCCGGCAAATAAATTTTACCGCGCTCGTATTTTATTTAATATATATATACGTATATAAAACCAATAATAAACCAACGAAATATCCATTTCCGAAATTGAAATCCAGTTAAAACCTTTTCTTTTTTTTTTCTGCTTCAAATTATAGATCGACCGATGACCGTTACGGTATGTAACGTATACGACCTCGTAAAGAGCGCGAGTGATTTTTAGTTTACCTATTCAAATTTGATTATTCGTGGCTTTATTCTATTCCAGTCGAACGCGCGCAATAACAAAAACAAAAAAAAAAAAATCGTTCGACTTGTATTTTATCGTCTTAAATATTATCGTAATAAATGTAATGAAAATAATGTTAATATAATATCGTATTTCGCATAACGTGTTTTGATAAAGAGCGATTTTATTTCATTTTTCCAACGTCGTCGTTCGACGGAGTTGAATTTTTTCCCCTCGAATTTCTCATCAAATAATATTGTGTGTAATTGAATTGCGTCGTGGTGTTATTGTCGACGTCGTCGTTTTTTGCCTTGCAGGCATTTCGCTATTGTCACGGATTTACACCGCGATAAGACCAAAAGACGTATTATTTTTATCCCCGCGAGAACTTCTCTAATTAACAAATAGTATACGTTTATATTGTTGCGGGCGTTATGTTTTTAAAGAGTTTGCCTTTGCACAATATAAGTAATATATAGTTGATATAATTACTTTGAACCGTCGGTGTGGCTTATGCGGTTTTTGTAAGACAATTACATAATATCATCCTGCGTTTATTACTTTTGTTTTACTACAATATCATTTAAACCACGGCTTTTCCCTCTCTCTCTCTTTAATTCGTTTATTTTGGATCGCTTATAGTCATAAGCTCGTATAGTCGCCGGGCACGGTTTTAATTTTCGTAAATAATAAAAAAAATAATTTGAATTAGGTACCATACCTCTCTCTCTCTCTCTCTCTCTCTCTATAGGTCTCTAATTATTTCGAAAGTTAATTTTTCTACGACCGTACGTTTTTATGTTGTTCGTAACCTCGAAACGATTATTATATATTTTATTTCGACAACGGTGTTCATTGCAATTACGATTCGGACTTTCAATCAAGCCGGAATAAACACATAAATTGTTATTTATTTTCATTGCTTTCGTCATAACGTTTTTCCCTCTTGGGCGATGCGAATGTTTTACGTATCGATTTGCAAACGTATAATAATTAGGTATAATGGAAAACTATTAATAACCGTACCATATTATATGATTTAACTCTCGTTTCGCACCGAATGTGTAGCAAACACATTTCGTTATGTGTTAAATTTTCTCATAAATAAAAGCTCCGCGTTTATCCCGATTCTTCCATTTAGAAATTCGATTATAGCGTCTATAATATGTTTATAGTTTTTACATTGCACTTCTTATAGATTTACGATGCACTCGTTCGCATTATTATTTTCTTTCCCGTATGATGTGTTTCGATATTAACTCGGATTCCGATATGTTTATTGCGATAAACTTAAAAATCGTTGGAAGTGCGAGTATCGCAGGCGCACCACGCCGCGCCGCCGCCGCGCACGTGACGTGTAAACTTTGTTTTAATTTAAAAATAATCTTTTTAAAATGTTTTTTTACTATAAAATCATTCCGATGCATCATGGTGGTCGTATAATGTTGTTTTTTTTTCTTCGTCTCTTACATCAAAAAATAAAATAAAAAAAACCGTTTACTCTCGCAATAATAGCGAAATATTTCCAAATTTAAACGCACAAATGATTATTCAGGCTTACACGATCGTTTTTCATATTCATTTATTCAAAACGAATGTTTCACGTTTACACACGTCGTTGTCGGTATTTTCTTCGTCTCCGATTAAAATTTCAGACGTTTTCCCCGTCGTTTTACTACAACAACCTTCGTTTTTCTCTCGCACAGTTTCTATTTATTTATTTTTTTCTCGTACCTCCTCTCATTATTCGAGTTTATGATGAACAATCGAAACGCATTTACTCGATAACAATAAAAACCGTGAAAATACATACGTACATAAATATGCTGAAACTGCAGTCGCCAAAAAAAAAAATAGTAAAATATGTATGCTAAAAAAAAAACCGGTAAAATATGCATTTTTGTATTTAAGTTGGTCGTCGTTTCTGAAAACAAATGTATATCTCTTACTCAAAAAGTATTCTACGACACCGTTATTAAAGAATATTATGCAAATACAAAAAGTCCCGCGCGAACTCTACGACAATAATAACAATGACGTGCGTGTCCGCGGGTGTGACTTCAAACTCTACATAAGAGATCGTTAATATCTACACGAGAACAACGTTCTCAGCTCCTAATCCGCAGTCAATTTGAAAGGTGACTTTACTCCCGACCGTCTACGACTTATTCGGCGGCCGGAGTTTATAATATTACAATATAATAATAGGCTTTCGGATCGTCTTTAAATGCGTCACCCGTTTGGTCGCTATGACGTCGTCGTTTCGAATTGAAATTCAAACGGTAAACGAGACGGCGCGCGACGCGTATCATAAGGCGGCGGCGGCGGCGTATTGTTGTATTTTTTTTTCGAAAAATAAACACGAAATAGCTATCGCAGTAGTATGCAAACATCGTTTTCTCGAAATTTCCAACAGTCGCGGTGACACTTTTTCTACCCCCGCGAATATAACACCAGACCACCGTCTCTCTGCGCCCAGCGTATAAAGTGTGTACGATGCTAAACCGCCGTGTTCCGGGTCGGCTGAAAATCAATAGATAATACATAAATTGCATTTACATCGCGACGTATGACGATGCCCGCGCGTGATAAAAAAAAAAAAAAAGATGATAATAATAAAAAAAAAAGCGTACCTACGGTGGTTTCCGTATGCGCGCTGCCCCGTTCGCCGACCGTCAAAATGGCCATGTAAAACACTTTGCCCGACGAAGCGAATCACGAACGCAACGCGGTCGTGAATTCAGTATATTGAAATCTGTGGTGTGCCGCGATATATGACTATACTATACTTGTGCGCGCCTTTGATACGACAGGTAAAAAAATATATAAAACGCCCCGCCTAGTGTGCGGCGGTGGTAAACGTGGAAATATTTCAGCCACCAAGTCGCCGCCGCCGCGTCCATACAAAACGGCCGACATTTCTCGTCGTGTTTGATAAAAAAAAAAAAAATCGTTATAAAGCAATAGCGTGTATTATTATTCCGTTACGGTTAGCGGTTTTCACGATGTTCGTTATTTGTGACGGTGTGTAAACGTTGGGACTTGCACGAGAACCGTGTCTCTGCCGCGAATCCGCGTTTGGCCGACGCTAGTTTTCATCTCGTACACGTCGCGGACGCCGCGTGATAAATAGGGCGAGACCGAGCTCCCCGGGAAAAAATCGCATATTCGGTCGAGTTTTA
Organism: Drepanosiphum platanoidis; assembly: GCA_948098885.1. Taxonomy (NCBI): domain Eukaryota; kingdom Metazoa; phylum Arthropoda; class Insecta; order Hemiptera; family Aphididae; genus Drepanosiphum; species Drepanosiphum platanoidis. The sequence goes on along the minus strand of OX402534.1, from coordinate 15,851,822 downwards.
AGAACAGCTAAAATTGTCGACCAAAAGCTCCGGCGCGCTTTAAACACACGGTGGCGTAGATAGAATTTTTTTCCGGAGGGCTGTTTAAAGAGTCAATTCATAATCACAGGTTAAGTCATTTTATTCATTTTAATTTGTATATAATATATCGTTATGTATATTTTTTATTTAATGATGAAAATATCATATTAAATATCATTAAACCCCTTACACCCTCCCCGTAACTACGCCACTGTTTAAACATACTCGTTTTCGTATAACCGTGCCCGCGCCGATTTGAAAACTAAGAAGTAATCACGAGTATCTGACCGTATCTAAATCGTTTTGATATTCTTTTATTAACACGTCGATTGTGTACGAATTATATCATTTATTATAATATCGCCATTCATAATCAATTACGTTACATAAAACCGTTTGACGTAATAATATTAAATTAGTCGAATGTGTATGGAAGTGTTTGAGGGTGCTAAGACCCGTGACGACGACCACGCCCCGATGTTTAATTTTCTTTTTCATTAGATCCTCCACCGGCGGCGGTCATAGTTTTCAAATTTTAATTTCTCATTACGACGACGCGATGCTAGTATAATATACTATATTACTCGTATATTTTTCTATGATAATTACGGTGTGAATAAAACGGATTATTAAATGTACTTGTTTACCTAACGAAGTCATAAATACGATCGAAAGCCATAACTTTTGAGTTGTAACCGTCAAACCAAGAACGTGGTCGTAACATTTTTCGAAAACGTATCTTTTTAACGCGTGTTACGTAAAGTTACGGCACGTGTGTTTTATTTTTTTTTTTAATAACACAAACACGTGCGAGTTTGATTTTGTAGAAAAGTCATGATGAATTATCGTAACGCTATTTCGGACGTATTATGAGTGGCGAAACTCTCTACCCTCTTCCGTATCCTGCGTCGAAAACGACTGTCTGTCGAACGGGGCGGGTCGATTTAATTTCATACTCGCGCGCGGCTCGAGTCTAGCAAATGCTGCACCTGAACGTTTTCAAAAATTATTCGAGTTGCTTCCATGATTTCCATCTTTTCGTTCGCTCCGGAACTGCCTGCGATAAAAGTTAGAATAGAAATCTAAAAATGCTATTTTCATTTTGACTACTGTCATCATCATAGTTAATCGCCGACCGACGACGCATTCAGTGTTGCTCACTGATTATTTGATATTTTTTGTCACTGCTATGAACTTATTGCAGCAAAAGTTATACAAAAGTTTTGATTCGATTTTGCGTGCAGTTTATTCGTTTTATTTGAGTCATGAGAAGTATAGAATTTATAGAACTCAAAAGTTTTTATCATTTTTTTTTTTTTTTTTCAAAGATTTTGAATTGATTTTTTTCCCCAGTGTTTATTAAAGATAAAAAAAGTTTTACAGTCTTTGTAAAAGACGTCTATTCAAAAGTACTGACTGATATTTAAATGGATCGGTCAAAACTTATGCATCGACTGAGAAACTATTTAGTCTGGTCTTATTGTATAGTCTCGTTTTATCGCCGCGCAAAAGCTCGCGACATTATATTTTTTATTATAATACGTTTGTTCGTCATCATCGGCGTGGCGCAGTGATTTTTCGAAAAGATCGTAGACGAATGCTGCACGAATGTAGTTATACTTTACTTTGAGAGTGAAAAAAAAAACCGTAGAAAGAAGCTAAAAGCTTTGAGGGGGATCGATTCGCGAAAATAGTTTGCCACAGCCCTGAAAAATTGTCATCGCGTGTGGAATAATAATTACCGTCGTCATTAAAACGTTCGTAGCTATTATTCCGATCGATTTGGAATCTTTTCGAATATCACTAATTGCGTGAGCGTTAAACTGTGCGTGGTATTGATATCGTCGAAAAAAATCCATGATTTTTATAATTTTACAATATTTTCATGCGATGACTAAACTATTTACTCGTTGTATCGCACGCATTCTATTGAACTCGGTAAATAGTAACCAATTTTTATCCGACGAAGTCGTTTCGTACTAACCATCTTGTTATTGTTTTCGATTATCAGTAGTTATTAAAACGTATTGCGGTAATTAAGTTATGAGTTCAAATATTTAACAATGTGCGTTGTGTGTGCGCGCGCGTGTAGTTCGTGATGAATTATTGTTGAATCGGCGGTAAACATCACAAGACCGCGTAAACGCGGTGACTACATATTATTATTAATTATTATCATCATCACTAATTAAAAACGCTGTGTGATTGTTAAACTCTTGTATTCGGAATTGAGTATAATGATGGTTTTTTTGCAATTTAATCGGATAAATCACGTGACGATAAAAAAATATAAAAAAAAACCGTTTGGAACGCGCGACGCGTTCGAGTTTTAAATCATTGGCAATTTATCGTCTTATTAAAAATTAAAAAAAAACAAAAACAAAAACAAACAACATTCGTTTATTATTAAGTTTCCGAGAGAGGGGAAGGTTAAAAACGTCATCATTTTTTTATCATTTTCAATTGACGGGCGGTGCTTTGGTATTAGTATTTTTTTATTTTTTTTTCACTCAAAACGTACGTCTACGAACACGTTATCGGTACGTAAATTATGCAAAAGCTTTATGTAGAACACCGTCGTCGTCGCATTTACGTCTTATTATTCTCACGGTCGCCCCGAATCGTTGTCGAACGATTTTCTTCTTTTCGTATACGCAATTAATTCTAGCTGGCACTTTTGACGGAATAGAGTACACCACTTTCGGAGGAGGGTAAAACCTCTTTGGTTCGCCACTTTTTCGATTTTGCGGATCGTGTAATTCGTGCGGATGAAATTTAATTGCGTTGTTATTATTGTTTCGCTCAGACGTTTTCTCGAAAGTTTAAACGGAATTTTATTTCACAACTATTATAAAATATACGTACGTAATATAACACAGTGTACGTCAGTTTTAAGTCTTCGCTAAATATCGCATCATCGGTTGTAAAAACAAAAACAATACAGTAGTGCCCTTTGTGTAATTTCTTATACTAATATTCGTTATGTATCTATTGCACATTTTTCGTTTCTTTTTTATCGAACACGATTGTTTTTTTTTTTTTTTTAACTCTGTCGTCGTATTTACTTTTTATTATGCATATTATCCTATAGTTTTTTTAATTAAAATCTGTATAAATATTGTAAATTCTTATTTCGGTATCAGAACTCTCGGGACAGACGCCGCTGTTTTAGTTTGCCAAGTATTTATTATTTAATTTCGGGTTTTATAATCGAGACGTAAAGAATATATATTGACTCGGTTTTACTATATTATTAAATTTAACGAAATTAAAAAGAAATTTAACCACTCGAAAGACTCTATTGATTAAAAACGAGTAGGAAATTAAAATGTCATACACTATAGAATATAAAAACTGAGAAGGAGAAAAAAAAATAAAATGAATACAACTAAATTTCAAATACAGCTTCGAACGCGATTATTACGGCGCGGCGCTGTAAATAATGTGACATTATTATTATTATTATTATTATGCGAGCGACTCTATTATAATGAATGCGCGACCATTCGTGTTATTGAATCAAACATTTCGTGTTCGCGAAAATTGTATTGGTACTTGTTAGTTTCTTATTTCAAAATCAATAAGAATAAGAGCTTGTTGACACTTGAGCGCGATTGAAATTCCACACTTAAAAAATGCGCATGTCTCGACTTAATTAAACTCTAATATGCACGTTCATTTAGACATTCGAAAATCGAAACACTTTGAAACGGAAATACAATTTATTTTAACGTGTAACGCGACTGTAGTAAGTCAACTATATGTATCAATAATATTGATATTGCTCATCTTTGACTATTCAAAATTACAAAATCATAACCTTTTTGAAACGCTATTTCTACGTCAGACATTATTCATATAACTCGTACCTGATTTTAACAATATAAATACGATGCGATCGATTATTAAGATTATAGTAATCGTTTTCATACGACTATTGGTTACCGTGAACTGCAGTTCATTATCGTATCGATAAAAAACGGTACAATTTATTTAGTATTACATGACTTTGGGTAACTAGGACGCCGAGTGATTATTCGAAAATTTATCGATCCCTCTACTTCAGATCAGAGTATTATATATTACTATCCTCCTTTAGACATCCTGTGTATTATACGGGTATATATAAATACAACACTGTTTTTCCTTAGTTTGGCCTTTAGATTTACATATTACAGTTAGATAAGTCGTGCCATGTACAGTCTGTGGTGTATAAATATCCAATTGTTGTTTGTATAGCTTTTTTGTGTTTTCACATGACGTGTCATTGTATTTATTTAAATCGTATGTGTGTGTTTTTTTTTTTCTTTTCTAGTTTGCTGATGCGACGGGAACGCAAAGTTGTTCGTATGCGACCGTACGGCATGTGTCCTCACTTTCAATCCAGGCCGCCGACGGATCACAGGCCTTCGCACCTGGGATCTGGCGATGGCCGTCCTAGGACCGACCCTAAGCTGCTTTTACTCGTTGAGACTGCATACTCGAGACTCGGCAGGGAACTGGCCGAGACGCTCGTGCACAATAGACTGAGGTAATAATAATCACATATTATTATACGTATATTTATCACACGCGGTTTTTCGTACGAATGGAAAACGCTCGGACGTCTGTACAAACGGTGTTCGATTCGATGTACGTATCTATTAGTTAGTTGTTTTTAAAGTAAAACCCCCACCATATACGACTGAGATAAAAATCCAAACTAAAAACGCGTCTTGAATTCACTACTATAACGTGTAATAGTATAGTAAACATAATATGCGGTATCTACTGCAGTAAATAGATATTTTAGTGACGAAAAAACAAAATAAAATATCGAATTAGCTATTTTATTTTTTTCCAAAACTTTCAATATATAATGAATACGATATTTGTTTTTGTTTTTTTTTTTTAATTTACCTTGCAAACACTCGTACGGTTTTCACTCGTATTTCATTTACCCGCTCGCAATAATTAATAAAAAAAAAAAAAAAACTCGGACCAAAATACCGACCGAGTTTAAACTCTGCCTCGCTATAGATCTGTTGAAAATAATTTAATTTACTCGTTAGGTGTACTTTGTTTTCGTAAACTTTCGGCTGCGTAATATTTTTGAAAACTTTTTATCGTAAATAAATCTCGAGTTTCACTTCAACCACGTGTTGAGTATGATTACATTATCTGAACGGCGTCGAAAAATTCGAAACGTTTCGTAAACGTATTATACCTTTATTGTCTAGTTGTTGGTTTCCGGAAGTTTATTGATCGTAATGTCATGAAATACGTTTTTTTCCCCACCGGATGTATTAGTTTTTATCATTTTTTTGATTTGACCGTGCGTACGTACACTTCTATGCTGGCGTACCGATACCGCGGTTGGGTTTCGACGATTTGGTTACGTCCTATTCGCGTAGATCGCGATAAGGATTTCGTGAATAGATTTTATTTTAATTCGCCGTGAACTCTACTCGACCTTCCGCGCGTTTTCCGTTTTAACCCTCTGAATACATACAAATTTAATTGAAAATCGGCACGCTCCGTTTTTGTTGTTGTTGTACGACAGAAATAGACACGAAATCGCGGTGCCTAATCCTTTTTCCAATTCTCGTGACCCGTAAAAAACGATATTATTATTATAACGTTAAACGAAAACTCGCGATAATTGGGTTTGTGTCCAACGGGTATTTTTTTTCAATTTTTTTTTCAATAATTTTAAATATCGGTCGGCAATGTTGTTTCGTCCCGCTACAATAGAACCGAGGTTGTTTCGTCCCGCGCACGTGTTGCCGTTTACAGGTATACGTAAAAAATAATAGTATAGTAAAAAATAATACACTCGCCGCGTTCGACGCAAAAAAATAAACAACGACCGTGACAATGAAGGAAAATGACATTTTCGAGATAGAATCTCGCACGACGACGACGTTTAGCATTCGATTCAATGAAATATTTAACGAAAAATACTAAAAAGCGCCATTGAAATATTGTGCTCTTTTATTTATTCAACACTAGTTTCACCTCTAAATCGTTTTCTCTATCGATCCGATTCGACTCGTTTTTACTGCGCGCGTCATACACGTGATATACCTAAATAAAATCTCGACTAAGATAACACATACCTTATTCGGTCATGCCCGAGTACTAAAAAGACTTTTTAATCCAAACAAACAGTCTGTACACAATACGTCGTCGTCGTCGTCGTCGTATATTATTATTACCTACTATATTTTGTAATACCTCCAAAATCTAAACCCACTTGCCACTTGGATTCTACTCGGCGACGTTTGGATTTGGCGCCACGCCGTACTCGATATTCGCATAAACGCGTCGTATTAACGCGGATATTTATGAAACGCCACGCAACGATACTATTTAGGTAGGTGCTTTCGGTGTATGCTCGTATATTATCACGCGAAATAACGTATTATACTTAGACTGTACATTAAAATACGCGCGCCAGCCTGTTGTCGACATTTTCGATTCTAAAACGCAATCGATCTGTGAATACGTTTATAAATATTCTACATCAGGTCATATTATTCTCGACTCTATGACAAATCGACGTGATAATTATTAAAAGTCTATATTGTCAAATAGAATACTCTAGCGACATTGTCGTCGTGTCGGGGAATCCATACGGTTGAAGTAATTTCAATCGTGTAATCGTCGTACGCTCATATTGTAAATCCTAACATTAAATCATGTTATTGGCGGCGTTATTGCCCGTCGCTGCGAAAACGGGGACGTATTATAAACTAACGCGTATTGTTTAGATGTTTAACGGGTATTGCGCGCGCGTTAACATCATATATTTACCGACGTCTCAGAGTTAAATCCTAATACACACGCATACTTGGAAAAACAACAACAAATAACGGCAGCAGCAGCAGCCCCCGTGCGCGTAGAGTCCACAGAGCTACTATAGACGTCATCCGTGTAAAGTAAACTAGTAGTTCGCGACGAGTTTCGCGAATAAAAATTATAATAATAACGATTTTCTCCCGAGTTCCTGCGTTTGTTTTTCTTCCGGTTATTACGTAACGATTTTAATATAAGACGTCACGGTGTACACGCGCGTGTGCGCGTAGGCGGCGACGGGCGCGATGCCGTTGTGTTCCGATTTCGGCGGCAAATTAATCCTTTGGGCAATAATGAATAATGGACTTTGGCGAGCGAATAATTTTTCGGGCGTAATAGTAGAATAACAATAATAATTATACCGTCGAAAGCCGTAAATCAAGGAAACACGCGGCCCCGCCGCTGCACTATATACTCGGTGCCTGTTAATAATTTTCGGCACATCAATCAAAAACGTCTCGTCCTAACCTACGCGCCTTTTCGCGCGCCCTCCCGGCGAGAGTATAGCGGGCGCGAGGGGCACGTGTGTTTGAACACAGTTATAACTTTGGCTTCGGCGTTGAACTTTGTTATGGAACTGTCAAAGTTTTGTCGAGAGTGTGTGTGTGTGTGTGTGTTTGGTGCGCGTACAACGACTGCCGCCGAGGTGGCGATGCAAAGTGGCGGACCAATAATAATAATAATAATAATAAGTACTCGATCCTGTCCGGAGATTTATTTTTCCGCGCGCTCGAAAATATAAACTCGAAAGTTGAAATCGAAACGTTCAATATAATAGTATGAGCTTCTGTGCTGAAAACCCGACGAGCATTTTTGAAAATTGATTTCACACGCGGTAGTTTTTTGAATTGTGACGTACCCATACGAATAGACAGTATCTCAAAGGAGAATTTCAAAAACGATCTCTATTATAGTACACGCACCGACGAGACGTGATTTTCTCATCGGAAACCCGTGTCGAAGTCGAAAATCGAATCATTTCTTTTGGTCGAAAGTTTCGAAATATAAAAAAAACACACGCGTAACACACACTCGGTGAAACCAATAATACATTCTTCTCTTTTTTCTCTAGTTCACTCTTTTCGTTCACAATAATAGTCTTGGACAGTTTAATATAACAATAATATAACTCGAAAAAACGAAAATTATTTTAAAAACCACGTATACCATTATACTATGGAAATCACAATAATAATTATACTATGACTATAATAGTAACGTAACACCCACTCTGTTTCTTTATCCGGCCAACTGATTAGTCGCGACCCGCTATTCTGTAGATTATTCAACGATCGCTTTGAATTATCGTTCGTAATATACACGAACATATTATATTACGTATGTGCGAGCGTACGAATGCGTTTGTGGACGTTATTATTATGTAACTGCTTTTGTGCAGTCGATATTATGAGTTTCCCGTCCGAGACCGAAAATTGTTTTCAACGATTCTATTATCCGAAACTGTACGACGACGACGTAGGTTAGGTATCTCGACGTGTAGGTATAATACGTTTCGAAACGATACGGCCGTGCTGCTGCTCGTTTCACTTAACGTTATGGCCGTTTTTAGTTTTATTGAAATCGCCATCTCGCGTTTCCCGAGATCGAGCGTAGTACGAGATTACATTTATCGTTTCAACTCCGGCGCTTAAACAAACGCAATGGTCAAGAGCGACAGTTTTTTTTTTTCCCCCCCCGGAAAATCCGTCCGCACGTATATTTTATTAACGCCGCGAAGTGAACGACGGAAACGACTGTTTCGGATCAAACAATGAAAACAGAACGCTATTCACGAGCTGCGGGCACAATGGTCAGGCAATAACGAATTAATAAGTGGAATTAAATTACATGTTTATATTCGCGTGCAAATATTTTCCCCGCAGTAGCTCCACTCGCGTCCGCCGTGTGCTGAAACATGAATTATAAACAGAGCTTCAATTATTATTTAGCGGCGTATAATATTTGATACGTATATAAAATCCATATTTGACCCCCTTTTTTTTTTTTTTTTTAAATTTTTTTTAATGATGTTACACGTTTTCGCGGAAGAACCGCTCGCTTTTACTCGTAATTCGTTTTCCAACTATAAATGCGATGATTTATTCCAACGTTGTACACTCGAAAGTTTTAAATTTACGCCAATTTATCGTTATTAGCAGCTATCGATGGGAAACAGATGACATTGTTATCGATTAACAAACGTGTACTTTGTAATAGTTGTGCGCGTATGTTATACGACGTTACAGTTGGTATTGAAAAACGTATTTCATACTCTATTCTCCGGCGAGTTGTGTCGGCATACATTTTTTATTCGATTTCGAGTTTGAGAACTGTGATCTAATCGAAACGGTATTCGCGGAAGCGATCCACATCGTCCGTCCGATGTGTAACGTGATAATAATATCGAGCGCACGACGAGCATAATATTATGTACAATCGGTGGCGTAGATTTCCTTCTCGAGATAGTCGATTAAAAACTCCAAAATCAATTAAAGTTTTCAATACTTACGAATTAGAGTTTATTATAGATTAAAATATTGATTATGAAACGAAATCGACCCGACGATGACGATTTTATCAGCCGATTTATTTAAAAAACTTTGTCTCCATAACCGTTATATGCGGTGCGACTTGGATCGGGAATGACGCTATTATGTTTTCATAGTTGTTTATTATAATTATAATCGATGAAAAAGAGTGAACGCGCGCGGGTACTTGTTTATTATAATGCAATCTAAATGTTCGGAGAAATCGTGGTTTGCCATCGAATAAAACTAAATTATAATTTTTTCTTTCTTTTTTTATTGTTCTGAAGGGACGATAGTTACATCCCTTTACATCTCACTCTATCCACTCCACCGCTTACAATAATTTATCGTAGGCATACGACAGTCGAATGGGAAGTTGTAACTCTTAATCGCTATTGTTACTATAATCTGGAAAGTTATAATTAAACAAAATGGAAAAAAATAAACCCATCTAGTAAAATGTTTCCAGTAAAACCTTACCTAAAATAATATATACCCGACTATATTCGTGTACAATCAATAATCTAAAATAATTAAATTAAAAATGAAGCTTTATTATATAATAATTGTTATGTTTAAAAGAAAATAAAACACTACTGGAATATGCTCGAAAATAATTGAAGTTTGGCGAATGAGAAAGATCTATTCGATTTACTAAAAATATAATTCTATTTATAACGTATATTAACGGCATAGTTTGGGATATGATTACGTATATATAGAATTCGTTCTCGGATCTAATGTGGCGCATAGGGACGCTTAGAATTCGAGTCGACGTAACCGAGTTCGGACGATAGTGTAAATATCACCAGTTGTAAGTTTATGTAAAAGAAAAAAAACATCAAGAGTCGACGTATTTCTAGAGTTTCCATGTTGATAATATCAACTATTAAGCGAAGGATAATAAAAAGAACGAGGAACTCTAAGAATATCTGATTGGTACACTATAGGAAACGAAGAAATGTTCGTTATGTTTAATTTCGTCGTGTACATGTAGACGTGAAATCGTTAACATTTCAAACGTTTTAATTAATTCGAAATAATTACACGTCACGATTGGTATACGGTTTTTTAAAGCTTTTTCGTCGGTTTTTTTTTCAACGTCGAATTCCGCGCTCGCATCGCAAATAATATTAATTCGTATTAAATCTTTCGTTTTCAGGTTTTTCGTCGCGTATAGTTTCTACAGGCGTCCGTCCGTTTTGACCGCATGCCCGCGACGTGCTCGTATTATATTTTTCACTCGACGACGTTTACTATTTTACATAATATCCCCTTTTGAACACTCGTAACTGCCGCCGCCGTCTGGTCGCGATAACTCTGTCAAATAATTCTGTCGCGAGAAGCTTATTTCGTTATTAAAATCTCGTCGTTCGAGTGATGTTAACGCCGCCGCGCCGCGACCCTGCGTCATTAGATCTCCGTCGATAAGAGACGAGCGTGCCGCACAAAACGTGCGCTAAAATTAAAATAAAACAAACGAAAAATCACATGGTCATTATTATTATGCTTGCGTTCGCTTTATAACATTCGTCGTCGCCGTCGTCGTTTGAAACGTGTGTAGTACGACATGGACGAGAGAGGAAAAAAAGAAATCAGAACTCATCGCCATACCGACCGAGCATTTCTTACGCGTATATTATGTCGTTCTATATATTACAATATTTCTGCTCGGGATAAATGGACATTACGAGCACGTGAGGTTATTCTGGGGATAAGTGATTTGAAGAAACGTGACGGCGCGTGAAATGGACCGGCCGGTGGTCACTCCCCGCGACGGTTCCCTATCTACTCGTCGATCCTTTCCGCCAGGACGTTCGTTCGCCTGTAATGTTTCGCGATTTTTTTTCTCTGCACGCGCGCGCGTCCGGACTCACTTTTTGTTAATCAGTTCCGTTTCATCTGTATGTATATGTGTATACATATGTGTATGAGGTGAAAAAAAGCTCTCTACGCGCTATACGCACTAATAGCTATTAATAACTAGTAATTATTATTATTATTGTAAAACAAAACGCGCGGATATTTTTTACATCGCCGGAGGCGAGGGACTGAAATCGCAATGTGGGGAAATTGCCGAATCGAGTCTCCCCTAATTTCGCCATCGATCAGCGCCATTCTGGTACTATTCCGACGGGGCTAAATAAGCGTAATATGCCGTAAATCCTTCCCACCCTCCCAAAAAAAAAAAAAAAAAAATCATCATACGGTATAATAGGCGCGCCGGATCGTGGCGACATAACGAACGTCTAGGTATACCCCATTACGCGCGAGGACCGACGAAACGGCGTTTTGCCGCGTGATATTTTATCCGCCGTCGTTCCATTGTACGACGTCATATAATGATGACACGAGGTCCGTCGCTATTGCGGACTGCCCGATAACGCGCGACGATATAATGACGTGAATAGGATTCGGCGCCCGAACATATAGAAATAATACAACAACGGGGCGGCCGCGGCGTGCGTAAGGGTCCGTCCCGTTCGCGTGCGCGCCGCCCATCGGGCATTCTATTTTATGTTATTATATCATGTAGGTACGACGGTTTCTTCCACGTTCCAGTCGTCGTCGGTCCGACGATCCCTATTATATTTCATTATCGGTACTACCTATTATATGTCTTATGCCCGTACATAATGACGACGATAATAATACGACGACGTGCGTTTGCGCCGGCGAAATCGGCTTTTTCCTTATATTCTCCGGGCCTCGTCATCGTGTAACGTATTATTATTACACTCGTTATTTTTATACTCGCATCGTCTATAATCCGTAAATATATGGCTATTATTGTTGTCGTCATCGTCTCGGGCGCACCGCACATTACACGAATAACACAATGTAATATCGCGGCTAATGCGCGGTAATGCAGTGGTCGCGCCGGCCAGAAATCGCCGACAAAGTACGTTACACACATATTATATATATAACGCGACGGCCCTTTTTTTTACGGGTAGGTAGTCCGACGATATCGCCTCGTACGTCGCGTCGTAATATTGTAGACGACCGTTTTTACGCGTCGTAACCCGCGGTATCGTCGCGCCAAAGAACACTTTTCAAATAACGTTTAAATACGCCACTCGAATATTCTGGACGGCGGTGTTCGAAATACTGTTTGATTACTCTAGGCACCTGTATACGAATCTTTTATTGAAAGAAAAACGGATAGTTTAAAAAAACCACATTATATGACGTTGTAGGTATCAAAGAGTAAAACGAACGCGTACTTTCTCACGACAAATTAAATTATTAAACAATATCGTTTATCATTACACTTCAAGACAACTAACCTAACCTCTCGAGATGCCCGCCCGTCGTCGTATTGGTCCTTTTCTTCGAAACCATTGTTCCGCCGACACTTACAATTTATTACCTATTGTCACAAATAATATTATTAAGTATACTGAACACTCGATAAAAAGTCACACCCAAAATACTTTACGCGTCTCGGTGTTATTTCATATTATGAGTATTTATAGTTTATGCGCGCGTGTGTATTTATGTGTGTATTTTTTCTGCCGCAGGTATAAAATGGAAGTGGCCGGCAAGTCTTTACCGGCGCTCACGAACCTGGACAAAGGTCGGTATTCCGTCATAGTGTTCGAGAACTACTACCGTTACCTGAACATGGACAAATGGAACCGAGAGCTGTTGGACAAGTATTGCCGGGAATACGGGGTCGGCATATTGGGATTCTTCCCGCCGGCCGAACGGCACGCAGCCGGCGTTCAAGTCAAAGGGTTCCCGTTGTACTTGCACACCAAACTTTCGCTCAGGGTCAGTATCATATCTCGTACACCGTATTATCGCGCGCGATTTACCTCCGGTTTTATGGAAGTTGGGGTCCTTGGACAAGGCGCCCCCCGCGGGCCCTGAAATATCGAAGGCTCCGAAAGGACCTTTGTTTGTCTAACAAAAAAATCCATAATATTTCAAGTTGAATAACGTGTTAATTGCAAAGTTTCAAATTCAAATTTTTTTCTTTTTGGCTCGATGATAAAATACTATATAATATTTTCACATTTAACCTGGCGTCCTGGCCTTATTTTTACAAACCCATTAATTAATTAAATGAAATCGTAAAACGAATAGGTACCTATTGCCGATACAGTCCTATGTGCATTAGTAAAATTATTAATTAGTAGTTGCCACGCGACTCGTACTTCAGCTGCTATCTCAATGGGTTGTGTTGACACATTTATAGGGATATTTACATGGGTAGGTAGACGTCGTCAACTAGGGATTTTTTCGAAATATAAAATTAGTAATAAAATATTTTAATCGTTATGTTTAAATAATAATTTTGTATGCAATGAAAACAGTCGCCCAACACATTAAACATTTTTATGAGGTTATATTCTGGTACAATCGGTTTGTTTATGTCCTTTTTTTTTAGAGCTAAAATTACATTTTCGGTAATGAATAGTGTAATATTTTTGGACTATACCAAGTTCCAGGCCCCGGTAAACTTTTAATCCGCTTTTGTGCGCGGGACGCCGTTATTCCCGTCGCTGCCCTCGCCGAGCGATACGCGGTCGCTTGGAGAAAGGACACGTTTATTTGTAGCACTATACATCACCATTACGGTTTTACCCGTTGTTTCATACCGCGACCGGCTGCTAAACTGGCCGGCTCGTCGGTATATATACCGAATCCTATAGGACAGTCTGGTCTGTGAGCCTTTACGAATCTCTTTTTTACTCTCTACTAATCCGACGCCTCGCCATCATTTACTGTCTGGTCTGCGAAAGTGTTTTTCGACCCGTTATCGAAAATCATCACACTCGTTTACATAAATCTACAAGTGATATTTCACTCACGTAAAAGAGAAAAAAAAATACATTATATTCGTCGTGTATACGACTTCACGAAATAATATCCGAATGAATAAAAAGAAAATTTGATAAATTCCAAAACTATTTTTGTAAATGTAATTCAATTATTGAGTACCCGGATACATAATGTTCTTTACATTTTATGATAAAAGGGGACTCTAGGATTTCTATGCGTTTGCATGTTTTTTCCCCCTTTAGTCCAAATCAATCGGTTGTCAGCGATTCCCACGATTTGGCTTACCTCGGTTAAATAAAACAATTTCTATTTCGCATATTTTCATCAAAACACATAATATATAATTGCATATCGAGTTTGGCCATCGTAGTCGTACGACATCGTGCGCTTCCGGGTCGTCGTTTATGTTTCGTCGTTTTTCGCGACGTAAAAACGAATCGTTTTTATCGTTTAATCGTTCAAATCGAAGGTGTCAAATTATAAGACGATTTGTTGAGGAATTTCTACTGAAATTCTCCAAACCAACGACGGTAAAATATACTGCGCGTAGTAATATTGTTTTCAATCGAGCTGTGTGGGCAAACAAAAAAAAACGTTTTCAAGTACTAATAAAAATACGTACTTGATAAGCATAAACAAAACCACACGAAAGCTAAATCCAAACAATACTCTATTTGTCAAAAAACTATGTTTTTTTTAATACATATTTAAAAAAACTCTGGTGCGCGTTTAACCGTTTTTTTTATTCCATATATTATAATATAACACGCTGTGCTTACAGGACGCCATGCTGAACTCGGCATCGCCGGTGCTAAGAGTGGCCAGGGCCGGCGGCGTGTACCAGGGACCTTTGCCGGGCGACGACTGGTCCGTGTTCAGCGCCAACCACACGACGTACGAACCGGTGGCGTGGGGCAGCAACAACTCTTTCGGCACGCCGGACGAGTACATACCCCTGGCCACGGTCATGCAGGACCACGGCATGTACGACGGGATATCGAGGATGTTGTTCGGCTCCGGGCTCAAGTTCTGGCTGCACCGGCTGCTGTTTCTCGACTCGCTGTCGTACCTGAGCAAAGGACTGCTGAGCATAACGCTCGAGCGGCAGGTGCTCGTGGACATCGACGACATATTCGTCGGCGAGAGCGGCATCCGAATGTGGAAAGAAGACGTGCACGTGAGATATTTATTTTATTTCGTTCGATCTCGTCCGATTGTACGAATAAACATGCGCGCATAAAGCTGGAAAGTCGACTAGCGCTACTATAAATATTATTCGGTTAAATTGTTCTTGGATTTTTCCATGTAACTCGGTCGAAATTCGAATATCGCCAAACACACTGCATTACTTCTGTCACGTTGTACGTCTTGCACTCGATTTTTAAATTTTCGTCCTGCGACCGACTTGTTGGTTAATAATATATCAGTACAATTGTAATACTACAGTACACTAGTTTTGAAAACACGATTTTTCACTTTGAAAGTACATTTATTATCGTTACAAATTGTCCGAGTTGTACGGTTCTCCGTGTTGTACTCTAGGCGGTAATCGTATATGCTTTACGGTTTTACAGTTCGTTGCAAATTTATTGTTATGTTTTTATTCGAGATTTTAAAGTTTCCTCTTGTTTGCACGCTCGTTTGGAAAATTAATCATGTCGATAACGCCAAGAAAAACCGTGACCTCGGTCGGTACAGGTCGCTAAAAGGGTATAGTCGGGTACGCCACAAATAGCCTAGGATATTATATACACAAAAACGATGTATATGACGAGTATAATACTTGTACACTGTACACTTTTTTTTTTTTTTTGATTTTTTCAGGACTTGATTAAAACTCAAGATCGGATAAGTAAGCTGGTGCCGGGATTTAAATTCAATTTAGGCTTCTCCGGTAAATACTTCCATCGGGGCACGTGGGAAGAAAACGAAGGAGACGACACGATATTAGGTATTTTATCCAATTAGTTTTATCCGACTATACAGTGACGCAATTTACGGGCATGTCGGGCGTGCGAATCGCAGGGGCCCTTTTACTTGCATATAATATACGTATACTTATAATTTTCAAATGATTTTTTATTAAACTTCGTCTCGGCTGATTTCTGTCGACGCATCCCTTTCGTTTTACCCTCCCGAGAGTGGAGCGCGGCGGGCCTATAGTATTGGCACCGGTTAAAAGTTTGTTCCGTTGTTTCTCTCTGTCGAGCGGTATACCGGTAACGTTAACAGAATGACAGAATGTTTTGAATTATTTTTAAATTTACTCGGAGTCGTAGTTGTTTTGCATTATTATTATTGTATATTATAGAATATACAGTGGTAGGTGTGTCGGTTTGGGGAAAATTAAAATGGCTTCCGGGTAATTTTCGAAGCGGCCCGCTGAAACGGATATTTCAACTTAAAACGGTAATTCGTTTTCATCCCGAAAAAATGAAAAGGGTCTTTGGCCAATTCACAGTCGAGTTGAAATCGCTATTTCGTGTCGAATCCGATCGAAACGTTATCGATACCGCTCTTAATCTCGGGATCGGTAGCAATCACAAAGACACTTTCCAAAGTTATCGTTATTATAATAGGATCGTTTCCTTTAAAAAGTGATTACGGGGGCGGGTCACTGCCGGGTTGCGTCGCTGCAGCGCCACGACAACGGCGTGTGTAATGTAATATTTTGATTGTTTCGCGCGGCGCAGAGAACGTGGACAAGTTCAACTGGTTCTGTCACATGTGGAATCACATGCAACCGCATCTGTACAACAACGAGACACATCTCGAGTACGAGATGACGTTGAACAAGGCGTTCGCCGAGGTGAGTTGTCCGGTGGCGAGATAGATATCTACGTATATCGATCGATCGATTAATCGCGATTGTTCGATCACGTTTGTCGTAGGCTCACGGCATACCGACCAACTCCAGTTACTCGGTGGCGCCCCATCATTCCGGCGTGTATCCGGTCCACGAGCTGCTGTACACCGTGTGGAAGAAAGTGTGGAACATCAGGGTGACGTCGACCGAGGAATACCCGCACTTGAGGCCCGCCAGGTTGAGGAGAGGGTTCGTCCATCGCGGCATCAAGGTAAAAACGTAGAAAACAATATACGTATGACAAACGAACGAATCGCCAATTTATTTATCGTGTTGTTATAGGTGTTGCCGAGGCAGACCTGCGGTTTGTTCACGCACACCATCTACGTGGACCGCTATCCGGGCGGACGGAAAAAACTGGACGAATCCATTATGGGCGGAGAACTGTTTCAAACGATCGTGTACAACCCCGTGAGTGCAATCGTATATTATATTGTCGCGACGAATTGAAAAACGCGCGTGAACGAACAATCGATATTAGTTTTTTTTTTTTTCACAAAAAAAAGAACCATCGTAGGCCGTATCTCGTCCGAGTCGGACGAGATACGGCCGGTGACGGGTGAGATTGATTATACGTCGGCGAATGGGTCTTTTAGATTTTGTACCGTCGCTCTGGAAAAACGATTCTGAGCCGAGGCCGGGTCGTCGGCCTATATTTCTAATAATATAGTCGAAATGCCCGATTTCGTGGGTTCAACGGATTTTTGGAAATTTCCCTACGCGAGTAAAAACTGCATGTAATTATTGGAATTTTCTAGATTTTTTTTTTATTGTTCGACCAACGTTTTACGAAAAAATGTTAAACGTCTAGGACTAGGGAAAAAAAAACCCTTTTGAAAATTACATCGTGTCTAGAGAATAGTAATTCGAGTATAATCCGTTTGACTTTCAAAATTTCTCTACCCACAGTGCCGATTGTTAGACACGACGACGTTTGTTACCAGAAACCCTCTCTCTAAAGTCGAACACTGTTTCTCCCAGTCGGTAAAACGCGATGAAACAAACTCGAAAAATAAATAAACGTCCGTCGTCGTAGTAAAACCGATAATATATATTCCTCGCTATTCGTCCACATTGTATAAAATTGTTAATGCGTTTACCCGTGTTATTACGAGGAAAAAAAATTAATATGTATTAAAAAAGCCCGACCGCGACCGAAAATTATATAGCTCGAGACGTTTCTATCACGCTTTAATATCGTTAGAAATTTACATAATTTCGTGTTTTATTATGCAGTTTTTCCGTCATCGTGTAAACGAAACATTATTGCCGCCCGACGGATATGAGAGAGAGAGAGAGAGAGAGAGAGAGTGAGTAAGTAGGTAGGTAGTACATTATTTTTGTGTCGGATAAAAAAAAAATTATTTATTTCTCTTTGAGGAGAAACAGAAAAAAAAAATGTTTTTCTCGGCTTAGCGTGTTGTAGTTGGTTTTTTGTGCTATTAAAACGACAACGCAAAGTGAAAAAAAAAACGCGTACGACGACGACGTGCACGCATATTTTTCGAGTACCGCGTGTGTCTCTCCGTACGAGAAAGTCTAATTTTTTCGCAGACGTCGTTTGCAACTTTTACAAGTGTCGAGCTCGGCGGGCGTGCGGGCGCACAAGTGTCGCCGTGCACATAGAATGTATTACCGTAGCCCGTAGGGGTAATCTGTTCAAAGGCCTTTAAAGAGGGAGATAGCAAGGAACCGTGCATAGATAATCGCTTTTACGACTGTCGCTCGTGTTTTCTCTCCCCTTGCCCCCCCCCCTGCAGACCTCGTGTTTTTTAATCGGTTAGGTTTCATCGTTTTTTATTTTTCTTCGCACGCGCGCGCTAGAAAACAACGACGACGACGACGACAATAATAATTTTAATCTCGTTTCCTAGATTAACGTGTTCATGAGTCACATGTCCAACTACGGTAGTGACCGATTGGCGCTGTACACATTCGAGTCTGTCTTCCAGTTCATTAGATGCTGGACCAACTTGAAGCTAGTCTCGTCGGGACCCATACAGCTGGCGGAAAAATACTTCAAACTGTATCCCGAGGAGATCGATCCGGTGTGGGGCGTAAGTATATTATATAAACGCCAACGATTGGCGAAACGCGAAAAATTCTACGATTTGACGTAATGTATATGATAATATAATCCGTTCAGAACCCATGCTTGGATCAGCGGCATCTCAAGATCTGGTCGTATAAAAAATCTTGCCAGCGTCTTCCCAAGTTTCTGGTCATCGGACCTCAGAAGACCGGTACCACGGCGTTGTACACGTTCTTGTCAATGCACCCGAACATATCAGCCAACGCTCCCAGCAAAGAAACGTTCGAAGAAATACAATTTTTCAACGGCCGCAACTATTACAAAGGGTTGGATTGGTTAGTATTTAACGTTTGATGAAAAAAAAAAACAACGAGCCGTTGTTCGAACGATTTCCAATACTAATTTGATTCGTTGTTTTTCAGGTACATGGACTTTTTCCCTTCCAACGACTCTATAGACAATAAGATTGTGTTCGAAAAGTCTGCCACTTATTTCGATTCAGACATTGTGCCCAAGCGTGTGCAAGCATTGCTGCCCAACGTGAAACTCGTGAGTATCGATCAACGGTGTTGTCGTGACAATACATAATATATTTTAGTATCTTACCTATAGTTTAATGTGCATTTTTAATTCAGGTGACCATATTAATATCTCCGGCCAAAAGGGCATATAGCTGGTACCAACACGCCAAAGCCCACGGGGATCCGACGACGCTCAAATATTCATTTTATCAAGTTATTACGGCCAACGAATCCGTCGCGCCCAAACCGCTGAGAGATCTTCGTAATCGGTTAATGTCTATTCTCTACACATTACTTTTTTTAAACTCTGATTGAATTTAATACTTACCCGTGTAACCTTTATTATAATCAATCTTGTTAGTTATATTTGTGTCCATAATTTCTAAAAGTTGCCATTGTATAAACACTAATGTTCAATCATAAAAATGACTAAAACCTGTGATTTTGACTATTAAAACTTTAAATTTTAACACCAGATTAATTTAACTACTCTTATAAAATTATCTCGAATTTCTTCGCTAAATTTACAATTTTTCTCTCTCTCGATTACCTCTCTAAAATAATATATTTGGATAAGTACACTATTGTTAACCAAGCTTTGCCCTAAATTGTCTGTAGAGTACAATAATGTTCGGTCGCAATTTAGCAATTACTTTTCAATTAAATAAACTAATGACATATGATGTAAAATTGAAGTCTATATAAACATTTTTTAACTATATCATTTTAAAAATTCACAATTTAAATAATACTATAAACGATTAAATTGTTATATTGCTGATGGAATATATCTAATTTAATGTTCTTCATTTATCAAATGGAATTATAAAAATTAAACATGCGCACAATGTTTTATATTTTCTGTGACATTATCGCATAATTCAACATATGATACCAATTAATATTGTTTTCACAAAATAAATATTACTGTGCAAATAATAACCTAATAACCACATATTCTAATAAACGTTCAAAGTCATAACTCATAATAAATTGTAATAATCATATGTTTAAACTGTACTTTTTTATGATAATTTATATGAAACAATCCATACAGTTTATTATGAGTTATCTTTCGATCAATTTTACAATCTTTATTTCTAAATAATTTCAATATTAAATATTACATTTTATCCAAAACGCTACAAATAAAGTGATTAAATAATAATTCTCTTTTATTTCACTTCTCATTTCTATCTAGATCAATTGTTATTTGTGTATAAAATCATTCGTGCACATAGTAATATGTACTCGTTATTTATTTATTATTAATACTATTGGCATATTTAATTTTTTAAACGCACATTTTGAGGTGAAATTACAATGAAATACATATTTTTAAAAACTAAACAATCATTTAACATTAATACTAGCCAGCATAAACGTATAACTTTTGTTTATAATTGTTTACATCCTACAAATATATCTAATTAATATTAATAACATTTTGTCGATGTTGTTACAACTTTTAGTTTATATAATATTTTATAATAATAAATAGTTTTTATAAAACAAAAACAATAATAATAGCTTGTATGAAATGTTGAACTACATTGACTCTTACAATATTTTGGTTTGAAAATTAATTTTACCCGAGCTTTTATTTGTTAACGTGTTTTAATAGCGTGAACTAATCGATGGTAAAATTTCAGATGTTTAAACCCCGGAAAATACGCACTGCACATAGAACGTTGGTTGGATTATTTTCATCATAACAATTTGCATATCATTGATGGCGATCAGCTCAAATCCAATCCCGTAGACGTACTCGATCAGTTCCAAAAATTCTTAAAAATCACACCGACGTTTGATTATTCTTCTCACATAAGGTTAGTACATTGTTTCTATTCTATATTGTTTCCCTTTATTACCAATGTTCCTCAATGTTTGATTATTGTGTTTTAGATATGACGTGAAGAAAGGATTTTTCTGTAAAGTGCTAGAAGGCGGCGGAAACAAATGTCTTGGGAAAGGGAAAGGTCGACAATATGCCACCATGGACGCAGAGTCGTACAAATACCTTCGAGAATATTACATGCCGTACAACACTGCTCTGGTTAAACTCTTACGCAAGTTAGAACACACGACCATCCCTCAATGGCTCAAAGACGACCTGAGCTATTCGTCCACCTGACATTTGCTTCGTACGTTTCTATTTAAATCTGACATTGCGTTGCCTTCTTACCCCTCTCGTACACTACAATATTTATAAATATGACCTAAAAAAATTGCCTCATGAGAATACTAAATTCCCATCATGTTTTAGTCAAAAATATACTTGATCCTTGTCTAGTAAATTACGTATCATACTCTAAAATTATCACTACTGATAGGCGTGCGCAGGCATTTAACCTGGGGTGTACCAAAAATCAAACGAGTCCTTAAATATAATAACTAAAAAAAAAACGCTCAATAATGGTGCCACGTTCTTTGTTAAGTATTATGTTGCGGGCAAAGTAGGGAGTCCTGGCTTTGTGATACCGTGCCCGGGCACTGTATACAATGCCCGCATGTTTCGGGCAACGTATGCATTATAATACCAACGATTAGTTAGCCCAGATTCAAGTGGGCAATGTGAATTAATGGGCATTTATGTCGAATAGCATTTATTATACGTAACATTTATTACATTTTTCATTCGTAAGATACCCACATATAATTCTATGTACCTTAACACATTGACGGACATAACTGCTATAGCAGTCATGCATCTTGCTGTAATTTCATTGTCACTTTTACGTATATCTCATTAACTATTGCTTCGAATAAAAAACGAGTCAGAGCTTTAAAAAAAAAAGATACCCACGTATAATTCTATGTACCTTAACACATTGACGGACATAACTGCTATAGCAGTCATGCATCTTGCTGTAATTTCATTGTCACTTTTACATATATCTCATTAACTATTGCTTCGAATAAAAAACGAGTCAGAGCTTTTATTTTTAACATAAATTATCACAACTGATATTTTGCCCGACCAGACTTCAAGTCGTAAACGGACACTACATCTGTCTCGATACGATAAACCCACAACGAACATGACTGCTATAGCGGTTATGCCATTTTACGACTTAAAACACCATAACTGCTATAGCAGTGACTGTCCATCAACGTGTTACAAGTACTTTTCATAATCAATTAAAATAACTATAATTTAATAGTAAATAGTATTCATTTTATTAATCTCAAACTACCTTTAGATAATAATATTATTATTATCATATTATATATTGTCATATATTTAGTAGGTATCTAGTTGGATAATATAATATTGAAATACTATAAAATAATGTATTATATAATACATAATATATTAATAATTTATGTTTATAAAAGTACCCTGTAAGATAATATATTTAATATAATATATAATTTAATTTTAATATTTTCAATATTTAACCTACACTGGCCGGACGATTTAAAATTATGCATACGTTGCCCTAGAAAATCATGCCCAGTCACTGTGCATAATGCCCGACTTTATACTTTGCCCGCAACATATATATTATGAATTCTATTATATAGGTCATAATAATAATAAAGTAATAATAATAATAACATAATAATAGTAATAACATAATAATCATGAGTACAACATATTATAGCATTAACGGGTTTCCATAGAGATATTGTTATTGATAAGAGATTAATGTCGAGATATTGATAGCGAAATTGACATTTAAATTTCCACAC
This sequence comes from Drepanosiphum platanoidis, assembly GCA_948098885.1. Taxonomy (NCBI): domain Eukaryota; kingdom Metazoa; phylum Arthropoda; class Insecta; order Hemiptera; family Aphididae; genus Drepanosiphum; species Drepanosiphum platanoidis. Next base: position 15,828,530 of record OX402534.1, on the reverse strand, counting down.
TATAATGTATAATGATAAAAGGGTTCGGGACTTATTGCACACAAATTGTAGGAAATATGCATGCGCATATGCACTTAAAATAACCGAAATATGCAACTAAAAATTTGATTTATTCATTTAAATTTAGACAATTTTTTGTAATTAGTTATTTTTTGACAACAATAACACTACTATCAACATTATATTACTGAAGTGTATGTTCGATTTCTTCATTTTATTCTTCGCGGGATGGAGATTTTTTAAAGATTTTTTTTTTACGTTAGCAATAATTTTATCAACATTAGGATTTAGAATACGGACTGTTTCAGTCACTCTGTGTAGACCGAGCTATACGGAGAAACTGATTACTAAAAACTGATTAGGTATATTGAACAACGCATGAAAGTAGAAAAAAAAATTAAGTTATAAAATAAATAATTAAAATATTTAAAATAAATGTACTTAATAGAAAACAAAAACTGTGTAAATATGCTATAAATAACAATTAAACTGCCAAAATTGGCAAATATGCATTTTGCTCAGAAAACGGCCAAATATGCGAAAATATGCCGAAGTACCGCCGATGGGCGGCCTCTTCAATCTGTCACTCCTGTCTCATTGTATAACTTTCATCCCCTACGCTTATTGTTCGGAATTTTAACAGATGGTGTAAATTAGAGTTTGTTAAAAAAAAAAAAAAAAATTTTTTTGTATTTCAATCCGTTATGATTTAAAACAAATTTAAATCTTACTTAGACTATTCTGCAGTCATTATTGAGCAATATGCAAATGCAACAAGTCCCGAACCCTATAATAAATATAATAATATAATGCGCGTTGCCATTGCGATTTGTAAAATTGATTGTTTGTTTTGTTTGCAGGTGGTAGAAAAAAGAAATACCAGCGGCTGTTGGCCGGCGTGTATTCTACCACGAGAAAATGAAGTCCTGAATTTTTTCCACATTAAATTTAATAACATTGTAATAGTTTTCACAACTATGAAAAAAAAAAAAACGATGCCATATTAGGTTATTTTAAATTATGAAATTAAGTTATTTTTTTTTTTTTTTCATACTGTATTTTGTTGATTTTATTGTATTTAACTGTTTTTTTTTTTTTTTCTGTGTATAAACAATGTTAATGATAATTAATGTTAAGGATTATTTTATTTTTTTTTTTAATGTACAGACATTATTTTATTTATTTATGTATATCATCGTATGCATATAATATATAATACCTAAATATTATACAGATATAATGTAGACCGTCCATGTGTTACTGAATTTTATTATTATTTTTTTTTTTTTTTTTTTTCAAGCACTCTGTGCGTTTCGTGTCAATTTTTTTTCTTTTGGCTCTGCCTGAAAATATAAAAGACGACTTTTTTTTGTACTTGACCGTTTTAATTTTTTTTTTTACGACTGACTTTAAATCGATTTATTAATCCACTATTATGCTTTCTACTATGTAATGATAATAATAATAATATATCGTGTATTCGTGTATATAATGTAATGTCGAATTACGTAAAAAACATTTCTCGTCAAATCCAGGGACAAACATTTTCCGATAAATTCATAAACAAACGCGTAATGATCAATATTATCATGTTATCAGTATTGTCATCGTTATCAGACGATTTCACATTAGGTATGTATTGTTTTTAAGGAATGTGATTTTCCCGAAATCGACCTTTAACTAATGTGATAATTGTATTACCCTTTTCTCCACAGGCTCCTCAATATTAGCACAGAATAATAATCGGTGTAGGAAATAATGCATTATCAGATCCAACGCACAAGACTTGTTGTTCATAACTAGCATAACTGGCATTGCGATGCTCTGAAAAATGCAAAGATACCTTAAATTTATTTCTAGCCGTTTTTAAAAGATCGTGTCAAAGAAAATGTCATGTTTTAATGAAAATGTTAAATTAATTAACAATAATATCGTGTCTTTCGGGTTGGTTTTCCTTTCAGAGAAGGAGAATTTTTAATTTCTCAACTATTCTGAAATGATAATAATTGAAAAAATTCTTCTAGTCTCTATTTACTAACCTTATGTTTTTTTTGTTCTAGTAATATTTCCTGAATAAAGAAAAAAAAAACGTTGTATTTATTACAACAGTAAATTTCGTACAGCAATTTGTACGTTCACTGTACAGAATAAATTGTGACAATACCCTAGAAAACATATCCAAATAATTATCTTTAATGTTGTCGAAACAATGCAAAGTAAAAATGATATCAAAACATTATCCTGAAACACAATTGAAAACCTATGTTTAAGAGTACCAAAGACGTTGCATCAAAATCTCAGCCCTATTCGTGACCATCGACTATGTATATTTAGTTCTTTGATTAACGCCACTTAATATAACCACCCGACTAAGTTATAAGGAATATTAAATGAACTGAATCCACCGAATGTATTTTATTTATTTAAATATTGTTACAGGTCGATTAATTTAAGATACAAGTTTGTTTGTTGTTTGGAATTAAAATGAAAAGAGAAAAAAAAAACGGTACAACTTTCAAACGGTACGGTTTCAAATAAAATTTATATGTTTTTGGTTATAATAGGTACACAATGCAATTTTATTACCCATGTCTTTAATTATTATTGAACTGTTGTTCGTTATTTTGATTTTTTTATCAAAAGTTTAGCGAACAAGTTTTTTGCTGCGATGACTCGAATGTAATTAAATGTATTATTTTTGTATGTATTATTGTAACAATATAAATATCGATAACGTTTAAAGACATTTGAATTGTATTTGTCATTGTTGAATAATATCAGAATAAAATAAATATAAAATAAATTATGATATTTACAGTTATGCAATGCTAAAGAACAGCAAATATTCATATTAAATCGAGAGTGTTCAACCTTCGGGGATGCCTGGGCCGTATTAAGCAAACAGGAGTTATCGTGAGCCGTATTTTCTATATAATATTGTATTTTTGTATTCATAAGTACAAGAAGGAAGAGAGTCCAGATGGAGAAAAACTTCATAACAATACAATTCAGTATTCCTTTAACTGGAAATAGCCAGAAGTCCAGTGGAGCCAGATCAGGGCTGTACGGGGGGTGGGGGAGCGTTGTTATGTTCCTACTGGTCAAAAACTGTTGAACTTTTAATGATGAGTGTGCAGGCGCATTGTCATGGAAGGACCCAACCATTTTTGGCTAATTCCGGCCTCTCACGAGACATTCTATGACACAATCGCATCTGGCGAATGGTTTCTTTATTGATACCGAGTTCACTAGACATTATTCGGACTGTGAGGCATCGATCTGTTCGCACCAACACACTTAAACGTTCGACATTTTGCCTAGTGCGCACGATTTTAGGGGCACCCGACCTTGCATCGTCTTGCGTTGATTCTCGACCTGATGCGAAAAGTGATGCCCATTCGTACACACGTGGTTTTGATAAGCAGTCATTACCGAACACACGCTGCAATTTACGAAAAATTTCGGCCGTTTTTTCACCAGATTTCACCAGTGAAACTTGATGACGATTCGTTGCTCGTTTTTCACGTCACACATTTTTGTACGTCACGACACTACACTACTAACTTTAAAAAATCGGAGAGCACAAAATATAAGACCGATCACTATCAAACTTGGCAGACTTGTGTATTACCTCGTGAACTTTAAGTCAACAAATTTTCAAGGTATCAGTGTTACAACTATAGAAGCTAGAAACAAATTCTCGTTATTTAATTGCCACACCTCGTACAGGTACTGACGTAGATAGGTTTGGTTTTTTTTGTACAATTCGAACAGTGACCCTAATAATTGTCCCTGCGCGTTTCCGCAATTCCACCGGCCGCTATTATTATTCGTTCACCACGTGTACACCCTTAGGTATATCTATGAAATCGCCTTTGCTACGGTCAACGGGTGGGCGGACGGACGGGCGCCCGTTACAATAAACGGCAAGAACACACCTCGAAGGTCTGTCGTAAACATATTCGATTACGTTTCCAACACAAACGCACTTGAATACAATAGCGCGAGTCGTCGTATGAGAGTGATAATTCCCCCGTGTCCTAGTTGACCCGCGCACGTGTTTAGGAGTGAAAAATAGTAGCATGAGTATAGCTCATGGAGATTTAAACGTTTGCAGTACATCACTTGAATTAGACGTGTGTTTTTACATACACACGTCATGTCATACGTATATTATATTATTAATATTGCCAGTAAGATTTTGAAATACAACGATCGACGTGCACATGTATAATATGTATCTGTTGGATTTACAGTAAGCTTTTATAAGGTTTATAGGACCATTGGTGTAATTATATTAAAGTGTATTTTATTTTTTTGTGGAGAGTCGAATTTACCCGATCCCAGAGCAAATTTGTGGGTTGTCATGGCAAAAAGATTGGGAACACTGCCATAGACAATAGTTGGACCGTGCTCGGCGATTCGATGTCCGGCGTAGCACGACTGCGTGTACGTATATTAAACGTCACGTTTTTACTTTTAATACACCTGATGATATTATACGCGATAGGAATGCGACATGACGAAGACCCCACCGTAGATACTGAATGATCACTTGATATTTTGAAAAAACTCTGGTCACAAAAATATTCCTCTCGCGGGTGATATTTAGAGATCGCCGATTAGCGTCGAATAGTAGGTACGCGGTACGTTTTATAAGATGGTGGGGTCGGTTTTACGTTCGATCATATAAAAAACTACTTTGTTACTAACGGGTCGCAGTGTAAACGCCAAACGAATAATACTAGTGCGTATATAAATTGGTTCTATACATACTAATACAATGCACGTGACAAAGATTAACTGTTTTTTTTTTTTTATGTTTTTCGGGTTTTTTTTTCTCAAGAGGGAGATAGAACTTCAATACGGTCCAAGTAAGAACCAGTTTTGGAAACTTCTCGTCGTACGTATAGAGAGATCTGATGCGCCGTATAGCAATACCCTCGTGGACTTATCGACATTAACATCTAACCCAACACAGCACGGCCGCCCCCCGCAGGTAAATACTACCTATGCATTGTCATTAACACGCCTGTAATAAATTGACATAATAAAGGCACCTGCTCCTAGTCGACAACTCGCCGACCTTTTTTGCACGTCGAGTCCAAACGTAAATTAATTTCTCTTCTGTTTACTCGTTAAAATTACCAATACCCGAAAATCAACGAGTTTACGGCGTAGTATAAAACTACGTAATAATATCTATTAATTAAATAAATAATTTATAATAATAAATAATTTTCAAGTCGGTCTATGCAAATCTGTTGGTTGCTATTTAAAAAAAAATGCAAGTTGTATTGCGTATGCGCACAATAATAGGGTTAAACATTTGAAAACCATCGAAAAATGTGTATTCAGGCGTTCCCTATCTCCTCCCGAAAACCGCATATCAATCCGACGTCACTGGACAGAATTATTTAGTGTTGCCTTAAATAGATAAAAACAAATGTTCATCGGATTTACATTTTTCACATATTTTTTAGCGCACAATCGTTTTCAGCAAATAATATTTAATAATACATGTTTCTATAAAATAATAAAAACGGTCGATCGTTTACTTTCTTCATTTCTGATATTATATTATTATTGCTATGATGTTGTTATTTTTTATGACTATACTTTTCGGTACGTTTAATCTACAGAGTAATAGCATATTACATACCTACTTTGATTTCTTTTTAAGTCGATAATCTAAGGCCGTACTCTATGGATTAATCTAAATATATACCATAATAGATATATCTGTGACACGATATATCCAGTGACACGATATCTATGTCAATTCGGGTATCGTTTATAATTCCATAGATATTTTATGTAAATGTCAAATTATAATAATATTTATTTAATCGCCCAAGTGAACATCATCTATGCGTCTAATTCAGTTCGTCAGATTTATTAGTTGTGTCAAAGTGTTCGCGATTGAGTGCGTGTATTAAAAATACGCTTTTTAATTTTAATTTTTATTGTCTTCCACTTTTATACCTATATTTATTTTATATTTACATGCGCGGGGACCAATCGTTTTCTACAAGCAAATCTCATCCGCGAATCGATAACAAACAATATTGTTATTCTGAATGATATTTTTTTTCATATTGATACAACAATCGACGACGTAAGCGTACGATTTTATATCTAATTACAAGTCTTGAGGAAATTTTTAGTTTTCAGTACTAGGTACTGTTATAATAATATGCTCAATATATTATTATATTTTTTATTGTATTTACAACAAAATGTTAATCGATACGGGGTTTTTTTTGTCTAGTGAGAATCCATTATTGCTCCGCGGTACGTCTGCGACTACAAACGCGGATTATCGATATATTGTTATTATGGAATCGATAAACTCTTACAAGTACGAATTTCTACAAGCACAAGAGCCGAGTCAATGTGCGATCAACGGCCAACCGGTCAAAGAGATCAACGTTTTACACAAGAGCCATCCGCCGAGGAAATACTTATTGATCCCAATGGCCGTGTCCACGCCCGACTACAATAGGATTCCGCCGATGGTAAGTATTACTAACCTCCGTCTTTACTCTTTTTACTCTTATAAGCCCCAAAATCTGCAAACATTGCATTTGAGACTGAAGAAAGTCGAAATAAATGTCACGTCATCGATTAAAACCCGCGTTTTCGCGGCGCGATATTATTAAACGTTGTACAATACACGCGCTTATAATTATTATCCGTCACACGACCCATTCTCTCTCATCGTAAAATAAAATATAGTCGACAACGTTTTCGCACACGATTTACAGACAAATGTTTTGGTCATAAATTTACATAATACTAAAATTGATATCACAACGACGTTTGACAGAACGGAATGCCCGACGAAGAGAAAGTTAATTGTGACAATCGTAGGTGCTCGAGTGCGATCGACGATCCGTTACTATTATATCATATTATAATATATTCAATTCTCCCGTCACGGTGTTTGTTATCAAACTCCTCCGAAACGGCTTGACCGATTTTCATGAAATTTTCCGCGTATATTTGGTAGGTCTGAGAATAGGATATAAACTATTTTTAAACCCCTAGGTGTTAAGGGCGGCCCGCCGCAACTATTTAAAAAAATTTAACGCGTTAAATGTACATCTATTCTGTAACCATAGTAACCATAATAATATATTTATTGTTATAAAAATCAATAAATAAACAACACCCCAAGGGGTAGGATTTCTCTGGACTTTTTCTAATCTATCGATAAATTGTAATTGATTAGGATTCCATAATATCGTGCCGAATTCAAGTGATGATCTCACTAATGAACAATATAATACTTTTAAACATAAAGGGTTATTAAAATCATAGCAAGTACGTTTGATGAACGTAATAATCATGACTTATTTCTCGAAATTCAACCCCTAAGGGGATAAAAGGGGTTGAAAATGAAGAACGTTATTTCTCCCTAACACCGGGAAAAACTAGATTTCGAGATGCAACTATATCAGCGAGTGCGTGGTAATTTGGATTTCGTATTGCAGTAAATAGATTATAAATTTAATACGAATGAACGGCTGCAGGCGTTCTGTTGTTATTTTTATAGGCCGTCCACAGCGCTCCCCGACCCTCTTTTAATTATAAAGACACCATCACATGCGTTTTCCAATAAGTTAGTTATTTTTTATGCTACAAGAAACATATGGCAAAACGACGTTTGCCAGATCAGCCAGTGTAATAATTATTCGATTATTCTAATTATCTCTAATTGAATTTCGGCAGCCGGGAGTATACGATCCGCGTCTCACGCACAGCATAGTTTCGGCGGTGGCGCCGGCACGTCGGACGACGCCGCGCGACGATCGAAACGACGAGGACGACGACGACGACGACGACGACGACGAGAACGAGGACGCGGCGGTGTGGTGGGCCACGACGGCATCGTTGAGCATGTGGTCTCCGCGAGATCCGAGAAAACCGTGGCTGCGACGCGGCTGCGACACTCCGCCGCCGGACCCGACGCCGCTGGTCGACCCGAAAACGTTGTCGATGACGTGCCTGCAAGTGCGCTCGGCGCTCGAGTTCGCGACGTCCGCCGGTGACGATCCGCTGACGTTTCCGTCGTCCGCGTCGTCGTCGCCGTACGCGCAGACCGCGGCGTTGTTCAACTGAACGACGAGCCCCCCTCCCGCCCCTTATATAGAAACGGACGATAAATGTTTTTTTTTAATTATTGTTCTCGTTTTATTCGTACTTGGATTATTTATTTTTTTTGCGCGCGCGCGTCTCGCCGCCACCGATGAGAAAAATCGAACCCCGATCGATGACGTGTCGATAGATTTCTCGGTTTTTAAACATTTTTTTTTTTTTTATATCGAATCGTTTTGCGACCCGTCGATATTATAAAAATATCGTTTTATCATCGTGTCGATTTGAAATAAATCGTCAGGACTTTGTGAAACGAGTTTGAAAACGAATATTATAGGTACCTATTATTGTTCGACGCATTATCGAAAACATTTATAGAATGTACGTATATATTATTTTTTACCATGTTATATAAGTCGCGTTTTAAAAATATATTTGAGATTATTTTCATTATTTTGTATTTTTTCATGACTATACTGTTTTTCAGAATTTTATTTTATTACTCGTGTAATCATAATTTCATAATCAATACGAACATATGACGTTTAATTACGAAATACGCGTTTACCGTTTTCAAAAGTATCTTATATAATAATATGATTCTACAGCGCATTTTCTCAAGGTAAAACCACAAGACGAACCACAAGATCAAACACGGTTCTGTGTATGGAAAAATGTATTTTTAGCACTGACGCGCACCGGCTCTATCGCCGAGAAGTCGAGAAGGAAAAGGTTTAACCATTTTCCCGCGAGTACCTAGGTACCGATTACAGGTAATTTATTAGTTCACAGAGAACATCGATACTCCTCGCTTATTGTATATATTATATGCCTTTAGACGCAGATTAAATCGAAACAAAACGCAGTTTTGTACATACGTATGAATATATTTCAAATTTGTAATGCTATAATATTATTATGAGAGAGACCATGCTGTCGGGACTTCGATCGGAGCATGATAACAAGTTTGATAAAAACAAATATACTACTTATTCGAATTCTATATACCGAGTTTCAAATAAAAAAATTGATAAAATACGGTTGGACATGATGGTTCAATAATTTATTGTAAAATTTAATTTTTTTTTTTTTTTAAACAATTTATTTTGTTTTTAAATAATAATGACTTATATGAGTAATACGGAGTAATCATGTACACCGCAATCAATTATTATAGTTTTTTTTGTTATTAGTAGGTACACAAAAATCGTTAATTTGAGCCCCTCTGATTGTAGGTCGACCGGCTATGATCATCGTAAGTCCTCCGTGGTAGTTGTGGCACGTGTGGCGGTGGAACTCCTGCTGCCATATCTGGAGGCAGTTGTGGTAATATTATTGGTATATTTATTATAGTCGTCCCCGCCGGTGGACACTGGTCAGTCGGCAGTAACAAGAAGGCCAAAATGATATGCATTTGTTCTGCTGCTGACGGATTATCGCTGTTGGATATTCCTCTACAGACGACCTAAATGATATAACATTAAGTTTAATATAAATTTAATGGTGGCGACGTATGCCGTCTTTATAGAATCTATTAATCGAAACGATTAATCCTTTAAAACTATGTCCTACTATTATAGTATTTAAAATAGTTATAGTTATATATATATATATATATAATAACTACATTATTTATTTTAATTCGTAGGAATTTGAAACACGTCGAGAGTCGAAGTGGCGCGCTGTTCTAGAGCAGCAAACCCCGTCCGTGTGAATACGAGGACCAGGGTGGGTTTATTTTGAACGTGTGAGGATAGCTCTTATTTTCCGTATGACACTGTGTTTAATAATATCGGCTCGCGGACAATTTTTCACATTTGAAGATCTCTTTTTTATCTACTAATAATTTCAATTTAAAATTTATTAACAAGTATTATACATTTTCTATCGGTGGCGAACGACTCTCGATGGCGGCGGGCGTGATGACGAAATCTATAATATTATAATTAGCCGTTCGTTTCCGTAACTATATCGACAATAAATCAGATTAGCAATATTTTGAAGACGAGCGCCGAACGATAAAGGCTCAGTCAAACAGAACGCGGGCAGTCCGCGCGGGCTGCCCGCCGCGGTCTGTGATGTCAAACAACGCGCTGGCAATTTTGCGCGGTCTGTCAGTACTGAGCTTTTAACGGGAACACGGCACAACACCACGTGTTTCCATTTGTGTTACACCGTTTTTTTTTTCATTCTAATATAATCTAATATATATAATTCTAATAAAAATTTTTTTATAATATTAAGTTTGAAATATTACGTATCCAGGGGTGTTCAGAACACCCCACTGCTATAAAAGTGATAATATATAATATTTTATGTTAGCTACAATGTTTAGCCTCATGGTACCTTCCTAAAATATAGTATATTATACTATTCTATCACGAAAACAACAATATTGATACAATATGAATTATGATAACATTGTAAACGGCTCTTTGCCCGCCGCGGACTCTGTAATTATTTACAACCGGACCGCTGCCCGCGTTATATTTGACCACGCTGACGCAATCAAAGATAATACAGTGCCCGCGTTCTGTTTGACTGAGCCTTTAAAACGTCGAGGTTATCGATAATAATTGTACGCGTTTTGCCGCGAATTCGAATACGCCGCCGTGCCGGGACGATGGCACTGGTAGTATTGTTGCGACGACACGACTCGTATAATATATTATTTTTCATTCCCCAACATGTGAGCGGGTCAACCAGGACACGGGAGAATTATTACTCTCACGCGACGACTCGCTCTATTGTGTTCGAGTGTCTTTGTCGGAAACGCGTTCGAATATTTTTACGACAGACCTTGTGTAACCGGCATAATACATATATTAATTAATATTAATCATCGTGTTGGAAAAAAAAAAAATTATCGCACTCGTCGTACTTGGCGTAAAGTATTGTCGCGGCCCCCCCTCCAGCTATACTTCCTACACTTTCGCCATAGATGTTGCATGGAGTCGAAATCGATGGGGGCTACAAAACTCGAGTTTGTCCGCGGTGCGTTCTGAACGCTCTACTACCAGACCGAAAAGGGTAAAAATAAAAACAATCGTCTCTTACCTGTGTGTCTGCAGCGGTCTCGACTGAAACCTCTCCGAAACGGAAAGTAGACTCACGCGCGTGCTGTGGTTCCGAAAGAAATTGGAAACGCGACGACGGATACGTTCGGACGCCGCTGCCGATGCAACTGGTTGGCGGTCGCGCGCGGGTCAGCGCGACACGCGCGCGAATGCATTCGGGTTGTGGACAGCACGAGCTCTAGTGGCGACCTGTCTCCCGCAGGCGGCATAGTACGGGTATGGGTGTCCCGCCGAGCGAAGGGTGACGCGGGTAAATTCGTAATATTCCCAGTGAAATGAGGAATCTACTTATTTTACGTTGTGTATGTGTGGTTTTTTATTCCAAACGCTTTTTGAACGGAACGCTCGAAAAAATCGCTGTAAATCGCGTATACGCATTGTAGTTTAAGAACGAATAACTAATTGTATAAAACAGTAGAAATAAATAAACAAAATTATTATTAAATATATAAAATTATTTCAATACAAACTATTAAATATAATATTTAAACAATAATAAAATAAAATAAAGGTCTTGAGTATTAATAAGTAAGAGTGCAAAAAAGTCACTTAAAACACTTGCGCTATTTACGCAATAACTACGTATATTATTGTTTAAATATATTTAATAGTTTGTATTAAAATAAATTTATATATTTAACTAGCTGAATAACCCGGCTTCGCCCGTGTGCAGTATGACTTTTTATTTTATCAGTTTTTTTTAGTTTTTATCATTTTTACACCTTTTAACTCCGGTAGGGGTCGAATTTCGGAAAATCGGGCGACGTGGTGACACTCGGGAAGGTATTTGGAATAACTCTGTGAAAAAAAATTGGAAAAATGTTCAATAGCGTCGTCCAATAGATAACATGACTTGCATAAGTTTTTACTTGTTTTCGACTATTAATTATCAAAACAAAGCGACGTGAAATTTTGAAGATAACAATATTACGTAAACGTATATACCTAATGACTAATGAGTCATGTTACATAATCAGTTTTTCCCCATTAGTTTTTGCGACTTTGCCGGTGCAGTTCAGTCTTGTTCGATCCACCGTCCGGGTACGTTCGTCCGGAATATTTATTTTTTTTTTAATTTGTTCGCCGAGAATTGTTTTCAATAAGTTTATCAACCGATTGATTTTGTTTGTTTCGAGAACGTTCGACGACACTGGAATTTTGAATACGATTATCACGACATTATCCATCGCGGACGCCACTGCTGCAAACGCTGTTTTGACGCTTGAAGCTCAGTAACAGAAACGAATTACCCAGCAAAGCAGGTAAGCCTATATTATATTTTTGTTAAAATTGCAATTTAAAATCATTGTGGGGAACTTAAGTTATTCATACCGACGGTATATTTTTTAATTAAATTTTTTTAACACTTTAATATTAAAATAAAACGAGATCCTTGACCCAAAAAATACAAATACCACTAAAATATCGAATTTTCTATAAAACCCTATGAGATTAAATTGTAAACTATAATATGTTTTAGTTTTTTTTTTGTTTTGATACAAAATAATATTATGATTAAACAATCACACAGTTGAATTTTTTTTTATATTATAATTGTTTTAACACATAAATTATAATAAAACTATAGCTATTAAGAAGAGGTTTTAAATGCAAATTAAATTTCTCTGTAGCCAGAGCCGGGTTAAGGAATATTTTGCCCGAGGGCAGATTTTAAAATGCCGCCTCTCAAAAACCCATCTTTGTACTCGTTCTAAAAATTAAATTATTTTGATTAAATTTTTTAAAATTTTTTTTCAATTTATTATTTGTACAGAACTCTATTGAGTAAATTTTTCAGCATAATAAAGAAAAATACAAATAAAAACTACATTCTTAACAGCAAACTATTTAACTATAAAAAAAATAGTGTGTAAAAAAATAATATTTTGGTAACAAATACCAAAAAAAAAAAAAAAATTATTTTAAATAATAAATATCATGGCGCAGTATTATATTTATAAAAAAAAAAATTAATAAAGGATAAGACAAAAATAAAAAGTTATAGCGTAGGTATGTCAAATAATGCTGATCCACCCACAGTCTATAAAATGAACAATAAAAAAAAAAAATGTGTAATATATAAAATTGTAGTCTGAAGTATTTTAAATTTGGTTATTTTCAACTAGTTTATATATTTCAATAGAAATTTTTTCTATAAAATAATATAAACAGTGACTTTATATTTTTTCCTAAATTGCAGGCACTTTTACTATTGCATATTTTAATTATTTAAGTTAAGTATAAATCAAGTTCTTCAATATAAATTTATAATTCATTTATTGTTGTCATAATTACAATAAAATTGAAAAATCGAGAGCGCTAAAAAATAATCGGGTTCGTATCGCAAGAAATTCGGGAATATCTTTTTATTTCGTTTTGCTATTGGTTAATTTAATTCGTTGTAAATTAGACATAAACACGGTCGTTGCTGTTATTTTGACGCTTTACGTTTAATTATTATCATTAATACTATTTATGTAATTGCTCATTAATCATAAATTGTAGCTCTAAATCAATGCTTTACAAGCACTAATAGTCCAGTCATTTAAGCTCTAAAATTGATGTTTTGAGGAATTAAATCGGAAAGTTTTGAAACTTTGCAAAAAGTTTGGTTATAGGCTCCTGATTAACCAAAAAAAAGTCGCCATCCCTCCGAGGTCCGGAAGTGTCCGCCATCTTGGATTTTATGTGCGATTTTTCAGTTTTTTAAAATTATCTTTGGAAATACTTAGTTTATTTCAAAAATACCTCTATGCAAAAATGTAGCTGACCAAATTTTAAACAAATATGGTTTTATTATTTTTTTTGTAGCTTGAATAGATTAAGAGCAAAATTTAACCAAGTGTTATCATATTAGACGCGGCGCGTATTAATACTATACACGTATTTACATAGGCGGCGCGCCGCATTCGTGTCCACTAGAAACGCAATATTTACGTTTTTTATACATATTACAGGTAAACGCTATTATTGATATACGTTTATATATTATAAATAATTTAAATATTATAACCATATGTATTATTTAGTAAAATATAAATATTATTTTATAACATTATGTAAGTACATTGAATATTTTACAGAATCATCACAACATTTGCTTTATTTACATTTTTTTTTACAATTAATATTATTATTCTAATTCATTATACATATTATAATTTATAATACATTACATAATTCATTTTTGCACATTTAATTTTTTCTAAAATACATTTTTTGTAAAATTATCAATGTACTTACATAATGTTATAAAATAATATTTATATTTTACTAAATAATACATATGGTTATAATATTTAAATTATTTATAATATATAAACGTATATCAATAATAGCGTTTACCTGTAATATGTATAAAAAACGTAAATATTGCGTTTCTAGTGGACACGAATGCGGCGCGCCGCCTACGCGCAGCCTATGTAAATACGTGTATAGTATTAATACGCGCCGCGTCTAATATGATAACACTTGGTTAAATTTTGCTCTTAATCTATTCAAGCTACAAAAAAAACAATCGAACCATATTTGTTTAAAATTTTGTCAGCTACATTTTTGCATAGAGGTATTTTTGAAATAAACTTAGTATTTCCAAAGATAATTTTAAAAAACTGAAAAATCGCACATAAAATCCAAGATGGCGGACACTTCCGGACCTCGGAGGGATGGCGACTTTTTTTTGGTTAATCAGGAGCCTATAACCAAACTTTTTGCAAAGTTTCAAAACTTTCCGATTTAATTCCTCAAAACATCAATTTTAGAGCTTAAATGACTGGACTATATTGCATATTTTAATTATTTAAGTTAAGTATAAATCAAGTTCTTCAATATAAATTTATAATTCATTTATTGTTGTCATAATTACAATAAAATTGAAAAATCGAGAGCGCTAAAAAATAATCGGGTTCGTATCGCAAGAAATTCGGGAATATCTTTTTATTTCGTTTTCCTATTGGTTAATTTAATTCGTTGTAAATTAGACATAAACACTGTCGTTGCTGTTATTTTGACGCTTTACGTTTAATTATTATCATTAATACTATTTATGTAATTGCTCATTAGTCGTAAATTGTAGCTCTAAATCAATGCTTTACAAGCACTAAGTCCATTTCATATACCTTCATT
Organism: Drepanosiphum platanoidis; assembly: GCA_948098885.1. Lineage (NCBI taxonomy): Eukaryota > Metazoa > Arthropoda > Insecta > Hemiptera > Aphididae > Drepanosiphum > Drepanosiphum platanoidis. The sequence goes on along the minus strand of OX402534.1, from coordinate 15,813,228 downwards.
TAGAATGGAATTTTATTATTAAAAGAGTATTTATATATAGTACTAATTCTTCTATTTTTTTTTTTTTTAATAATATTAATTTAATTTTTTTTTTTTGTTGAATAAAATCCAACTGCTCCAACAGAATATTGTTCATACTTGACTTCTCGATAGAATAATTTAATTTCTTAATTTACAAAAATTCAGAGAGCATAGATTTATTGAATTTTCATGAGCAGAGGACAATCGCCACCTTTCAATTAAGCCTATTAGGATTAGTTAATGAAATCTTTTGGTTAGTAATTATTACTCTTTACTTTAGTGTGAATATTGTCATTTTGCATGATAATATAGCAAGTGGCATTTTAATAATATAAATCAAATTTATAATAATAAATTATATTAATAAATATTATTATAATATTTTAATAAAATAGTAATCGCATTACTATATCTTCCCCCATTTGACATGAAAAGTTGCTAAAAAGAATAAAGTGTAGGTCCTCCTGTGAATTCAACAATACCAATTACTCGTCCTTGTCTTTAACTAACGCATCATTCATCGAGAATGAAATCAACATTTTCTAATATAATTTATAACATGTACAATATACCAAGTTATTTTTATTCATTGTGTATAAACAAGGGTGAGGCGGATGGGTAACCAATATAATAAAGTTAATAATTAAGTAAAAGATTAGTAATCATAGCCTGAGTATTAAAAATTAAATTGAGTTATATTCAAAAAAGTATAATATATAAATACACGTAAATATTTAATAATATTAAATAATACATAAATAAATTTAGTACATTGATAGATAATAATTAATAACAAAATTAAAAAAAATTAAAAACTTGTAAAAATAATAAATAAATTACCCAAAATCGCCAATTATATCATTAAATTAACAACAATAACAATACCATAATAACTATGAAGAAAAATATAGAAAAGAGATAATATTTTTGTATGCCAAGAATGGGTACAAATCGATTGAAAATAATTAACGCGACAAAATTTTCCGGTAAGCTTTAATTAAACGGTTATTTACTCGAGTAAAGCTACTTAGTAAAACAGACACTATTTTTCACTTATAATATACTAATTTACTTGATTCAAATACAAATTTAACTTAAATACGTTTAAACATTAAAACCTTAAGCACTACATTTTTTATTTTAATGAGAAATACTAAAAATAATTGGTTTTAAGTGTAATTGTGAACTGATTAGTTGTGATGATCAAAAAGTAACAATATCATATGTAATTTCAAAACTATGATAATGTATACATTTTGAAAATCATAACTAGCATAACTTCTTGAGCTGCATTGATGAGTTATAAATTCTGGATGGCTTCATATTATCCTAAAGAAAAAACAAAAACAAATTAGATATGGACAGTAGTGTACCGGCATCAAAACTTTTAAATTAATAATAACTAGACTCACCTAGATTTTTATTGTGTCCGACTTCTAGAGACTACCAAATATATAATTTAATAAATCAAATGAACAAATTACTAGCAGCACAGATGAAATGCAGACTGGGCAACGGCTTACTTCTCCTAAATAATAAATCAATTTATTAGAACAATTAATACAATAAAAAATTACATATACATGCGATTAAAATTTTAATAAGTAAAAATAATTACATTCAATTATGCCTTTTAAATATTAGGATTTCTCCACAGATGAATTTAATAGTTTAAATAATTATGATAACCTAAACTTAATAAGTTACAACATTCACTACAAAGTTAATGTTATCACACTATCTTAACTATTTATTAAATTATTCTAGGGTATAATTTGAAATATCCTCAGTTACTGAATAACATTTTTTCATTGTAGATTATAACTGTGGGTGTTAACAAGTAAGTTTAAGTACACAAGACTTTGGTACTTATTACAACGACTTTTGACGTCAGTAAAATATTAATGAAAGAAAAATACTAAAAAATGTCAATTATCCGAGTTGAGAACTGAAAGAAAATGCATTCTTGAGGTAACAATTTTTTTAGTTATTATTAGTTAACAATCAAAAATTATAACATTAAATAAAACATGTTTTCTTATTGATTATGAGATTAATAAAAAATATTATATTTTAATATTAGTTATTATTGATATTGACATTAACCTGTTTAAAATCATACAATTTATGAATATTAAAATATATAATATATACTTGGTTCAAATACAAATTTGACTTAAATACGTTTAAACATTAAAACCTTAAGCACTAAATTTTTTATTTTAATGAGAAATACTAAAAATCAATTATTTCTAAGTGTAATTGTGAACTGATTAGTTGTGATGATCAAAAAGTAACAATATCATATGTAATTTCAAAACTATGAAATTGTATACATTTTGAAAATCATAACTAGCATAACTTCTTGAGCTGCATTGATGAGTTATAAATTCTGGATGGCTTCATATTATCCGAAAGAAAAAACAAAAACAAATTAGATATGGACAGTAGTGTACCGGCATCAAAACTTTTAAATTAATAATTACTAGACTCACCTAGATTTTTATCGTGTCAGACTTCTAGAGGCTACCAAATATATAATTGAACAAATCAAATGAACAAATTACTAGCAGCACAGACGGAACGCAGACTTGGCAACGGCTTACTTCACCTAAATAATAAATCAATTTACAACGATTAATACGATAAAAAATTACATATACTTGCGGTTAAAATTTTAATAAGTAATAAATAATTACATTCAATATATAGGCCCTTTGGATATTTCAACTTTCTCCTTATCATCGCCCTCTAAAATGTGGAAATTAAACCGTCTTCGATGCTTTCTCCACAGATTCATTTAATAGTTTAAATAGTTATGATGACGCCAACTTTATAAGTTTCAACATTCACAATAGAGTTAACGTCATCACACTATCCTAACTATTCATTATTCTGGGATACAATTTGAAATGTCCCGAGTTGTAACAGCATTACATATTTTCATTATAATACAGTGGGTGTTTGGTATTTCATTATTATTATCACTTTCAAATATTCAAAAATCAAAACCTTTTTAGGTCCCTTTCTCCGCAGACGAGCTCAATAGAGTAGAGACAGGCAATAAAGATCAACATAATTGGTTTCAATAGTCACTATCATATTGATATTATTACCTGACCTTAACTATTTATTGTAATATTCTAGGAAATGATATGGAAACTGTCCGGAAAGTCGCCGTCGTCTCATTACTAGCGTATAATATTTTGTAGCAGCAGTTGCTGGGAAAAAACCACAAGTCTATTATCCCTAATTCGCATAGAAAAACGATTGAAAATTAACGACAATCACGGGTACGTATAAAAACAACTATAGACGGCCGACTTAATATTATTTACCCCGTGGTTTGCGTGACGAAAAGGCTGTTGTCGTATTATTTACATTTCGAAAGTTAGTGATAACGCTGATAACAATATTATGTGATAATAAACGCTTTCGAGTTACCGTCACTTTTGGTCCATCGTTAACGTTACCTCGTCGATCCAACGCGGCGGCATCCTACGAAGTTGTCGTGTAGAGCTCGCGGGCGTCGGGCGGCCGAAGATTGGCGGAGAGGCGGCGGTAGGTGATGACGAGCGGGACGGTGTCGGCGCCGATCGAGGGGCGGTGTCGGACGGTGAAATCGCGAATTCTTTCGAGAGGGGCGACGGTGGCGGTCCACCGCGGTGTCGGAGGGGCGGCGAGAAATCTCCAACCGAACTCGTCGTCGTTTCGCGCGATTCGAACGGGTTGCCGTAGCAAAAAAACCACCAAAGTAATCGCAATAGGCGGATAAAACGCGCGCGGGGCGGCGTAGGCGGACCGACGATGCGCACATCGTAAACGGAGCAAAAAAAAAAAAACCCGACGCGGCGACGAACGAAAAAGGACGAAACCGGTGGAAACGATCGGACGGGTAATAAAAAACGCGACGTGTTTCGACGAACGAGAAGGGAAAGAGATGTGAAGAGAAAAAATTGAAATTGAAAAACGTGATTTACGCGGCCGACGACGCGTCCGGGGCATGACGTGTGACCGCACCGGCGGCGGCTACCCGCACTAGGCGGACGCGGGGAACTCGTCGACGACGAACAATGAAAATCGGCGCGCGGCGAGCAGCACACGCCTCCTCGACGCACCGCACCGCCGAGTTACGGTGCAGCCAACCCGTCGGTGCGACCGCGACGAAACGCACCACCGCGCGACCGCGACGAAACGGACACCACTGCGCGACGGACACCGCCGCCGCCGCCGCCGGACAGCACGCGCGTTCTTTGAGCCGTTCCCGGGCGGCGGCGGCGGCGGGCGCGATCTTCCCCCCCCCCCCCCCGTCTTCGAAACGAATATCGAGATTACCGTCGCCGACGTTTGAATTTCACACCTCGATTTCGAACGCGATTATTTGCGCAGCGCGCTCATTATGTTATTATTTCTTTACTACAAGCGCCAAAAAAAAAAACAAACCATTTGCGTTTGACAGATTTTCTCATCTCGGAAAAACGCGAAAAAAAACACGTCGTCGCGAGCTATTAATATTATCAACGCGCAAATTCTTGTGCCGCGCGCGGTGTCATCGTTAAATCGAGGACGGTAAATATCCGTTTCGCGTCGCCGCCGCTCCGTACCCCTCCGACGGTTTCGCACGAGTTCTCCGGGTCCCCACCGGCCGCCGCGCTCCGCCCCCCGCGACCTCCAGTTAGCGCCCCTGCCGGCCGCCCGGGATCCGAGTAGCGCGCCACTACTGGTTCTCCGATCAGTCCGCCGGTTCGCGTTTTTACGCTCGCACTGCTCTCTTCGTGCCCATCGCCTCCGCTCCGCGCTCGACTACTGCACCTCCGCCGCCGCCTCTGCCGCCGCCGCCGCCTCTGCCGCCGCCGCCGCCTCTGCCGCCGCCGCTCGTTCCGGATCTCCGTCGCATCCTCGGCCGGGGTCTGTCCTGGCATCGCGATGCCTTCCGCATTGACGAAATATCCATTTTGCAGTGTACCCAACTGCTTCACGAGACGGTTGTTAATCGATCGCGGGATCACGTCCACCACTTTCGCGTAATGTATACTTTTGTCCGTCGTCGCCTTTTTGTCGCGGCGTGTGCGCGCATAGAATTCAATCGAAATTCGATACCATTTGAAATGGCTTGGATAGAAAAAAAAAAAAACACATTATTGTTTTCGAATTTTTTACATCCATAGATTTCAAATCCATCCGGTCGGGCAATTGCCCCCTGTGGCAGGGGCGTCCCTGGACAGTTTCCACGGGGGTGGGGGGGATTAAAAAATCTATTTTTTAAATCAATAATTACCCTAGGCGTATTTTTCAAAAGTTTGGGCAAACTCAAGTCAATTTTACTATGTTAATTTTTTTAATAATGCGACTACATTAGAAATAAACTCACCTAAAAAAGCATTGTTTCATAAATTCACCTTTAATGTTAGATATTTATTTAAGTTTTAGTATCGTTAGTAAAATTTAGTACAATATAATAAAGTAGAAATAATGAAATAATAAATAATAAAATAAAAAATAAGTGCGATAAAATCTATTTTTCGTTTGTTTTTTGCAAACCGGTCAATTATATTATTTATGTCTATTTCTATATTTCTATGCACATGCATTAATGCCAGTCCAGTCGATCTAGTTTGCTCCATTTGGCTCCTTAACCATGTTTTTAATCTAAAAATCATGAAATAAATAGCAAGCGATTAGCTGAAATATTAAGTTGACTATAATGAACTAATGACTAAAATTTATACATTAAAAATTGGCGATCGCCCCTTCGCCCCCCCCCCTTGGGGACGCGCCTGTCCTGTGGTGTACCCCCCTCACCATAAATATGGGCTCACTTGTAACTGCGTAGTTGCGGCTGTATTATATACAACTGATGAAAATGTCACGACCATGACACGTCATAGTCATTACTCGTAATATTTCAAAGGCGACTACTCGTTCGTTTCAAAAGAAAGAAACCGATAACCGCGGGTTTCTCGCGTTCCGCCCGTGACGCCTGCGATTTTTCCCATCACACCTCGTTCGAATAATATAATAATCATAATTCCTACTGCATAATAATCGACACACTAATAAGACGTATTGTCGATGGTTTTTTTTTTATAGATTCCCGACCAACAGATACTACAGGAATCTTTGGATCGAGAACATACAAAAAGCGTACCCTAAAAGATTTCGGTACAACCCTGAAGAAGATTTGTACAAGTCTATCTGCCTGCATCACTTTAAACCCGCCGAAATTATATACGTCGAATACAACCCACCGAAGCTTGTCGAGGATGCGGTACCGTCTATATTCAGTCCCACCGAAATGTTTGGTATTGTTATTAGTCAGTGATTATTTTTTCACCCATTTAAAGTATATGAAGCATAATGTCATTGCGTATAGTATATTAGCTGCGGCCTATGGATTACATTTTGGCGCGAGCCGTTTCGAAAAACTATCTATTAATATCTACTAATAATTTTTAATTTATTATCTCGTGAGGTGCCTAATCATTTATACTTACATGCCCACGTACGTATGCCTGTTGTATGCAATATAAATATACAACAAATGTTGTATACTCAAAGGTATCTCACGCAGTTATTTGGATAATGGGATAATTGAAATCGTAATTATTCACATGGATCGATCAAACATGAAATCTGAAATGTCAATAGATTTGAAAAAAATACGACATTATATTAAAATTTGAAATTAAAAATTACATTATTGTAGCGTTCGTCTATAAATGCCCACATTTTCAAAATCGTTCTATTACTTTATCCAATCACAGACCTTTTGTCTCTGTAAATATGCAAAATAATGAAACTTTTTCTTTGGTTTTTCGAGCATTGGGCCGTACTCATCTAGCTCTCTATCCGCGAAGCCGCCACTATGTCGACATATCGCCATTCGCCATCTATTAATTTATTAACCGCGACGTTTAATACAATCGTTTCGTTTTTTTCGGATTACTAGTGACTTTTGCGGAACCACGAATGGTACCAGAACCAGAGCATCAATTGTTTGTCGTCGGGTTTAGTCCAAGAAATAGAGTAGAAAGGCATTAATCAATTTGGCCCCTAACGTTGGTAAGTTTTCGTGAATCGTTTAAAGTCTTTGAAAATAGTTATTAATATATAGGTATATTAAATTTATTATATTAGACGTGAATTTTTTTTCAGAGAGAAAAACATACTATATTAATCGACTCTCCGGCAACAGATATTATAAAAAACAACGACTCCACGACAGCAACATTTAGAACCTCTGCAATTCAATAAGGATTAATATATAAATAATGTCTAAATTTCATATAATTTTCAACTTTCTCGATGCGTGCATACTCAATATGACTTATAATGTTTTAAATTATTTTTCTGCAAACATTTATAATATTTTTACACGTACCTTTTGGCCTTCTATGAACCTATCTCGGAAACACCGGAAACTCAGTTCAAATTTTAGAATTTTAATCATTTTAGTCACTAAATTTATGATAATTAGTATTGTTATTAGTATAACTATTACTATTAGTAGGCAAATTTAATTATTACAATTTTAATGTAATAAATGAAAACAAATAATATAAAATAACTGATAAATTTAACAGACATTTTTATTCATACGTGTAAAAATAAATCAATTAATAAGTAAATACAATGTAATATGACATTCGAAAATGTATTGAAAAATTGTAAACCAAGTTTAAATAATCTAATAAAAGGTCAGCGCAATATTGCACGTGCACGCATAGAAATAGTTACGAATTTTAAAATGTCATCAGTTGTTCACTGCCTTTAGTTTAAGAATATTACATTTTTATCATTTCAATATCCATAAAATAAAAAGAACCAATTAATGTGACTAATGTTAAATTATACATTCTATATTTTATGTTACAATCAAACTTTATAAAGTATATTATAATATATATTAGGTTTTAAAACTCAACAAAATTAGAATGTGACTATTTGCTCGATAATATTATAATATTATATTATACGCAATAATTTAATAATAATCCAATTAAATAATTCTAAACAGACTAAACAAATTTGCCACGAATTCATGGTCGATAGCCCACGAAAACCATCTGTCATCTTGTCACATTCTTATTTTGCAGTGAGCGTAAGAAAAAAATAACTTTTAAATTTAATATTAATATTAATAGTTAATATTTTTTATACTTTTATCGATTAAATATAAAATATATCTGGTATTAAAGTTAATATACTTCTCAGGTTTTTAATATTTCAATTTTAATTTAATTCAAACTAAATTGTTAATTCAATGTTTTATAAAATATTAAGACACACATTTTATCAGATATTTTTTTTTAAATTTTGTTCATTTACTAATATTCTATATGTTGTGACTTGTGAAAGTAAAAATAAATCTACTGCCGTATCTTTTTTTAATCTTTTAATAAAACGAGTAGTGTATTTTCTTTGAAATAGTATGTATCTGTTTCCAATTTAAGCAATTGAAGAAAATTAAATCATTGTTTTTTTCTTTGTAATTTAATGAAGCTTATTAACAATTTAAACAGTGAAATATGATAGATAAATTTAATAAAACATATGACTTGATCGCCGTCAACAGGTGTGAATTGTTCAGCAACAGTACAAGTTTTCAGTCAATTATTCAGAATAATTTTTTTTTTTTTTTAGTAAAATAAATGAAGAATTTTTAAATTTAAATTAAATTTTACTCCGTCATTTATTTCATATAATAGATATACATATAATAATTATGTTATAGAATTAAATATTTTTATATATTATATTATTTTAAATATAATGTTATTTCTCTATCGCCAATCATTGACACGTATGGGAACATTCTATGTTGAGCCTTCAGATTTTGATTTTGACTTTAATCTTAGAAACGTATAATTCACACATAATTACAATTACTTGAGTATATAGTGAACTATAGTATATTATTAAGATTTATTCGATTACATTTTTATAAAAATAATATGGTATACCAGAATCTAATCTTATTTCTTACACATTAAAGTAAACATTTGAAAAATATAGTCAATTAAAGATTGTAAATACTTTTAAAATATAATGTCTATAGAAAATATCTTATAAAAAGAAATGAGCATAATAATGACTTTTGTAAATGTAAATGAATTGAGAAAATTTCTCTATTTAAAACTATTTAATAGTGAGTTGTTTTTATTTCTAGAGAATCCCGAGTGTTTGAGGCAAAGTAGGACAGAATAGGCAATTTCTTTACTTCTGTGGATATAATTAGTATCCGAGAGCCACATTATTTGAAATTATTGTTTTTACCTGCGACACGAGAAAAAAGAAAACCAGCAGATTTAACTCAACAAAGTGGGGGCGATTACTGCGACGAGTCCGACCGACCAGTTGATGAGAAAATCGCATCGAATCGAGAAAAATGCGAAATCGTTGACCAGAGCAAATTAAAACAACAATATTAATTATAAAATAGTCGTTAAAAATTCCTGTACTAAAACAATGTATAAATTAAATTCGAACACACGCAGATAGTCAATTTTGTATATCGAGAAATGCAGTCCTAATTTAGGTAGGCGCCTAATGATTGAAAACAATTGATATTTGCACATCACTAAAGTATGTTTGAAAATTTAGCATTTCATTCGTTATCATTTTTCATCGATAAAACCGAGTTGTATAGTGCCGATAACGATTTAAAAACATCCGATAACAACATATAACATACGTAAACATCGAGTCAAAGTCTCTTTTTGCAGGTTTATACACACCCGGACTCGCCGAGACTCGCCGAATCGGCGTGGATCGATTTCCGATTCGAAAATCCGTCATCTCGTCAGATTTTTGAATGTCCCATCGTCGCGAACACAGAGAACACAGTCGTGGTCGGCAAAATAAAACCAACCGAACCAAATCGAAGGCCATGATGAACGTACGAAAAGGGGACGGGGGAACCGGTTGCCATGGGGCCACGACTTTCCGCCGATTTCGACGGGCCGTCGTCGTTTCTGCAACAGTTGGAGGGGCTACGTGGATCGGTGGATTTTCCATGTAAGTATGCCAATTTTTTTCACGTTTATCGAATACCCTTACGAACTCTGGCCCGTCCGTAGCGCCTGTTGCACCGCGCGCGGTGGCGGCGGCGGCGGCGACTTGTTGCGCGTGCCACGTGCGGAAGCATTTGCTCCGGCCGTTTTTTTCACGGGCCAAATCTGACGTATACTTTTTCATCGCGGTCCGACATTTTTTTAAGGACGGAGAGCTGATGGAATCGGAGACGGACAATTATTTCATTCCACGAAATCAAACATTAAATTAACAAAGGACAAACAATTGCGCCCGCCTTCGAATATAGGCTACATCATTATAGAACCATTTATTACCCACAATGTGGGTACTCTATATAGGTATTAAAAAACCATAAGTAATAAAATAATCCGTAGATAAATACCAGCGCGAAATAACAATAATATTGTTATAATCGTTTTCTACGGACAATCGTTTTCCGGTCGATTTCAATAGAAATAACGTCGTGCGTACGAACTTATTCGTTTTTTCGCACGATTAAACGTGTATTGTAAAATAATTGATCAATAATAGGAATTATAGGTATAATGTGAATAAAATAACACAATAAAATAATTCATTTTAATTTTAATTTCAGCCAGAAAAAAAAAAAAAAAAACACAAAACGAAATAGATTAAAATATATAATTTCTAGTGATTAATACACTCGTTATACATTGTTATTGTTATTTTGGAATATTTAGAATTTTAGAACGACGACTAATATTAATAATAGGTTAATGATTTTTCCATTTTTTTTTTTGTATCAACGCCCTGTATAGACGATGCTAAAAATGCGTGTATTTCCTATAGCATATTACTATTATTACTTTATACAAAACCGAAAAACGTATTGAATTTTTTTGTTCAATTTCTCAAGAGAAACATTTTAAAATTATTCTTTTACCGGGTATTTCACACGAGAGACAAATTACGACATAAATAATTTTTATTTTAAAAACTATATTTTTCTAATGTAATGAATTTAAGTGAAAATAAAAAATAAAAAGCTCGAAAATTAAAATTACAATTAAAAAATACTCGTTGTGAATTTTTATTTTTTTTCTCCTCGCAGTGTTTGCTCCGTTACGGGTGTTTTTCCGATACCTTTAATTTTCTTGACGCTTTATGCGTAGGCCGAACCGAATAATTCTCCAAACACTGCGATCGGTGGCTTAGAGGTATTGTCTTTTCTATATTGTGATAAGTCCCTAGGTGTTTCATGCCGTCCGTCGCTGCAAATCGAAACGATTATTTTTTATTTTATTTTGCATACAATAAGTCATAAAATGTTGCGTCGTAATTTATATCGATTATAATAATATTAAAATATCTAGATTTTTCTAAAATCCCAATTACCACCTATACGTAAAGTCGGGGGGTCGTTAGGGCGGCTCCCTTATTTATTATTAATTAATAATAGACGATATCATTTTTTAGATCTGCACATATAGGTATGAAACAATATTCCGTGTCGAACTCGTACGAAGGACAGTGATTATTTATTCCAACGTTATAATATCTGCCCAATATAGTTTATAATTAATAGTTTCGCGGTTTGATGATACCGGATATTTGTAAAATCATGGTTTTCGATAGATGACCGACCTCTTTGTCCATGAATAATATTAATAAATCAAATCGATTGGTTTTTTTTTACAGGGTAAAAATCGAAAACGGTAACGATTTTAACTTTCAGTAAAATCGTTACGAGATATACTGCAGTGACCCCCCGAATTTTCTCAAGTACACGGGTATATATTTATAATTATTTCCTGTTCGCGTGACAGTTGGCGGTACATGTATACATGCAGACGTATAGATACATATTTTTACTGAAAATTATTAATTTAGGCGAGAGATAAATTCTTTTCAAACGGTCCGCATTAAAATGAGTCATACTCGATATCACATACGTATTTTTACACGTTTCTTACCGATTCCATTTTTTCCCATACGTATTTACACAACGTTACATAATAAAAAATATAATACCAGTAATTAAATGCTGTGAGATTTATGGTCGAAACGGTTATCGCATTTTATCATCCAGACATACGATAATTCGGTGATAATTTTTATACTCTAGTCTATAGTGTCTAGTCGGTCGATATTTTCGTTTTTTTATTACATAATATAAAGAGAAATCTCTCAATACATCCGAGCCCTAAAGTAACACAGTCAGTAAACGCATATGCGTATTTATAACCGCGACAATAATTCAAATGAATAATATTATAATAATAACGAATATACATAATATTATATTATACGTACGTATTATGTTTGGTGTTTCGACTGTAGCCTTCTTTTGGGCTTTTTGTCCATTTTTAGTTTTCGTTTTCACATTTATTATCTCCCCGAGGCTGGGAAAATCGTTTATAGTAAAATGAGATTCTTTCATACTTATTGGTATTCTGCAACAACCAATGTTTAAATGACGCATGCTATACCAGTCCAGTAATTAATCGGATCTCCCGATATACATAAATAACCGATATCTAAACTAGGGACTATACGTAAGTCGGGCATGTCAAACACGGTTATTATTTTGTTGTTGTCCACAACTTGCCAATATCGTAGTTGGTTAAATTTAATTAACTTCTTTAATCAACGTCAACGGGCAACAAGTAAAAACAATAGTAAAAAATAAAATAATAATACAATTTTCGTTTCGTGAAAGAGAAGTATGTTGTATATAAACATAATAATATATTAATAATATTTATAAAAAATTAGAAACATTTTTTTCCCATACATTTTTTTTGTGCGCCCCGCAAGGTAAACTGTTTAATCTATTTGGCCCAGTAGATATACTTCGAGTTTGACATGCTCGACGCGTAGCGAAATGGGGAATGACGGGTGAGATCACGGTATTCGTGCAACATACGACCGTGTCAAGATTAAGAGAAATAACATTTTCAAAGCTCGTTGGTCACTAAATCAATAAAAAGGTTTAGAACCGTATACTCGAAAATCGTACAGGAATAATATATTGTATGATATAATATATTAAATTAAATTAATTAAAATAACTTTTTCGTGATATGTGTGTTTATCGATTATATGTATATACATAATAATTTAGCTTTTGAATTCGCACGTTTCTAGGAAAAAATTGAAAATATAATCAAATGTACACGCGGATAAATCGTATCTCCTCAAATACTCATGTAAGAAAAAAATTAATACATTTTTATGTACACATTAATGCTATTTATATATATATATACTTATATACCAGGGGTGGCGAACCTTAGTCAAGCGCTAAAATTTGGTATCAATTTTTTTTGAAATATATGCTCGCGTGCCAAAGGTCTACTGAGAAAAAATAAGGTTTTACTAGATAAGTACAAAACAAAAAGATGTAATAATACTCATTTTATTACAAGTTTATTTGTTAAATTTTATTTCATAAAATAGATTTTTTAACTATCACAAATGAAACGATTAAATATTATTTTAAAATTAATAATTATTATTCAGGTTCAACACAACAATATACAATATCTTAATTTTATGTGATTTCTGTGAAGATAAAGTTTTAATATCCGGCGTATAGCTAGTAATTTTAAGTGAAACACGAGCAGCGCACTATAGTTTCATCGATTAATGCATTTCTTTGCCGTTCGTTTTTATTAAATTCGTCGTGGAGAATAAACTTTCACTGGCGCAAGTCGACGAAAAAATCGATAGGATGGATTGAGATTTTTTTTTTAATAAACTACTAACTATTTGGCCAACGTGCCATAGGTTCGCCGCCCCAGTTATAAACCAATATTATAAAATATAAAATATATATAATTTATATAATATAATATATTCGTATTTATAATGCTATGAATAAAATAATATGTGTAATACTCACGTGCCGCGTTAAATCGAATCGGTATAAAGTTCCAGAGTCCGCTTAATCTGCACTACTCCGTGGTCGGATAACCACTTAGCTACACATTCGATTTGGTTATGCGTCGGTGAGTGGCGTTTGGCTGGCCGTGCGCAAACAAATTAATTATTTTACAAAAACGAAAAATACCATCATCCCTTCTATTCATTCTATACAATACATACGCGTATAATATTGAACTCTTTAGAATTTCAATAAACGTTTAGTCACGGCTTTATACGGGAAATTAAAATATACTTAAGCCCGTCTGGCAGATAAGATAAAATAAAGCAATTTTAAATTACACATTTATTACACGGCAATATTGTAGTTTGCAGCGGCTTTCTTCTTTTGTTTTCGGCATCCGTTTCGAGCGAACATTTTTTTGATAAAAGAAACAATTTAAATCAACGAAATATTTTTAAGCAATTATATACTCGTATAAATATAATTAATCTCACATTGTTTAAATTTTTCAACGTTGTATTATTACATCGTTAGCATTTATTTAACCGGCAGATTTTATTGTTGTTTAATTAATTATATATATATATATAATTATTAACTAAAAAATGTATTGAATATTTATTTTATTTTTTTAATCTTTAATCACGTATTTCGATACTTAAAGGTAAAATACATTTTTTTTATCGATAATTTTTTTAGCACGCTAACGTATACGCTTTGAAATAATTTTAGGTGCACAAGACAGAAATTGGTAACCACTAAAGGTACGGTCTGCAAGGCGCGACATGTCGCCGCGACACGTCGCCGCGACCGATGGCTATGAACGGTCGCCGCGACAAGTGTGGTTTCCAAGACGCGACATGTCGCGACGATAATATAATTTTTTTCTGCCAGTTATCACGAACAGAAATATTGTCAGTGCGGTTCTAAATCTGTTCAAGCGTGTACGCAGTACGCACTAGCCACTACAAGCGTATATTTTAAATTCTGAAATTTAAATAATAATAATTAATAACAATGGATGAATTGATTTTTAATAATAATATTTTAACTGTGCTATTGATGGATGAGGATGTAAATGCATTGGGATAGTAAAACGCGGAAAGGTAGATCTCGCGGCAGGGTGTGTATTGTGAAATAATATTCGTAGGTCGCCTCTATATATAGACACGCACATCCTACTACACACGTATACCATTGTGTTAGCGTCGCGTCTCTTTCAAGGCGAATTCACTCTCTCGCGTGTTGTATTGTGTTATACCCTCCTGGCGCCAGAATTTTTTTTTGTTTTTGTTTTTGTATTTATTTATATAAATACTTATGTACCCAATGTCCATTAAAATGGTCAAATCTTTTTAACCCCGAAAACGCCTGACCTGTTTTTAACACTTGTGTTCGGCGTGTATTTTATACGTCACGATAGGAGAATGATAAAAATGTCTATATTATTATTTATTATTGTTTCTCATCATATATAGTTTGAAGTTACACCCAACATCATATTATACAAATTGAAAATAATAAAACACGGGAAACTATAAATGTCCAATGAAATGGGCATCAGACACATATACACGATTGCAAATTTTAAAAACAGGTCAGGCGTTGTTTAAGGAAGTAACACAAAATGTGCATTAAAATGCCAGTAGGATACCATATTCGTTTTATTTAGGCGAGGTACTGCTGCTAAGCAAGTGTATAATATGAAGTATATTATAATATTGCATTTCGCAAAACAATCTTTGTCGTTTTCTGACGCTACGTTTTATTATTCGTCGCGTTACGCGTGTTCGGATCGTTATTGTTTTTCGAGATTCCGAGCAAAGCTGGGTATTAGTTTTTTCTGTTGACACTTTCGAGTGGTTATACAAAGTAATGAAACAAACATAAAATATTAATATAAAAAATACTTTACATAGAAGACTGTTCTGATATTTTAATTTTTTCTTTAGATTTCTAATTTGTGAAGGAAGCGCTAAAAAATAACGTCAAACATTTTATCCAGCAGAAATGTAACGTCATCAATATTAATATAACTGCCTGACATCAACATGTTTTTATTTGTTTATTTATGAAATCGTTCGCCGCCAATATAAACCAACTTCCACGTGCACATCAATAACATCATTGTTATTTCAGGCTATGGAAATCTTTTACGACTACTATTACGTATACGTAAATAATCAGGTTCTTATGTAATCCTATATCCGAGAAAATAATCGTTTGTGTATATATTATAAATATCAAACGGGATAATACGCATATTATGTCCTTGAGTTTATTCGAATGTTTTCGACATTAGTTTTCATCTCGGCGTTGCAGGCGATCATGAAACGGCACGCGTGTCGCGCGATTTCGCAACAAAACAACGCTTTTACTATTACATCTGCATTACGACCGGTGTTGGCAATATTTATAGCGATTGGTGCAACGAAAAGTAATGGACATATTATGTGTACTCGCAATGTGCGTCCGGCAATTACGATGACGGCGGGTGGAGGCTTAACCTCCATTGGTGCATCCAGTTTGTTAACGTACACACGATTGTGTGCGAAAAATTTCCGACGCATTGTGCCAGACGACACACGAAATTCGCGAACGGGTTTTTGCAGTCGGTTGTCACACGCACGGCGGAAAGGGGGCGTGATCAAAGAGAACACTTGCGTGTAAGTAGTAATCGTACTATACAGTAGAACGTCGATTGTCAGCGCTGCGAAATCTCGTCGTACGACGACGTGTTAATTATTATAAATTGCAATTTTATCGTTCGTTTGTTCCAGATTATTTTTATTTTATCATCTACTACGGCTGTTCGATACCGAAATTGTTATCTATGCTCATTAAAATTATAATATGTCACATAACTAAGTTTGGTCGAGACCGGGCGGCACTGCCGCACGGCCTCTAATTAATCAGTCTTCGGCAAGCCTGTTAAGACACAACGTTAAAATAAAGGCACCGATTACGCAAAATAAAGGTACTGTGCGTTTCAATTATTTTACATAAATTTAAATAAATAATTCCGCCTAGTGCCGCTACAACGGCTATTGGCTCGCCGTAGATAATAATGTGTAATCTTAAATTTAGTCGTATACGCGCGATCGAATAGTTATCTGCGGGGGATATTATGTGCAATACACGTAAATGTATGAATATTTATTGCGCCCATAATCGTTTTCGATCGCACCGACTCGACTGCCGCCGTGTCGACGTTTTCGTTAATAATTGTTGTTGGTTTCAAGTGTACATCGTCGACAATGTATAAAGTTATTTATCATAACACACGCTTTTATAAAATTTACGATATCGCGAAAACGCGCGGTGTCGCCGATCCCGAGGTCGCGCGAATTCGTACCCTGCGCGAAAAAAATAGCAGCCTTTTTCCATGAAAATCATATTCGTTTCGAAGTGAAATATTATCGATTGCTCACGGTTTGCGCGTAAATATTCGCGCGGTCGCGCTCTATGCCCGCGCGTCGCGGTCGGTCGGGGGCAGAAAATACCAAGCGCGCGAAACGCGTTACGTCACCGGCCGAGACACTTGTAGCGCGCGATAATTCTAACCCCCCTCCCGCATGCATCTCGCTCATGACATTGAAATAACTCGCCTCCGCCGGCACCACAGCCCTCTCACCCGCCGCCGGCACCACAGCCCTCTCACCCGCCGCCGGCACCACGGCTCTCTCACCCGCCGCCGGCACCACGGCCCTCTCACCCGCCGCCGTAAACGTTCTCAAGCCCCCCGGCCTCCGCACCACAATCCATCAGCCGCTGTTGCCACACCACCACTCTTACCGCCACTGCCTGCTCACCCGCCGCCGCACCTCTCTCAACATTTCGACCCCCCCGGCCTCCACACCACGGTTCCTTCGACCGCTGTTCCCGCCGCCGCTCTTACCGCCTGTCTTCCCAACCGCCGCCGCCGCTCTTACCCCCGCGGCTTCCTTACCCGGCGACAAATACTGGCCGCCGCCGCCGCCGACTCGCCTCCTCGGCCGCCGCTCTTACCTCCACGACCTTCTTCCCTGCCGCCGCCGCCGCCACGCGAAGATAACACTCCGTTCGACTATAACCATGACCGTGGTTACGCGCAGCCGAGAAATGTCGACGTGCCGCCGCCGCCGCCGCCGCCGTAGCCGAGCGCGCGGTCGTTGCGAATTAAAACGTCAAATTGTTTTGCGCGTTCCTTTTCGAAGGAAATTCTTTCCATTATCGCCGCCTTTTAAAGAGGCGAACACACAATATAATATAATAAATAGGCCTAAATTTAATATTATACAAATTCTACGACTAGATTATATTGCATCGCTAACTATTTTTTCAACGATTCCGCGATGTTGTATTTCTATCTCTTAATAATAATATTTCCTCGTTTTAATTTTGAAATCGATATACGTATAGTTTTACGATTTTAACATTTTTTAAACTTATATTTTATTTCGTTCTTTTAAGTTTTTCTAGATAGCAAAATCGTTATGTTTTTAATACGTATGAACTCAAGCGTTTTCTGTATTTTTTTTTCTATACGCCAATTAACGTCAGTTTAGAAACTTTAAAAGTCAAAAGTATAATTCAGTGTGATATTATTATTCTTGAGAATATTATATTTGTCGAAAGTTTTCCCCTAACTACCAAGCCCCAACTTTAAGAATTGAGATAATTAAAAGTTTATTTTGCTGAACATCTACATTTCTTGGGATTTTTAGGGGATAAGGTTACATCCGTATTTCACGGTTTACAGAGCATTTAATTCGTAGTCGCGTATCTGGAAATGATGTTACTTCGTTCTTATTAAATCTAGAAAGGTCGTGAAAATATTAATTAAAATGTGCGTATATATTTTTCGCGATATTTCGCATTTATATAGTTGTTAGCGTTTACGAATCATTCGATCGAAATCGTATCCACAGACAAATTAAAAAAAAACACTCATCGCGGTAAATAATTCTAATTCTAATAACCTCGTTTTCACTTTGAATCTAAAAAAAGAAGAGTAGACTATTATTTACGAATCGCCTTGGGTATCTTTTTTAAATTCCTCGTATATAACCCGTGACGACGACGCCACGCGCATAGCGAAAAATAAAATAAACAACAATTCATATTATTCAACAAGTTCCTATCTCTCTGACGCGTCGAGTAAAAAAGTTTCGTGGCCATTGCCCCTATAAATAAACCATTTGTCTAGCACGCGATTTGGATCTATATTATCCGGTACTCGATTTCGCCGTCGTCGTGCCGAGTACGACTACGGTTATTGTTACAATAATGTATGATAATTATGTGCCGAAAAAACACATTTTATCATTAGAATATGAAACCAATCTTAGAAAACTGTTTACGCACAATGTACGCACAATAATACAAAAACTTCCAATTGTTAAAAAAAAAAAAAAACCCGTATAATCAAAGATCTGACTGGTATTCATGTCTCGGATAGGAGAAAAAAAAATAATACCCAAAACTTGATTAACATATTATAATAATATACATACATAGAGAGTCGTATATGCATAATACGTATATATTGTGGCAGGCTTATTATAATGCAGTACTATAAATAAAACGTGTTTGACGTTAAATAATGCGCAACACGCAGTGGGTAAATGGTTATGGAAATTATCACTAGCTAGAAAAAACATCAATAATGCGGCGGGAAATATTCCGATACGAAAACGATTGCGTCGCGCAGTGGGCACGAAAAATACACACGATTCTGAAAATTAAAAACGCCGGGCGCAGCAGTAAAACAGACAACGTTAACGGGTGAAAAAAAAGAAAGTAACGATATCAAATTGAGAGAGAGAGAGAGAGAGAGAAAAATAGAAGTTTTTATTCGATTTCTTCGCGCGCTCGCTCGCAGCATAGAATACAAAGACCATCTGTATCGGGAATTCAATATAGATAGTTCCGCGTTCTCAAACGTAGTAACTTATATCGCGCGTTCCTCGCTCTGTACGGTAAAAAGAACAAAACTCCGTCCGTTCGAAACGTTTTGCGTCGCCTTAATAATTCGGCAATACCCCGCATTTACACAATAGGTCGCATATATTATTATAATAGGCCTATTGTGAACAGGACGCGAATGCGACGGAATTAGACCCGTAAATTTGCATACGACTTACGCATATCTTTTTTCTTTCTTTCGTAGGTATATATTGGTGAAAAACAAAGCTTATTGAACATTACGTCAACAAAATATAAATAATTTATAAGAACTGACGAATAGACGGTGTGATATAGGGGCAATTTACAATATACCGATAAGTTAATATAATACGACCAAATTACACGTGTTTTTCGTCTTTATAAAAGGAATTTCAAACGCGTCGCATATTTCACATGGCATACGTACACCATACGTACGTGTACAACGATCGGTGTCTAATGACGTTTTTATTTGTATTTTTAATACAGCGACTAGCACTCGAACGAACGTGTAAAATAATTTACTTAAAACATCGTTTGGGGCACTGTTGTATGATATACAGAATACTATATTATAATACTCACACTATTCGTTTATTTTATTTTTTATGACCGACGTATTTTCCTCTTCGCCGGACAGAGTGGAAGTGTTAGACCGAAGTGTCACGACGGACTCCGTTGAGTTCACACCGGACGAATCCTTCAAGTTCGCGGTGCTCTGGCTCGTTTCGTGATCCGTTTTGGTATCCGACGTTGCGTTCGACTGTCGAGAGGCCGTTTCGAAGTATTCTGTGGCCGACGATCGCGGCGACAGATTCTTGTTCGCGGGTATTTCGGTCGGCTTGTCCGCAGTCACGGGTTCCACGTTCGCGGCTTCCACGTTCGCGGGCTCCGTGGCTACGGGTTCCACGTTCGCCAACTCCGCGGTCGACGGATTCGCGGACTCCGCTACTAAGGTCTCCACAATCGATTGCCGGACATCATTGTCGCCACTGGTTTTCGCGGACGATTCCGGCGCCACGAACGTCGATCGCGGAGTTGCGCTGACCGCGGTCGACGGATTCGCGGACTCCGCTACTAAGGTCTCCACAATCGATTGCCGGACATCATTGTCGCCACTGGTTTTCGCGGACGATTCCGGCGCCACGAACGTCGATCGCGGAGTTGCGCTGACCGCGGTCGACGGATTCGCGGACTCCGCTACTAAGGTCTCCACAATCGATTGCCGGACATCATTGTCGCCACTGGTTTCCGCGGACGATTCCGGCGCCACGAACGTCGATCGCGGAGTTGCGCTGACCGCGGTCCGCTGCTGGTTCGCCGTTTTCGCGGACTCCGTGGTCGACAGATTGGGGAACGCGGTTCTCCTGGACACCCTCTTCGTCGGCACGGGCTTGGCGATGTTCGATTCGGTTTTCACGAACGGTTGCTGCGGTCCCGTCGGCACCCGTTCGCAGGGACGTATTTTCATTCGGTTCTCACACCAGGCCACTTTTCTCTCGTCCTCCTTGGCCTTGTCTACGGTTTCTTGTTGTTTCAGATAACAGTAGGCGCTGGTTATCCATAATAATTCGAACAAGAACGCTGCGAAACAAGATGCGTTTCAAATGAAAAATGTTTACCAAGAACGAACGGGCGCACAACTAAACACGTTTGACGAGGAGAAAATATTATAATAGTTTCCAAAGTGTGCGCGTAAAATTATTGTAAAATAAATAAATTATTTACCGGAGAATCGGACGGCGAACAAAATTATTTTGACGTATAACCAGCTCGAACTGAAATAAAATATCACGTAGGTAAAGCCGTCGTCGGTTTTTTATTTTTTTTTTTAGACACGATGATTTTGCACCGAAATCGAATAAATCGATCTTACCTCGAAGAGTGGAAAATGACGTAGAGGAAATCGTAAGCGCATCCAGCCATCGATATGGCCAGCGCGTTTCTTAAATGATCCGTCTTCCTCTAAACAACGTGTACGAAAAACAAGTCAATTACACTGAAAACCCGATTAGGCACTTTGCATTTTCTTTAGTTTATTACCAATAGCGTTGATCCGATCGCGTAAGTGGCTCCCACGTAGTTCATCGCGTTGGCCAGTTTGAAAAACGTCAGTAACTGTTGTGAAACAAACGCGAAATCCAATAATAATAATTGTTGTTTCATTATTTTCGTGGCGGCTCGATCGAACACAAATTTACACGTAGACCATCATCAAATCGTACTTACCAGAGAAGCGACGCTCAATATCAACGCGGACTTATGGATCAAATGGCTTTTGCATTTAAATTTAAATCGATACATAATAGTGTCTTGTGTTTTTACTTTAGAAACTTATTAGAATACTAATTTATAACGAAAAAAGTTTTTTTAAGTTTTTTTGACGACTGAAATATCGTATAGTGTGTTTCTATTGAACGATTAAATGTTTAAAATTACCATATTTACCAACAGGTTTATAGACAACACATAATTCCATAGATCGGCCAATACTTTTTTGGTCGTTACATTTTTTTTCCTGCAAATCGTATCTAGTTGGCACTTTTAACAGGTCGTTTTTCGAATATTCCAACAATTCAAAAGTTATACGTGAAAAACAGATGAAAAACCGGTAAAGTGTTCCGTAACACCGGTTTTCGACCGAATTGAAATTTTATTTTCATCGTAACTCAAAAAGCATTGATCGCAGCGACTTGAAATTTTCACCGAATACTTATTCTGGCTGTTCTCTAAAGTTAGTGTGAATTTCGTTTTTTTCGTGCTCTTTATTTTACATTTTCGAGTTGATATTCGAATTTCGCGTTACAATAAAACTTTATTTTGTTTTAGTTTGTTTAGTCGATATTGTAATCCGTACGAAAAGTATTTTACGTCGAACAAATGGCTAATTAGTTACCTACTTCCATCAGTTTTATCGCACGCAGTGCGATAGCGATTGGACTCGTGTTAACAGTTTTATTTCGGTTCATCGCGGAGGTTAAAAAACACACACATGTTACAGTCGTATTACACAATTACACGCGTATACCGAGCCGTTCTTGTAACTAAAGTCCAACGTGCTTCGGAGAAAAAAATAATTAATTAATTTGTTTGCGCGATGTTTGTATTCGATCGAATAGTACAAAGGCTAGTTTAAGTGCAAAGGCCTAACCCAACCTAACTTACCAAAGTCGGTAACGTCCAATGCACCGGCGTCCCACGAAATCGTGTTTCAAAGGACGACCACAAAACGAGCATTTAATTCGAGTCGAAATGATTTTTCCAACAAATAGCCATGGAGTTAGTTTTACCCATCCAGCAACGCGAAAAATCGCGAATCTACCTCTCTGTTGCACACACATTAATAAACAAAGCTATATATTTTAAATTGAAATTGTACATGTTTATTTTTCGATTTACTTAGAAATATCATTAAAATATTATTCTTACAATTATTATTCGAGCTACCGCGTTGTTCGTTACACTAATCATTAATTAGGTTAAATCAGGTTAACAGGCGAAAGATAAAAATCTAATTTTAACTTTTTATACGGTTAATATCACTGGACTTTGTGTAGTGTGTGGTACAAGGTTAACCGTACTATCGCGTGGTGTGATTTCAGATTATTTGCATTATAAGTTTTGCAATTTCAACCGATATAATATTGTTAATTAGACGACGGGACATGTTCGCGACCAATATCGCGATGTTTATCGATTGATGACAAATCATCGATTGATGGTGATGTCGCGCGATGTTCGCGAGGTCCCGTTTATTCGCAACGTTGAAGCGTGTTAAATTAATATATAATCACGTTACGCAATATACGCGTCGTTTAACATTGTTGTTTTTTCATACAAATAAAAATGGTAATCACGCAACGGATTTCCACGAAAACGATGTTCGGCTTACGGACGATTAGGGTCATTTGAAAGTCAAGATGAAAAAGAAAAAAAACAAAACACACGATTGTAATTCTACCTGTACCGAAATTCGGAGAATAAAAAACAATAAGTTAACGGCGACGGAAAAAGCAGCAAACAAAATAGGTATAAACTATTTTCTATTTCATTCGATATAAAGTGTACTAACGTTAATATACGTACTATCTACTCATTTAGTTAACCTGGATTTAAAATGCGGTATGATTATTGAACTCACTCAAAATCTTCTATTATTGGAATAAAAAAAGAAAGAAAGACGTACTATAGTCAGTCGCGTCGCGTCGTCGTTCATGGAGAATTATTCAAAATACTTATTAATCTTTTCCTTTTGGTTTTCTCGTCGTTTCACTGCGACGCGAGCCGGTCCATTTCGGTACGTACGGTTTCGACTCGTTTTTAACTCGAGAAAAAAATATATATGTAAACCAATTAAATGTTTACTGACCGACCTGCGTGTAAAAAAATAATAATCGAGACGCGTCAGTCGCCTTGTATAATATATTATTATAATATACGTATATATGTATATAATATCATTTTAGACACGGGGACTAATGTGTCAGTAAAACGCACGGTTCGAAAAATACCAGTCGACGTACGAGAAGATAAAAAACGAAACCGTAGGCTTTTCGGGGTTCTCTCGGTCGTATATTATTCTCGTACCCGTCACTGTTACAACAGATTTCAAATGTCAAAGAAACGAGTTTTTCCCGACCCGCCGCCGGTAAGCGTATAAAGAGGTATATATATATTTTTATGTTGCGCCAGGCTAAAATAATATTGATATTATTGATACTTAATCTGGCGAGGGCGCGCGCGCGCGCGCGTGTGTGCGTTTTAATGTACACCTATCTATATACGTACTCGTACTATCCCATTGTGTGATTTAATGGAATTTTGGGGTCGTCTCTGTCCCCGGGTCCGTCGTGGCGGTATGCCGGCCCCGAACGCGCAGCGCAGTAATATATAATTACACGTGGGTATATATTATATACACGTCCCGTAGTGCCTGATATATATCTACTGTGGGTGAATTGTTCCGAGGAATCTAGCCGGGACGCGCGTAGGTATAATCGACGTCGTGGACAAGATTTATTATTACAGATTATGTCTGTAAAAAAAAATAAATTTATCAGATTTAACTACCCCGTATGGGCGTTTTTTTTTTTTAACGACGCTTTAACGAACTTTCACCCTCTTGTTTAGGGCCACAACGTCAAAAGAACAACAACTCGTTTTCTAGTTTACCCGTCTACGATCGCGCCGGTCATAGACTTGAATGACAAGCGATCGTCTACTTTATTCTGCGAGCCACGGGAATGCGATAGATTTCCTTTAGCATTTCGACACCGCGATGTGATTTTCACAATACGCAATACACACGTCGAGTGAAGTAATACGCCGCGTGTCTGCGTTTCAAGTGAAGAGTCGAAAATAATCCCTAAATGGTCATTGCTTTTGAATTACGACGGAAACGAACAAAAAAAATCGGACTTCATCGACCGCACGAAATTTGTTTCCACCTCCGGAGTCGACGATCGGATCCGTTTAGAATCGGAAATTTGTGTTGTACGACAAAGGGCGATAAATCATTATCATACTGATATACAGCTCACGCTGTACGTTCTCGCGTTTAAATATTTCATGCGCCTACGTGTATTTTAACGAGCGAAAAACCGTTTTCCGCGAAAACGTTAAAGGACAAATAACGAACGAGCATGATTGCGAAACGTTGAAATATACCATATTTACTTTTCGAGTTGGGGCGTTTGTTGAGCGGAATATCATTGCACAAATTAAGCGCAACTCGAATTCGGTCGAGTTGTTGAAAACGTCGAGAGGACGCGCGGCGCGGCGTTTTCTATCCGGCCGCGAATTATTTCGAAACAAAACGCCAACATGCAGTTGACTCGCACGTGGTATAATTAACGCGGATGAACGGACGCGATTTTCAATTCAAACAAGCGTTTTAATGGGAAATCATTATAATAACAGGTGCCGACGAAACGCGCCGGCCTGGCGTGGTGTACGACGTACGCGCGCGCGTACTCGTCGTCGTCGTCGCCGGGCTTACGTTTTAATTAATAAATCGTATTATACGATATTACACGCGATATAGTTTCCAATTATCTCCCGTTTGTCCGTCCTTTTTTATCGCCTCGCTCATCTCGGAGTATATCATTATTATTATTATTATTATACACACACGGTTATTATTATTGCTATAGGCGCGCACTGTCGAACCGCGTCGCGTAAATCGTCCGGAGGGTCGTTGTAGACGTTATTTCGGTGGACCCGGCCGACGCCAACGACGATGACGCGGGCCTTTGTCCGTCCCCGACGCCGCTATAACACGGCGTTTCGGAGGGTTCACTATATTTTATTGCCGTCCGTGTATTCACACCGCGTATAATAATATTTTAAAGCCTACAGCGTGCGGCGGCGGCGGCCGGACTGCCGGACGACACTGTGTATGTATCGAATTTTTCCCGTCTCTCGCGTTTATTATTTTTATTATTATCGTCGTCGTCGTGTTCAAACACGTCAAAAGCGTAAATAACCGAAATGAAATCGAGTACGAACCGCTCGCTCGCGAGATGGAAAACGCGTGATGTTTGTGAAAATAAATTATCTCGCGCACCCTTAAAAGCGCAAACGGCCCGAGCGAATATAAAATTAAATTCGACGTGCACGTCGAATGCCGCGCCCGTTGGATTCTCGTTAATAACAATTTTGGGGTTTCTCGGGCGCCGTCGCGTCGCCATCGTCGGCCGCGCGTCGTCGTCGTCGCCGTTTTCTCGACGTTTTAATCATAATTCGGCGTGATCATATTATTATATTCGCCGCAACGACGACCGTACACGCGCGCGTGCCTAAATAAACTCCGCACGATAAACGTCGTAATATCGCGAGAAAGAGTGACACCGGGGTGGAGGAGGGTCGCAGATTTTCCATCTACAATATGTCCGGGCGCGGACACGTCGAAAACACGCGAGCGTAATTTAACGGACGGGATGTCATCGCGGTTCATCAGTGCGACGTGTGTTACGTTTTAATAATAATAACACGTAGGTAACGTCACACGTAATTATGCACACGACGACGCGCCTCCGGTCTCCCGGGCTCGTTATTATTATTATCGGTTATCGGAGAGCGTCGTTTTCGTCGTTTTCGAGTCTCTCGCGCGGCATGGGCGAGCGCGCCCGGTGGCGTAGTCGGAAGCTGGCGAAGGAAGGGGGGGGGAGGGGGCGACGGCGAGCTGCATCCGTTTCTGGCAGACGACACGCCGCGCCGGTTCTCGTTTCCGCCAAAATAATTTCCACGCAATTCGCTTAAATATCGTACGCGTCGATACGGAGTTTTGTTTTTGATTTCTGATAGGTATATACGGTTTTAAATACATTTCGATTTTATTTACTATCGTAGCCGATTTTAGAATCGCGATTTTGCGTTTGACGATACCGCACGGTGCATCGAAAACTATAATAATTTGCAGATTTTATGGAATTCAAATTCAAATATCTACATGCATGCGTAGTATTATCTGGAAATTATTCCGGTAGAAAAAAAAACGTCTCCCTCGGCAGTATTTGTGGAGAGAAAAAAATGTGACCGTGTAAGCACTAAGCATATATATTATGTAGATAACTACTATTTAATGCTTTAGATTTTTACAAAACATGTTGTCGTATGGACCGATTTCATAGTTAAATGTTATTCATGTGAGAAGATTGAAGATAAACATTTTAGTTTTTATAAACAGTTCACTGTCAAGCGCATGTTAAAAAAAAAAAAAAAAAAAACATTAATACTATAACAACGGAGAGAGTGTCAATCTTTGTACGAGTCATATATAAATATAAATTTAACACACCCTCTGGAAAATAATCCTGGCTATGCACCTGCAAGTACTTATCTGTGCCCGTCGCCCTTTTTGTTTATATATATATATATACACGTTATATATGGCGTGGTGCGGCGCACACTACAGACTACGCCGTGTAAATAACACGGCATAATATAATAATATAAAATACTAGACCAGTATTTTAGGCGTCTGTCTATGGGGGGTCGGAGTTGTGTCCTTCGGACGGACGGACCGTCGTCGTCGCCGCGGTGTGCCTTTTGTATAATACGCATTATATGAGCATTGTGCGTATATAATATATGATATACACGTGTACAATATAAGTGTATTGAAATTTAACGCATCTGCAGAGATTAGGTCGACTGTGACGCGTATACACGTCGTCTGCCGCCATTCCCCTATGCATATATTATATCGTTCCCGTCATCTGGAACATTGAAAAATATTATCAGAACTTATTAAAAACATCTAATATGATAATGAAGACACGAGTTGGTATAATGTATACACACTAGGTGAACGAGTGTATATATATATAGATTTATATTTTCTAATGTTATCGTCATTGTTGACGTTGATGGATCTGTAGAAAATTTAAATAAAATATTAAATTACGTGTTTTAAATGTGGAAAATCCGAGTGATACGTTTTCGACTAAACTCTGCCTCTTCTTGAAAAAATATTCGTGGGCACCTACTAATATTTCTGGTTTTTTTCAATACGGTTTACAAAAGAATAACGTAAGTAGCGAATGTGTGTATTCATAGACCGATTGACGTGTACACTATTCGTCTATAAATAGACTTTTTACACTCGTATTTAACAATACACTCTATGCGGGTATCTATAATTTTGCCGTCGCTTATTTAAACAAAAAAAAAAAACCAATTCTTTTCTTCGCGATTCCCCACGACCAACCATTATAATACTTAATATGAGTCATACAAAACGATTGTGTGATAAATAACATAGCCGGCGGCGGCGCTGAGGTACAGCTGCAAAGTATTAATTTGTTAAAAAAAAAAATACACAAAACCTATGCGAATCCGCACACCAAAAATAAAGCCTACCTCTTCATTTTAATCTCATTTCAAATACCTATTAATTGTCGAAATCTTTTTTAACTTACACCGTCCCGAAAAAATGTTTATATTAATGTTGGGTAAAAATTTCAAGTCTCTGCGATTATTACTCTTTGAGTTACGATAAAAAATACCTAATGTCGTTTAGTCGGTATTCGCTGAAATTTCCGATTTCATCAAAATATATTATCTAACGGTTATTGAATATTTTCGTGTCATTCATTCCGGTAAAATTTTTTTTTTTTTCACTTAAAAGAGCAACTTTTCTAGAACGTTGTACTTTATTTTCAAGCCTTAAGTATTGATATTGAAAATGTTGTGAATTTTTAACTACGAAAAGTCTGTGATTTTCTCGTACTTTTATCGACATTTCAATTTCGAACGATTATGAAAAAAAAAAAAATAAATGAAGTCACGCTCAAAGTTTTTCTTTTAACGGTAAGAGTAATTCGTACGAGGGAGACGTTGTATTAAATTTTCGTGCAATTTGGTTCGGGGAATATAGTGTTTTATAGACATTTTACGAACAAAGAAAACTTGGAAACCGCAAAACTTTCGATAGTTGTTATTATATTTTGTTATTTAAATACGAGGTAAAAATAAAATAAAAGATCACTATGTGTGTACATTGTATGTAATATGATTTCGCGACACAAACCAAATAATAAACAAGAAAAATATCGTTTTTATTCAATCGGGGTTTTTTTATAAACTGACGTCGATATTTTTTACAATAATATTTCATATCCGATTAGTTTAATGTCGAGTAAGAGACGCGTATTCTTTAATTATTATGCTTTTAGACTACCTATAATTTATACCGTCGTTATTGCCGACGGCGCGGCTTAACCTCGAACCCCAAGTCTAATGCATAATTCACCTAAATATATGTTTATCGACGCACAACACAATATTATTAATGGTGGATACGTGTTTTTTGATTAGACGAAAATAGTGTGCATGTTCTCGACTGTCCTAATAAGTGGCATATAATTTATTGATTTATCGGTTGTTGTTGGTTTTTTTTTTTTTGTTGATATTTTTGAGGACAGGGAAAATGATGAACACGTCAAGTACCTATATATCTCTTCTATATATATAAAAATGGAGACAAAAAATTGGAAATTGAATCAGTTGAGAACGGCTGGGCCGATTTGGCTCAAATTTTTTTTAAATGATAGAGAATGTCGGGGAGCGGGTTTATAGCATAAATTATGGAGAAAATTAACCCTAAGGGGGTTAAAAGGGGTAAAAATGGAAAAAATCCTGAGTCAATGGAGCTTTGTGGTATTAAATGTTGTCAATAGTTTCATTTAATATAGCAGAGGCCCCATGGGAAAGGATTTTTTGAAATTCGACACCTACCGGAGTTAAAAGGGGTAAAAGGGGTAAAAATGAAAAAAAAAACTGATAAAATAAAAAGTTATACTGCACACGGGCGAAGCCGGGTTATTCAGCTAGAATATATATATATATTGTTCGGTTTTGAAAATAAAACGTATTTACTATTTTTTCCATCTCCGAGTTGTCCCGTGATTCGATCCGACAAACTCCGAATCGCCGAGAGACGATATAGTTGTAATTCAAAACGTATGATTTATTTATAACGCGAAAAAAAGTGGCAATCGAAAAGAGAAAAAAACGAAAGCGATAATACCATAACGATTACATTATTTATGAGCAGAAGTTTTAGGTACCGCGTCCGCTGCAAGTATAATACGTATGCTATAATGGTTTATGTTACACACGTAAACGTCAAAGTGACACGATTTAACAACGCGCCGGTAAATCGTATTTGATTTTTTTTTTTCTACTTCTAAAGCCTAGCCGAAAGAAATTTATTCGAAAGCTAGCGCGCGCGCGCGCGTTTACCTCGAACGATCGATTTAATAGTAACGCATAGTTCTTATTATAATTTCGTCAAGTCTAAATTATTATTGCGCACTGAAATAATATGGACATTAACGCGCAACACGTTCTATATTATTATGTACGAATGTCGAATCGTTGTTGTCCGTACGAATACGATACGGTCGCGGCGAATTCGATTGATTTAGAGTAGATTTTGGCGAATTATTCCCAAGTCGCCGAATCCCCGGCTCGCGATATCATAATAAACTCACGCGGTTTTAAATTTATTTCCCGAATTTCCGATTCGCCGACAACTAGGCGAAAAAGTTCAACGTTTTCAAAATTCGTTTTTATTTTATTTCCTCTGAGCCCGAGTGTGTTCGACCTTGTCTTAAGCCGCGTCCAGACCAAGAAACATTTGTCGGAAACATGTGTCGCCGACAACGTCGGTGACAAACATTAGAAATGTTTCTGAAATCTGTGACAAAAATCGCGTCGGCGACAATGTCTCCAACAAATTTTTGTTTTCCATTCGACTCGGGAAAAATGCGACAATGTTTATAAACATAGTCACTGACAATGTACTGACACGTCCAGACCGGTAAAATTTTGTCGATAAACATTTATAAAATATACACGTCATATTTGGTTATCCGTTCAGTTCACCTCGTCCGTCTGTATGTATCGCATAATATTTTTAACCTGTAAATTTCTTTTGAACGGATATTTAATTTTTTTTTTCAATCAAATAATGGAATGGTCGAAAGAAAGTGTTTGTCATCTGATTGATTTATATCATGAAAAACAAATATTATGGGACCAAACTCAACCCGAGTACAAAAATAAATTTAAAAAAAATGATGCGTGGTGTGAAATTTCAAAAATTCTTAATATTGAAAAATTAGAAGTCGAAAAAAAAATGAAAAACTTGATTGGTCGATTTTAATCGGGAATGTAAAACTAATTCACATGTGTTAATTCACAAATGTTTAGCAAATATGTTTCTTGGTCTGGACGCGGCTTTAGACTCATTAGTTAATCGGTGCCACGACATTCTTTTTAAACGTCGCGACGTCGCGACGCGTCGTTGTGAAGTGCGAGTGGTTTTATCTATTCAGTCCGAGACAAAAAACGATAATAATTGTAGAAAAAATATAATATGTATGTGAAAAAGTAATTCGCAAAAGCCATCGCGTTTGAGAACAATCGTGGGAAAAATTACATTTAAATCAAATCAAACGAATATAGTTTTACAAAGGATTTGATTTGAGTTGATTTTGAAAACGCGCACGGTCCAACAAAGCAAATAATAACGATTCGAGTTTAAATTTCATTATTAAAAAGTAAAAATGTAATTATAATCGATACGAAATGAAACGCGAAGAATGTAAATTACTTTTTTATGGTCAAGATCTAAATGTGTCTACTGTCTGGGCTTGGAAATTAATGCGGGTACCCGATCGCGGCGATCGTTACCATTCGATTTAACTGACCAACATTTGACGACAATAATATAGGGTACCTATAACTGAGGTATTCAAATCAACTATTTTCGTATCATTATTTCGCCCGGGAATGTCAAATCCTTAACGATAGCGAATAATGGCATTATAATGTTTATAATCCTATGGCGAGACAAAACGTTAATTGTTTTTTTACATTTTTTCGCGTTGGTTTTATAAGTAGTAATGTGAAATTAATTCGTATCTTTTTCCATCGTTCGTACATTTTTTAAATTGTTCTCGAGTCTACCCCGGCAATAATATTTAAACGATTTCTCTGGTTTTATATTGTTCGGCAAATCGACGCTAATGAGCGTAAAAAAATGTTTGAATTTTACGTTTTTAAAAACGTAGTCGTTTGAAAAAAATATGTTTATAAGTAGATATTTCTATAAAATACAGTTGCCACAATTTTTTCGTTTTCAATAACTATCATACGGATATGATTTCGATTTTATTTCTTTCGTGATTGCGTCGTTCACGATTGATATTTGGGTTACTATTTTTTTATTTTTTTTTTTTCCATTTGCAAATTATTAAACGTGATCGTGGGAATAATTTTTCATACACAATCTATATTGTATTTCGTCTTCTGGTAGATTTTGGACTTTCCCAAGCTTTTTATGCCGTCGAAGTTTTATTTTATTTTTTCACTTTGAATACGACGAATTCGTTTTTCTGGATTTTTTTTGATCTCGTCGGTTATTTGTGTATTTTTTATTTTATTTTTCGTAAAGGAAAATACTATCTTTTGGACGACGACGTTGACCGGATATGAGATGTTTATAAATTATACATGTAGAAACTTATTATGGACCGAGATTGCGACGGCGGTTTTATTTCGTTGCCTTTGAATTTATGTCACATAATATATTAATTTATAAGCAATACTTGTATGTGCGTACAGCCTATAGCACGTATCAATATATACATCCGTTTGAAATACAAACACGCGTACACGTACGACGAGACTTTATCCGAATCGTAAATGTGTGTGTGTGTGTGTGATGGGACCTTCTCCGAATGGTCATTGTGATTTATTGATTTATATTCATATTTTATGATGGCAGATGGTCATCGCGTGGGTGTTAGTGTGGCCTTTAGATCATTCCACGGGACTGTATAGAAAGAAAAAAAAAAGGTCATACTGTGTGATGTTCTTAGAAACTAGACCCGATCTTTTGATGCTTTTGAAATATACACCTATACACACGTGTGTATTATAAGCACAAACATTTCGTCGTCCAGAAAAATTAAAACCCGCCTGTGAAAAAAAATGCAAACAAAATAATATTAAAAAACCGAATTTCTTGTTTTATTTCTCGCAGTCGAATTCACTAATGTTGTCTACTAATAATGTCTCTCTTCTCTTAGTTTGTCTGAATTGGTAAGCAACGGTATAATTTATTCTATTAAAAATAATTTCATCAATATTAATGATCTGTAATATACTGTAAATACTGTCGTCTCGTTCAACAGTGGAAAAAAAAAAAAAAAACATCCGAATTTAATTACATATATTAATTATTCATATCATATTTTAAATCACAATAAAACGGAATCATTACAATTTATTATAATTACTATTTAACTTGAGATTTACTTTTTAACGGATGTTTACCCGTTTACAATAAACAAATAAATTATACATGATAAATAATAATTTTATGTAAACGGTATGACCGACTTTCTATTGTATTTTCGCCATTTCAATTATTATATATTGATGAAATTATTTTAATTGGGTAAATTATACCGTGTTTACTATTCAGACAAACCAAGAATGAGACATCGGTAGATGACACATCAGTGAATTCGACTGTAAGAAATAAAATAAGAAATTCGGTTTTTAATTACTGTTTGCTTTTTCTCGTAGGCGAGTTTTTTTTTTATTTTTCACATCTCGTTAGTCGTCGCTATTCGTTTCCCATACAGTACACGTACATTTCATTATATTCAGTGGCAGCAACATTTATAAAATAATTTAGATACGTTGTTATTATAATTATTATGTTAAAAGTTTAATCGTGAAATCAATTTCGTGATGTTATTAATTTTTTTCGGTTTATTGAAGATTAAAAAAAAAAAAAAAATAATAATAATAAATATCAATTTGTATGTTTCGTCAGTCTTCACTAAAATATGTAAATTGAGTTATATCTTTCATATAAAAATAATAATTCCTTCGCTATAGGAGGGGAAAAAAAAGAAAGTAAATGGTTTAAAAAGTATTTAAAATACTAAATTATAAGTTAACCGACGTATTTGTTATATAACCCATTTTTTATTTAAGGCCAATTATTATAATAGGCGTTTAAATACCCGTTTTTTTTTATTTTGTGACTTGATTTATTGTAAATTTATTCGTGTAAATCGTCGGACACACGACGACGAAATCGGTTCGTACGACTCTGCAGTGACCACCAGCAATAATCGGTCACAACTTACGAGCCGCCGCCGGAAAAGAGGAGCATTTGAACGATTGCCGAAGACATAAAAGTGTACGTTAATTATAATTTTTCGTCGCAAACACAAATACGACCTTTTGTTTGCGGACACCTCTCAACGCGGTGGAAACCTTTTCACAACGAATCTTCTCAAACGCCCAATCAAAACGACACTTGCGGGTGATCCCCGCGCACAGTCTATTGTCCGTTTTCAAAGGTTTCGCTGCGGCGGCGCGGCGCGCATATTTCGCATAATAATAATAATAATTTTTGTGTTTGTACGCCGCGCTGCGGACGGTCCAATAATACGTATTTCGTGTCGGTGTTTTGTGCGCGAGGCTATTGTATTGAAATTCGAGCGGAAACGAACGTTCGTAAATGAAAAAATAAAAAATAAAATAAATTACTGGCGGGTGAGAGTGATTTTTAATTTACAGCACACGCGCGGCATTGTGGGCTCGAAATAAATACTCGTTTTGCGGCCGCCCTTTGAAACGCAGTCGCCGAGTTAGGTGAGGTTTGGTTAGGTTAGTCCTTTGAACTATTCGTTCGAAAACAAGCGTCACGCAAACAAGTCATTCGATCGTTGTATCTACTCGGAAAAATAATCCGCAGCACATTGGACTTTATAGCGTTGAATGTAAATCTGTGTATGAACGACTCGACAGTATACGCGTGTAATACGCCTGCATGGAATAGGTGTTTTTTTTAACCTCAGCGATGAACCGAAATAAAACATTAGTCTTATCGCGCACTGCGTACGATAAAACCGATAAAAGTAGGCGACTAGGTAATTAGTTATTTGTTTATTATACAATTGGTACTTAAATCGTATAAAATATTACGATATCATCGATAATAAAATACGATTTTATATTGACGCGAAATTCGAACATCAACAGTCGACGTTGTGATTTTATACCGATCGGAAAACGAGAGAGGAAGCTGAGCGCTGTGCGGCCGAAACGTCGAGGTGCGTAACGATTTCGGTTTAATTATTTATAACGTACAACTGATATCTGAACTCGGGACTATACGTAGGTAACGTCGAACGTCGGGCGAGACCGCAGAATATTCGTGTGACGCGACCGTGTCAAAACTGCCCGGGTTTTTGCATCATAAATCCGATCGATGTGTGACTGTGTACAGTTGTTGGCGTCAAGAATTCTCAAAACGGTTTCGAGTTCGGTATGTGACGTATATTATACTCGAAAACGGTCGGGCCGCTTCTTCGAATTTTATTCCTCGACGTGGTACGTCGAATTCGAATTATATGTTTAAAAATCAAATGAAATGTAATTTATTAATTAAAAAAAAAAACAAAATATGAATTTCAAAATGATCGTTTTACAGTAGACTAAACGTTGAATAGTAATCGATTCTCGGAATTGCTATATCGCTTTATTTTATCGATCGGATGATTGCGCGAACTACGTTTATCGTGATCGTATTTAAAACAGTAGCGGTTTTGACCTAATCGTGCGCGCGATACGACTGAACTCGGCGGCACACATGATAATAATATTATTAATATAAATTATTAGTGCGATAAGATACGGCTCACTCTGATCGAGAATTCGTCGGAAAACGAATAAACCATTAAGCTAATAACACGCGTGTTTGTACAAATTGATAAAATCATGTAAAGATTTTCATATTACGGACGTTTTTAATAGACGGAGTGCGCGAGAGAGAAAGATAACGTTGGACGTTTATAAATTACCAATTAAAAATGAAATCCGTGTGATTTATAAGAAAAGAATC
Source organism: Drepanosiphum platanoidis (assembly GCA_948098885.1). Classification (NCBI taxonomy): domain Eukaryota; kingdom Metazoa; phylum Arthropoda; class Insecta; order Hemiptera; family Aphididae; genus Drepanosiphum; species Drepanosiphum platanoidis. Next base: position 15,776,956 of record OX402534.1, on the reverse strand, counting down.
GAGAGCCGTGCTAATGTTATACCTATGAATACATAAAAGTTGATAATCCGTGTAGCGTTTGTGGAAAAAAAATTAAAACAAACGCGCAGACAATATCACGGTGTCGCGTTGTTACTCGGTAATTACACGGGAAAACTCGAGGCGGTAAAAATGAATTGCGACATTTGAATGTATTTTTTATCGACTTTGGACTAGGATTTATAGGCGATAAAAAATGGTAAAATACGCATTTTAACTACTCGATAATTATTATTCACGATTATTTTTACGAGCTTTATAGCCAGCCCGTCTTCAAATGTATCGGATTTCTCGCGGCGTTACGGCTGTTATTTACGAAGCGTACATATTTTAATCTCCCCTAAAAATCTGAGTCGACCGAGTTGTTTTTTGTCTTCTTTCTTAAATATACATATACAATATACCTATACGTGTATAATATCTAATGGAATAGAAAAACACCGCCGCGCTCGAAGCCGGACGAAAATGGTATTTATTTTACACCGAGTATGACGCTCTTTTTTTTTTTTTTTTAATATTATCACTATATAATCCGTGCGGCGTGAACGATACGACGAATAACAAATATACCGCGGTATCCTATATACACCTCGAATATGCGCGTTAATATTTGAAGTGCGTATATGTGTGTGTGTGTGTATATACAGATGTCTCGTACACGCACCCGCACGCACGGCGTATACGAGTATACGGTTCTGAAAAAAAAAAAACCTGTCTGGCGTGATATACAATTGTGTAGAGGGGTTAGGCCTCTGTGATGGACGGAGAGAAATGGTTGTCTTCATGAATACGTACACGTATGGAGAATATTATCATCCGAAAACTGGCCTCTTTTCAGTACGCATCGATCGGATTTATAACGCTCTGTATCGTCGGACGTAAACCGAGAAAAATCCTATTCGCCTGAAAATACGGAACTAACATGTCGGACGAAAAATAAAAAAAAACACCCCTGCCGTCGTAAAACCATTGGAATACTCGTAGTCGCGAGTGGAATATGAAAATTATTTTTTTTTTTTTCGGTTCAAACGATTATAGACCCGCTCATCGAGAGCGCGTCGAGACTCGACAACATTTTAGTTCTTCCATCCGGTCGGGATTTCTAATATTTGCAGTGTTAATTGTATCTCATGTTCTATAATGTTACGTTCTAGTATTTGCTTGCCAAAATTATATTTACCCGACGAGTTCGTGTGTACAACCGTGTTTAATAGTTGCTTAACTTACGCACACAATATAAATATAATATTTGAAATACAAATATGGGGGTAATTCAATGTGAAATTTCTTCGATAAATGTTTAACTTAATAAATTACTTAAATTTAATCGATTTCCGAATTCGAACTGTCTTCTCGTTCGGACGTTCAAACGAAATCGCAATTGCGTAAAAAGAGTGTATTTATTTTTTTCCATTTTCTAATCGCCCGATAGTAATAATCGCTTTGAATATTAAACACGTCAGACGTCGTCGAAAGCAAAATTAATCCCGATCTAACTTGCTGTACGCGAAGTTTGGTCATGTAAAATATATAACTGACATAATTAAATGTTTAACTTTGATAGATTACCCGATTGTCATATACGTTATTAAATTTTTCTTTTACGTCTTCGTTTCATAACCGCGTGCCCTACAAATCGACGGCGGTGTAAAATCGTATGTGATCAAGAGACAACATATTACGATAATCGTGCTGTGGAAAAAAAGGTCAGGGGTATTTCGAAGGACATCGATAATAAATAAATAAAAAAAAAACACGGATGTAGAATTAATTAAGTGCACATCGAAGACATTTTATTGTGATTATTATAAATTATTATTATGTAAGTAGTTGTATTTTGAAGTTTTTAAGACAATGTATCGAACAAAAAAATGTGATAACAATTTCTATGAAAAAAAAAAAATAATAATAATAAATGTATTGAGCAATAATTTTGATTGGTCGAAAACGATGAGATTAAGAACATTAAGACTCACGAGGGTGGTTAGCTAAACAGACCGCGGTGTCACGCGTTCGAGTTAGTCGACCCACTCCGAGGAATAATCGCTGTAAGGCTGTATGTCGTTGTCTGAAACAATTTTCTTCGGATCGCATTTTGCCAGCCAATGTTTTCTGCAATGACCAACCGGTCCGGTCTCCGTCGTGCGGGCGCATGAGTTCGATGCGTATGCCACTGTCATTTCCGGTTCGATCTGTGCGGTTTGTTGGCGACGGCGTCTTGGAGACAGCGCGTTTCCAATAGCCCTGGTGAGTCGGGAAAACTGTTTCCCAATATAAGTTTTGAACCTCTTACTCTTGTTGACTTCCATTGTTTCTAAGTCAAAAACAACAGCCGTATTAAAGTGTAGTTTGAATATAATATTTCATCATTATATTTAGATTTAAATAAACCCATAAATAATTTAACCGACGTATTTATTATATATTATATACTTATTATAAACGATCGGTCTAACCAGCGCGACGGTAGTGGCCGAGTTGCGGCGGCGGCGGCGGCGGCGGCGGCGGCGATTAACACCAAGTACCAACGATCGACCGTTTTGTGTTCACGTACACACACGAATACACGGTGTAAAAATATTGTATTTTATTCGACGAATTATGATATTATTGACGTGCTTCACACGCATCGGCACGATTTTATTCCTATTATTATTATAATATTTGCTCGAAAGTCGATTTGAACCGGCGGAATCGATGAAATAAAAAAAAAAACCTCGCTGGGTGTAATGTAAAACGGATCACGCGTCGAGGACACGTTCGACAAAGATGCCGCGGTGTGTGGAGAGAGCAATAGCGGTCGCGCGACAGGACGACAATGTACAACACTACAATATAATAATAATAATAATAATAATAATAATAATACGACGCCGCACGGGCGCACGGTCCGCTTCTCGACGCGGCCGCTGCAAAGACGACGTTCGCGCGTACGATCGAATTTCTAAACGAATGGGTCCCGATACCGTAGTACAGCGTTTCTCAAACTGTGGGTTGCGAGAAGTTTTTTAAATTATACAGATTGTAAGAAGCTGCTTGTATTCATAGGTTATATATGGAACAACGCACCACATGAAGATATGTTATTTTGTGAACCAATTATTCGAGGTACTAGTGAGGAAATATACAATACCCTTAATACTTTTATCAATTAAAAAGGTCTTGATTGGGTAAAATGTGTCGGATTATGTACAGACGGTGCTAGAGCTATGTGTGGTAAAAATAGTAGTGTTGTAACTCGAATGCTTGAAGTTAGTCCGAATGCATCATGGACTCACTGCAACATTCACAGGGAAGTTTTAGTATCGAAAAATCTGCCGGATAACTTGAAAATGGTGTTGAACACTTCTGTGAAAATAGTCAATTTCATTAAGACAAGGCCACTGCAATCACGATTATTTGAAAAGTTGTGTGAAGAGATGGGAAGTTCTCATAAATCTCTTCTTTTGCACACTGAAGTACGTTTGCTTTTAGAGGAAAAGTATTAACAAGACTTGTAGAACTCCGCGAAGAAGTTGCACTGTTTCTAAAGGAAAAAACTGATCTGGCAAAATCGTTGCACAATGAAGATTTTATTTTGAAGCTCACGTATTTAGCCGACATATTTTCGAAACTGAACGAACTAAATTTATATTTACAAGGAACTAAAGGAACCGATATATTTGCAGTCCATGAAAAAATTAGAGGTTTTATGAAAAAACTTACTTTATGGCAAAAAAACGTTGAAATGCAAAATTATAATTGTTTTGAAACATTTCAAACTTTTATAACCGAAAATAATATAAAAATTCCTGATGATATAATTAGCCAAATCACTTTACATTTAATTTCGTTGAAAGATAACTTTAACTTTAACTTCCTTGAAGAAATGGAAAAAAATTTGTTTTTTGAAATTACTTTTTTGATTCTGTAAATGTAAAACCATGGGGGTCGCGATAGATTTTTGGGAGAAAATTTGGGTCGCGGTCCTAAAAAGATTGAGAACCACTGACGTGGTATAAATATGATGTTTCAGAGCGACGGTATAAAATCAAAACCCTTTTAAAGACCTTTAAAATCGAGCTGGTCACTCGAGAACCTCCTCTATTCCTTTGACGCGACCCTTTCAACAAATGTCCGAAACAAATATCGAAAGTCGATTTGAACCGGCGGAATCGATGAAATAAAAAAAAAACCTCGCTGAGTGTAATGTAAAACGGATCACGCGTTTGACAAAGATGCCGCGGTGTGTGGAGAGAGCAATAGCGGTCGCGCGACAGTACGGCAATGTACGTATAACACTACAATATAATAATAATAATAATAATAATAATAATAATACGACGCCGCACGGGCGCACGGTCCGCTTCTCGACGCGGCCGCTGCAAAGACGACGTTCGCGCGTACGATCGAATTTCTAAACGAATGGGTCCCGATACCGTAGTATAAATATGATGTTTCGGAGCGACGGTATAAAATTTAAACCCTTTTAAAATCGAGCTGGTCACTCGAGAACCTCCTCTATTCCTTTGACGCGACCCTTTCAACAAATGTCCTTCTAACTTTTGGGTCACAACGCGATTAATCGCGTTCATAAGATGAATAAAAAAGCATCTGACGCGCTATATAGTAGGTACACAATGTTACTCGCGCATATGTTATAATAACATAATACATAATGCACCGATTATATTATTGATTAAATTTATATTCCGGCTGAAATACCTGTTGTATTAAATACAAATTATAACGCGCATGTTTTTGAGCCAGTGAGTTACCTATATAACTCGTATACATAATATGAGTACATACTCGTATAATAATATTAATGTATATAATTAATAATGATAATAATACATAAATATGGTACGCGCGTATTTCATATATTATATGATAAATCATATTATAGTCAATAGATACATTTGTTATTGGTTACATTACGAAGCGCGATTTTTAACCGAACGGTATCCAGCGCGACGGCAATGGCAAGGTAAAAAACAAATAAAGTGCGCAATTGCCACGACCAAGTACGAAGCCGAGTTTTACAATTGAAAATTGTGTTAAATTGTGTCCAACTCTACAGAGCTGAACGTTATATAGGTCGTGTAAGGTATCAATGGATCACGTATATCATGCAGATTGGAATGGGGCAACTTTAAAGTCGATCGGTTAAATATTCTAAAAGTTACAATCGAATTCGTGTAGATACTTTTTTACGGCCGATTTTCGGTATCCGGCGGCAAGTATATTTCCATTACGACGAGAGCGCGCCGCCGCCGCCGCCGCCGCCGCCGCGTTTGCCCGGCCGCCTAAATTTCCCCTTCCAATTAACCGGGCGTTATACATTATCGGCCGTCGCCGTCGTCGTGGAATTACGTGATGCACAGGAGTACATAGTGTAACGAGAGTATATTTTTTAAGTCACCAAGCCAAGATCGATTTTAAGAAGAACATTTTTACACAAATTGGATAATTCAAAGTGGTAGCTGTAAAATCATATCGCGAGTAGGTTTTTCTAGACACTCGGCGTTTTATAACGCGGAGTTTGGCCGAGTGTTTTCGGCGGGATAAAATAACAACGAAATATTATCATTTGTTAATTGTAATTTTCGTTTCATAAATACCCCCAAGAGTATCTCGGGCGAAAATGTCCGACACGACATCGTACTTTTGAACGCACAAACAATTCGCACGACATCGTTACAAGTAAATGTAAGCCTAAATTATGTACGTACAGAAAACCTGCAGTGACGACTCGCGTACGCGCTTTCGGAATAATTTATTCATCGTGCCACGCGCGGTACGCACGTCTCAAATTATACGGAACGGTCTAATGAAATTAAGCGAACAACCGAAACGCTACCGTTCGACGAAACAATACAACACCGGCTACTGCCGGGTAATATCGTAGTAAAAACATTATGCATATCGTTAAAAACAGGCATTCGCGGTCGAATAATAATATATTATGACATTCAGTTCCGCTGTCGACAAAAATAATGTATAATTTCAAATGCGCGCCACGGTTTGCGGCGGACTGCAGCCGATTAATAATCGATACGACGACGACGCGATAATACCGTAACGGTTATAACATACTATATACACAGTATGTTTTTACACGTCCCGTTCTCCCGCACTCGTCACTATCGAACGGAAAACGATGACCGAAAGCAAACAAAATACTAAGATATTATCGAATTTCGTGGACGGCATTGTAATCGAAAACATTGGCGAAACGTAGAAAAATCGTATTACAATTTACAATAGGTAGATACAATTACAATAACATAACAATCGCGAACTCGCTCAGGTATAATAAAAACGTCCTAATGCGTTCGGTCCGAAACGAAAATACAATGAAACCTCTTTCATTGACGGACACCTCTAAATATATTATATATATATATATATATATAAATATCATAAACATCGTACGTACACCGTTGTCACAAAATTGATTAATTAAAACTATGCGCAAAGTACTCACGTTATTTGTTGTCTTCGATGAAACTGTACGAATCGTGTCGGCTCGAACGCTGTGCTCAGTGTGTGTGCAACCGACTAGTGTGCGCTCGCCTGAAAATGAAGATGAACAATGAGCCGTCGAAAAGACCGCGTGGCTGTGCTCGACGCCGCACTAAGCTACTTTGAGCGCCGCGCGGTGGGCGCCGCGCCGCCGCGCCGCCGTCGTAAGGACGAGCGGAACGGGTGTTATTCGCAAGTGCGCGCGAGGGGAGGGGGGGTTAGGGTCTCGAGTTCAGACCCCACGACGCGGCGTATTTCGTATTAAACAGACGCGCGTATACTCGTTTTTTTTTTTTTTTCTCCCTCGAGCGCGCGTACGAGCGCGTGTAATGTGTGGAATAAATGAAAAATCTATCTAAATCGATTCTATTGCAGCTGCTTCGGAATTAAATTAAACTCGTCGCGATCACGGCGAACGCTCGGCGATCGTTTTACTCGGCGGCGACAATGAAAAACGAGACGAAATATATTATTATGCGTTATACTACGTGTACACGCACGTGAAATGTAGCGGATTGAAATTATTATTATTATAAGTCCACGCGCACGGATGCGACGACGCGTTTGAAATCGGCTTCGCGTGCAATCGTCGCAATGAAAGTACACATGGAACGTTATTGGTTTTATTATAATTACCTATATTAGGCGGAGCGATAGAAGAATTCGTGTAAATAACCGCAAATAGTGACCACTAGACGGGTTATCATTTCTTTGGTCAGCATCCAGTGATAAAACAGCAAGCACAGTAGGACCGTGAAAATCAAATCGAACACGTCGAAAACCATGGCCGTCGACTTGCTTTTAACTCGTTACAAAACGAACTGAGAACCGGTGCGGCGGAGAGAAACTAGTATTACGTCGTAGACCAGCATGTGTGTGTTCGGCGGGATATCGTATATTATCGTGTATGGCGGACGAGAAGTGTGCACAAAAGGGTTCGAGGGGGGGGGGGGATAGTGCGGCGTAGGGAACAATAGGAAATGAGCGCGCGGCTGCACGTTTTCGTCGTTATTTATTTTTTTCAAAAAATATTCCGGGTAAACATTTACGCGGTACAGTGACTGTCGCGCGTCGTTAAAATGCATTTTTTTCTTTTGTGAACAATATTTACCCATCGCCGTCCGTTTTAATAATATTAATATAATTTCGATTGTTAGTATTACGACTATTGTTTTTGATATCGATAAATAATATTATAACACCAACCGTACTCGGACGATAAATACACGTAGAAAGTGGACAAAAAAGTATGACTTTCGCGGTTTTTAAAAAAAAAAAAAACGGGAAAGGATAGAATCCTCATCATACCTATACGTCGTATACGTCCAAGTGTCATCGGTGTACTTACACCTTGTCACGATGTATACGAGTACGCGAACTCTGTGTGTGTGTCGGAAAATAACAATAGGGTTTGTGACAATACGAAGTACGCAATTTTTATACGACACCCACCCGCGGCCCGAACACCTGCAAGTCGTTAAACCGAAAGTCTTTTCGAAGATTTATGAAAGGGAAAAAAAAAAAAACCTTTTTCGATTCGGATCCAAACAATAAGAAGGAATATTATGTACCCGTCGCGTCGGGGCGCCTTGTCCAAAATAATAGATGTCCCGCGCGCGGATTTTCGCGAAAGCCGAATAGAACAAACTCGATAACTCACATAACATTATATAAATTAAATAATATAATTTAAAATATAAATTGAATAGGGCCGTGCGTCGTTTGACCGTCTGCGTATGGGGCGCAAAGGCGACGAGAGTTGTGTAGGAGGCGGGGAGATGTGTATAGACTCGGCGGTATCTGATTGTGTGACACTGCAATAACGGGCGATTTTTGACACCCGAGTCGTCGCGAATTAGACTCGATCCGACGCGATCGGACGCGCGTGGGCGTGGATTATTTATATAAATTATTCGCAAGCGTTATGACGAGCACGATGTTATTTCTTTTTCGAATTATTTAAATTTTAAATAATTGTTATATTGCTTTTAAAGTTTCCCTGATTGTCGCGCACGTCTATACAGCCCGAAAAGTTTGGAAATCTCTGTCCGGTAACTATAACCGGATAATGTGTAATATCAATATAATATGTACTACTATAAATCATAAAAATAAAAAATCGATTACACGTGCACGTTTCACGTTGCAGATTATTTTGTAAAATAAAATTTGTAATGTAAAATAATTTTGACATGAAAATAGTTGGCGACTTCAATGATTAGTTTTTAATTTTGCTCCCGCTGTCGGATTTCGAACGGACGTTATTGTTTTCATTATTACAGCTACTTACAGTGTTGATGAGACGATAACTCGAAACGTTTAAAGTCGTGACGGGAAATCGGGGAAAACGGCCAGTCGCACACGATGACATATACGTATCTAGACGCACTCGACGCGGCCTTTATTATATTACATTATTATTACAGCTGTTTACAATCTGCTCTGTTGTTTGTGCACGTAAAAAAAAAACATATCATAATATACTCGCCTACTTACTTGTTGCGTGGGCGTGACAGAGTATGTGAATTACATATTAGCCACTGTAGTAATTATAATATATTGTAATAGAACGGTACGCGACGAGACAAACGTTTCTATCGTTTCGGGTTATTTCTTTTTTTTTTTTTCAGTATGTACTCGAGAATCCGTTTGAATAGTCGATTTAAAATTAAGAACGTAAAATAATCCGCCGCAGGCGATGATGATAATAATATACAAGCCGTCCTGCTGCAAACGTGTGATTATTTAATATAATGTGCGCGTTGTGCCGACGACGACACGGTAGCAGTGTAAAGCAAATATAGCGTTTAGAAGATTTCGTTCGACGCGTTTGAGTTTTTTTTTTTTCTCACGTCATAACCAATAGAATTTTCTTTTCGCCGTTTTATGCATTAACGCGTAAGTCAATAAACGTAGGTAAACGTCTACGAGGTGTTTTTGTTTTTATTTTTCATTTTATTTATATTGTAATTGCTCTAATAATATTTCTTTCGCCGTTTATAAGAAAAAAAAAAAAAAACGAAACGCTTTCGCCGCAATATTCCGCGCTAATAAAAAATTACAACATAATAATTATTATGTAAAAAGTGACGAGCGAAATTTGATCGTACAAACTACTTATTTCAACGCTGTAAAATAACGGTTTACTTTATTTCTTTTAACCACTAAATCGGGTAGTACCTTTCTGTTCGCAGTATTTACAACCCCGGTGGAGGTTTTCCAAATGGCATTAACGATCGCACGCACATACATATATATATAAGTACTCGTATATATTATATAATCAGTGATTTAATGAGCATAATGTAGTAGAAGTACATAGTGAATTAATGTATTAAGTACTTAATTATTGTTTAAGAAAAAAAAAAACACAAAGCACACACAAATCGGGTCGTCTACGTGCGATATTCAAACGGACGGACGAGTGAGATCGGACGAGTGTCGGCGAATGAGACGGTAAAGAGAGAAACGCGTTGTTTCAATATCTATAACGTAGTGTAAAATAAAAAATATAAAATATTACAGAGGGTACGCGTGGCGGCGGTACACAACAACGGGCAGAGGATTCGGCGCGGGGGGGGGGGGGGGTTTCGATCGAAACGGTCCGACTGTAATCGCGCGGAAAAATGGACCGGACGACGACGGGCGATTTCGCGAAGCGGCGAACAAAACGACTCTCTCGTGTCCTTATTCGCATCGTCTAGGCTTGTATAAAAATGAGAAACGGATTGCTCGGGTCGAATTCGACGGGAAAACTGGTACGGTAGTTATTATTATTATTATTATTATCATACAGACGCGGAACACCGGCACACGCGGTCTCGACAGATCGAGGGTTCTCATAACGCGTACGTTTTTAATCGGACGTGACTTGGATTTTTTTTCTTTAAATTTTTTTATGTTATCGTATGTAATTAAAATGTGTTTATACCGTCTGTAAAACGTTCTCGCTCGATCTCGTCCGAACGCGCGATCGATTGCAGTCATTTTTTTAAACCGTAGGATAAATAACGAATACGATATTTATGAATTCCCAAATATAACGGATTTTTTATGATAATTATTGTTTGGTCGATTTGTGAGTAATCTCTAACGCGTTCGACAATGTACGTCTACAGTTGCGCCTACGTGCGGTACAACGGTCAAAGAACAAATATGAACGTATGGTAAATTAAGTAACGAGACAAACTATAATAAACAAGGTACTCGAATAGTTTGAGAAGAGAAAATTACGACTGGTCGGTTTTTAGAGAGCGCGGTAAAAAGCGTATATTACGATAATAAACAATCGTGATTATCGTTCATAAATAATTATAGTTATTATTCGTCTTATAATAATTATTATCGTTATGTCGCGCACCAAAACTTATTTGAAATATTTATTCGATCCCAATTCGATCGACGGAGTAATAATTTTGATATCGCACAAGTCAGATGACCCCCGATGACAATCAAATCTCGAAGAGTACAGGTGTTTCGCGGTTTTTTTTCTTTTCATTTTGTCATTTAATTTAAAATTAATTCAAAAGACCGTATCGGTATCCCGACAGTCGAATTCGGCAGAGGCGGTGGCGGCGGCGAATGCTGGGAAACGTACAATTTGTAAACGGACGGCGTGTTTATTCGTTTTTTCGAGACGACGTTTTGCCGATCATGTTCCGAATGAACACGCTGGAACGGCTCAAAAACTTTATGACGCAGTTCTTTTTGGTCGAGCCGGACTGCTCCTCGTCTTCGGCAGGGTCTTCGCAATCAAAACGAACGGAGTTTTTTTTCGTCACCTTCGCCGTCGCCGTCGTCAGGACGACGGTAATGTCTTCGGTGTCGTCGTCGTTCCGCGCGGCATTTTGAATCTCGGCCATCTCGTCGAAACAAAACACACACACAATATGAGATAATTAAAACGTTATTTTGTCGATTAAAAAAAAAAAACGAGCGCTGTGAAGATCGTTTAAATATGACGGCGCAATCAGCGCGCCGTCATGATGTCATTATGTAGAGGGTAAATTTGAAAGTGTCCGGCCAAATTAATGAAAATCCGCGTTGATACGGCGGCGGCGGCGCGGCGACGCGATCCGCGATAATAACGCGACGCCGCCGCGTGACAGAATAATAATTACGTAAAACGGGTCAAACATAATTCGGCTGAAATAGCCATTCGGACGATAAAACGATAGCGCAGTAGTCAACGCGTTTATAGAATCACCTTGATTATTTCGCAATACAAGTACAAAGTACACTAGACGAGCAGGCGATAAACGTCGTCGTCGGTTTAAAATGTACAAACACTAATATGAATATGATTTAATCTATGACGATACGTTCATTGTACACGAGAAAATAAAATTGGAGTACTTAAATATTATTATATTTGCATATACTTACGATTTTATAAGCTTCGTCCCGTCAATATGTTTTAATAACCTGTAACATACATTTTTTTTTTTTAATGAAAATCGTGTAACGACTGAAGACGCCCGGATATTTTACATAATACTAGTAATAATATGATCGCGACAAAAACAGCCCATTCGAATTAAATACGTGTATATGCAGTGGAGTTCATAATATAAGGGAGGATATGATTATGTAAATGTTTCAATTATAATGAAACCCTCCGATAAACTTGTGCGTGTCATTAAAATCCTCCCAAAAAAAAAAAGAAAATCGAACGTTCGCCACTGCGCGTATGGCTAATAATGGAAAATAAAATAATTATATTCCGAGTTAATACGCTTGCGGAGTTTATAAGTTAGTATTAATAATATTGATTTTGGTAAATATCATGGAAAAATTGATATAAATTAAAAAACAAAAGCACTGTAATACACGTATCATGCGAAAAAGGGTCAAGCCATTTTTAGGCTTTATTTTTTTTTTTCTGAGTATTCATTTAAAAAATAGAATTATAACTTAATATTATGGTATCTTACTCGTCTCCGATAATTTTTCTTGTTTGCCGAGCTTAAAAAACGTTGACTCTTTCGCTTACCTATAAAATTAAATGAATGTTAAGAGGACGTCATACCCGCACGCGTTGTTTCCGTCCAACAAACGTACAACGTAGCAAATTTGCGTTTTCAGTAGAACGAATTTTGCTTAAATATTAGAGAGTGAAATGATCTATTATATTATCAAAGGCGAGAACGTTATTTGTGTTTTCTCGTCGGTTTTTTACAGCGTTTTAAATTTTTTTTTTATGAATTATAAAAAGCATTTTAAATATTAATATTTTACGTAGGTACTCGTGATTCGCTTAAAAATTTGACGTAAAAAATAGACGAGAGAACACAGACAAAATCTCGTATTCTTACACCTTAAAACGTGATAATTTGGTCATTTCACTCTAAGCTGATCACAAAAAATTGGTTCTACTCAATGCAAATTTGCCACGCTGTACGTTAGTGTGACGGAGACGACACGTGATGCGGGCATGACGTCCTCTTGAAAATATCTATTTAATGTTTTTCCGGGTCCCCGGATCCACAAACGGAGTTCTCGAACATTGTTTAGATACTGATTTTGAAATAAGTTTCGACATCAAAACGAATTCTGTCCGCGTATTTTTATTTCGGAAGTGGGGGGGGGAATATTAATTTAAGTTTGAATATTAATCGTAAACTCGATAACAATTGTTCGTAGGCCCTGGGCACCGCGAATACCGCGTCCGACGATTAATATAACGGCCCTAACCAAATTATAAGCAATTCGTCAATAAAATATATTAATTTTTTTTTCATAATTTAATCACTCACCCGGGACGTGGTGTTCACTGCAGGACGGCGTGTTTGTATATCGCGCGCGCCGAACGGTCCGCAACAAGTACGAGCTTGAACGTGCGAACGCCGCGCCGCGATGTCGCAAAAGCGCACGCGAACCCTGCGACCCCGGCTTGGGGTGAAATCGACCGGAAAATCACGGGGACAATAAATAACGTAGTGTAGTGAAAGTGGCGCGCGCGATGTCATTCATGACGCGCGCCCTCTGTGTCAACGCTCCCAAGGACGTTCGAGGAAAATAATCGATACGCCGAGGCCGGCGAATGGCGTGCGAAAAAAAACTGCACCCCTAACGTTGGTAATATCGACGAATCCGAGTGTGCAAATAACGCGCGTTCAACAGGTACGAGACGTTTACACTCGACGATTGTTTACGTCACGTATACGGTGTGTTCCGCGGATTACCGGCGCGTAATCTGCCGACTTTTCCGTTCGATATTTCTCTAACTGTTTCCATTTTTTTTTTCCCCGACGACCTATGCGTTGGAACGACAATAATTTTTATTATTTCGTCATTATAGATTGTATATAGAACGTGAGATTAAAAAACGACACCCGTTTTTACGAACACTTAATCGTATAAGCGGCCGTCGATTAGCGAGAAAAATATTTTAATGAATTTTGAAAATCAATGACGTGACCTAAAAAGAGTCGCAAAATTGTTTTTTTTTAATTGTATTTAATTTTAACGCTGTCATCTCGATGGAAAAAAAATAAAAATTACACTAAAATCGTTCGTTTGTATTTCGAGTTTCTTTAGAAACGTAATAACGCAGACGTATAAAAATCATTCGGAAGAAAATTTAAACGTACCATATTCAATTAAATTATAGTTATTGCATTTGTCAGATTTCTCCCATTTACGGGTTCGTTGTAGAACGCGTAGTTTTTTTTTTTTCCAACAGAAGCTACGCGTCGTCGTCAACTCGCCGCGCCGCCACCGCGCCGCTTAGAGCTGTACAACTTTTCTACAACTAAACACAATTTATTTTTTGCGTATAAAATATCGTATGTGTGATTTGTTCGCCAACAGTTTGAATTGATTGACACATTAAATGCTGTTTGTACAAACCGGATATAATAATTAATCGTGCACTGTTTTAAAAACACCGGAAGAGTCATTTCGCTTGACGTGTGAACCAGCGGCTGTCAATTATCTGTGGCCCGGACAATCGGTGGATCGAGTCTTCTCTTGGAGATTTCTATTTTCAAGTTAAAATTATGAAGTCGTTCTTCAAATTGATTTTTTTGTTTTCATAATGTAGGTTTACGTTTTACGGTCGTCGATATATATTACATTTTACAAACATATTTACGTAGGAAAACATTGTATACGTATGTATGCCCCAGATATTATTAATTAACGTCATGATTTAATTATTTATCCGGTGTTATTATAATACCAATGATTTGCTTTATATCGCTCTTAATTTATTTTTCGCGCCGTGCTTTGTTTATCTAAATTAATATCTTAAGTACAGCTCAAAATGGGATACTCACGCCTCGGCGGCGATTTGGTTTATAGATGTATACGTGAGACATAATGTTATGTTTACACACAAGTACTTGAACACTTGATAATATACGTATTTGCATCTTTTTCGTTTAATATTTTTGGTCTTTAAAACGTTTCACGTGTCCAACGAATTTTGTGTCCTATGAGTCACGGGCCTATACTATACTTAATATGTTGTTATTTATGCGTAAATGTGCAACTGTCCTGCGATCGCCCAAAAGTTACAGGAAAACAATCGATTTCAACGTACACCAATAAATAAACGGTCGTGTCATTGATTATAATATGCACAATATACAATCAACGGGTGTGTTCAATATGATTATAGCACGTTTACAAGTCCGAGTATAACAATGTAAGTACATTATTATATGGACGTATAATATTAAATTATAGTAGTTATAATAACAAGACGATACTTATTTTACATAATAAATAAGTAATCGAGTGTTTGGTTTGGAATGGTTCAAGTACTCTGCAGTCGACTTGGCGTAAACCATCACATTTAGTCGAGTAATATTATACGTATACACAAAGTGTAAATCGTCGTTAATAAAAGATTCAAAGGGCCGAAAATAATACACGCGTTCAACTTAAATCGAGCCATAATAATAATACTTATGACGGGACGTTTATTGTTCTACGGACCGAAACAAAGTATCGTGTTATATACCGTGTGTCATAAAGTGACGGTTAACGAGATTTTACTGCGTTTTGTTTTAGCACCCGATGGCGGAGTCCGTTTACAGCTATAAATTATATACACATCGAGTGTTCCTTATAAAACTATAGAGATAAATAAATAATAAAATATTACAAACATCGACTATTATTATCGTCACGCAGCTATTATAATAGTACATGTAATTCGTTAAAAATATATTTGATTTCACACGATCGTACTAAAACTAATAGAACTAAAAAGCAGCTGACAAAAGAGAGCGGCATATTATTTTATTTTCTTTCTAATAAATCGTCTCGATCGATAATTAAAGCGGTTCGCGTTATGGTACACGCGGCCCGTCAACGGCTCGTCCAAAAAGCAGTAACACGTTTTGGGGGCAACGGTGGACATAAAACGCGTCACGTTTGCATTATACCTAAGGTACGCCTAGAAAAATTACGCGTTCGGGCACGAGTTACATTTTATTTCGGACCGTTAGAACCCATTACTCGTGCTCGGCGAACAATAGAGACCGAAATAAAAATATACACTACAAAAGATGATTATATGATTTAATAACGATATGACGTACGATTTCCATTTGGTGAACATTTTTTTTTCTTCTCGGGAACGCGTATTTTCGAATATACGAGCTTATATACGAAACGAGCAGACGATATATAATAAAATGCATTAAGCATCTATCGGCGGCGGCGGTATAAGATTATCGTAGTAGGTTTTTTGTAATCTGTATATTAATTAAAAACGTACCGTTTTACCTCGGACTTTTCTCATCCTCATAAACATAATATATACGTTGTATACCTACAGGTAAAATATTGCCGTGCGCTCAAACGTGTTTTACCTATCCGAAAAAAAAAAAAAAAAAAAAACAAAAACAAAAACAAAACCGCCGGCGACCGGTCCGTCCGACGTCGGTCGGTCGGTTCCAGGAGTGCAGGGTTAAGGTCGTAAATTATTATCTCGTCGTGTTCATCTACACGAGTTGGGTTCTCGTCGCTTGTAGTAACAGTGTAGTGCGTCCGCCGGAATTCCCGTACTGCCGGTGAAAGTTTCAATGCATAACCGGATCGCCACCGTGGCGACTATTCGGACGTGAACCTGAAAAATATAAGTAGTTACGTCACGTATAATACGCATCGGACGATTGTATAATATATTATGTAGGTACTCGTTTTGATATACGTGCGTGGCGCGACGGCAGTCGATCGGAAAGGATTAACTGCCCGCGGAAATGTGAAATTTTCGCTCGGAAAGTTCTGTCCGGAAAACGTAATACTCTCGTAGTTGCTCGCGCAAACGACGACTGTAAAAATGATAAAAAAAAAAAAACAGATTTCACTTGGGCGAATCAAAGTTAGTGAATACGAATAATAGATTTACCCGCTTTGAGATGTTATTCGATTAGGTCCCGGCGGCGTCTGTTAGTGGATTCACAATGCCAATAAATTCGAACGTTCCTGAAACAAACGAAATCAACCGGATTAATACGGGAGACTAAGGCGCACGCAACGAAAAACCAATTACCGACGAAAAGTACTTCGGGTGCAGATATTCGACGCCGCCGATTCGGACGAGACCGAAGAGTAGAGGCGGTCGAACGCTGACGTTCGAATCGATTTCACCTCATTATTCTTGTTTCCGGATCAATTTTTGTCGCAGTTTATTCGATTCGCCACGATCGTTTTAAGTAATTTTACTCAGGGCTTACACTAGAGTTTTTACAACTCGCGTTTTTTCAAGTCGCTATTGTGACCGAGTACCACAGTGGTTATAGTGGTTACTCGTGATTTCGGAGGGCGGAGGGTTAAGAACCCATCTCCCTCTGACCTCACCGTTATTATTATTTATTAATTCGGTAAATATTCTCATTTGACGTGCTGCACCTATACACGATTATATATAATGTGGGTACACGACGATTATATATGTGTATATAATATTTAATGTATATATATTATTACGATGGACGGGACGAGCACTTTCCCGTCGTCTCCGAAATTACCCTGTCCAATGCAGGTGTAATATACAATCGGCCTACGGGTCGGCACTCTTTGTGAAGACCCGTTTTACCTAGGGGCTACGATATTGTTATACGTACTATGCCACTAAATAATAAATCAATGGGGTTTTTTTTATCTTGACAGCGAGATGCAAGCAGGTATAATACCGAGACAATAATCCGAACACAGCATCTATTACGCATTTAAAATAACGCGTATTGCGGGTAATACAAAAAAAAAAAAAAAACCAATTGTTTAATTTCGAATAATAATTAAGTCTTTCGTTCCAGGTAGATTAAAATATTAAATGACTTTGGATAAAATATGGAATTCGGAACAAAAATATTCATATTATTCCCATTGTGTATTGATAATCAATTCGAAAAACGTACCCTGCGACATGTTGACAACACGATTTTAAATCATATACGTATATAATACGAGTATGTCAGTCCGTTTTTAATTTAATATCTCATATAAATTAATTCAATATTTTAATGGGGTTTCGAAAGGTTTTACGTATTTAAACGAACGAGATATTTTCTGTCGAAAGTATTGAAAGAAATGTCTCGCCCGAAACTATCCGTCATTTTCTCTGTCGTCATACAGTCGGAGACGTACATTTATCGAGGCCATTAGTTTTTCGTGTCGTGCGATAAGTCGAATCAATTAACGTGTTCCTGTCGGCCCGAAACACGACGGACTATTGTTCAACGCGTGTTTTTCGCATACGTTATCTCTATATTTTCTGTCGACGGCGGACGATCGCCCGGGTGTACGTAATCGACACAGTGTGTGTATGGGACTGTGGTAAAAAATCAACGACTCCGTCGCGCAATAGTTAGGTTTTTTTTTTTTCCTTATTCAATCCTGAGATTGGTTTGTAGAGCTATACATGGGAGAGGGATTGTGCAGTGGTTTCCCGTTGCCTTCTGCACAGGGGAGATAGCGGTATCTCTCTCTAGACAGTTGCCTATCC
The DNA here is from genome assembly GCA_948098885.1 of Drepanosiphum platanoidis. Lineage (NCBI taxonomy): Eukaryota > Metazoa > Arthropoda > Insecta > Hemiptera > Aphididae > Drepanosiphum > Drepanosiphum platanoidis. Next base: position 15,758,469 of record OX402534.1, on the reverse strand, counting down.
ACAGAGAGAGGCCGCCCATGGCCGGGTTCGAACCGAAGACACTTCGCGTCCTATAGGTACTACGTATATAGTATATAGGTACTGGGGGATATTTAAATGTTTTTTTTACTCACCCGATTCAACGTGGATCGTGCATATTGTGCGGGAAACGACGACGACGGCTTACGAATAGTCGAAAACGTTCAGGGTCCGTCGACGAGCGAGCATAATACGCGCCTGTAAGCACGACTGTAGGCAAAGTTACGTCGACCAATACTGCCGGGCGGCACGGTGAATCCGGCGTCGGTAAAAAGCTCATGCAACAACACGGCGGGTGAATTTAAAGGCGCTGCCGTCGTCGAGCGTGTAAAAACGCTATCTATATGCGTTTTATCTGATCGCGTTCGTCTTATCTCGCGATTTCGGCAAGGTTCATAGACTATCCGCTCTGATTTCACTCGATTTCGGCCGATAATCACGCGTCGCCGAATATAGACCGATATCTTCGTCGTGTATATACGGCGTACAGTGATTATTATTGTAGGAGTAAAACATTAAGAAAACAAACGAATATACGCGTAGTTCTTTGATTTTGTCTCGAATAATGTTCTAGATTAATTTATTGATTTATTATAATAACATATTAAATAAATCACCCGATATAATATGTATAATATATATATACGATCGTATGATATAACCTAACCGTCACGTCTTATACGTGCTTCTCGAGAGAAAGCATCGTAATTATTATTTCGACTATTAATATTTGTCACTCGCTTGATAAACGATCGTCGGCTACTATGAAATAATGCATTGAAATACGAACACGGGGAAATAATCTCTCTCGACAAAAGGTGATCGGAAAATAATATCTGAAAAATGAATTATTTATTACAAAGTGCGTGTGCTCGGAGATTCGACATGGTTGATAAACAAAAAGCAAACACCAAAGTATTTTAAAACCGTGTGTGATTTTTCATTTCGTATCTTGATTTCTCGACTTATTATGTTATGCTATTTTTAAATTACTTGACGTTATTTCATCCATCAATCACGTTGAGTTTCTACACAATACAAAATGTAAAAAAAAACACGGGGAAGAAAGTACCGAAACAACTGTCCGTCTTTTGTGTCTTGCTTTTCGATCGGACGACTCTCCGCCGCGCCGCGGCGTCGTCGGTTCAGCTAGTTATCGGCCATGCTCATCGGGCGTTAATAATAATAATATATTTAAATATTTACGCGTCGATACGTATTCGAGAACGTCGATACAATGACTTCAAACCGAACGAAGTAAATGATAAAAGAGAAAAAAAATCAAATATACGACCGTGCGAGCAGTAACACGTATTGTGTGGAAACCGACGACGTTAACGAAACATAAGGGTAGTGTTTACTCCGAACGTCTCTCATGACGTTGAACAAATAGAATGTATCCCTCAAACGTGTACGACGAAATGAAAAAAAATAACTTATCACGAGTTACTGGAAAGCGTTTTTTTTCTTTTTAAATATTTACTGTTGTGCGTGTTATGGTGACACACGCGGGTGGTGCAGTCGTTGTATTTTTATTTAAAAATTCCTACTATAAGTTTTAATCGATTTTGATATTATTCCTTTTGAACAGGAGTTTCACGATTTATCATATTGTATGTGTCTCGCGAAAGGTCGATTAATGTTTAAAATACTGCTGATCGGCTTGATCACTTCGCGTGTTTCTAAAAACGTGCTAATTTTGTTTCTTTAAACTAAGCGGGATAATATTATCTACGCGTTTTAAACGCGAATCGAACACGAGCGTTTATTGTTTCGATAGAACGAAAAAAGCGATCGCCTCCGCGATGAATATAGTTAGCAATGTGGCCTGTACTCGTGCGCGTTTATAGAATACGACGAGTAGCACAAGTGGAATTATTAACATCGTCGTACGAAAATAAACTCGAGACCTGCGTAAAAGCGGTCTCCGAAATCTTAAACTTAATCTCCTGCCATAGTCACACTGTCCAAACAGTTTTCAGTTATTAAAACCCAGCATCGCGGTCGCGTTAAACACTGTGTCGTCAAGATTTCACTCTAATTGATTTGTCTGTCTAATTAAAATTCGTATACATATTTTTCAAATCTGAGTAATACAACTTTTACGCCCAATTGATTTATATAATAACGTATGAGCTGTTCGAGAACTAAAAACAAATTAGTTTTGTTCGATTGTATTCGAATGACTCATGTACGATTCGTCCAGTCAACGTTATTGTTTTTCGATTACACGAGTAAACATGCTGCAGCTGTTTAAATATTAAAATTGTGAACAGTAATTACCATAGTGTTCACTCTCGATTTCCAATTCCAGGCTTTGGAGGTCTTCGCTCGTGATGAGCTCGTTCGGGTCAATTCGCGTGTTTAATATTAACTGCAGAAGCCAAACGAACGTTTAGTGGACGATCGCGCGGACAAAAGTATATGAATAAAATAATAATAATAGTAATAGTAACAAAACGGAATAGAAAACGTTTTTAGCGTATTATTTTATGTTATTTTAATATAATATTATTGAACGAATATTTGAAGAGCGATTATCGATCGATAAATTACCGAGAAACAATAATGTTTTATATACCGTTTTATCGACGTGATAAAACCGATCGGTACATATTGATTATAATATATTATCGAGAAATGATATTTTATTACTGAAAATTAAGCGTAACTCGCGGTCCATGGGAAATGTGTTCGTGAATATACTCGAGGTAAACGCCGACAGGCGGACGGTGTGGTTGGTATTATTTTATAATTAATACGCATACATTATACGAAATTCGATTAAAATATTATTGCCCGCACGCATCGTTCGTGTAACAAACATTGTACGACCGAGCGCGTAACAAAATATTAAAATAACAACAACAATAATAATAATAATAATAGTATTGTATATTTTTTATCAAACGTAATGGGGGAAAAGAGAAAAACGGACACAATAAAAAAAAAGTCAATTGATGCGGGCCAGCTCTTGCCGGCGAGGTGCGAACTATGATCCCGCAGTTATGATCGTGACGGCACAAACAAGGGGAATACGTAACAATAGAATAACCGCATGGGACGCGCCGTTGTACTTACGACTGTAAGTAAGCGTGTTACGAACGGATCGGGAGAAAAAAATGCTATCGTTTCGAATAGCCGGCGGACACGAGGTTATAGTTTTAAAATTATAACACCGGAAAGTACGGTTTCGTAATTTTTTTTTCGAATAATTTCGGAAACGCTCGAAATGTCTAAACACGAATATAATAAACGTATTAATTATAATGATATTTTATATTAGAATATAATATTACCGAGGCCGAATTTACGTATTAGTAGCACCGCCGAGACTACTGCGGCGTCTCTAGAAAACTAGAGAATAATAACTCACGATTAACTGCATATTATATATTTATAGTCGAAACATATAAACATAGCCAAGTATATACGCGCGATGGTTAAATTACACTAATTTTTAACGTATAAAACTTACTCTTATCCAAATGGCATACGTTTTATTGATTCGAATACGCGTTGAATGATCGGCGAGGTACAAGACCCGGAGAGATGCGAGTGATTGCTGTTATATTGGCGCATAAAACTAAAATTTCAAAAAACAATTCCGAGTAAAAGTGCGTCGCATATTTGTCGCATGAAATATTTTCAACTGAAATACCGTTGGTTAAATTACCGCAGATCCTTACACTTAATTATTTTAAAGAGGTCCTGATTTATATTATGCGAGTATATAATATATGGTCGTGTTGCATTATATTAGTTAAACGCGTATTAAAAATTATATGAAGTCGATAATGACGTGAATAATATATATCGACGGGAAAACGGTCGTACTACGAAAACGATTTTCGGCAAATGTTCCTAAATAATATTATGTGAAGTGTTTAATTTTTTTTTATTCTTAATAACGAACAGCCAAACATTATACTATATTTCAGTGTTTTTTTTTCACGATAAAAAAATTAGTCACGATGTACAATGTTATTGAAAAAACAGAATTATAAAAGAACTACGACTACGCGTTATAATATATAATTTCGACCGACTATTGAAATTCTATAATCATAATCATTCCTCGGTGGGATAAAGGGACGAGTGTCCTGTAATATATTTTATTGTATACATATGACGAGCCCGAACTTCCGGTCATAAAGTATGATGTACTTGTTGTCGGCCAATTATTATTATTATTCAAAGTGTGTACCGCGACTTAAACGGGTAACAATAATGCGCCGCGAAAGAAAAAAAAGTTTGTTGTGTATTCGCTGCTGCTCTATATTATATAATGTTAACGTTTTTGTTTAACAGTCCGTAAAAGTTTGGTCGATAATATGGATTTTACGATCCATTATAGTATTGCGTTATCGACGGAACGGCACGGCTAATTAGCGTTCGGCAGAATTCGTTTTTATATGCTCCGATCGATTTAAATATTACTGTGAATCGTAACCCGTTATCGTATCTAAAGGTCGCGCGACGTCATCTGCTCGCCGCGCTCGGGCGTTTTAGTTTAAATTATGTTGTGAAATTTCACTCGCTTGGACAAAAAAATATCGAAAGAGATGATGTACACGCGACCGGAGTACACGCGCAGATAACGTTACGACTTGGAAATCCGATATAGAACGTCAGTTCGCCAGACGATAAAATATTATTAATCGACGTTCCTGTCGACGGGTAATATAACGCACGCGCACGCGCACGGTTCGAATTCTCGTTCACGAAACGTGTAAAAAATCGGCCCGTTGGCGGCTTTTTTTTTATTCAAAACGCCACGGCGAAAACCTAGCCAAAGTCCGGCGGGTTTTGTTTCGTAAACGTCGACTAGACCCGTCTCTAGACGGTTTCGCGTTAAGCGGACAAACCGGAACACACGTACAGATTAATCTTACGGAAACGCATTAACAGTTTTGACTGACCGACGAGAATATTGAACGTTTGTCGAGCAAAATAAAATACGATTATCGGTATGCTTAAAAAGACGTATTGATCTAATCATAGGAGGCGATCCGCGTGCGCCGTATAAAACACGGAGAATTCGATACGATCGTTATGAAAATAATAATATATCGCGAACTCGATAATAGATTTGATAATAGTCGACTCACTGGGTTCCTATCTCGGCGTGAAAAGATCTCGGAAATAGTTTCAAACATTCGTTCGAAAATGTTCGTCGTCCCCAAGTCCGGGAGAGAATAAGTAGCGACGAATACGCGTACATCGTGCAAAGCTTTATTCAAAACGGTTTTTTTTTTTTTTTTTTTTGTGAAACATATTATTCGATTGTAAACGATCCGAGATTAGAGATTATTTTTGACGCGGACGTGAGTTCACAGTCCATGGCCGGCTGACTCACCTTGTTAAAACTATCGACTACGCGGAGATGGTTTGCACATTATACGACAGCCTTTTTTTTCTCCGATTTATTCTTTTCTATTTTTTTTTTTTTTTTTCTATTGTCCCACGGTTACTAACAGTATTCTATCTAAACCTAGATAAAAATTATTTCAATTAAACCTTATTTAAATTTACATTTATATACATACGAGTATATAATATATTTATATATGTTACCGTTAAAGTCTCGAACCAGTTATTATTTAATTATTTAAATGTAACGTTCTTGTTTAAAGTGTTTACATTCAAATTATGTAAACATTTTATCAAACAAACAATTATAGATTGTGAATCGTGTTTAAATTAATAGAAACTAGTTAAAGTGGTTAAGTTTTAAATTGTTACTACTTATTTTTCATGAAAAAAAAAAATGATACGATAAAATATTGGTTACACATTTTTTTTTTTAGTTTGTTATTTCTGACAAGGCTTCAGTGCTTCGTCGTTTCATTTGAAACAAGTTTCAGTGTTTCGATTTGAATTTTTTTGTAAAACATCGACAGACTCGCGCAAACTATACTATTGAGAATTCGTGTCGAAGACCGTTTCGGATGTCTATTTTCCGATTCGGACACATCGCGTTTCGTCGTGCCCATAGTGTATCGATTACCGCCGCCATATGACCTTTGACTCGGCGGGCGCCAGCGGTCGAAATCGTCGAAAAGGACCTGAATCGGCCGGTTCGATAGATTTCGACGGCTCTATGAGGGTATGAGGTGTGCTGCGGAAACGTATGGAAAACACATTTTGGCGGTAGTAATATTTTATTGGTTCTATTCGAGTACAAACGAGCGATAACGAGAAACGCGACGGCGCTTATTGCCGCCGCCGATAGCGTTCGCACTCGGGCCGCCGCGGCGGTTCGCACCATGTCCACAGGAAGTCGATCAACAGGGACACGACCAGCGGCCGGGACGCGCGCTTGTGCCGGCGCGCGGTCAGGTCCCACAGCTGTCTGATCGGTCCGCGGAGCTTCGAGGCGACCGCGTCCGTCATCACGTCGCCCCATCGGTCCACGTGGTAATTGAGCTCGGCGAGCACGTCATAGTGCAACTGGAGCCGGTCCACGAACCACCTGAGCCGGTCCGGGGCCGGCCGGCGTTTCAAGCCCGGCAGGTTCAACATGGCCAGCAAGTGCTTGATCACCTTGTTCCGCGGACGCACGCCCGACATCTCCACCTCCCTGTTCACCCGCACGCATTGCAGGCACATGAATCGCCCCATCACCGCTCTGCTGCTGCTGCGAACGTATAATATTACAACTTTAAGCGAGGCACTACTTGAAAATAAATAATCGTCATAAAAGCAACGAGCGCTCGAACATAAAACGTTTTTCTTTTTCGAAAATCTAACAATTAAATACACCGCTTTATATAAAATTAGAAATATAATTACATTTTTTCATATCGCCAACTCGGTCAATGTATAGAATGCCGAGGCAAAGTATAGAGTGCCTGATTTTCTACGTCACCCATTTTGCGATTTTTTTTCATTCAAAACAATAGTCGACACCGGAAACGTGTGTTCGAGACCTTGCCGAAAGTTCTAGAGAACATTTTATTTCGCACGTTTTCATGGTTTTTTGCATTCCCGGGACACGTTTTTAGAGATTTTTTTTCTAAATCTAGTATATTTAACATACTCTAGTGCTTCTGGTTCGTATAACAAAGTATTAAATAAATCTATATTAAGACTATTTAAACGTATACATAATATGAATAAATAAATCAAATAGTTCTTGCTCGGAGTATTACAATAAAGAGTGGAAAAATTGTTATTTTATATATTTACTAGCTGAATAACCCGGCTTCGCCCGTGTGCAGTATAACTTTTTATTTTATCAGTTATTTTCATTTTTACCCCTTTTACCCCTTTTAACTCCGGTAGGGGTCGAATTTAGGAAAATCCTTTCCCATGGGGTCTCCACTATATAAAACGAAACTGCTGACCAAATTTCATACTCAAAGTTCCAGCGGTTCCGGCTAGGCGAATTTTTCTAGTTTCACCCTTTTTACCCCTTTGAACCCCGGTAGGGGTCGAATTTAGGAAAATCCTTTCCCATGGGGTCTCCACTATATAAAACGAAACTGCTGACCAAATTTCATACTCAAAGCTCCAGCGGTTCCGGCCAGGCGAATTTTTCTAGTTTCACCTTTTTTACCCCTTTTAACCCCCTTAGGGGTCGAATTTTGAAAATCGGGCGACGTGGTGACACTCACGAAGGTATTTGGAACAACTTTGTGAAAAAAAATTGGAAAAAAGTTAAATAGCGTCGTCACAAAATTGGTACATAAAAAAGGCCTGTTCTTTTATATAATATATAAGGATAATAATACACTTTGTTATTATTTTATTCCACCCAAAAACGCTCTGCCAAACTCCGCGTAAAAAAACGCCGAGTATAAAAAAAAACCTTTCACAGCCAAGTCATTGAATTATAGATATAATTTTAATCTTGGCTTGGCGACTTAAAAAATATACTCTCGTTACACCATGTACTCCCGTACATCACATAATCCCACGACGACGGCGACGGCCGATAGCCCGATTGCTCGGAAGGGGAAATTTGGGCGGCCGGGCAAACGCGGCGGCGGCGGCGCGCTCTCGTCGTAATGGAAATACTTGCCGGCGGATACCGAAAATCGGCAGTAAAAAAGTATCTACACGAATTTGTTTGTAACTTTTGAAGTATTTAACCGATCGACCTGAAAGTTGCACTATTTCAATCTGCATGGTATTCGTGATCCATTGATACCTTACACGACCTATATAACGTTCAGCTCTGAAGAGCTGGACACAATTTAACACAATTTTCAATGGTAAAACTCGGCTTCGTGTTAATTTACTCGGTCGTGGCGCTCTCTATTTATTTTTTTTTACCACTGCCGTCGCGCTAGATACCGTTCGGTTAAAAATCACGCCGTAACCAATAACAAATGTATATCTATTGACTATAATATGACGACTACGTATGTTTTTTTTTTCTTTTTCTTTTACCGCCGCGCCGATTAACCGCTAAACGTTATTTATTTTTATATGTTTTATATTATTCATAAGTAAATTATGTTCAAATCACACCGATAAAGACCGAAATTAAAGTGGCGTGTCGGTAATTCGAAACCGACTTGACTTTTGAACTCGTTAATAAACGCGGTCGTTTTTTCGTTCGTAATTTTCAAAATGACGACGAAAACTATGAGGCACCGAATTTCATCGGCGCCGCGGCGTTTTAAAAACTACCCGATTAGATTAGACGGCGAAAAAAACCAACAAAAGGCGACTCTGGTTAAGTGGAAACACCCATATTGAATTACATAATTCTCCCTATACGCAACAATATTTCCCTTCCCCCGCCCCGACCGTTTTACTGCGGTAGAAGTGGTTTTTTTTTTTTTTTTTTTTAATCGCCCTCGTTTCTCACATTTTTCGTACTCCGACGAGTCATCTGCTCGCTACAACTCCCCCACCCCCCTCCCAAGATTTTATTACGCACTTTACGGATAATAATTTGTGCTCACCCGCCGCGAATTAATCGTCTGATGATCTGCTTTTCTCAGAACCGCGCCGTTCGCGTCCGTCGTCGTCGCGCCGCGAGTTTCTCCTACAAATGTTGCCGACAGCCGCTCGTTTTCAAACTTCAAACGCCGCCACAGAGCCTCCTCAACGCACTAAACAATAATATATTAAATAAAGAGTATTAAAATAAAATTGATATTACAACGACGCGTATACGACGTATATATACACGTACACAGTCGAGACGCGCGATGTCAGACTTAATAATAATATTATTATAACGCATACTTAAATGAAATAAACTTACGCGTCGGTGTAACCGATCGTTCGCGACAACGCGTGTACGGCGAAACAGAGATGGCATATGTGTCGGTGGTCTCGGTCATGGGAAAATTCCTGTCGAAAATATTCCGAATACAGTGCGCGTTCGGCTCTATCAACACACTGCGCGGTTTTATCTACGGCCACTATAGGAATCCGCTCCCTATTAACGGCCGATGAAACTTTGAGCCGCACACAGGTGGTGTTGGCAAAATGAGGAGGGGGGATCGCGCGCGTCTACCGGTGTGTGAGTGTGGGTACGCGCGCGTGTGTGTGTGTGCGCGCGCGTGCGCGAGACGGAGAGCGCGATAGGGATGCACGACGAATTAAAAAGAAACAGAAAAAAACTTCCTAGGTATTATTGTTAACGGTCGGCGTTCAAAGATAGCACAGCGGTATATTATTTTCACTGTACTCGAAACGCGTGGGACTTTGGTCCGACGCGTTAATGAAAAAATAAAAATAAAATGTATAGTGCTAAAAAAATAGTGCTAATTAATATCGATCGAGCCGGGAAAATATCGGGTATACGCGCCGTGTTTACGCGTAATTGTTTTCTCGCCCAATTCACATTATACGTTTTTATCAAATCTGAGATTCGGTTATAGCAAAAACATTAAAATGAAAAAAAAAACTTCCTAGATATTGTAACAATTGCATGGCGTTAAATTACTCGAAACGCATGGGACTTTGGTCCGACGCGTTAATGAAAAAAAATAATAAAATGTATAGTGCTAATTAATATCGATCGAGCCGGGAAAATATCGGATATACGCGCTCTGTTTTACGCGTACGTAATTTTTTTTCTCACCCAATTCAAATCACACGTTTTTATCACAACTGAGATTCGGTTATAGCAAAAGTATTTTAAAAATGAAAAAAAAAACTTCCTAGATATTGTAACAATTGCATGGCATTAAATTACTCGAAACGCATGGGACTTTGGTCCGACGCGTTAATGAAAAAAAATAATAAAATCTATAGTGCTAATTAATATCGATCGAGCCGGGAAAATATCGTATGTACGCGCTCTGTTTTACGCGTACGTAATTTTTTTTCTCGCCCAATTCACATCGCACGTTTTTATCACAACTGAGATTCGGTTATAACAAAAATATTGAAAAGAAAAAAAAAACTTCCTAGATATTATTGTAACGGTCGGCGTTCAAAGATAGCACAGCGGTATATTATTTTCACTGTACTCGAAACGCGGGGAACTTTGGTCCGACGAGTTAATGAAAAAAAAATAAAAAATATAAAATATAATACTAATTAATATCGATCGAGCCGGGAAAATATCGGGTATACGCGCTTACGCGTCAATTTTTATCTCGCCCAATTCACATTACACGTTTTTATCACATCTGAGGTTCGGTTGTAACAAAAGTATTGAAAATAAACTAATACAAGACCTCGCGCGTAATGTACTGAAATGATTATTGCTCGTGATTTTTCAGGATTGTTTTTATTCGCCGCGCATCGTCACACGTGTCTAGAGAAACACGAATAATTATCGACTGATGAAATATTAAACGATTAAAAATAATAACAAGTACCAATACCTCGAGACGAATGTCATATTGTGTCAATGTGTATGTGATACTTTCACAAAGTATGAATATTATAAAATAAAATAAATACGCGTAAAAGTAATCGAATTAAAGAAAAAAAAATCCAATACGCTTATCAATAAGTATACCGTTCGAATTAATTATATCGATATTATGAAACACGCGAAAAATCGCGCACCGAAATGTGTGATTTGCGCGAGTAAATAGTTTTCCGGGTAGTCGACGACAATATAGTGGTCGGGCGGTGGTGGCACCGACGTTCCGGAGGCCAGTATCATAATATTATTATCTAAATAATAAATTATAATATTATTAGGATACTGTTATCCTAATATTGTCCGAATAAAAAACTCATGAGTATATTGACGCGTGTGTGTTCATAGTTATTAAATTCGAAAAAAACGTAAAAAAAATATCGTATAAATATTATAAAACTCTGATTCGAGTCACGGAATGATGCTGTTGTAAACAAAAAAAGTAATTGGATTCATTGCATCGTCGCGCAAATAAATAACAACGTTAGATGTTATTATATATTTACTCTACTCGACAGAATATTATAATATTTTGAGTTTTCTCCTATCGAATCGAATAACGAAATTATAAAAATAAAATAAAATAAATTCGGCGGCGGCGGCGGCGGTGGCTGCGGCACGTCGGAGAACACTTAGAAACCGAGTCTACTCATAAAAAAAAAAAAATAAAAAACCACTCGCTTCTCGTGCAGTGAATAATTTATACAAAAAAAAATAATAATTGATATAGAGGAATATATATGTTCATCGTGAACTATAAAAAATATACCTTCTTTTCCTACGATTATTTTAAAAGAAATATATATTAACATAAAGTCATTAAGACGACACGGCCGCCGCCTGACAGTTATTTTCTTCTTAACTCAGTAATATATTGCCCGATCTGGGCGGAGAGGGTCTAGGAGAATAATTCACATGCGTATTATAGACGGCCGGTATTAAAACTGGATTCGTAGGTTCCGTCTGACGTTACATTACGCCGCCGCCGCGCGGTAAAATATAATGAATTATTAATCAGAATGTAAAAGGATGAGATTTCGGACTCGATTATCTCATAGTTAAAATGCGTATGAACAGAGAAGGTTCGGTTAGTCTAATGTGTCCGTCGTCACAGATTTTCGACGCGATTCCCAATAATTATTGACCATTTTAATATCCTTTTCGGTAAAATCGACAGGTCGCGGTAAATATATAATTTCCGTAAAATTATACCTATACTAACGCACTAAACTGACCATCCCATACCGACAATATATTATACAACCTACTTTGGTTTACAGACAGCTTCGACGGTAGTTATTTAATTATAATAATGGCGTGTTACCGGTGCGTATAGAGAGCGTGCGAGAAAATACGACGCCGGTGAAATGCGAAACGATTAAAAAGCCCCCCAATTCAAATTTCTATTCGAAACTTCAAAAGACTCGATTGCATATTATTATGCGCTAAAGTTTTGGTTATGTAAGACCTATTTTATAATATTCGCCGTCTCACCGCGAGTACCTACCTCCCATCACGTGTTTGATGGTAATAATTGTAAAACAATCGATTGCGATCAAAGGAGCGACATTATAGTGATAATTAATACGCGCAATAGAGATTTTAATGTTATAGGCACGACATCACACGGTATACGTCATTGTGTAGCTATAACGAACGACTGTAAACTAAAATTACACACGCGTCTTACGAGTAACTAGAAATCCGAGAGCTGTTGTACCAATGTGCAACAAATTGTTTTAATTAATGAATTATTAATAATAATATACGTATCGGGCATCGGCCCAGGGTTAAAATCGTCTGTCGGCAACGTCGTCGCAGACTCTGAGTGTATTATAATAATAGTTATCTCGGTAAACACAGATTAGTGTTTGTATTAAAAAAAAAAACGTGACGTGCCCTCTCAATTACAAAGTATGCGCGCTTACCTCACATGACGTATATTATAATAAAATATTCTAACGTAAAAAAACCACTCACCGGCGCACAATTCACACTGCATGATTTAGCTTTGTTCGGTAGCTTTTGGATTCTGTCAGAACACCGCGAACTCTGCAAGTGGTCAGTACAATGTGAACCACGTCGTCCTCGATTGACACCACACTAAATCAAAAAAGTTTATGTGTTATATTGATATTCGTCGGAAAACGAAACGAAAAATTCCAATGATAATCAAATTTGAATACCGTAAATCGTATACGCGCGTATACGTCGTCCACGCTTGACTCGTCAAAAGTCTATTCTTCCGACAGGTCTGTTTTTTTCGAATGAATTCGCAATAATCGCGCGGTTCGTTCGCGTCCGACTCTCGCGCAGTGACTATACTGTTCCTATGTAGTCAGGAAACATAGGACGTTGCGACCAATTCAGGACAACAATTCGGGACGCACGAAATCGCACTGCAGATTGAAACACGCGACGGGTACGGGCTACGGGACGGCGCGGAACACAAATCGTTCTAACTGAAATGGCTAGTAGGTTGGTGTGTTTGAGGGTGGTGACAAAAATTACTTTTGGACGCTATCTATGAGGGGAATCTCGCAGCGGCATTTGAATGGAAATCGATTGTTTTATAGGCGCGCGTGTTATTTGTTTACACCCGGAGACAACGAGTCCCGGTAATAAGGTCTGTTTGTTAGGGCGAAGGATAAAAATTGTACGTCGATTCTAAGAAAGAAAATAACAGAATGGTTATGATCGGAACTTTATGCATTTGCGTGTTTCTTAGGAAGCTGCGGATTCCAAATCTCATTTGATACAAAACATTCGTTTCGTAATCCGTACGATTGAAATACAAAACATTCACGTTGCGTATTTTCGTAAATTTATAAGATTTCGCAAATATTAAAAGATATTTCAAGCACGTTAATGCATATTTTATGTTCATAATTTATAATTGATAGATTATCAACGACAAACAATATGTGATTAAACAATTTAAAAATTTAGAACCGCCTCGTCTATATTTTTATCCAGTATTAATTTCAGTTTTGTTTCGATTGGCCCGGTTATATTTAATTTTTAAAGTTTTTAAGAATAAAAATCTATTTATTTATACCAAAAGCTGTCACGGCACGCACCGTATCGTTGAATTAGTTGTGACTCGTGATCTCATCGACCGGCCGATATACATAAAAAATTTGCACCAAATTAAAAAAAACATTTTTTTTTTCATAATTATACTTTTAAATACATATTTACGATAAAAAAATTGTATATTTGAGTTTTTTTTTAGTGCATAAAGTTCCGAGCCCTAGTTATGATAATTACCGGCAGTATATACGTTTGTTCGAGCGTATAATGGTTTATAATAGAAAAAAATATGTCTGCATAATATCAATACGCCTATATCGTGATGTGCGTATTATTTGTAATGGTATTTTATTCTCACACTGTCATTATTCAATGTAAATATATTTCTTAAAACACGGCGTAAATAGGTCGACGATATTTCAATTTAAATTCAATAAACGCGCGTCACAGTAGGCATTAAATCAAAACGGCTAGACATATTAGAATATATATATAATTATTTTAAATTACGAAACAATTTATATTAAAGCGTTTGGAAATACGATTCCCAGTCTGTGCGGCATAGGTAACGAAATATTATAATCGTACAATATTTTGTTACATTTTATAATTGCGTCGATCTTTTGAATAAGTACACGATTATTATATTATATACAAAAAAAAAAAAATTTTTTTCAATTTATCATAATTAATTAACATTATTATATTTACAGCCGATCCGTAAAGAAGTTGTAGTTTTGGGCAAAACTCATTAAAAAAGGGCGTCTAGTTTCGGAAATTAAACGTCGGAATATCGAACCACGTCAACGATGTATTCGTGAAATTATCAACTTATAATATTCGAATCGAGTTGAAAAAATCTACTCGAAGAATGCGTGCAGGCTTTTTATTAGATTGGCGTCAGTCTCATATTCTCATTGTTGTAGTTATTTTTCTAATGACGATGAATACCGACGACAATATTCGTTTTCGATTTATGCAGGTACTATTAGTGAATATTAAGCTGTATGAAAGCGGACAGACGTCTAAGTATAATTTTCTTTTAACGTACGCAGACGATGGCCATTAGCGTTTAGTATAAAAAACATTTAAAATGATTTTTAATGTAAGTTAAATGTTTTCTGCAGGAATGCAGACGGTATTTCACGAATTTCTATTTGGGTGTGGTGGCGCCGTGACATTTTTCGGACGTACTGTGAGAAAAAACGATTAGATACCAATAGTAAGTACCTTTTTACCACATTGTACTTTTAATGGTCGTTTTAACGACGTTTCGGTATTTCACTCTGATTTTTTCGTTATTCCCATTATATTAAGAGATGTTAGCTATCTCGGCAAAGAATGCGGCAATGTAATAATCGTTAAACAAAACTATGAACACAAACTCGTGGATTCCTTAATTTCCTAATTAGACAGTCGACAATCGTATGCAGTTGAAACTACGGCGTGGCGTTTTTGGACTACATATCGTATATCGTTTGGTTATTGTTTTACACATGGGCGGTGAAAAAAGAAATGTTTAAAACACCGGTAATTTTATAATAAACTTTGCGGCCGGCTTTTTTTTTATCGGCGCCGACGATTATGTAACAGGTACGGCTGCGTTCAAAGTTTAAACAAACAAATTCCGGTTACATTGCCGCCTACTATTACCTGCCGAAAAAACAACAGCACCAAAGGGTCCAAATAAACAGACAAAACGAAACGTGCAGTTATTATTTCACCACCCGGAAACATGGGGGGGGGGGGGTGTAATGAGGTAAAAGCGTCGGTTTTCTTTGTACAATTTCTATCGTTTCGGATAACTTCGACGACCGAAATACTTTGTTAATCTGTTGGCCGTCATTTTTATATTCAGCTTGATTGATTTGGATGGTTGTCAAAAAACGTTAAGCGCACGAATTGAATTGCTATCCAGTTGCTAATCCAGTTGAAATGGACATTGCAATTATTGTATTGTCGCAAATGACGTTTCGGAGTTGTAAGTCCCGCGATGAGAACGAACCGCTTCTCGAAAACGTTGTCATTTCATTGTTTTACAATATAATTAAAATATACAACTCTAACCGCTACTAAAATATAATATGCTAAGTATATTAGTTTCATGTATACACACACACACATATACGTATATAACGATTAAATCGAAATAAACTTTATTTCATGTTTAATATTTTAATTTAATTTAAAAATTACTCGGTATTATTATGATTTATGTTTAAACACACTTCAAAAAAGAAATGGTTTTTTTTAATTTATCATAATTCATAATCAATTAACATTATTTATTATAATATTTACAGCCGATCCATAGAGTAGTTGTAGTTTTGGGCAAAACTCATAAAAAAAGGGCGTCTCGTTTCCGATATTAAATGTCGGAATATCGAACCACGTCAACGATGTATTCGTGAAATTATCAACTTATAATATTCGAATCGAGTTGAAAATATCTACTCGAAGAATGCGTGCAGGCTTTATTAGATTGGCGTCAGTCTCATATTCTCATTGTTGTAGTTATTTTTCTAATGACGATGAATACCGACGAAAATATTCGTTTTCGATTTATGCAGGTACTATTAGTGAATATTAAGCTGTATGAAAGCGGACAGACGTCTAAGTATAATTTTCTTTTAACGTACGCAGACGATAGCCATTAGCGTTTAGTATAAAAAACATTTAAAATGATTTTTAATGTAAGTTAAATGTATATTGTAGGAATGCAGACGGTATTCGTTTCACGAATTTCTATTTGGGTGTGGTGGCGCCGTGACATTTTTCGGACGTACTGTGAGAAAAAACGATTAGATACCAATACTAAGTACCTTTTTACCACATTGTACTTTTAATGGTCGTTTTAACGACGTTTCGGTATTTCACTCTGATTTTTTCGTTATTCCCATTATATTAAGAGATGTTAGCTATCTCGGCAAAGAATGCGGCAATGTAATAATCGTTAAACAAAACTATGAACACAAACTCGTGGATTCCTTAATTTCCTAAAAAGTTTTCAATCCACGCGATTAGGTAAAACAGAACGAGACTTTAGACACTCATCGAGAACAACAGTTCTCGAGTTGTTTTTTTAAAACAAATACACTCAAATAACCGCGTTAACATGGTCTATATAGTTATATTATTAGATAAAATGATCGCGCAGTTGCTGACTACATACTTTATGAAGGTACCTTGTATACTTATAACGACGGTATTAATTTGACAAAACACGAAAATCCACGCCTAACTTTTTGTACGTACACATTCACAAGACTTTTAATATTTACATAACGTTTAAAACTATTAAAATCGGAAGGAATCAAGGATGTCATTCGATCGTATTATTTATATTATTATTCAATTCGATTCTCGAAATAGCGGTACGCGTCGAAGACGAATTAATAAAAACGAAAAAAGAACAATCGATTTATGTTTTACGTTTAGCATGTACCTATATAATATGCGTCGTGCGTTTCGTTTTTTCCGAGTACGTTGTAAAATTAAGATTTACGCAGTAGACAAACAATCGGGTCGAAATGCTTTAGCCGCACATCATAACAGTCATTAATCTGTGACACTAAACTCTTGTTATTCTGTACACTCTATATTTATATACCTATTACCTATAGATATTACACAAATATGTAATTAATTCGTTGATTATAATTCGAAACCTGTTACGGCGTGTCTAGCGGGCGCGAGGGTAAATTTTTCAACCTTTACAGGTATATAATAATAAAATACTACAACTCATAAGGTAGTTTTGTACACGCTACACGTCGTATATTAAAATTAAAAAAAAAAAAAAAAAAAAATAATAACGAAACCATAATAGGTCTCTCGTACTCTCGCACCCGTAACAACACCACGCCCGCGTTCGTTTCGTCGAACATTTTAGTCCTATACCCATATTATTATTATGTTCCTGCAACGATTGTATATTATATTTTTACTACGATTTTCTTTGTGGTCCTGACACGATGTATCCCCCCTCGCGTAATCGCCGTCTCTCATCTATGTTTTTATTTCTATCATCTGACCGCGGTCGATCGGGCGAGCGCGTTATTTTTTTTTTTTTTTCTTTCCCCCGTCCCCGAGTTAATTTATGCCGTTTCGGAGAGATTTTATTTTCGATAAACGCGGCTAGAAGTATGCCCATGTCGACATCGTTATAATAGACGGTGCCCGTCACCGATTTCTCGTATTAATTTATTTTTTTATTTTTTTTTCCACCGCATTATCATTTAAATATTTACGACACGGGCGCATACCCGGCACTCGACATTAATCTGTTTCGTAATAATAAACACACAAATCTTTCGAAATACGTTAGAGAGGTTGTTTTCTACGTCGTAGTAGGAAATAAAATTAATAAGCCTAATCGTCTCGGCGTCTAAATGCATAATTTTCCCATCGTATAAACGCATATCTATTATACTTGTCCGAGAATATAATATAGGCTGTTCACCTGTGCCGTATATTACAACTTTATGCTAATGAAATTCAAATATAATGCCCTACTCGAATATCGCTTTCGAATGCAGCGACGTCAGGACGCACGCATAATATATAATAGTTTTGGAGATTACGTTCTGTCGCACGACGGGCAATAATAATAAATTACCGGCCGTAAAAGAAAACACGTCGTCGTCGTGAGAATTATAATACACGATTTCCAGTAGATATTATTATCGATAATATGAGAGACGAAAAAATAAATATACTGTCACCGTGTGTCCACGAAAAATCGTAAATAATGCTCAAGACGCACACCACACGCTGGCGATTATATGAGCCTACGCGTATTAATGTCAACCATTATTTAAATGGGAAAACCGTGTAACTACACGCTGCTTAGCCGCAATTAAAACAAATTACAAAAAAAAAAAAACCAATATATTCACCTATTCGGCGCCGATAATCTTTAACGTAAAAAAAATAATTGGAATAACGAAAAAATCAGAGTGAAATACCGAAACGTCGTTAAAACGACCATTAAAAGTACAATGTGGTAAAAAGGTACTTACTATTGGTATCTAATCGTTTTTTCTCACAGTACGTCCGAAAAATGTCACGGCGCCACCACACCCAAATAGAAATTCGTGAAATGAATACCGTCTGCATTCCTACAATATACATTTAACTTACATTAAACATCATTTTAAATGTTTTTTATACTAAACGCTAATGGCCATCGTCTGCGTACGTTAAAAGAAAATTATACTTAACTGCCTATTCGACGTCTGTCCGCTTTCATATGTACGAGTATAAAGCTTAATATTCACTAATAGTACCTGCATAAATCGAAAACGAATATTGTCGTCGGTATTCATCGTCATTAGAAAAATAACTACAACAATGAGAATATGAGACTGACGCCAATCTAATAAAAAGCCTGCACGCATTCTTCGAGTAGATATTTTCAACACGATTCGAATATTATAAGTTGATAATTTCACGAATACATCGTTGACGTGGTTCGATATTCCGACATTTAATATCGGAAAAGAGACGCCCTTTTTTTATGAGTTTTGCCCAAAACTACAACTACTCTATGGATCGGCTGTAAATATTATAATAAATAATGTTAATTGATTATGAATTATGATAAATTAAAAAAAACCATTTCTTTTTTGAAGTGTGTTTAAGTGTTTAAACATAAATCATAATAATACCGATTAATTTTTAAATTAAATTAAAATATTAAACATGAAATAAAGTTTATTTCGATTTAATCGTTATATACGTATATGTGTGTGTGTGTATACATGAAACTATTATACTTAGCATATTATATTTTAGTGGCGGTTAGTATATTTTAATTATATTGTAAAACAATGAAATGACAACGTTTTCGAGAAGCGGTTCGTTCTCATCTCGGGACTTACAACTTCATTTGCGACAATACAATAATTGCAATGTCCATTTCAACTGGATTAGCAACTGGATAGCAATTCAATTCGTGCGCTTAACGTTTTTTGACAACCATCCAAATCAATCAAGCTGAATATAAAAATGACGGCGAACAGATTAACAAAGTATTTCGGTCGTCGAAGTTATCCGAAACGATAGAAATTGTACAAAGAAAACCGACGCTTTTACCTCATTACCCCCCCCCCCATGTTCCCGGGCGGTGAAATAATAACTGCAAGTTTCGTTTTGTCTGTTTATTTGGACCCTTTGGTGCTGTTGTTTTTTCGGCAGGTAATAGTAGGCGGCAATGTAACCGGAATTTGTTTGTTTAAACTTTGAACGCAGCTGTACCTGTTACATAATCATCGGCGCCGATAAAAAAAAAGCCGGCCGCAAAGTTTATTATAAAATTACCGGTGTTTTAAACATTTCTTTTTTCACCGCCCATGTGTAAAACAATAACCAAACGATATACGATATGTAGTCCAAAAACGCCAAGCCGTAGTTTCAACTGCATACGATTGTCGACTGTCGACGTATCTCATTGTAATGATACGTCTTAAAAGTCTACACAGCTGCGGTCGTACGTGTCTTAGATATTAACACCGGAACAGTGCAGCGTACGGGTCGACGCGGAGCACAGTTTATCGTTTTATTAATAAAAAAAATAAATATACACATAAAAACGGCAGAGACCGGTAATATTGTGCTCACGTACGGGCCCAGTCTACCACTGTTTATCGGCACCACCCCGACAACGGTACACGCGCATTCGTGTAATACGTATACACGGCCGTTGTCGCCGACGAAAATAAAACCAATAGTATACGATATTATGTACACAAAACATGTTATGAGCGACGCGGCCGGCTTACCGTGTGAAACGTTTTCGAATTTCCAACAACCCGGGCGTTTCGTGTCTTATAATAATTCAACGTGACGCTCTGTCTCTCGTACGGGACACGATGTACGTTCGGGGACGCGTGTGGCGGTGCGTGTACGGACGGACACGCGTCGCCCGAGGGGGCAAAATGAAAAAAAAATAAATATAAAAAGGCCGAGTTTATTTAAATCGGGATTAGGACGGGGAAACGGGCGAGGGGGATGGGCGATGGTGATGACTACAAAACAAAACGCAGTAGTAGATAAAATCAAGAATGCCAAATGTATTGTGTAAAATGAAATCAAATGTAATATATAAATAAAAGCGCGTCGTTGCATATAATTATAATAATATGACAAAATAAGAAAATAAAACCCGTAACGTTCCAGAGTAAAATAATAATAATAATAATAATACGAGAAGAGAACCGACGTCGTCGGGACGATGGGATTACGCAGCGCCGCCGTAAAAACGAGAGATGATAATGAGCAATTTAAAAACACACTCTTTTATGAGTAAAAACTCGCGCGCGCGCGCGCGCGCATACATTAAATCACCGGGCCGAGAAAACTGGTCGCGGCGACCGAGTGCATTTATTATAATATATATTATATAATACCGTGACCGTGATTCGGGTCCGGTTTTCGGAAAGACCTCGATCGCTCGACGTAACGCTATTATTATTATTAATGCGCCCGGTTTTATAACATCAACAATAATAATAACAACGACGAGGCGACCGCGTTGCGTGCGCGCGTGTACTCGCATAGAACCGGAAAGAAACAGACGCCGCGTAATATGTAAATATAAAATATATGTTACCAACGGAGATAACGCTTTGAAGTTTTATTTTATTTTTTTTTCGTCAAATAAATCTAATATTAGGTCTGGTAAACGATTTCGGAATTTTTTTTTCGGGCGCGCGACGACGGCGTAGGGGATGTGGGGGGGAGGACGTCAGTTCTCGTCGTCGGATTCGTTGCCGCTGTCGTAGGACTCTGGTTTCCTGCGACGGTCCGCCGCTTCCGCTATCGGCACCAGCTTCGGGCTGAACGCCGTCCGGCGCAATTGGGTCGACGAGCCGGCGAACGTTTCTTCGGCCCTGAACCGTGCCGAGACCGTCGGAACCGCGGCCACTGCGCCGTCGGCCTCGGCGTCGGCGACCACGGCGGCGGCGCGCCGACGGAAGTACGGAGGGCGCGAGATCTGCCGGTTTCCGGTGTCGCTGTTCTCGGCGACGTCATCGCCGCGCTCGCACACTTGTTGTCGTTCCTTTTCCATCTGCGAACGACAAGAATGAATATCACACAATGCGATACGACTATCGGGACGGGTTCGCACCTGCAGGTGGCGCGCTAGGCTCTTTTGAAAGGTCAAGGGGTAGCGTGGTGGTGCGTGGTCAGTGGGGCGTTAATTTTTCACTTCTCCCCATAGGTTGAGAGGGAGTGTTGTAACCTTATAACAGCCCCTCGGCGTGTGGCCGCTTTTGTTGTCGGATACCTCAGACGCGTAAGGAGCGGTTAAATTTAAATACGTAATAATAAAACATCGTTGACGATTGTTTCCATTTGCGCATTCACTATGGAGCGTGATCTACGACCGCGCCGCACCCATCACACTCGTCGAGTACTTATTGTTATCGATTAAACACGTGAAATAATACGCGGAAAAAATGATTTTCAAAAAACAATTTGTGAGTATTGAAAACACAGATTTGTGTTCATCGCTACGTGTACGATTTTAGGGATACGACGCACGACGCGCGGACTGTGACCGGAACGAGACGTGGTAATCTAATCGACGGTGTTTCGGCCGACCGTATTTTAACGGCTCAAATATTATAGCAGATTTTTCTAAGTAAAATATTTTCTATAGGTCGGTAAACAGCGCGTATTTTACTCGTGGACGGGTGGCAGTTATATTGTTTAGTACAGATGGTAAACACGTGGGCCCTTTCGCGATCCCTGATATTATAACGTCTAGTCTGTAGAGAAAATAATAATAATAACAGTAGAGAAATCGGACCCGGTGCGCGGAGCCGCCTATAGCTAAGATAATGAATTGACATTGCGTCATGTGGTGCGTGATAATACTTGTGCGTGCGCGCGTGCACAAATCGTACACGACTTCTATACCGTACTGAACTCGTACTCGGGGCGGCCGGCGGGGACCGAATATCTCGATTAGTTTTTACAGATGTTTTGACGTGTTCCTACCCAGCATTTATTTTTTTTCCTACAGTGTGCCACGCACGCCGCCGCAGCTCGATACCGCACGATATTTACATGTCTGTATAGTATATTATATACTATAAGCTCTCGACTAAAAGACAATTATTATTCTAATTACAATATGTTTATTATCGTCAATACCTACCATTCAATATAAATAACACGACAGAGTATTATCTGCGAAGTTAACTTTTATTTTAAAATAAACGGTTTTTCTCTTTTTTTTTTCTTTTTTTTTTCATTTAAAGATAATTGATGAC
This sequence comes from Drepanosiphum platanoidis, assembly GCA_948098885.1. Taxonomy (NCBI): domain Eukaryota; kingdom Metazoa; phylum Arthropoda; class Insecta; order Hemiptera; family Aphididae; genus Drepanosiphum; species Drepanosiphum platanoidis. The sequence goes on along the minus strand of OX402534.1, from coordinate 15,735,294 downwards.
AAGACTGCCGTCTTACCGGTTGTTCTTTTCCTATCACGATAGAAACGTAAAATATAATAATGTTCGTATAGTGTAACGGCCGGCTACAGTATTATATTTTCATCAAAAACGTTAAAACCGTAATTTCGCAACGAATTCGTACTAATCTATATTATATATTTAAAAGAACAGGCCTTTTTTATGTTCCCATTTTGTGACGAGGCTATTTAACTTTTTTCCAATTTTTTTTCACAGAGTTGTTTCAAATGCCTTTCTGAGTGTCGTCACGTCACCCGATTTTCAAAATGCCACCCCTAAGGGGGGTTAAAAGGGGTAAAAAGGGCGAAACTAGAAAAATTCGCCTGGCCGGAACCGCAGGAGCTTTGAGTATGAAATTAGGTCGGCAGTTTCGTTTCATATAATGGTGTCCCCTTGGGAAAGGATTTTCCGAAATTCGACCCCTAAGGGGGGTAAAAGGGGTAAAAATGAAAAAAATAAAAAGTTGCACACGGGCCAAGCACACGGGTTATTCAGCTATAATTTATATATTGTTAATATTTTAAGGGAGATTATTTCGCGAGCAGAATAGGTTTAGCGGGAGCAATAGTTGAATCGGAGGGGAATGCAGGGGCAATACAGGTCTCCCGACTTCTGATCAAACTTTTACTTTTTTCCCGCGATGTGTACTAAAAAGACACTGGTGCGCTTAAAATCAAACATAAATGATATGAATGTTTTCAGCGCATGGATGTATTGAATAAAACAGCGCATAGATGTATTGAATAAAACAGCACATAGATGTATTGAATAAAACAGCACATAGATGTTTTTCTTTCTCTCAAAGTAAGCGCGCAGAAAATACGAGTGCATCGATGCGAGCCTTGCAAGCTTAAATACGAATGGCTCTATTAACCCCTCTATTAACCCCCCCCCCCATTGTTTCCACACGTTCGCGTGTGTTTAGTCTATGATTGTTCGCGATTATTATTAATTATTGTTCCCTGGGTTTAAATTCGTCGAGTGCGCACTCGAGATTTTCAAAACTGCCCTTACGACTAATTATTTCTATTCTATCGATTTAAAATTTCAAGAGAAAAACGATATCGTTCACGCGCACACAATACTTAAATGATAATATGAAATAAAAATGGATATTTGTTCGTAAAAGTCACGTGTCCGTAGACACTATGTATATATAATATTATGATACGCACCGTGTTTGTGGGGCGCCGCTCGTCGAGTCGATCTGGCGATGAGAAATCTTATGATTCGAGGGGTGAAATCGATTGCCGCTACTGGACGCTCGCGTATACAAAGTCAAGCGGGACTAGACACGCGTCATAACCGCGCAGAGCACACGCGAAATGAATAATGATCGTAGACGGTTTGCACGCCAATCGAACAGAGCCTCCGGGCCGCCGTGTGACGCTCGCGAATAGCGTGGCAGGTCGGCGGTATTGTGTCAGTAACAGACACGAAACACGACCGAGTGCGGAGGGGAGGACAATAGATCGTTTCCGACGTTCGAGATGCTCCGAAGACCGGGTTTACTATATAGTTTACTATATTATAATATAATATAATGCATGGCCGAAAATCGGACGGTAAAAAAAAACCTGTTAGGTGGTGGGGGGGGGGGGCGTCGGCGCGGCGGTACGTGAACGCATACAATACGCGTATATACTAACTACGTGCACTAAATAAAAACGCGATTCAAGTGCCCTAACCAGAATTTTAGTACCGTAGGTCAGTTTGATATTCGCGACATCTCGCTTCGACCGACGACGGCTGTGTGGTAATACGTATCCGCACAAAGCCGCTCGCCCCTCTCGCGATTTCCCGAATTCGCCTAGATATTATGGTTATGACGATATCGATATGATAATAATTATTATCGGTTGATTATTTTTTACGGAAACAAATGTGAGTTTTAAAAACTCGCATAAAAACGCAATGATTATAATATTGACTGTCGGCGAAATTATGCTAAAACACATACGTACTGTTGTTACCGGCCGAGAAAACAACGACGTGACGACAAGTGAAATTTCTATCCGTAAGTTCGTGTAGTTTCAAATATTTTCATAATGAAAAACAGTGTATTGAAATTGTTCGAAAATGGCCCACAATTATCGCACCGATACGCGTATTGATTATTGTAAATAAACAACATGTTAAAAAATAACAACCGTAAAACAAAAAAAACTCTGCCAAACGTAATAAATGAACACGTTTTCGTTATATATTTCTAAATAATATACCACTCTGTTATTATTACGGGTTGAGAAAAGTCTCGTTATTTCGGTTTTTAAACGATCGTTATCGAAAATATCATTGCGTTTCAAACAAAACCCGCGTTTACTAGCCGCCACTCGTTTAGAAACACTATTGGACCAAAGTAAAATGTGTCGATTAACCGATTGTTTTTAACGAGCTATATTGATCGCTGTCGTGTTACTCTGTATTAATTTTATTGATTAAAAATAAATTCGTCCCGAGACGTTTCGTTTCGACAACGCGATTGTATCAATTATCCGTGTTGGAAATACGCGGCTTCTACACTGTAGTCTTATTAAAACGGGGACCACGTAATATTAATAAATAAAAAAAAACATCTGCGGGCCGGTTGACGTTTCGAAAATCACCCCTATCGTGCGATAAAACGCGTTGAAAAAAAAAAACTCGCCGCACGAGACCCACGCTGGGAGACACGAGCGCGATGTTTTAATACGTGTTTACAATTTTCTTATGAGACAATTTTCCGCGCCCACATGATATTTTAAATAAATAATATTTGTACGAGTAATATTATATTATGAATTACGATCAATCATACTGTCGGACATTAAGTAACACCTGCATAATATATTGTTGGCGGAACGTGTGAAATAAATTAAATGACATTTTCAAAACAAGAAATACGATATGGATTGGCGATCGTCGTCTATTCGCTGGGGAAACGAAAAGGCTTCGGGGGACTAAACCGAGATTCGATAACTGAAGCTTTCGCTGCTAAAAATACACAAAGAATCTGATACGATTGGTTACGAGAACTACACTCGTGTCTGCGCGAAAGCATAGAAATAAACGTATACAATTATTTATCGAAATGTGTTACCTTTGGCTCGTTCGCGAGTAAAATATTTATAGTGTTCCGTTACTTTACACTTCACTACAGACACAATAACAATAATTATACTGAGAACTTGAATGAACGTCGTTCGCGGTCACACACGATCGTTTTTTTGTAATTTTGAAATTCGGAAGTAGATTGCAAGCCAAGAAACACGTCATCGCTATCCGATTCGATCAAAATTTAAAGCCAAAAAGTTATTTTTTTTTAACGAAAATGTTTTTTCTTTCTTTTTCCTAACCACAACTAACGCGCACGATAAGAACGAAAATAATTACAAGAAATCATTATCAATATTGTAACGATGTAACTGTCACGGCCGTCTACGGTATAACACGATATAAGTAATGCGCGGTAATAGATAAATAAATAAACGCGCTAGCGATGACGACACGAGTCGATTGCAATCGACTACATCTCAATCTACCGAGTACGACAATAATACGATACCTACACGTTCGATAATAATTATTAAAATAGTCGCCGACGGTTTTAATTCAGTGCACCGCGTTGTAATAAAATAACGCGCGCGTCAGACGTGAAATTCGGAAACTCTCGTCGTATCGGATTAGAAATTTATCGTTTTTAAAAACGAAAATACGGGAAATTCATCAACGAAAACGCTGGTGCGATATAATAATATTTAACTTACGTCTACCTTCGATTCGATTTCCTGCGCCGTGTTTTTGGGTGACGAGTTAAATCTGTCGCTGCGGGGACGAGCGATTTTATTGCATTCGTCAATGTCCATGCCGTCGAAACACTCGTTATTTCGTTTGGACATTCTTGAAACAAAAGAGTTTCGAACAATAATGAACAACGCAATATGAAAAAAAATACCTGAATAAATATTTGAGCTTACTTGACGCGATGAGCAAGTACAACGAAGCGAGACTCAACGTTCTGTAGGGTGGTCGACTACTACGCCAACAGCGCGAAAGAAACGACTAGGCCTGTTGTCAACTATGCGGGTATCTACTGCCTCTACCTATCAGAACGCGTATTATAATTTATAAGTTATAACGAAGTGAAATTATGACTATACGATCCTCAGGAAGTGCGGTTCCGAACAATGGAACCCGAATTCGATAACGATACTTAAAACAATGACAAACGAATGATTCGTCGACAGTTTTTTCATCGTTTTCGTCCTAAATGTACGTCTATTTAGATATCGGCGGGTGCTCGGCGTATTCTAAGACATTAGACTCGTACCGCCGTGTTTTTTCTAAACGAAACGACCCGGTGGATTATAGTTTAAATTATTTTATTACGAACTGCGCGAACAATAATAATATTACTGTCGTACGCGGACGATTTTCGCGCGAACCATTGACGTTATTATACCTTTCGTATCTAATTAGCTACCGTTTTATACTTAAAAATTAACTTAAAATAAGCTCTCTAAAAATCGCTTTCTAGTATAAAACGTTCCGAGACTCAGAGAAAGTATTACTTTCCCATAAAATGGCAAAAAAAAAAGTCATAAAACTGTCTAAATACGTAATACGTTACGTTTATCCGAGATCTACGTGATTCCTATTATCGCGTACGTATTCAATAGCATATAGAACGAAAGAAATATTTCAACATCGGCAAATCATTTAGTAGTGACGACGTACAATCATCGATTGTATATTAATTATCAACCGTACACTTACGGAACACACACGGTCCAAAACGGTTTCGACGAGTCGTTAAATTAATCAGCATATTATACACGAACGCAGAACCTATATACCGGCTTCCTTATCGATATCAGCATGCATCGTTGAAAAATAGAGCATAGGTTATTGAACGCGATAATAAATAATATTACTAATAGAGAATATAATATTATATCTATTATATTCTCTTACTCGCGCGAACGCGTTTCGTTTTTATTCAAACAACCGTGCCGGAGAAAATAGTGTCTCGGCGTATAGTGGGAAAATAAATGCTTATAATATAACAGACGCGGTCGTGTAATTTAATAATGTAAAATCAAACATTCCACTCGTGAACATGTATACGGGCAATTATTAATGCGACACGTCGGGCATTAACGGATCGACATATTTCATAGGCCCGAAAAAAACCACTCGGAATAATGTCTAATATATTCCAAACGGAATAGATAGTGGGAAAAAAGAAAAAAAAAAAAAACCCCAAACGAATGGTTTCTAATTAATTATTCGACGCGCATACCGCGGGGAGCATATTATACAGGTTATTTAAGGCGATTCGAAGCGGTTTTATTTCGAAACGCGCCGGACGGTCCTAACTATAATATCGTGTTAATCGTCCGCGCCGTCGTTTCGGATTTCCATTATTTATTTCCCCCCCGAACACATTCACGCGTAGACGTTACGACAATATTTACGGTCGTCCTGTTCCTGTGACACGCTGAGAAGGTCGTATAATAATTACAAGAGAACGCGGCGGCGGCGGCGGCGGCACGTCGAGTTTTATGCGGCCGGCGGACTTACGTGAAAAAGCAAATGATATACGGCGACGGCGCGGCGGCGGGCCTAGCGAGTTGAACGGTCCGTGAAACGATGCACACGTGTGAGCGCTTGCACGCACGCGCTGCACATTTCAGGCCGGCGAAGATCTAGTGTGCATCACACACACACACACACACACACACACACACTCGGATTAGGACGAAATAGTTTTAAATTTTATCGTCGACGAGAGAAAACAACACTCACACGACCGCTAAGTGGAATTGACGATGTTACCTAACACGAAATTCGAGTTTTCGAGAGATAATGCAAACGACGCGACGCGACGACGAAAGTATGCCGAGATATTTGAAGTCTTAGACAATTATATTTACATATTATGTTCTATCATGTACTATAATATATGTTATAGATTTAATCGGCCCTACCTTCTATTAAATCATCCAGTCCAGTAAACGCGCGCTTATCGTATTGCATTTAATCTGTACACAGCGCGCATAACGTATATATTGTACCTAATTATTTTTCACTCGTTAATAGTAATAAAATAGTTACAGAAATAATTAACTCGTTATCGGTACTCTAGCGTTATAGACATACGTACGCGCGTACGTGTACTTACGACGCTGAAGCGGTTAGATCTCGTGAAAATGGTTTGTTTTTTTCTTTCTTCTTCTGCGATCTGTAACAAAAAAAAAAAAAAAAATGTTAATATAGTGATATTCACCGACGAAATAATATTTACACGCATACGGCGAACGCGCGTCAATGTACGTATTTATAAACGAATATCAAACAATAATTATATTGTTCTCTATCGCAACTACAAAAAACTCGACCGAATTGATATTAAAATATCAATTTAATATTAAAACAGGCAGTATTTATTTTTTTAAATGTTTATAACGGTTATAAAATAATATATACTTATATTGCGAGACGATTAAACACGCGCAATACTCGGGCAGTATATTATACTAAATTGATTGGCGGAAATTTAGAATAATTTTATAATTTTTCACGTCTATTATACGTATACTCGTATTTACATATAATTAACTTTTACAAGCTTTTAATAACACCTACACGATTACGTCTAAAATATTTGGTCGAACTCTATTTTTTTAACTCGTACGACTTATATAATTTAGTATAATAAGCGTCAATAATTATGTTATTGACATTGACAACTTACGTAGACGGACGTAAGCCGCCCACTGGCGACGCTTATTCTGTGGTTAAAAAATTAAAATTATGAGCAATGCCCCTAAATAATATAGTCTTTACGTTGACTTAATGAAAATCACACGATAATCACGACCGTTACAATATTACTACGTGCATAACCATACTATTATTATCGTAAATAATTCGGAATTGAAGCACAATTTATTGTGATGTGAAAATAGGCGTTATTTATTATATAGTTATTAAACGAATTGACCGGTTCACTGTAATGAGTTAAAACAAAAGATATTATTAAATATAATTACCTAATTTTGCGTGTGTGTGTGTGTGTGTGACACTACGGGCGATATAAGTAATGTACATATTGTAATTATTTCAACTAAATACGTTACGTTTACTGAAAACCAATATTTACAAATAGGTGCCGCCTTTAAACGTGATTTTTTTTACGCGAAAAATAATTTTTCCAAACCGGATACTCGATAAAATAACAGTGCGTGTTTTATGTTATCATAAATGACATTGTGTACGGGCAGAAACAAATGACTTTGTAGTGGGCCAGTGTGTTGTGTTTTTATTTTTAACTACTAAACGAGTGTAAAGAGACCACATGTACGCCACGCGTGGTGTGAGCGCTGCGAAATATCAACACGCCCAAAGAGAGACAATATTATTGTTGTATGTGCAGCGGTCTGAAATTTGAATAAAACAAAATATTTAATTACTCAACGACAACGTAGTATTAAGGACGACTCGTAGGTACAAGAACGAGTGACACACCGATGTGCGAGAAAACAGACGCAACCAATCGTTTCCGCTCTATTGATTTAATAAATTATTGTATAAAATACTTTTTATCGGAGCGATAAAACCACACATCGTAAAATAAATACAACGTTTAAAATATCACGCGAAAATACGCCGGACATAACAACGGATTCTACGGAGAAATAATCGATTGTCGAAAATACGTCAGCTTACAATATTACTGTCCGGATTTTATTAAACGCCGTGTCTACCCTTCTCGTACACGTACGCGTTTGCGGAGGCGACGTCGGAGTTCGAATCGGATTCGCATGACCACGTCGAGCCTGATGATTTACACTCGATTTTAATAAAATATAAGTTTATCGTTCCGATATATATCACCGCCATACACGTCGGTACGTCGTTTTTTCCATAGTAATTACAATAATTCTGTCTAAATGGTTACTAAAAATCGCCGCCCGGGGCGACTGTTTCGTGTAACGCGCGTGGCGCCGCTAAAAGCTCTTACTGCGGCGGCGGCGGCTGCGACGTAGTATGCGATGCGTATCGAAATAATATTCACCTCGCCTAGTGCGACAACCGCTTAATGTGGAATACGAAATTATCGAAGTGGTATTTCTTGTGAAAAACACGTGGGTCGAAGAATATAAATTTTAAAATGCCTCTGCGGCAGCTGCACGACGTCGCAGATCGATGTTATTTTTCGTCCCGTCCGAACGTATATATATATATATATATACACGACCTTTCAGACATATTTTAACGAACACGACGCGCTGATAATAATAATAATATGTGAAGCGTAGTTAGCGCGGGACGGGTCGGTCCTAATTGTATTCGGGTCTCTCGTAGATAAATATAATATAATATGGTCGTAAAATACAAACTTATTATATTATATACATTTGGTACGTCGTATACAAGGGTCGGCGCGGCATACCCTCTATATATATATATATATATATATACAATACGTTAAATACACGTGTGCGAGTGCGTGCGCGTACGCGCGCGCGTATACCGCCCAAAAAGATTTTGAAATATTGTCTTGGATCGTGCTGTGAGCGCTCGAAATCCGGCTCACAAAAAAAAACGTTTTGACTCCGTCTCACGCCCCCTCCCTCCCATCCCTCGGGCTGCAGGTGTCCGAACCGGCCGACTGCTGTAGGCATCCCGCCGTACCCGCCCGGCCGCCCGTCGTTGTAGCTGCACCGAAGGCCGAGGAATTTCATAGAAAGAGAGAAAAAAAAAAAAACACGCTCGTATGTGCATTGTGTGTGTATGTGTGTGTGTGTGTGTGTGTGTGTGTGTGTGTGTGTGTGTGTCTATAGGCCCGACCGACACGAACGGATTTTCAATCTCATGTATACATTATATATATGTATACGCGCACGAAATAAATACCGCCCTTTATCGTATAGGCGCGACTACGCGGAGGAGAGAGCCGGCCCCGATTTACCCTGCAGCGGACACAATACGCTTCCCCGCGTTAAGGTCGGGACACGCTATATGATAATAGCTAACTCGCTGTTTTTAAAACTGTGGTCAAAAGTTTGAAACAAACTGAAACAACTGACGCTAGTAGGAAAACGGCAACGACGGCACGGACGAGTGTGTCGTCTTCGTCGAAGCGAATTTTTCTAGTTTCACCCTTTTTACCCCTTTTAACTCCCTTAGGGGTGGAATTTTCAAAAATCGGGTGACGTGGTGACACTCGGGAAGGTATTTGGAATAACTTTGTGAAAAAAAATTGGAAAAATCTTAATTAGCGTCGTCACAAAACGGGAACATAAAAAAGGCCTGTTCTTTTATATATATAATAGATAATAGATTATAACCTAGACATTTTTATAACAACGATATTGCGATCGATACTGTTACATCGGAGGACGGGGGCGGCCGACTTGCGGTTCGCGTCTAACGTTATGAATTTAAATTTTTTTAAAAGTGTTGTGTTAATGAAAAAGAAATGTTTAGTGATAGATAATGAAATATATAATAAATACATACGAGTGTATAAATATATGTTACTATGTATACGATAAGCTAAAAATATGTTTGCGTTTGGTTGTTATTTTCGTGTTTATTATTTATTTTTTATGTCAAACATTTCGGTATTGTTAATTATCTACCACATGGCTCGCAAACATATTCTCATATTATATGACAACTAACCAGCCCTCCCCCCCCCCCCCATATCATATGATAGTAGAGAAACTCGTCGTATTATTTACAACAACGTTGAAAAATATGTATGGTCATCGTCATTTCCATAACGATTTAGTCTCGTAAAATAATTGTTATCAAAAGAAAACTTGCCGAAAACCTATATAGTTGTAAAACGGAACACGAGTATAAATTGATTGTACACTCATGTACACACATGCACTGTGCACATTGCAAACGACTGCAAAAACAACAAATTTGAATGCAATAAATTAGACCGGATACGCCCCGCCTCTGTTTGGCATCGAATCGGCGAAACGAAAACACGTCAATGGCGAGCACACTGCGCGAAACCGCACGTGTTTTATTTTAAATATGCGTCGAGAAAATATCGCAGCCCTTTATCCGCGTATGCGCGCCGTGCGTGCGGTATGCGACGTGGGTAAGTATACAAAAACGTGTTCAGACCGTACACCAGTGATGCCCCCCTCCCACCGCGATTCAAATCGAAACCAACGAAATTGTCGACGAAAGTATTTGCATTACTTTTCGATCGAATCGATGAAATTGGAATCACCGCCCGACCGCCGCCGCATAATATGCGACTATATTATAATTACTACAATTTATTACCACAGAATAAGTCATATTTTTGGCGCGCCAATAGTGACCAAACGCATAATATTATAACATCGCCGCGTGACACATCGAATCGTACGCGTGTTATTAAATTATCAAATTCGAACGTTCCACCTTGTACCGCGAAAAAACTGTTATCCGTAACCGTCATTAAAATCGATCGCTTTTCCGTCCGAGTCTAGACGGATTTCATTTCGATCGGATCGTTATGACGCGATAACGAAAAACGACCAAAAACAATAAAACAATCATCAATCACAGTCGAGATGATAGCCACACAGATTTTGCCGATATAAAAATGTAAATGACCGCCACTCGTATAATATTACCCTTTGAAAAAAATTTCACCCGTGGCGATCGCTCTCTTGTCCACCTAACGTATACGTCGCTGTATAGTATATAATATACATGTATACGTATTATATATATATATATATATACGAGCTTATCGGAGACGACGTCTTACGAACGCGCGTCAGAGAAAAGAGGTTTGGCATCACTGATGCGGCGCGCGACCGCACGCACATTATAGGCATAGTATATATACACACACACACACACACACACATAACGTTATAGCTGAGAAAACCACTAACCTCCAGCTGTTGTTGAGTCGACTCGGAAATCTGTTGCCCCGTCAGGTACGCCAACCTCACCGTCGTCGTCGTCGTCGTCGTCGTCGCCGCCGCCGAGATGAACAATAATACAACGCGTCTGCAATCTGTATAATAACGAAAATATATTATTAATGTTTATAATGCGATTGTGCGACGAGCGTGGATTCCGACCGACCGACGGCCGTGTCGATATTGAAACGTACGCGCGACGAGAGCTTCTGCTGGCCTGGAGACTTTATCTGGATTGTCGCCGCCACCGCCGCGGCCGTAACGCACGAGACACGGACTGTTTCTGAAGAACGCCCTCTTTTCGATAGCGGCCGCCGCGCCGCGCCGCCGCCGCCGCCGGGCCGCGCGCGTAGATAGTATTCTGTGACGGCGTGCGCGTATCGTGGGTGGGCGGTGACGTTTTCGCCGAACGGGGGGGAAGGGTTTTGGCGAAAGTATGCGATATTGTGTTGTGTTTTTGTCGTGAGCGATATAACGTTTTTGAAAATCGGCCGGGCCGAGATAATAATATTATAATCATAACGTTGCGACTTTAACGAACGGGGCGGTGCGAATATCGCCCGCAGTATCTGCGAAACGCGAAAACCGTGGTCGACATGATAATAATACGTTCGGACCGACTCACCCCGTCTCTATAAGGAGAATCGAAATAATTGTTTTTTAAAAACTTCAATAAAAACACCGACGTTTTTTTTAATTTAACGCGTTGTAATTGAAACTGTAATTTACCCCCTTTTCTTTTTTTTTTAATTCCGAACGCCTGAAAATATTGATTTTTTTTAATTCCTCGCGAATTGCTCCAAACTTATATATATTATATATTATGTTCCGGTAAATACGTTGTTTATGAAAAAAAATAAAATTATTATTTACTAATAAATATCGATATAATATTATAATCGTTCGCAGCTAACCATCGTTATTTAATATTTTTTTAAAGGTACGCGTAGAAAACATGGTCGTAATTTTTCACTGTAATTTAATTGTTTACACATCGATATACCGAAACGATATAATAGCACCTATTCTTCAATCGACTATGTTTTTTTTATAAAATTGTATACCGCAGTACTATTAGACGTTCGACGCGGTAAAATTAATTCAAATTGTAATAGCTAGCGATGGCCGAAAATATTAATATCCAAAACACCAATAAAATGGTAGAAAACAAATAACTGTCCGCTAAAATCGTTGATGTTCGGAAAACACGAATAAACAAAAACATTTCGGATAGATATTGAAAATCTTTAATGAATACAAATTCGGGAGTCTCGGACAGTTGGAAGAAAAAAAAACTGAAATAGAACTATAGGTACTCGTTTCAAGTTTATCTAATTCTACGGCCCAACAATATCATCGTGCATTTATTTTTATATTATTATTTCGATTTTATTTTTAGCGATGTTCAATCTACTAGTGTCGACTTTAATATGCATATCAATATGCCCACATAGATATTATATAATATGTTATGTACATTATATTTCGTACCTTTACACGGGAAGCTATTTTGGGTTCTCAGCGGGAGTGATGTGAAGAGCATATGGTGCCCGCAACTAAATGTCGTAATTATAATTATTTTGTATTTCTAAACGTCTTATAACATGTCCTATGAGAAAAAAAAAACTATCGTTAATAAAGCCACGAGTTTACATTCTATTGTACGTATCTTATATGTACGTATATAAAAATGAATCGCAAAATGTGTTGTAAGCGCATAACTCAACAACCCCTGAACCGATTTCGCTAATTCTTTTTTTATAATATTCCTTGAAGTACGAGGATGGTTTTTACGCAGAGAATTATTAAGAAAATTAACCCTAAGGGGGTTAAAAGGGGTAAAAATGGAAAAAATCCCGAGTCACTGGAGCTTTGTGGTATTAAATTTTTTCAATAGTTTCATTTAATATAGCAGAGACCCCTAAAGAAAGTATTTTCCAAAATTCGATCCCTAAGGGGGTTAAAAGGGGTAAAAAGGGTGAAACTAGAAAAATTCGCCTGGCTGGAACTGCTGGAGCTTTGAGTATGAAATTTGGTCAGCAGTTTCGTTTTATATAGTGGAGACCCCATGGGAAAGGATTTTTCGAAATTCGACCCCTACCGGGGTTAAAAGGGGTAAAAAGGGTGAAACTAGAAAAATTCGCCTGGCTGGAACTGCTGGAGCTTTGAGTATGAAATTTGGTCAGCAGTTTCATTTTATATAGTGGAGACCCCATGGGAAAGGATTTTCCTAAATTCGACACCTACCGGAGTTAAAAGGGGTAAAAATGAAAAAAATCCCGAGTCACTGGAGCTTTGTGGTATTAAATTTTTTCAATAGTTTCATTTAATATAGCAGAGACCCCTAAAGAAAGTATTTTCCAAAATTCGATCCCTAAGGGGGTTAAAAGGGGTAAAAAGGGTGAAACTAGAAAAATTCGCCTGGCTGGAACTGCTGGAGCTTTGAGTATGAAATTTGGTCAGCAGTTTCGTTTTATATAGTGGAGACCCCATGGGAAAAGATTTTTCGAAATTCGACCCCTACCGGGGTTCAAAGGGGTAAAAAGGGTGAAACTAGAAAAATTCGCCTGGCTGGAACTGCTGGAGCTTTGAGTATGAAATTTGGTCAGCAGTTTCATTTTATATAGTGGAGACCCCATGGGAAAGGATTTTCCTAAATTCGACACCTACCGGAGTTAAAAGGGGTAAAAGGGGTAAAAATGAAAAAAACTGATAAAATAAAAAGTTATACTGCACACGGGCGAAGCCGGGTTATTCAGCTAGTATATTATATAACTATGAGAATAAAGAAAAATGATATCGATATGTTAATTTTATTTACTTATATAAAATTATATAATACCCGAGTTCGAATAATAATTATAATTATTTGTTTATTCGAAGTGAGTGAAGAAAACGAGTGCCCGCGCACTAGATGCTATGATGTACCCGTGTTGAGCCATTTGGTAATTATTTGGAAAAATATTCATATTGGTTGACTAAAACAACACTATACACAGGGTAAGAACTGGCGAAGAAAGTTATATCATCAAAGTTGTCGTGACCCCGCACGCGCGAAACACTACACCGTATTTATACATTATTATAAAATATTATAATACGTCATCGAAACGTGGACATTTCTATTAACATAATATTATTACCGTACACGCCAAACGAGTGTCAGCAGATGATGGGGGTGCGTTTAAATCTTTCGCCCGTGTGACGAGACGACGAGCATCAACGGTTTCGTGAAAACAAACTAACGCTCTCTCTCTCTCTCTCTCTATTTCTCGATTTAAGTCTATTCGCGCGTGCCCTGATAGGTATTCACATATCACGGTAAATATCTCAACAGTATTTGACAGAAATTATTATATAATTTTATTCGACGCTGCTAAACATAATTTTACAGCTACTGACCTGCACCGTATATAATAACGATGTAATGCGTGTAATTATCGGCGGCGGCGGCCGCGGCGCCGGCGTTGGAAATTTCACGCTCTGGCGGAACGTCGATCGACTTCACTACGTATTATAGTGATATACAATCACGCGTATTACGACGTATAGTATATATATGTATAGTTTCTCGGTCGTCATCACTGCGAATTACTTACGGACGATATGTCGGACATTGATTGACCGGCCGGTAAATGATGTACGGACGACGACAGAGCGAAAACAAGAGACCCCGTTTACAATAAATTAATCCGGCGACGAAGCGGACAAATTGACTATCGATCCCGCCGAATTATATTAATATACGAACGCGTTTTGCACCCGAGATCGGACAATTATTAATTATTATTATTAACGGGTCGACCGGCGTAATAGTATATTGTGCGAAGAAATTAACGAAAACGCATTATTATTATTATTATTATTATTCTACTCATCAGTCAATACGTTTCACGGTGACGCGAGTCGATATAAAGGACAAGGAAACTAACTAAGAAAAATAAAGGACGTCGTCAAAAGGACGAGGCCCGCGCGGTCCGACAGTTGGCCGTATTTGTTTTTTAGCAGCGCTCGGAAAGAAACTTTGGGGAGCAGCAAACACATCTATGTTAAAATTCAACGGTCCTATTATTTGTCTACAACCCCCCAAAAATGTTCGACGACACAATAATAATTGAATATTATTTTTTAGCAAATGAAAAAAAAGTTTCGATTACAATTTACAATTCATATGATATTTTTATGCCAAAAATAAAAAAGTGTTTAATGTTAATATAAATGATAAATTATTAAAGATGGGGCCGGGGGAGGTTCGTGCTACAAAACTCGAAATTTATCAATGTCATCAACACCTTAAAATCTAAAATATTTATTTGAGGACGGCTGCGAACGATTTTAACCGATTCGTTAAATTATATTTTTAGTTTTTACTATATACTATCGGTGTGTTTTTTTTTTTAATAATATCCATAATGGGTTTAAATGTTTAGACAATTAGTCATGCAAACGAAAAAATTCAATACGAAGAATGCAGGAATTTAACCGATTCGATAAATTATATTTTTAGTTTTTACTATACTATCGGTGTGATTTTTTTTTAATAATATCCATAATGGGTTTAAATGTTTAGACAATTAGTCATGCAAACGAAAAAATTTAATACGAAGAACGCAGGATTGTTAAATATTTGGGCGGAGTGTCTGTTGGCATTATATTTAAAATGTATTGTTAATGTATTATTAATTACGCTACATTACCGCGAGGTTTCCTCCCATTATCGCAGACACGCACCGCTGCCGTCGTCACGCTTTTTGAAAAATGTTCGAAATAGTATTTCCAAATTCGTGGTGGCTCGACGATTTCATCACGCCGACCTTACGAATACTTTAGAGATTGCCAATACTTTGCTATACTGCCGCGTCATCATTCTGTCGAATACGTCACCGGAACAATGAACGTTTTCGACGTGTAAACTTTCAAAAAAAGTAACTTGCGTCCGTAATCCAAACCAAAAACAAACAGATATTATATTATAATATAGTACATTCCATTATAATATCACTGCAGTCGTGTGTAAGTTTAAGTGCTGTAGTAGGGCGACCCCGTTCATTGTCCGTGAAGATTAATCAGAAAAATACCGATAGGATATTATATACAAATGTCAACTTACAATGTTTCGAAATCAATCCATTGTCCTTCCAGTTTTTTATCGACTCGCTGTATGGCACCAGTGGCCAGTGGCTTATTGTCGAAAAAACCAATTCGGCCGGACAAATAAATCGATAAGACTTGTCTCGATTAGTTATTTGTTTCCCGTGACTATATGTTGATAGCAGCATAACATTTCAATACTAAAACCTTAATTTTAAGATTAATTTAACTCTCAAGTGCCATCGATGTGTACACATACGTATACACACTCGTACACACTTGACGATTTAGAAAGTAGGTATAGACATTTGGTATTTTTTTAAATGCGTATATTTCTTTTTTTAAATTTAACGCGTACGACACAATGCCCATTTAAAATCGACGAAATAAAATGATAATATTTATTATAATATAGTATATTCATAATAATATACCTAAACGTGTTTTCTATTAATGTCTATCATATCTATTGCCGTACCGGATGTCGATTTGATATATTGTATTGTGCTTTATCAATATAAAATTTTTATCGGCTGTACACCGCGTAGTTGAAAATGTTGTTTGAAAGATTTAAAATATTAATGATGATTTAGTCTTGATAACAAAATAGAAGAAAATAAAATTCGTACATTGTATTTAAAACGAGCGCGCTTTGCACGTCACGGGAATTTTCGAAATAATAATTATTGTTTGACGATGTTTTTTTCCGCCTAAAATACAATGCGCGACTGTTTAAAATTCGACGTACATGAGTAATGTTTATGTTAATGAAAATGTCGAGCGCTCTTTTGTACATACCTATGACAGAAATAAAACATACCGGGTCACACAATACTCCATTGTGAAATCGATCGGGAATCGCGAGAATCGCCTATAGAATATCTGAAATTCAATTAGAATTCGAAAATAAAAGCGACAACAAGTCGCAAACAAAATATTAAAATATGTTAATATACGCATTCATAACCGCCGTGCATTATGTAAATTCATGTAAAATAACACTCGACTTATTTTGATCAAGATTACACGGAATAAAAAAAATTAACACGGGCACGACTCGCGCGGCTCTATGCCTAGTGCGTGCCTGTATTGTGTATAATATTTCGTTGGTATAGATAGAAAAAAAAAAAAAAACGGCGTTTTAGAGACGTACAACAATAAGCGAGGTTCATAGTTCAATAACGAGCTCGCCGGTCGAGTAGCGTACAGGTAATCGTATACGTATACACCGCGATCGCGATTTTAGGCAACACTAAATATTTCTCGGCCTCGTTGCCTTGTTACTGAAATAAGCTCCGAGGAGGGACGACTGTTCGACGATTTTCGAAAAACGTCGACTATCGGTGAGCGTACACGCATACTATACGATAGATACGTGTATTGTTCAAACGTCGACATCTATTTTAGCGCCAGATTCGGATCGGCCAGCGATTTTTTTTTTTTTGAAATAATTTTGATCCGTAAATGACGCGGTTTCAAATCTAACGAATCTAATGAATTATTACCGTTATTTAAAAATAACAATCGACACCGTGTCGCAAGGTTTTCAAAATTTTTAGCTGAATAACCCGGCTTCGCCCGTGTGCAGTTATTGCTTTCTCTAAATGAAATTCTTAAATCAGATGTTTATTAATTAGATAAAAATTAAATTTTACATGTACGTAATTTTACGTAAAACTTAACTTTTGATACCATAGTCGCGCGTGCCACGGAAACAAATAATAAAAAATAATCACATAGAGTGTATATATATCTCCATGGCAAAACAATAATTGTTGAATATCGTGCGTGCGTGCGTGATTAATATTGTACACTTAAGAGGCCATAACTCCGGAACCACATATCGCACAGCGTACAAACTTCACAGAAACCATCTACATATCAATCTTAATATGCCCTAAAATTTTTATCGAAATCGGTTCGGTGGATCTTGAGCTATAAAATTTATTCAAATGTACATCGATTTTTATATATATATATAGATAAAAACGTGTTCGCGTTGTTTTCTTCGCAATCAATCATAAGCCGCATGAGAACTATACGTTTTCGAAAAAATTTCCTAGTTGAACCCCCGCAGTGAATTATAGTGTATACACGTGCCCAACATATACGTATATACTCACCACCGTAGACCGCGTACTTACGCTTGTCACCGACGAACTCACCAAATGTTTATGGTTTTCCGCTCGATAAAAACAATCAAATGATTAGACATTGTATCATTACACTCATTACAGTCAATATAGTATGTATTATTATGTGTGGTAACACTATTTTCCGCTGGTATACACGCACGTGCATTATCGCTGTTTTAATTATTTTTTATTACCGTTCGACATTGATTATCAGAGCTTCCTCGAACCGATAAAAAGTAATATTTAATTAAAATTTAAATCATAATAAAACTACAATCTGCCACTGATAAAAACAAAAAGCATTTTCGACCATCTAACGCGTGTGATTTCTGTGTGCTCGGTCAGATTAAAAACAAAAAAAACGTACTCGATATATATTATACGTTTAATATTTAAGATAATATTATATTTGTTCTATAATATATTATTACTTGGAAAAAATGACAGTTGATTTTATCTATCGTTACGTTTCGAGAAAAAAGTAATGAATTTATATTGTTTTCAGCGAAATCATTAGTTTAAAAAATAACTAACCGTTGAAACTGAAAAAAATATTAATTGATAAAATATTTATAATCGCTTCATTACATAACATCTCGTGTGTGTTAAACACACACCACCTATGACCTACATAGGCGTTCGTATACTCTAAAATCGTTGGAAAAATGGTTAAAAATTATTTATTCGAAGTAATTAATTACGCTGCTCTCTTTAATTGTACCAAAGTCGAACCGAGTAATTACAAAAATTATTTAACCGTAAAATACGCCGTTTGTTATTATTATTATTTGTTTTAATGTAAAATTTTAAATGCGTATAATTTCGTCATTATTAAATTTATGAATTTTTTTTGTTCTCACCTAAATCGTAGTCGAAGGAAAATAGTTTTTTAAGAGTCGCACTAACCTTCGAGACCTTCTCTCTATAGATATATGAAATATTGCTGTTTCGTGATCACATTATTTTTAAAACTTGCCGTTTTCAATCGAAACGTTTTTGTTGAATCACTCAACTTCAACGTTCTAAAATCATAAATCAACACTGATGTGTTCAAGCAGACATAAGTAACCCTGCTCATTCGAGCATCTGGAACTATGAAAAAAGTATGAAAACAAATGATAACAACATTATTTTTATGTACATTAATAATCTATATTTACACTTTGAAATATGTATATAATATAAGTAATCGAATCTAATAAATTATAATAATAATAATATTATTATTATAATAATAAATCTTATAAAGTACGATTGGGAATTTTTTTTGGATTTTTTTAAATTTTTTAAACATTTTTTTTTGTTTTTTAAAATCTAAAAACAATTGTGACCGCAAGGACACAAATCGTCTAAACTTAATCTAAAACATATTAACTTAATCCTAACCTACCTGCTTATACAACAATAATACTTATCCTATGCATTAAAAATTAATAGAATTAAAATTCCTTAGAATTAAAATAATATTATGTAATAATAACAATAAACATTATGTTAATGTCTAAACCTAATTTGCACTAAATCGATATTCTACCAACCACCACCGATTAAAAACTATTTTCACTTATATGCCTATACTCTTATACTCGTATACTATCCTATACTAATCAACTAAAATGCCGTCCGGCCGTTGCAACCTGTAAAACGAGAGAACAGGGAGTTCTCTACGTTTGGGCAACGGCGTGACGGTGGTAATCACAGCACGCTATGTCGTCATTCTCGCCGATAAGGCGGAGAAAAAAATTATTAGCAGTTTACAATAGCAATAAGCGTAGGTATTTACAGCGTTATTTTCCCGTTTCACATGGACTATATGTCTATATACGTACGTATATGACGTATATAGACTAAATCTGTACACGCGCCCGTGAAAAACGGGAAAATAAAAAAAAAATTAAACACTAAGGAATTAAACTAAGAGTTTTAAATGATAATAATGTGCAAAATCTTTGGAAAAGATCTCGCTTTTCCGCGTTTTTTTTCCTCGTTTATTGCCGTCGCAAAAGTCATCTTGACCGGAAAAATCGCGACGGTCACTTTCATTCTCGTCTTGTTGGTCGCCCTCATCATTCTCAGAATCGAACGATAGATCATCTAAACAAATTTAACACACACGCCGCGACGATAAAATATAATATTATAATACGCTCGTCCTCTCGAACAATAAGTCATGCACGAGTATATAATTCATATAAGGCGTACAAATACAACGGTCACACGGGCGGATTGGATTTTTTTTATGGGGGGGGGGGAGTATGTGAGGGATAATTATTCGTCTCGGACTTGATTAATATTTCGCTCGTGAAATAATTACTCGGAGCCAGAATAAAACAACGTATTTAATTACGCGATTAATCGGTTATTTATTATTACGCATGGTTACGTGTGAAATACTCGCGCGTTATTATAAAGATTTAAGCGGTCAGTTTTTATTCAATAGTGCACTGATGTGATTAAATTTTCATCGAATTTTCATTTGCGAAACACGCGAAGAAGGGAAGGAAAAATTTCCTCCGAAGGCACCGCGATGTAATATTTAATAACAATACGTACTGTTTACGAGAATTTCGCACACACACGCAGACAGCTTTAATATATTATTATTGTTTAAAGTACAGTAAAAACTCTTTATAACGAATCTTAAGGGACCAAGAGATTTCTTTCGTTATAGAGAGTTTTCGTAATAGAGAGGGTTTAAAAAAAAACAAAATTTTAATTATTTATGTATAAAGGCATGTACCTATGTAATATTATATAGCAAAGACATCGTTATTTTTACGATAATAACGATATTAAAAGTAGATAATGAAAGAATGTAATCGTTTTTGGAAATTTCGGCATTACTGCCGATTATTTTTATAATTTACGTATGTAATAGGTACAATAACACATACATTGTATTATGAAACATAAAATATTTTTTCGTTATTGAGAGTGACAATACGTTATAGAGAATGAATTGACTAATGGATTATATAGCAAACGAACCATTATTATGTAATGTTTACGTTATATAGAGTTTTTCGTTGTAAAGAGTTTCGTTATAAAGAGTTTTCACTGTATAATTATCCTTTTTTTTATTAATCTATCGACAAGAATAATAATTATGCGTAAGTTCCACGAACAGTGTTTATTACAAAATTATAATAATGAAAAGAATAATTTGTTTCTTTTGAAACTCATTACTTTTCGTCCTTTCATAATTTTTTTTAGTCAAGCGCAACACATCAAAACCAACCAACCTCTAGCGCCCTATTCGCGGCGCCTATGAGTTAAAACCGCGTGTTAGTTAAACCATACTGTAAACAACTCTTAAAAAATAACCTAAAGTTTCAACTAGCAATAATCGCACCTCGGATGGACCTCATTGGTTACGATATCGCCACTGCGCAAAGCTAACAGCTATTAAGCTAAAGCTTAAAAAGTACTTGTCATACGCAAAGTATCGTGTAAAGTAAATACGGTCGTTGCAGCACAAATACGCTAATAAAAACAATAATTTAATTGAAATAATTTTTCTTCATAGTGGAAGATATTGCCCACTCAGAAAAATCGTTTTAAACTAGTCCCTAAGGAACAAGGACACGCGTTTTCAGAACAAAAAAAAACGTGTCCGACTAGAGAATCGAACTGGTTCCCACCGAGTCAAACCTCATATCACGACACCGTTGGGCCACACAACGTATGACGAGCGCGAGACCAAAAAACATGATCATTTAAATGTATACGTATAATCAATAATATAATAATTTTAATTCTAAAACTGAGACCGACCGCCAAATTCTAATCGCACCTTAATTTTTTGGACAATCGACTACATATGATAAAATTTCGGACAGTCAACTACACACTTGATAAAACCAAAAAAGTTTAAAAATCAAAGTGAATTTAATAAATAATACATAGTTAATGCAACGTAAGACTCGTATGACAGTATATGTCTGTCGACGTTTCAACGCTGCCAGCGCCGTTTGAATAGGTACTCTCATCGTTAAAAAAATGTAATTATTAAACACGTCTTATTACCAATGTACAACTTACTAACGAAATGAATAACAATACAATAATTGTCGTATTATTATCAGTAGTATATCAATATATTGTTAAGGTTCGTGTACGTACCTGATTTATTTTGTATTTTCGCAACTCGAGAAAACCGAGATTTGTCTTCCGTCTTCTGTCAGAGGTCTTCTCTTCGGAGATTCCAAGCAACGGCGCACTCGTGAAAAACAGTAGACGAAGGTAAAAACAGTACACGACTACCTAACAGCTGCAGAGTCGTCAAACAATAACACACGAGTTTTAATTCTTGATCGCGCGGGCACACTGCCCGGTCACGCCATCTACATCAAGTAAATTTTGAATTAATTTCAAAAAGATCTACGTAATAATAGCAATGTCGTACGTACGAACCAAAAAAATAAGATGACGATGTGACGAGACTTGGCGTTTGAAATATTTCACTGGATATTAAATAAATACGGAAAAACTTCCATACAAAGAACTTCCATTTGAAACGATTTTCAATTCAACGAAATATTTTAGAGAACCGCGATTTTCTATGGGTAAATTACGAGTGCATTTATCTCCTTGTGACGAATCGGAAATAATTTCCATTCTATATAAAAAATATAAAACAAAATAAATAATATTTAGTGGTCAATATTCATACAACAAAACAAAGAATTATTTAATATATAAAATAATTTATTGAAACTAGTGGCGTGTTGAAACAATATTATTATAGTAAAGTATTACAAACATATTTTGTACTATAAATAATTATTATTAGACATAGTAAACTCGATCAGGTATACTGAGGTACCAGTTGTCCAATTATTAAAGGATTAATTAAAATTTTAAAGGGTACCAAAAATATATGTTTGCCTCTTGCAAATAATCCTGTCGCCATGCTACTGATTAAAACTATTAAGTAATATTATTTTAGTGTATTCCTAAATAATAATAATAATATTTATTTGGTAATAAATAGTAAATAATAAAAAAATATTAATATGCAAAAAAAAATATGTTGGTTAGATAATATTATATTATTATACCTATGGCCTCATTAACACCTCGATTAGCTTAATTTTCAATCTTTATTTTATGTATGTGAAGAATAATTTTAAAACATTGTTTAATTGCTTAAAAACTGTGTTTTTAAACCTACAATTCTATCTAGTGTTTCGGCCAACAGTTATTATTTTTGTACCCAAACTTTTTTGTAAGTCAATCAATTGACGATTCTTAAAGTGATGAGAAAAATGAGCATATTATATTCGTATGCACTCAATGGTAAAAACTTAAAATAATTTTTAAAAAAATTATAGTTTCATCAGTATTAATAAATTAAAAACAAACATTTTATTACAATTATATTACCTAAACTATTTTACACATATCTACAACAACAAGATTGATTCTGTGAGTCGTACAATTTGTGTAAATCGCATGTGTAAATTCAGATTTAATTTTTTATTCAATTCCATTAAATTTACCAGACATAACATTAGCGCCGTCATGAGATTATGAAATAATTCGAGCACTTTTATCTAATTTACATGTCTGAAGGTAATTTAAAATGTGGTCGCTCAAAATCTTGAGCATTCCGTTTGTCATTAAATCCAATAAAACTCTAATGTCCAAATTATTTACACACCTAACACATACAGACAGACATCTGCTCTTTTTTATAACAACTACAAATAATGTGAAGTAAAAGAAAAATTAATATTTAAAAAGAAATTGAGGTACACCGTGTTTGATTTTTATGTCGTTTTATGCATTTCCTACGGCGGCGCTTCATCGCACATAATCAGTGGGGCCCATCCCAATGCACAATTGGTAAAAGTAAAGCGAAACCTTTATTAAATTGGGTGGGTGGGTGGGTGTATTTTAGATGTGGTAAAGGTTATAAAAGTTATAAATTCTATAGCAAATACTATCAATTAAATTACTGAATATCTTATTATTTTAATTATAGCATTATAATTAGTAACTTATTCATATTAATGTGTATAGTGTTTACTGTATACCATTTTAAATTAGACAGTTTTAGTTTTAAGATTTTTTTGTTTGATATTTTTTGCGGGTGAGTGTATATAGATTAATATTTCGCCTTACCTTTGGTCAAGTAGATGGGGGCGCCACACTGCACATAATACTGAATGGTCTGAATGTATCCGTACCGATTTCATCTCTGATTGAAACTATAACAGTATTTGCACCAATAATTTCATCTTGTATGGGCCGACTAGTGAAATTAGTTTCTTTACTAAACAGAAGTTTTACTCGTTAAATACATAATATAACTATAGATTTATCGAACTAAAGAAACATATTCATCATAAACTACAAACACTCATACAGACCGATTACAGTCCAACATACACAACATTAATTATTATTTTGAACGTTATTGACTTTTTTCGGAATTTTCTTTAGGGGAATCAGTTTAAATATCGAATTTCAGAGTGGTATACAGAACTCTTCGGTTCTACTACCCTAAACAAGTGTTTCGATTTTTTACGGCCGTCGCGGAAACAGTGGCGTATTTACGGGGGGGGGGATAGATCTCCCCCTTGGCCTTTTTTTTTTTTCACCGATAGGTATAATAATGTTATATATTACGGAAATACAGGAACAAAATCATCGATCATGTATAAAAATAATTAATTTAGTACTTAAAAGAATACGGTTTTATAAATTTATGATGCGTGTACTTGATAATAATATAAGTGTTAACGGTTGTGGCTGGTAAGTGTACACCTCGCCCCCCCCCCTTCAAGGAAATTATATGTTTGTCAACGTATATCCCCCCCCCCCAGTGGCGCAACTAGGATTTTTTCAAGGGCGGTGTCCGCCAGTAGCGTATACAGTATTTCCCCAATTCATTTCCAAATTTGTTAGTATACTATATGTGTACAAGTGACAGTCGTCACGACTACTATTAAATATTTACCTATTATATTATTTTATTCAAACGATTTGAATCAATAAACCACCGCCATAATTATTTCTGAATACACTACTGACGTCCAACGTTTTATTAAACTAAACAATTTATATCACGTGAGTACGTGACACGTATGTTTAGATTAAAGTTACATATAATTTTAGGGATTTTAAAAAATATTGAAAATTTTTTTTTCAATGGTTATTGAATATAATTAAATATAAATTTCCTATTATACGGTTCAAGGGGGGTGTCCAGACACCCAAAACACCCCCCTTGGTTGCGCCACTGTCCCCCCCTTGACCAAATCCTAAATACGCCACTGCGCGGAAATGACGCGGAACGCACCGAAATCTCGGCGGCGGCGGCGGCCACGTGTGTGTACGCCTCGTAAACACTACGAACGCGCCGCCGCCGCCGCCGCCGCCGCTTACACCGAGAAAGACGGCGGCGGCGGCGGCGGCGGCGGCGGCAGAGTGTTTTCGACGTGTAATTAGAAAGCGGCAACGTCAACGGCACGCACGAGTCGATGCGATCCGGCAACGTGGCACATTGATTTGTACACCCTCTTCGCGATGAGAGCGAAAGATTCGAGAGAAAAATTCCCGGCGGCGACGGACGGCGGCGGCGGCGAGGAGAGTTGTCCGGGTGAGAGGGGCGTGGACCTGTACGCGTGTCGACCGGGCCGAGTGGTCCGGACGACGAAAATAATATTATTATTACTATTATTATTTTTACCGTGTTCGTATATGTACAAAAACATGGGATAGGCCGTGCGAGACGTTCTCTACGGCCGCGGCGGCCGTAAAACCGAAAAAAAAACGACCTCTCCGCGACCGTCGTCGCTCGTTCGAGATGCACGTCATCGAGGATGCACGACAATTTTATTATTCGCGTGTCCTCCCGGCGGCGGCGGCTTCTCTTTAAACGTCGCGTTTAAATCGCTCACAAACAATAACGGATCGTCGTCGTCGATAAAATAACGCGTACAGTTTTCAAACGTTCGCTGTTTTAATCGGCGAATTTTTAATCATCTCTATACACATAAGACTATCGCGGACTGGCTTTTTATTTTTTTCAATCGTAATTATCGCTTTTCGAGCAACCGTCGTTCCTCCTACCGATCGGTCACTGCTCTCCGACACACGCTGATAGTATAATAATATTATGTACACGTGAAACGTTAAAAAAAACCATCGGTCATTACATTTATTTCTTCCGGTACGAAATTCGTATACGTCATCATATTATTATCGCAGCAGTGCGCCGGCGTGCTCGAACATTTAAATCATACGCTTTCGGGTTTTTAACTTAATCGCACAAAGGTTATCATCGGCTCACTCGTCCTTAACCGATTCATATTATATACGTACGCCATACAATATGTATATTATACAATGTATGGTATACGCATTTATTATAAACATTCCGTTATTACGCGCCATATTATCATATCGTTAAATTACATATTTATCAGTCGGGTACGTTATAAATTTATAATAATATGGTAAAAAATAATAAAACAACGAGCATTTTTAAACTTTTTAAACTTATTACGTGTTTGATATTATATTAATATTTACACTATATTGTCTATACGAAATACGCTGGTACGATAAATTGAAATGTCCGACGGAATCGTGTTACATCTGAGCAACGAAACGAACGGTCAGACTTTTAATTTTATCATTTTAATTCATATATTATATTTGATAAACAAACAGTTACTTACGGGATTGCGGTCGATTTTTTCTACTCGGCCGAATTGATATGACCCCGTGGCCCGCGGCTCTCGACGAACAATTTGTTTCTCGATATTGTTTCATCGACGACGACGCTTTGATATATTTCAGCGTGCAGACAACATAATATCATACGCGTAATTTTTAATTTTTTTTTTATTATTTATAATCGCTGCCCAAACCGAAAATAATTTCTACATGTACGCCACTCTATACGGAATACGAGCGCTTAAATAAATATCACGTCGATACCTTTACGGGTTAAGGTTCATCGCATATCGCTCGGAAATAACCGCACTGTCGTTTATTAAATACTTAATTGTTATTGCGTTACGAGCGTTACCTCTTTCCGCGGCTGTTATGGGATACGACGAGATGCGCGCGAACCAATTAATTCTCCAGCTGCTTCCGATTAGTCACTTCCGGACATTCGGAAAGGAAAATATCGTATTGTCGCCTACACGATCAGACACATTGTAGGCGTGTGTGTGCGTACAATACGGCTGTTAATTATTGTGTCGGGTACCTACCGTCGAAGACGAAAGTACGGAAAAGCTCGATTAATAAGTCGATAAGCATAATAAGAGTTAAAAAAAAAAACGGTGGAAATATCAACGTTGTCCGGTCATCGACGTGAACGATCGGGCCGAGAATAAATACCGCCGATTAGATAATTACTGAAAAACTATTCGCGTCAACGTAGTGAATAATTTAAAAATTACACGTATTATCGTGAAACGATTTCAAAACCAATACTACAATTATAATAAACATAAGCAATAACAGATGTGTAAATTCATTACGCAACGTTATTGCTATTAATCATTTGTAGTACGAGATCGCTATACGATTTCTCAAACGAACGAATTAAAACCATATAATATATACACAGACGATTTCGACGACGCTTTCTATACGCATAGCAATACAATTATTAAAGTAATTGTCACTCATTATACTCATCATCGCGCGCCGTGATTAATTCGGCCTGTATCGCCGTCACCGGCGCGGGTCGGATTTAAAATTTTGAAAATCGTTGAAAGCGTTTAAAAACAAAACAATAACGTACTTAAAATAACAGACTTGGAGATAGAAAGCGGTAAATCATATCGCGTTTGGCGACTTGTTGCTTTTTAATAGTAGCGCGAAACGACACTACGGCGAGCGGGGGCCACGCTGCGCGACCGAGGTCAAGTGCAGGGTCACAAATGCTCACCACGGGTTTTTTTATTTTTCATTCGTTATTTTTTCGCGCGTTGAACCGAAAACGGCAGACGGAAAGCGGGACCACTCGAGTTAAATATTAATATATTAACGCACGTAAAATAAACGAAATATAAAGACGTTTTTTTCTACCGAGCCGTCGCGGTAATGAAACGCGATGTAAAATACGATATTACTATATTCTGACACATTATGGAAATGTAAAACTGGGTGGGAAATTCACGTACACGTGAACGATATTATTGTATACGAGTACTCTTAACCGATTGATAATAACGTTTGCACAGCTGTGCCCTATGTTTACCTTTGCCATCCATCTCGAGTAAACGTATACGTAATACTGTAGTCGCTGCCTACAACGGGGATTTTCGACGTCAACTCAAAGTTGGCCGCCGCCGCCGCCGCCGCCGCCGGTCGCAGGACACGTTATAATAATCGTGTCCTGACAATCGACGTTGATTGCGTATCATAGGGAGCCCATAGGCTGACCGCCTCGTTAATTTGAAACGAAACGCTCTGGTCGCTTGTTATTATTACACACAAGTATCAATGCGCGCGCAGTGAACATCACACGATTACAATACACGGTTCACTGTGATAATATAAACTCGATGTCGTTATTTTATTAGAATTTATATATGTCATGTATAATCTGTACGAGCGCGCAACAGTGGTGGTCGCCGACGCTGCTAAAACACAAATAATAGACGGACGGAGGGAGGACGCGGGACGCCAGGACGATCGTTTCCACTGCGTGTTATTATTATGCGGGGCTATAGGCGATCGCGTTCAATAAACGGTCTCTTTTAATCGGCCGATTAAACTGTACATTATATTGAATACAGTGTCATTGATTAAATATTGTTTAGGATAACACGATCGAACACATACAATACGACCACGATGGTTTGTAGTTGTATATCGGGGCGATAAATATTAGTTTCTGGCGTCGGCCGTACACTGCAGTAAATCACTGGCGTAAACTGAGGGCGAGGGGAGAGGGCAAGGAGGGCGAGGGTAGAGGGCAAGGAGGGCGAGGGTAGAGGGCAAGGAGGGCGAGGGGAGAGGACAAGGGGGCGCCTGTCCCGTCATTGAAAACCGAAAAGGGCTTCTTTGTAAATGAATATTATCGAAAAGACGAAATTAATTGTACGTTTTATCGGAGTAGTTCGTTATTATATTGATTAGAAAAATAAAACGCGACGTTTTAAATAGGGTGTGGCGGAATGGTGTTGTTATATTTATACGCCTTATACAGAGATCCTTCCGGCGGACATTCGAAGGATAATAATTCATTCTCCTTTGAGGTCGATTTATATTTTTAATGCTACACATTTTCGACGCCGCCGCGCAGATTATATAGGTATTATATTATTATCGATATATTGATTAAAAATATCGGTATGATGATTTTAAATGATAATAATATGATATTATTTAAATGATCGGTATTTAAATGATTAAAAATATGGTCGAATATTATTAACGATATATGCACGCATATTTAATGACGATGTGAACGTTTAAAACGAAGTTCAACAGTCGTTTAATTAGTATTATACCTATATACACGGTAGTCGATTAATTACCTGCGTTTGCAGTCGTATTCTAATTAATATTTAAAAATTAATTTACGATGATATAATTTAATCTCGCCAAGTTTTAACATATTAATCTTAACCAGAAAACATATAATATACTTAATTATACTGTTTATATCAATATTGTTGCGCGCACGCACGCGTTGTAAATATTGATTGCATCATACATTATCTCGAACACGCGTAATTAAAATAAAATTACGTATCAAAAGCCTACTAATTGTAATGATTATGTGATTATATCAATTAGAGCGGCTCTCGGAGGAGATTTATACCAACTGGTTGAAAATATTATCGATTTATATTGGTAACGTCGTGGGTGCTTTTAAGGCTGGTTGTAACCGGCGTTACCTCTGTAGGGGTAGGCGATATAGGCGATTACCATCGTTTAGGGCGTCGATGAATTACGGGTGCCTTTAGAGTTCATAAAACGCAAAATTGATAACATGGTATTTTTATTTTTTTTTTTTTTATAATTTTTATCGTTTATGTGAAGAAAAAAGAGATTATTATAATTATCGAAATTATGAAATTATGAAAAACGGTGACCAATTTACTTTGAAACGAAAAAAAAAAACAAAAAATGAATTATTTTAACCCAACGAAAATATTTTAACGCTTTGAAAAAGGTTTGAATTAAAAATTTCCCCGTTATAAGATTCAAACTATTAC
Source organism: Drepanosiphum platanoidis (assembly GCA_948098885.1). NCBI lineage: Eukaryota > Metazoa > Arthropoda > Insecta > Hemiptera > Aphididae > Drepanosiphum > Drepanosiphum platanoidis. The sequence goes on along the minus strand of OX402534.1, from coordinate 15,704,925 downwards.
GATTCGTGAAGATAACTGACAAACGTCCAAAAATGTGAAAAGGAAAAAAAATATATGAAATCTCATAGAAATCCGCGCTCTAGTTATTATAATCGTTATAAACTGTTTAATTTGTAAATCAAATAAAAATTGCGGATTTTTTTTGATCATAATAATTCATTTTGGCAAAAAAAAATTTTTTTTCGCATATTATATGACATGTTTCGATTCATTTTAATGCATAAAAATTCGCGGCTCTACTTATATCATAATAATTAGGTACCTATGCTACTATAAATAACTGATCGGTTAGATTTTATTTTTTCGGGTGGTAAAAATATGATTTTTCTACTTCGTGAAAAAAAGCGCTGCCCCGTGACCTACCTACCTATCTATAGACTGTAAATAAAATATAAAATCGGTACTACTTACGGCCTGTCGGCGGGTCGCTGTTGAGAGGTTCGGTGTTCGTCGTATTGGCTTGTGAAGTAACAAATATAAAAAATCACTCGATAAAAAAAAATCAAAAGAAAAAAAAAATCACTATTAAAAGTTCGATTGACGAGATAAAATATATAATATAACGATCGACGACACTATCTGAGACTATTACGGAGAAAATTAAATAAATTGCGATTCACGGAGAGGAACTTTCTGAACCGCTGTCGACACTAGACTGGTCGACGGCACACTTGTGTTGCACTTTCGCGAGTCACTCGATCGGTATTGTTTTGGTTTCGCAAGCAGCTCAGCTGTCGTTGGTCGGGTGGCGCGAGCAGCTGGGCTTTTATTGGCCGTGTCACCCGCGCAGTATCGGGACCGACGCGAACTTTTCGATTACACAATATAGTATTATTATTGTTATTACTATTGTTACATAATTACGTATTCATAACGAACTATGTCTGACGTCATTATATAATTATGTATTACCTACTAAAATAAACTTATCTGTTCGATGTTTCTAGTGCAAATATCACGACTTTACTATGGAGTATGGGGTGGTAAAAATATGATTTTGCAAAAATATACAATTAAATCGATATTATTATTATACTCATACTCTATCACGTATCAAATAATGATAATTTATATTTCGAGACACCAAATTTCCATCGACCCTGCGTTAAGCTATGTTGCCGCCCCGGGGCAAATTTAAATATGCCACCCTTAAGAAATTTTTTTTTTGTATATTAAAAATAAAGTTTACCACACTATTATTATTATTACAGTCAGTGGCGTATTAACGTACATACGTATATACGATACAGTCATACAAGAAAAATTATAATTATATATTTTTTATTTTATGTAGATCCTCAAAAATTTGCCGCCCCATCAAACGCCATCAAATTTGCCGCCCCGGGGCAATTGCCCCCTCTTGCCCCCCGTTAAACGCGGCTCTGATCGACCCGCACACTTTTCGTCAGTTTTTAAAGTATTTCGTAAGTTTTATCAATTGCGTTTTATACATATAGATATATCTATACGCGTTTATCATTATTTAGCGTATATGGTTTATATTATTATGGTCTGATGCAATACATTTTATTATGATAGTAATTAAACGATCGTCGTACAAATATTGAAATCGAATAAAAATATCCGGTATTTAATTTTTAAAATCCATCGATTATTTTTGAAATATTTATACGCGTTGCGATGATAAAAAAAAATTAAATAAATGTTTGACGCCCAAATGATGTTATATCCGCACGCACTTCGGCCTCCGGCAATCATCGCCGCCGCCGCCGCCGCCGCCGCCGTCTATTCACGATCATCATTAATTCGGATCGTCACGGGTCGCCCTACACACGCGCATGCACACCATATACACGCGTAATTATGAGTTCTATTTTAAAACACGAGTTGAAATGTATACGAGTAAAAGGCGAGTTGAATATTTTCAGAAGTGTTTTGTTTTTCCTTTTCAACGTTATATGTAACCGAAAAAATCTAACGCCCGTGTGTGTTGTTTTTGATAATATATGCTGTCGTCGTACACGTGAACCTTTGACGCCAATCTCCGCGCATTTGTACAATAAGTGGTTTATTTTTTTATTATTATTTTATAGAGCGTGCGCGATCGTTACTGCAGCCTGTGAGATTTCCTTTTGTATACTGTAAATTTTCGTGCGATATGCACTCGATTTGTTATTATATTTTATTAAAAAATGCGAATATCTCTAGTGCGGCGATCGTTTTATTTCCGCGTGATCGTCGCGAATATAATACCAACTATTTTTTATCGTTATTTATTATTATTGTTATTATTATTATTATTATTATTATTATTGTTCGTATGTGCAGTGTACAACTCGGCCGGGTACAGCTGTCACGGCTGCGGTCTGCGCTCCACCGTCAGATGTTTAGTTTCTGTTTTTCCATAGTTTTAAGTACACACTTACACGTCACACTAGGACATTTACCGGATTTGCTCGACGAACCAGTCCACTTTCTGTCGAACGCTAAAATAAACCACACAAAAGTCGGTCGTCGGTGAGACATTGATAAACACGGCATATACCTGAGTCCGTGTCCGGGGCACGTATGTTTTGTGCACACGACCCAAATAGGTACCTCTGCGACCTGTATATCTACGACAGTTTTTAATATCACCTGATATACAAGTATACAGTAGAGCACATATATATATATATATATATATCACAAATTATACCGACTGTCGAATAATAATTGTAAACACGTTTGTTTAAGTATAATAATATAATAATCTACGCACGTTGTATTACAATAATTATTGTTCTTTTTTTTATTTTTTTTTTACATTCAATCAATCACGTAATACATTATATACTTATAGATATTGTCGTAAACATTTGATATTTATAATAGAGGTATTAAAACATTTTTTACTGCTTAAAAATATATTATAATAATTATTGATAAACAATAATTTTTTTAACGACTTTTAAAACAATGTTTTTAAACATTATATGCATTTACAATAGTTTTTTAATTTTTTAATTTTTTTTCAACATTCAAATAGAGATAGTGAATTTATATTGTTTAAACATTTTATATACTATGAAACGTGAACATGTATGTTGTATATACCATATTTTATTATTTTTACATCGTGAGAACATCTAAAATGATTATCATAAATTTATCGTATACATAGTGTACACTTATCGATAGTTATATAGTATGGTATCACAATTATTATTATTGATATATTTTGATTGAAAATATTTTACGTGATTTTTCAAAAACCTTATTTCTTAATACTTATCTTGTTGTACTTGAGTACTTAACTATACGAATTAAAATAATAAACATTGTTCAGCTATGCTTCAAATTTTATACTTTGTGTGTACGTCTTTTCTTCGGTGTCGATTCCTGAAAATCGTTCGACTCTGTACTCGTATTGCTCGTTACTTCTTCGGATTCTGTTTCACTGCGCGGGTCCGGGTCATCACACAAAGGGGTTTTATTGAAATAATTTTCGCATTCGTCTAGAGGGAAAACGCGGTTGGTCATATTTGGTTTTACAGAGCCGTACGATTTTCCAACGAATTTTAGTATCTCCATCAATCCAATTTCTTTTGCCTTGTAGCAGTTGACGGATTTGCCGCCTGCTCTACCAGTGGCTATTGAAGTAATAGCGTTTGTTTTTGGAAACGGTGAATGCGATGAAAACCAGGCCTTCAGTTTGTCTAAAGTTTCTCCATTCTCGCTCAGTTCAACGTTTTCAGGAAATTCCGACGTAGGCTTACTAATGCCACAATATCGTTCAATACTTTCGCAAACTTCAATCGTAGCCGGGAGAGAGTAAACCCATTTGTTCATGGCGTAATTGATATCTTCTGTACTTTCCAATGGACCCACCATGGTTTCCATTGGTCTTAATAATGTTGTATCAATATTCAAGTCCGACCAAATCCCCGACCAGAATTCGTTTTTTTTCTTCAATGTGAAATAACTCTCGTTTACGAATTTTTGATAACAGCCGTCTGACATTTTTGTAGGTAAAGCGTCCATGTCGTTTGCATACAAGTGGCACGCCTTTGCATAGTCGACTTGTCCGCTTGCATAGAAATATGGCAACATTTCTTTCACGCAACGGACATGCGATTGCCAGTTGCCCAAACGTTCGGCCAGGATATATTCTTTAATTAACGTCACCATTTGATAATACTGTATCCACAACGAAGCCGTTTTGCCGAGCTTACTAAACTTGTTTAATTGTGCTTTTAATTTCTTATTGATCTCCATCAGTACGTTAGCGTAATCGTTGAAGTCGAAACAAGTTTGTGGTTCCGAAGTCATGTGTTTAACTATGTTTTCAATATTTTCCATTTCCTCCACGGTAAAACTGAAAGAAGTGAAAATTAATTTGGTAAGCGCCATATGTATTAATACATGACCCCTTATCATTTTATCAAACGATTTATCAACTTTTTCATCTCCGGTTTTGGATACAATAATTGTATCGAAAATTTCTTTCAAACCACTCCCGGACATTATATAACCAATAGCGTCCATAAACGATTTGAGTATTTCGAAACCGCCTAACCGAACCACGACTTTCGTGTGTAGGTCTCGACTTCTGGCCACTATGTCTCGAGCTTCAATGTAATTTTTCCGTTCGAAAGTTATGACGCAAGTCCAATCGTTCATACATCTGTTCAACGCATAGCGTATGGCTGTGTTGACAGCGTCAGCGTTGTTGTCAGGCATGCTAATAAAATTAAGTGGAACTGTGCACGATCCTAAACATGCCGGGTCTTTAACAGTTTCGTTCAATTTGGACAGACGCTGAGACCAACAAACGTTCGTGCAATTATTCAACATCCATATAAAATGCGACGGCGGTAATATGAAGTCTGTATCGACGTTACGAATTTCGAAATCTTTGAAAATCATTTGTTTAACCCCTTTCAGTTCCGTACTCGGTACGAACGGTTGTATTTGAACCGTTTTTAAACCTTCTATTTCAATCTCGGACGGTATTTTTTTTAGTCTTCTGATCCTGCTGTAAATGTTGAAAACACTGCGATTAGGCGACACACACTGTACGCCGCCCATTAAATGGTGTGTATAGTTCCGAGTTTGACTATTATTAACGTGAAAATCGCAGTTGGTGAACGTAAATTGGCTAAACGATCCCATCACTATCATAGGTGGTGGATGATACAACGATGAAGCTTCGAACAATTTAACTTCATCGTACGTCGCGCAAAACCCGAGGCTTGATAAAATATCGATGACGTCGGTGGATTTTACTTTTTTGTCCAGCATGATTGAAATGCCGAGCAGCAGCGGAGAAACAAACTGTTTATTGTTGGACATCATGGCGTGCGCGATCGCAGTACACTTCCTGGACCGCCCTTGATCACATTTTTCTCCGTTCGTCAATGATACAACCTCTAGAAAGGTTTTGAGTGTTGCGGGCACGACGTGGTCGACATCCGCCAAGAATTTGCTAGTCGGTTCATACGACCAATCGTTGTATACTTGAGACTCGATGTCCTCTTGAAGAATGACCGCGGCGGCCCTCACGATTTCCATCCGTACGGTGCCGGACTGTATATTCGACGGTTGCCTACTGGTCGCGCTCGCACTGGCGGTCTGAGAACTTCCTGAATTCGACGAAAAGTCTCTCTCGTCGTTCAAATTCCTCTGGATCGTCTGAAAGGACCGAAGGTCGAGCGGTTCGACTTGATCAAAATCATTTAAAATACAGTGAGAGGCGGCCATTTCGTTGTTCACTGCGCTAGACGAGATTGTGTCCTCGCCGTCGACTTGCAGCCGAGCCGTCTGATCGATGTACCCCCCCAGTTGGTTTTGTAACGGTTCTCGGTGTTTTTTAGACAATGTATTCCGTTCGTCTGCAAAATTAATTATCATACTGCAAATTATACACAACTGCAACTGCGTGGACAACTTACCGGTGTTGGACTCCGACGCCGCCGCGACCTGAGGCTCCACCACCAACTCCTGTGCCGCCGCGACCTGAGGCGCCACCGCCAACTCCTGTGCCGCCGTGAACTGAAGCTCCACCACTAACTCCTGTACCGCCGCGACCTGAGGCGCCACCGCCAACTCCTGCGCCGCCGCGACCTGAGGCGCCACCGCCAACTCCTGCGCCGCCGCGACCTGAGGCGCCACCGCCAACTCTTGCGCCGCCGCGACCTGAGGCGCCACCGCCAACTCCTGCGCCGCCGCGGATTTCGGCGCCACCACGAACCGAGGCACTACGTTGACGGGCGACGGCGCGAACACGGGTGCACCCGCGAACTCCGGTATACGCGGCGAACGAGCGGCGTCCAAGTATTTCAAATGACAGTGCCGGTGCACACCAATGGAATTCACTTGTGTCAAGACGCCCGAGCGCGGGTCGCCGAGTCTAAAACTCGCTTCGACGAGCTCGTTCAAATGCGAGGACTTTATCTTGTCCAAATAGGCGTCGTATTTGTCGCAAAAGAAACAACGGTTTTTGTACAGCGCTGCCATGATGACGGGAATACGAACGTTAACGCGTCACTTTTCGTTTGGTTTTCGTAACGCTTGTAGATCGCGAATCAACGGGTAAAAACACTACGGGCACAAACTACGCACGCGCGAGCCACACGCGACTTCGAGAACGCAGCACCGACGAGTCACTGAATCCTACCGCCGCCGCCGCCGCCGCCGTCGCCGCCACCGCCTCCGCCGCCCCGCCGCCGCCGTAATTGGCCGCCACGCGCGACCGTGGAATTGTTCGACACGCGTGTGAAGTTCACGACCCCGCGGCAAAGGCGATCCCACACGCGCGAAATGTTCACACTGTATCACGACGAATTAGAGACATCTGGAATTCGACGACAAATAAAAAAATGCACGTTTACGCGAAATCCGGCGAACGTTTTTAAATTTTTTTTTTCGCGTACAGATTTTTATGCGATTCGTCGTCGATTTACTTGAGTTTTTCATATCCGCGATTCGTGTTTAAATCGATTTTCTAAGTCATTTTTACTACCGGATTCCCAAGATTGTTGGAAATAAATAAAATCGTCGTCAGATGAAAATCGTTACGTCGATTTGTGAAACGAAATTTAAAAAACCCGTCAGAAATAACGAATTACTCGGAAACGCTTCGTTTTTCAAATATAATATAAAACATGTAATTTCGGTACACAGACGGTAGCGCCGAAACGTAAAATATGTAATGGGATCAAATAAAATAAAATATAACTACCCAATATTAGGCCCCTGACTTTATGCAGGGCGTAAAATTATGCGACACACTTTGTGCAGTACGAAATTTGAAAGTGTGTAGTTGTTTTACATAAATATATATATTTTTATGAAAATTAGTTCGATTGATTTTTTAACATTTTTTTTTTTTTTTTTATTACGTCTTTGTACTAAAAAATAAGTATATTTGAAAATATTTATGATCTAATTTATTAGTTAAAAAAAAAATAAGTATTTACATACGGAATAATATTTAAAAAAGTTAATTTAAAATGAAAAATAAATTTGATCGAGTACCTAATTTGTTTGTGGGGGGCTACGTCATTGGTTAAATATTTAGTGTGTAGTACGAAAAAATGAAAATTTTAGGCCCCGACGGTATGCTTGAAAAAAATTAAGGTTCGCATTAATGTTTGCTTGTATAACAGTATTTAGTGTTGACTGGTTAAATAACAGATAATTTAAAACGGAGTTTTTTCTAGCCAAGAAAATGAATTTAGTAAAAAAAATATATTTGAAAAATTATTCAAATTATTACATTTCTAATATAAAGTACCGCGAATACAATAACTAAATATCAATATTTGATATTTATAATTATTTTAAGTATATTCAATAAAATTTGACATTTGATGTATTAAAATTGATTTTATTTATAACAGAAATTACAACAATCGTACACTTTGGATAGTAAATACGACATTTATAATGACACGCTGAAATCATAAAATAGCAACTATAAAACGCGTATCGATAAAAATGTAATAATTATAGCACATCGTTTTACCATAAATCATATGATTTTCGTCTAATAATTGGATGTTTATTATTTATTTTATCATTTCGTATATAACAATTTGACCTGAATATGATAATCGATTAATTAAACTTAATAGTGTAACGATATGACTATTTATCTCAAACAATAATGTTGTGATTGTGTTTTTAATTGCACACAGAAATCAGCGATAATTCTGGCAGTAATTTTCGGGCGAGGCGATTTATTTCGATAAAAATTATGAAATAACGGAATTATTAAAAAGCTTATCGTCGACGCGAATAACGTTTGTTCTCGCGAGGCGCCGAGCCGGAATAAATTTCGATCCAACAAAACGACACAATAATATTATATAAGAATAGGTTTACTTGTTTCGAAGGGCGCCGCCGCCGCGCCGCGCCGGTTCGTTTCCATAACGTAGAAATTGCGTTGGCAACACAAAACAACAGTGACGGCGTCCAATTACGATTGGATTCGTAATGACAATTATTTTTTACGGTTGTCGAACGTTCTTGAAAAAATAAAACCAGATCAATCGGTCGAGTATGTAAAAAAAAACAAAAAAAATTGATAAAAAAATACGACGCGCGCGCGACGAGCAAATCGACAAAATATTTCCGACGACTATTCGAACGAGACCGAAAAACCACAAAGACCGAATTGTCGAGAAAGCCGACGATTTTTTATCTCGCCAAAAGCTTATAGGCGGTGTGACGCAAAAGCAGTGCGAATTAATTTGGTTTTTTCAATTGGACTTTGAACTCGGCCCATAGGCGCTATTGTTTGGCCAGACCGGCGGCGCGGCGTGGCGTGACGCAATAACAACTCAATTCATTTGTTTTCCGATTGAACTTTGAACGACACACTCTGTTTGTTTAACCGTGGCGATAAATCGAAGAAAGTTATAACGTTTTCCGTCCGTATCGATTTCGCCTCGCCCGCGCAGATGCCATTGTCTTTTCAGGTAGTTGACGATGTGACGCAATAACAACCGGATTATTTTGTGTTTGTTTATACTTCGGCTGCATCGATTACTACATCGTCGTGGGCAACGATCCGAGTTTTCGATATGATTTCCTGAATCGGATGACTTTTAATCCAGTGGATAGTAAAAAAAAATATAGATTGAAAATTATTGAAAATATCGAGCGATATTTACTCCGGAAATGCACGCGCGAGACGTCGCCTCCCCGTCACTTGTCTCACTGACAACGATGATTTATAAAATGTAGGTATTACATAATCTGCCGTACGCATAATATAATACGTTTCTGATAATATGACAACAAACAGCTGCGCTATTCAAAAATAATTCCAACGAAAAAGCCTTTGAATAATATTTAAATGCGTAAAAATAATTCACCGGTGATGGAAAAAATACGATTTCAAACTCGACGTTTTGGAATATCGTATCATTAAAAAAAAAAAAAAAATGTTTTCTTTGAATTATACGTAATACTTGTTATTCGCAATTGCTATACAAGTAGTAAGCATAAAAGACTTATCGGTCAATATCAATTATTATATCCTCTATTCGTTTTGTTTGTACAACAAACGTTATATTATTATGCTCTTAGAACCGCACCGGCACGACATCCGGGGGGTCGCCTGTCTCCCTTCTCCGACACCGCCGACGTTATAATATCATCCTGAGCGGCGGCGCGGAGATTCGGCAGGACGTTTCCGTTTCGTTTTCAATACACCCGCACCTCGTTATAATTATATTCATCTCGGACGACGCGATCCGCAGCCCGCAGAAGGCAACGTACAACGGTGTACGAATATAATAGTATAATAATAAAATACGCGTTCATGTTCTCGAACACTATCGTTTCGTGTGTTACGTTTTCGATCGCATTCGGCTCATTAAATATAATATAAAAAACGTATTTCGACCGATAAAAATTACGCGAGCGCATATTATAATATTATATACGTATATGTATACGTATACACGTATAGGAGTGGTTTTTTTTTATCTCGGTCAAACTCCGTAAGGCCGAATATTATTTAATAATTTACACAGCGCGCCGCTGTATATCACCGCGTAACATTAGGTTATTGTATATTTCTATACACGCACGAACAAATATTAAAAATATAATACGTCTTGTTTTTCGGTTATCGTAGAGTTTTACGATATTTAATTAACGTTTTAGGTTCGTTTTCGTTATAAAACGGAATATCGTACACGGTTTTTATACTCTATTGTAATATTTCGACGGGAAATCGGACGTGCGCGCGCGCTCGTCGGACTAATGAAAACGTCGCGACGTCGCTTTTTCGTTGTGAAACATATAAGTATACCTATATATACTATAGCTGTCCTCGAGCACGGTATTAAACAGAATTATTTTTTTAAGATTTAAAGCGAAACGTGGGAATCTATCGGTTTTAACTATGCTTTTTAATTCTTTTTTTTTCCGTCTGTAAATCTAATTGAAATCTTCTTTTGAATTTCGCTCGATTTTATTATAAATTTAACGTTCCCCGAGACTTGGCCAATCCGTTAGTGAAAACCGTACTAAAATCCGCCGAGTACTTTTAGAGTTATGCGCGTAAATACAAAAAAAACTGCTTCTATTTTATATATATAATAGATGTATGTATATACGTTAGGGTGTTCCTTAATTTTCAATTTCAAAATACTTTTGGTCTCACCCCCTAAATCGGTGTGTATATACGTATATACATATATATGTTATTTATGTATATATATATATATATATATATATATATATATATGTTTACATTATAATCATATTATAATTTAATCGATCGTTGACGAGTGCTACGCACAGCGAGAGCGTTTTTTTTATATAAATTTGATTTACTAACGCGGCCTTTGTGAATGTGAGACATGTGGTTGTGTCGGCGGCCACCGCGCGCATCGCTTTGTAATACACACATACGACGTACTCGTCGCGGTGACACGCGCACGAGTTTACGAAAAAATTCTAACGTTTTTTTATCCATTTATTTTGATTTGTTGCCGCCGACGGGTTTGAGAAAAAAATCATATTTTCGCCCGGTAGAATCGCACTGTCGTGACTCGAGTCACATTACGCGCGCGCGCGCGCGATATTCTTATGCGATAAATACGCAATTATATTTATAATTTAATATTAAAATATTTAAGTCGCGCGCGCGTGGAACAAACCGAAACAATAACTAATATAATACGAGTATATCAATATTGCTTCGCGGAACGAATTGAGTTTTCTTTTCGCTAAAAATTATTGTCGACTATGGGTTAAACACAAATCGGATTTTTCTTCCTCAATACGTTTACTGGTTTTTGAAAAAAATAAATAAATAATATATCACCTCAGTGCGTAATAACGCGTTTAACAATTCATATTACGCACGCGATAAAAGTATTCAATCACGTAATATATATTATATATATTATCACGGATTAAAAATAATGTACTTTAAAAGACGATTTTTTTTTTGTTTATAATTTATGTACTATCCGAATGGACATTGCGCGATCATTCCAGAAATATTATTCGTTTATTTTATTTTAAATTAAATTTTAATTTTAATCCGAACGATTTATTGTATAGAAAAGAAAATAAGAACACCGTATTCAAACGACTCGAATGGTTTTCAAATGAAAAAATTATTAACCCAACCGAATTCGTACACGACAATGAACGCGTGCAATAGATTATTTTCTATGTTATTACAGTATAAGAAAACAGTGATGGATATCATGACTTACGTATTTTCCAGTTTTCGATGAACAAATGTTCCGAAGACGTGTTCTCGCGAGTTGACGTCGCCGAAAGATCCACTTGTAACGTTGAAACTGAAAACTGAGTAACGCCAGCTGTAATAACGACGCTTTTGAATACTGAAAAGCGTATTTTAAATGAAAAATAAATTCAAAAAACAAACGGTCTGGTAGTACAGACGTAATCGTATACAATATCACGGTAAAGTGACTAAAACGTTTCGACGACGCCGTAATTAATATTAATACGGCGATTTAATGGGAAATTAAAGCTAAGTTTACACGAGACGTGAGCCACGAGCGTATTTCACGATCGCGTAGTTGTGACTCACGAGCGTGGTTTCAAAAGGCGTCCCACGAATCGTGAAGGTGTTTACACGTTAACGTGTAAAAAATAACAAACCTTCAGTATTCATGCCTTTATGGCTTTATTTATACTATTCTTTTCACAGCTTCGCCTCTATTTGCATCTCTATTTCTGTTAGATTGTAATTTAGTGTTCCGTAGAACTTCTTCTTTTTCATAATACTCTATAAATTGCATTGTTTGTTCGTCATTCATTTTCATAACGTTTTTATTCACACTCATGTTTAAACAAAATAATTAAATTAATAAATGTATTATAATTAAACTTTCAATTGAGTATAATAATTAGTAATAATAATAATTTTAGTTATTACAAGTATTTTTAGTCAAAATGTTATAAAATGATTACATAATCAGACAAACAGTACACCACGATTGAGCTTTCACGACTGAAATATCAAATATGTTTGATATTTCACGAGCCTGTCGTGACGGGTTCGTGGACGCTAATACCACGATCGTGAAGTACGAATTGTCTGTTTACACAAACCGTGAGCCACGCTTCTAAAGACCACGATCGTGGCTCACGTCTCGTGTAAACTCACCTTTATACGGAGGAAAACTATACATATTATATTAATTAATCGAACCCGACTATCGAATCCTGTGGCTGCGAAAACGATGCGCAACGTGGGCGTCACGTCTCGCGCGTATAAATCGGTTTAATACCGAAACGACAGTTTTACGACGCGGTCATATAGCTTTCAATAATTCCGAATAATAGGTCGTCCCGAGGGCGCTGGGAGAAGACGATTTAGTTTTCGAGGGAAAAAACGAGAGAAGAGAATGGAGCTTATTTCGACACTCTCGACAAAAGAACGTCAGAACAAAAGTTGTTTGTTTTTTTTTTTTTTTATCCTCGCCGACACCATCGCTTGTTTTCTTTGTTTCCGCGCCTATATTCACTCGAGTTTTCCTATTCAGAGACCCTTCGGTCGACTCCGAATTATTCGTCGAGAAAACCGACTGCTGTAATTCGTAGAGGGGAAAGAAAAGCGTTCACGTGAAATCGAGAGAGACTCGGCGGCGCGGCGGCGGCGCGTTATTTGTCGCGCGGCATGATAGTCTCCAGAGTATTACGCCAACGCGGATCATCTCGCGTTATTATACGCCGGAGACCGTTTTTTTCCTATTTTTATGCGACCGCCGCCGCCGCCGGTCGGCAACCAAGTGTTTGCGGAAGTAATCGGCACGTTTCCCTCCGGAAATGAAAACTCACTCGATTTAACGACGGCAGGCCGCCGGAAAAATCGCCAAACCAACGCGCTTATCGTTGACGGTCCGAACGTGAAAGCGCACGAAATACGGCGATGGGGGAGGATCGCCCTCGACCCACTCGAGGTTTTAGTCACTCTACATTCGTATTTACCACTGTCATACAATTATAAAGGTATGATAGAAAAAAAAAGAAAAACATCGAAACCGACCGATGTTCGTATATATGTAAATATTAATTGTATGCGACATTGTTATATTTATGTACCCGTAAAATAAATATACAGCGTAGGCTCTTTATAACGAAAACCTCTATATAACGTAAACATTAAAGATAATATTATAATGGTTGGTTTGCTTTGTGGTGGCCCCTACACGTCAATAATTCGAAACTATAATAGTAGTTCTCTCTATAGCGTATTAGTCACACTCGATGACGAAACGATAATAATTCACGTTTAATATTATAATAGAATAAAAAATGTCCGCGTTATCGCGTTGGACTTGTAACAATAACGCAGTGTAAATAACGAGCTCGAAAGAAAACGACAGACTACATTTTTCAAATAGTTGTGTATCAGACGCTCGTTATAATATTATGTAATAAAATGAAAATTAATAAAATAAAAACTCATTTGTAATAATGTAAAATAATACTATAACGCGAATGATATGATAAATAAAATACATACGTTTTGATGATTTCGGTGTTTTTTTTTTACGAAAGTAATCTCTCGGTCCGTGGAAATTCGTTACAGAGAGTTTTTACTGTATGTGTCGAAAACACTTGTGCGCGAGCCGTTGAACGTGTATGCACTGCAAATGTATTATATTTCAATATTTATTATTATTTGTAATATAGTAGGTAACGTATAAACATGATTATAATACATTATAATACAATGTATTGTATTATAATTTAAATGAAGTGTAATAAATTAAAGTATGTATATATTCATCATGTGTTATTTGTCTACATTAAACACCTAAGTCCACCACTCCAACAGAGCTTGATTTTGAACATGATATATTAATTATTAGCATTATAACATTAAAATTGATATGGTAGTATTGATCAGAAATTAAATGTGTATAAACAATAAAGTCATCAAATATTTGGTTATTATAACTCCTAGATTAACATACTTAATATTAAATTAACTTTTTATTAATTTAAAGAATAGTTAAATTAATAATTCAGCACCATCTAGAAAAAAATGGTATTTGCAGTGTATTTTATGAGTCCTTTTTTTTTTAAATGGTCAATCTTTTAAAAAATCGATTTTTAAAAAAATCGATTTTTGACAGCGATTTTTAAAAAAATCGATTTTTTGACACCGATTTTTTTTTGAATCGATTTTTTCATGTCGATTTAAATCGATACAAAAAATCGATTCACTTTAAAGAATCCGCCCATCACTAGTATGCAGGCAGACGTACGTATTTAGTGAGAGACCCGGAGAGCTCCGGTAGTAAAAATGTAGGCGTAGTTTTGATACTAAGTTGATAAAAAAAAATAATAATATCATAGAATCTACAATCATATATGGAACAATAACAGATAAGAAGGTATAAATGAATAGATATATTGGACATCGCCGCCGGCCTACTTAAAAAGAGATTATGACATGATAATATCATATTATTTATCAATTTTCAATATGAAACGAAAACGTGGACGTTTTTCTAATTGATGCACGTAAATGAATACTATTTGTCGTTCAATAAAAACGAGATTTATGAAAAATACAAAATAAAGCGTTGAATTAAGAATATTGGCAAAAAAATAGCAAAATTAAATTTCATATGTAGAGTCCCTGATGCATAAAACATAATTTATAGCCCCCTCTTCTATTTTTATCTCTATCCTATAATAAATAGCATAAATGCTATAAAATCCGAACCCTGATAATAACAACACGATTAGCATCGAAACACGAATTTATAATAATTACCAGAACGTAGAAAAGTAGTAGAATATTGTGATTTGAGACGATGTGAACCGCGTGAACTCGTGATCACATAATTATTGAAGTGTGCGTAATTATTTTTATATTTACGAAAATAATATCATCGATGCATTTTTCGGTTCGAAACGCGTTCGCGCACGGCCCGCACCGATCGTTCGTTTATTGCGCGCGCGACGACGACAATAATTAAACACACTGCTTACGGCTCCCGGAAACCTGTTAAAAATACATTACCGACTGTTTTCGGTCTGCTGTCCGTCGTTGTTTTTTTTGTATTCTCGTTTCTCGTCGCCACTCTATCAGTCGTCTCACGTATCATCGCGCGAATTTGACAAAAAATGTTTTCAAAAACGTTTCTGGAAAAAAAGTACCGGGGAGGGAAAAAATGATTAACACTCCGTCCGAGTCGTACATGTTGTAAACGAAGGCGGTATAAAAAAAAAAAAAACGACCTTGAAATAATAATCAGTCGACGTATTTCGTCCGGTACTAGATTAGTGCCTACGCGTTTTTTGTTCAAGTGCTGCGAGCCTAGTAAGAAAAAAATTGGAAAACCGGTAGTTATTATTACGTCGACGCGTGTTTTTAAATTTATTTTAATACGTTATAGATATTACGTACGTGCCAGTGCCGCAACAATTGGGTGTGCAAGGTGTGCGATGCACACGGGCCTCCGGTTTTTAAGGGCCTCCCAAACCATAAGCTAAAAATTGAAGATTGTCCGTTTCAAAATGAATTTAGCCTATATTGGTATTCTTTACTTCCTCGTGGCTCGTACCTCGAAAGTTTTTTCGATTTTTTTTGTAATTGTTTTCAATGAATTTATTATTAGCATAAGTAGATGATAATAATTAATATCATGCAAGCTTCATTGGATCTGTAAATAATCCGGTTTTATAGTAAAACGTACAAATTATTATAGGAATAAAATTACGAAAATGATATTATAAAGTATGACATAATTTGTAGAATAATAGTCATTATCGCAGGGGCCCCTCTCTGCTATTGCGAAATATTTCTCAAATAATTATTGTATGGATACTAGACTTGGATCACTGAATTAAGTTGTTCGTTATTTTTTTGATTATTCGTTATACTAATTTATAGAGGAGGTATTTAGAAGCTCAAATTTTTATAAATTTACATAATTTATTCTTCTGATCGGTTCCGCGAATCCGTCAAATATTTAAGTTATAGTACTAAAAAATACTAAAAAATTTCTGTAGTAATACTGCAAAGATCAAGTAATAAATATATTATTAATTTGGGGCCTCTAATAATAAATCCTTGCACACGGGCCTCAGAATTCATAATTGCGGCACTGCGTACGTCGTGCTGTTAAGATTTGAAGTCATTCGTTTGTAAAATAAATATTTCGCGTTGTTCTTTCGTCGATTGTTTCGCGTTCGCGCGAGCTATAAAATAATAATATAAAAGATTGAATAAAAAATCTCATAAATAACTATACGATTTCTCTACTGCGACATTTATGCGAATAAAATTACAGCTGCTCTCACCCGCCGCCGTCTCGTTCGACATCGCGTCCGTCGACGACACACACACAAAGACGGCGGCAATTTATTTACTTACGTATGAAATATAATTTGTTGTGTTTTTTTTTTTTTTTTTTGTCTGTTATTTCGAAACGATTTGTCGAACGCGTGAAAAAATCCACTTCCGCCGATATCGTGTGCAGTACGTCTCGTTCGCTTTGGCTTTCGGCCGACTTTGTACCTGTAAAAAAACCGTTGACATTCGTGCCGCCCAGTTGCAGCGGACAACGAACGCCGTGCAAACACTGCAAACGCTACGTGCAAACGGATAAAAACAAAAAAACCGCTCGAGGCCGCGATGAGAGAGAAGAGTGGAAAGGAGGGAGATGAGTAACTCGGTCGAAGAATATGACGGTAATCATTTTGATTTGAGACTTGAATAAAACGTTATATATTTTACAAAGTGATAATATGTGTACTACAATATTATAAATGTTTTTTATACGATAATGTTCCGCCGTCGTCTCTAGCGCGCTCTTTTTTTTATTTTAGTTAGTATAGTTTATTTTTTATTTTTTTTTGTTTCTTACAATTACACATAATATTAATTAAATTAAAAATATATATACAGAAATATGCCTACTCCCTTAAGCCTAAACTTGTGTTGGAGTATAGAGTTAAATCTAGTATAATAAATGACCTAAAATAAAATAATAATAATAATAGTAATAATAGTAATAAAATAAAATAAACATTACTATGATAACGTAAAAATAAGAAAATTGAAATAAACAATATGATTATTGATTATAATAATTATATTTTAATCTTTTTTTTTCATTTTTTTTTTTATTAGTTTTTTTTTGTTTCTTACAATTACACATAATATTAATTTAAATAAAAATATATATACAGAAATATGTCTACTCCCTTAAGCCTAAGCTTGTGCTCGAGTAGCGAGTTAAATCTAGTATAATAAATGACCTAAAATAAAATAAACATTACTATGATAACGTAAAAATAAGAAAATTGTAGTTAACAATAATATTATTGATTATAATTATATTTTAATCTTTTTTTTTATTAGTTTTTTTTTTATTAGTTTTTTTTTTGTTTCTTACAATTACACATAATATTAATTAGAATAAAATATAGATACAGAAAATATGTCTACTCCCTTAAGCCTAAGCTTGTGTTCGAGTAGTGAATTAAATCTATAGTATGATAAATGACCTAAAATAAAATAATAATAATAAAATAAAATAAACATTACTATGATAATAAAGTAAATAAGAAAATTGCAATAAACAATATGATTATTGATTATAAATTATAATTATATTTTAATCTTTTTTTTCTTTTTTTTTTATTAGTTTTTTTTTTTATTAGTTTTTATTTTTTATTGGTTTTTTTTATTTCTTACAATTACACTTAATATGATTAAAATTAAAATAAAAATATAGAAGTATATCTACATTGTACGTACACATATCACCACGCGGCGGCGGCGTTGAATGCGGCGGCGGCGTTGAATGCGGCAACGGCGTTGAATGCGGCGGCGGCGTTGGCTGCGGCAGCGATGGCGTGGGCGTTGGCCGTGGCGGCGGCGGCGGGGGCGGCGGCGGCGGCCGCTTATTGGTACCTACCGAAAGGTATTCTCGGATCACGTTCGCTGTACGGCGGCGGTTGCTCGTAAGCCGCCGCATGATCTTGCGCAAGGTAATCGCTGTGCCACGAATCACGAGGGGGGTGCGGCATCCGCGGCAGATTAGGCTCAGGCCTCGGCACGCGGAAATGCGCGTGCGGATGCTGTGACGACGGCTGGTGGAATCCCAGCTGGACGGGCCACGGTGGCTGCTGGACGTACTGAGAGTGGGGAGGATACGGCGGTACCTGCAGGAACCGCACGGGCGCCGGTGTCACGGGGAACGGGCGCGGCCGGTTGTCGCGCGCGTCCGCGCGATACAACGGCGGCGCTTGACGCATGAAATGCGGCGGCGGCCTTGAACGCATGAAAAGCGGCG
Organism: Drepanosiphum platanoidis; assembly: GCA_948098885.1. Lineage (NCBI taxonomy): Eukaryota > Metazoa > Arthropoda > Insecta > Hemiptera > Aphididae > Drepanosiphum > Drepanosiphum platanoidis. Next base: position 15,686,158 of record OX402534.1, on the reverse strand, counting down.
GCGCCGGACGCATGAGATGCGGCGGCGCTTGACGCATGAAAAGCGGCTGCGCTTGGTACGCCGTCGACATCGGACCGTAGGCCAGCCCGTGCGCGTGCTGTAAGTGGGGCAGCCACTGCGGGGCGGCGTGGACCGTGTTGTTGTTGTTGTACCCGGAAACGAACGGCGGGGACAGACTCATATTCGAACGGTCCGCCGGCGAGGACCACTGGTGGTGGTCGCGCGTCGTGCGCCGCGCGTCGGCGGCCCCGGAGTCGCTGCGAGTACGGCGGAGGAGCAGGGGCGACCGCGACCGCGAACGCCGCTCCGTTTCGAACACCGTCGGCAGGGAGGCGTGCGCGTTGCCGCGGCGCCGTTCTGCCCCGTCGCGGACGCGGTCCGCTCGCGCGCTGTGCGCCCGATGTCGACGGCCGACCGGCGAAATGTCTTCGGCTCGAGAGCCGCTGCGAGACCGTTGGCTGCGGCTAGGGCTAGGCGACCGCGACCGGCGTCCCGTCTCGGACATCTTCTGAAACGCTTTCGGTTGGTTAGGAGTCCATCCTGGCTCGGAAATGTTTTGACATTGTCCGTTAGTAGCGGTCTGACGTCGAGAGTCGTCCTTCCTGCCCGTGCGGGGAGAATGGCGGCGGCGTCTGCGGACAGGCGACCGCGCCCGCTGCTCGATTTCGGACACCGTTTGCTCTAGCTGTTCCGGCTGCTCTTCAGACACTTCCATCATTTCCATCATTTCAAAACGCTTTATCGTATCCTCGGTTATCTCTGAATCCGGCCGCGACGTTGTCTGTTGGGTGTCGCCGGACGGTTCCGACTCTGAAATTGTTGAGTACTGCACGTTTCTTTCCGAACGCGGCGGCGGCGACAGCGTCGACAAATATGACGGCGAAAACGATAACGGAGACGGCGTATATAGGAAATGCGATTCCAGTGCTGGCGATGACGATGTGTATGAGGTATACGGGTCGACCAGCGGTGACGAGGACCGGTCGGCGGCGGCGGCGGCGGCGTCGTGGACAGGCGATTGCGGCGGCCACTCGATTTCGGACACCGTCGAATCTAAAATTGTAGCGCACACATTTGTTTCCAAACGCAGCGGCGACTGCACCGACCAATATGACGGCGACAGCGACAACAAATACGACGGCGTATACGATACCGAAGGCGGCGAATATAGGATAGGTGTTTCTGGTTGTGACGATGTCTGTAGTGGCGTTATGTTTGAGGAAGACACTAACTCATCGAACGGGGCGGCGTCGTCGGTGGTGACCTCGACCGCTACGCGATTTTGGACACGGTCTGTCGGGCATTCGTGTGGTTGTAAAGTCATTCTGTGTTGTACGATTCCGGTCGTACTTTCGAAATCGGACGTCGACGGTTGTCCGGCGACATCTCCTCGTGCTTTACGGCGGGAACGGAGGCGGCGACTGCGGCGACGCGGCGGCGGCGGCGTCGACGGCGGCAGCGGCGGCGACGGCGGCAGCGGCGTCGTCGACGGTGACCGCGGTAGTTCGGTTTCGGGCGCCGCCGTCGTCGACTCGATTTCGGGCGCCGTAATTTGAATATTCTCGCGGTCGCTGATACATCCTAACATGGCGGAATCCAGTCGTCCACACATACCACGACGGATGTTCGGCGGCCTATCCGGGTACGCTGGACGACGGACGACGTGCGTTAGTCGAGAGTGACTATAATCACGGCGTCGGTAGCTGCGGGTAGGCGACCGCGACCGCCGCGCCATTACGGTCTCCGTCTGCCGGGCATTCGCGTTGTTGTCTGGTACATCCGATATTAAATTCAGCAACATATCATCGAGTGACATCCCAGTAATTCGGGGAATAAAGAAGGGACTGACCCGGGGGGGTTCATTTGCTTCCAAAATCGGCGGCGGCGGGGACGACGGCAATCCGGATTGCGGAGACGACGACAAATTTTGCGACGAAAGCGATAACGGAGGCGGCGGATATAGGATAGGTGGTTCCGGTGTTGCCGATAACTGCCGAGGTGGCGAGGAAAATAGCTCCAAAATTAACGAGTACAACGATTGCCGGTCCTCTCCATCGCTAAAGATAAATTCGCTAGCACCTCTCATCCTATTACCCATGCCTGCAACGATATTTCTGATAAATTCTTTGTTTTTTTTTATAATGAATGTTTTGCTATATTTTTTAGCGCGTAAACATCCTAGCTCTAATCATTAGGTACCTATACGCAGAGCCGCAATTCGGTATAAATTGGTATAGGTGTGCAAACAATTAATATTATGGAGCCTTAAAAAATACACAAGTACGTAGAATCTAATATTATTAAACGGGGCGATTTCGTATACGACTGGTTTTTGTAATTAATTAAAAAAAAAAAAAACCTAGCCGGCGAAAATAGATGAAATATTACGTTTTAAATAATAATATTAATTAGTGATGAATTACGCGCGTTAATAATCCCTGGTCTTTATTTTTTTCTCTAACGATTTTTATTAATATTGAACCATTTCGATTTCAGTCTAGAAATGCACCAAAGTTCCCATCGGCATTCTGCAACCGAAACGATTTCAGGCAGGCCTTTAATAAGCGCATGGACATATATACTTTTTTATTATTTGTTTCCGTGGCATGTGCGTCTATGAAATTTTCTATTAATTAGTTTGAGATTAAATGAGTTTGTTTTTTATTCAATTTCAATTATATGGATTTTGGTGTAAAAAATGCCACGACAAAAACGACAGAATATAGGCCGATCATCCAATGCATGATTTGTTCGATCGAGAATTGCGACGAGAACAACAGTATGATATCAATGAATTGCAAACATTTGTGAATTTAAATGTTCCCAACTTAAATGACCATCAAAAAAATGTGTACGATACCATCATGCAAGCTGTACAAAATGAAGCCGGCGGATTGTACTGCACACGAGCGAAGCCGGGTTATTCAGCTTTATATATATAAAAGAACAGGCCTTTTTTATGTTCCCATTTTGTGACGACGCTATTTAACTTTTTTCCAATTTTTTTTCACAGAGTTGTTCTAAATACCTTTCTGAGTATCGTCACGTCACCCGATTTTAAAAATTCGACCCCTAAGGGGGTTAAAAGGGGTAAAAAAGGTGAAACTAGAAAAATTCGCCTGGCCGGAACTGCTGGAGCTTTGAGTATGAAATTTGGTCAACAGTTTCGTTTTATATAGTGGAGACCCCATGGGAAAGGATTTTTCGAAATTCGACCCCTACCGGGGTTCAAAGGGGTAAAAAGGGTGAAACTAGAAAAATTCGCCTGGCTGGAACTGCTGGAGCTTTGAGTTTGAAATTTGGTCAGCAGTTTCGTTTTATATAGTGGAGACCCCATGGGAAAGGATTTTCCTAAATTCGACCCCTACCGGAGTTAAAAGGAGTAAAAGGGGTAAAAATGAAAATAACGGATAAAATAAAAAGTTATACTGCACACGGGCGAAGCCGGGTTATTCAGCTAGTAAATATATAAAATAACAATTTTTGCACTCTTTATTGTAATACTCCGAGCAAGAACTATTTGATTTATTTATTCATATTATGTATACGTTTAAATAGTCTTAATATAGATTTATTTAATACTTTGTTATACGAACGAGAAGCACTAGAGTATGTTAAATATACTGTGTCTGGACAGCTAGAATAGATATATATTGTATTTCATAACTAGGGCTCGGATTTAGTAGCAAATGCTTTTCTTTTGAGAGGTGTGTGGTAGAAAGATAATTCTCATAGATAAATACGTTTTGAATTGTTCTGATTTCAATGAAGTAAACTTTTTTTTGCTTTTTTCCACAAAACTTGCTTTTTATTGCTTTTTCCCCTATTTGGTTATTTTTTCTTAAGTTTTACATATTTTTCTTGAAAATTTAACTTTTTTTTATGTATATTATACTTGGACTATAATCATTATTGCCAGAAATGTTAAAACCAGTGAAAAAACCAGTAATAAACGTATGAATGATAAAATAACTATCGTTATTGTGCCGAAATTGTAATGAATAATCATAACAGTATAATTTAAATGATTTAGTTTATATGAAATATGCATGGATTACATCGGTTGATGTGGAAAGGTCTTTTTCTACGTATAAATATAATATATTAGCAGCACCCAATAGAATGAGTTTTAATGAAAGTATCTTGACCAAATATGTGGTCGTAAATTCCTTTTTTAATATTTAATTTTATGTGTAATTGAAATTTGTTTTTTTTAGAATTAAATTTAATAAATGCTTCTTTTTGCTTTTTTCGGCTACTTCAAATGCTTTTTTAAGGATTTATTTTGCTACAAAATCCGAGCCCTATTCATAACACTGCGCGATCGAATAAAAATATGCAATATGTGCCTTAAAATTAAATAATTAAAAAGACTAAAACTATCACATACCTGTAACTGTTGAATACGATCTGGTTTGAATCTATGCGATGAAAGAACGATGGAGTTATCTTCCGGGTGGAGCGGACTCCGAATGGGTCGTGAAGTATTTATTGAACAGTCCTGCGATCGACGACTATAATAATGACAAAAAAAAAATTGGATTAAAAATATGCACAAACATTTACGTTAAAATTAAAAAAAAAAAATTATCGCATACCTGTAACTGTTGTATACGATTTGGTTTAAATCTATGCGATGAAAGAACGATGGAGTTATCTTCCGGGTGGAGCGGACTCCGAATGGGTCGCGAAGAATCTATTGAATAGTTCTGCGTGAACGACGACTATAGTAATGACTAAAAGAAAAAAAATGGGATTAAAAATATGCACAAACATTTACGTTAAAATTAAAAAAAAAAAAAATTATCGCATACCTGTAAGCGTGTACGATATGAGTGTGAAGAACTCTGTGCGAAGAACGGCAAAAGTGTCCTTTCCAGGTAGTACGGGCGCAGAATGAATCGCGAAGTATCAATTGAATAGTCCAGCGCGATCGACGACTATAGTAATGACTAAAAGAAAGAAAATTGGATTAAAAATATGCACAAACATTTGCGTTAAAATTAAAAAAAAAAAATTATCGCATACCTGTAGTAACTGTTGTATACGATTTGGTTTGAATCTATGCGATGAAAGAACGGTGGAGGTATCTTCCGTCGGAGCGGACTCCGAACGGGTCGCGAAGTATTTATTGAACAGCACTGCGATCGACGACTATAGTAATGACACAAAAAAAAAATCGGATTAAAAATATGCACAAACACGTGCGTTAAAATGAATTAAAAAAAAAAAATTATCGCATACCTGTAAGCGTGTACGATATGAGTGTGAAGAAATCTGTGCGAAGAACGGCGAAAGTGTCCTTTCCAGGTAGTGCGGGCGCAGAATGAATCGCGAAGTATTTATTGAACAGCACTGCGATCGACGACTAAAGTAATGACACAAAAAAAAAATCGGATTAAAAATATGCACAAACACGTGCGTTAAAATGAATTAAAAAAAAAAATTATCGCATACCTGTAACTGTTGTATACGATTTGGTTTGAATCTATGCGATGAAAGAACGGTGGAGGTATCTTCCGTCGGAGCGGACTCCGAACGGGTCGCGAAGTATTTATTGAACAGCACTGCGATCGACGACTAAAGTAATGACACAAAAAAAAAAATCGGATTAAAAATATGCACACGTGCGTTAAAATGAATTAAAAAAAAAAAATTATCGCATACCTGTAAGCGTGTACGATACGAGTGTGAAGAACTCTGTGTGAAGAACGGCGAAAGTGTCCTGTCCAGGTAGTGCGGGCGCAGAATGAATCGCGAAGTATTTATTGAACAGCACTGCGATCGACGACTAAAATAATGATAAAAAAAAAAAAAATCGGATTAAAAATGTGCACAAACACGTGCGTTAAAATTAACATAGAAAAAAATTAATATCGCATACCTGTAAGCGTGTACGATATGAGTGTGAAGAACTCTGTGTGAAGAACGGCGAAAGTGTCCTGTCCAGGTAGTGCGGGCGCAGAATGAATCGTGTACTAACGCGTCGCGCTCTGCAAGGATGTACGGCGACCGCGACGCGATTATCATAGTTAGGCACACTACACTCACGCGCTCTGTGTAACTAAACGGCACCGAACGCACCGTGCGTCGGCTCCTTTCGCGGTGCGCGCTTATTGCGCTCTATTTAAAAGTTTTCCAATCTTATTTCATTAGTGGCGATGTTCGCGCAATTTGTATTTTCTCGTCGTGCAGACGCACGTCCGCCCGCTCGCAATTTTTATGTTAATAGCGACGACGCTCCTCGGAGTGGGCGGCCGACAGGCGTGGATTTTAAGTGGGGCGGAAGGAGAGGCCGCTCCCCTCGTATCTTACAAAACGTAGGTACTGGGATAATTTTATATTTTATAAACAATATTGTTACGTCTGTAGTCACAGAAATCGTCTACTATTATTATCATTATAATATCAGTATTGTTATTATCATTATTATTATTATTATTATTATTATTATTACTATCGTATTCGAGATTTAGCGGTACGAAATCGATGCACCGTAGATTACGTAAGCGCTCGTACGCCCCACCACTCCCGCGTAACCCGTCGCTATTTTAATTGTAAATATTATAAGTCAGACTAAATATAATGTACTTATTATGAATGTTTTTTTTTTTTGTGTTTTCAAAATGTATGTGTTAATAATATGTGTTGTGTAATCTATATATATAAAAATGGAGACAAAAAATTGGAAATTGAATCAGTTGAGAACGGCTGGGCCGATTTGGCTCAAATTTTTTTTAAATGATAGAGAATGTCGGGGAGCGGGTTTATAGCATAAATTATGGAGAAAATTAACCCTAAGGGGGTTAAAAGGGGTAAAAATGGAAAAAATCCTGAGTCAATGGAGCTTTGTGGTATTAAATTTTGTCAATAGTTTCATTTAATATAGCAGAGGCCCCATGGGAAAGGATTTTTCGAAATTCGACCCCTAAGGGGGTTAAAAGGGGTAAAAAGGGTGAAACTAGAAAAATTCGCCTGGCTGGAACTGCTGGAGCTTTGAGTATGAAATTTGAGCAGCAGTTTCGTTTTATATAGTGGAGACCCCATTGGAAAGGATTTTTCGAAATTCGACACCTACCGGAGTTAAAAGGGGTAAAAGGGGTAAAAATGAAAAAAAAACTGATAAAATAAAAAGTTATACTGCACACGGGCGAAGCCGGGTTATTCAGCTAGTTGTGTATAATATGTGTAATTACTTTGTGTTAAACGTTAATTAATATGATATTATTATTTATTTAAGCGAAATATGGTTAAAAAATAATTTATATATTTGATGCTGAGCTCGAGTTAATTAACTATGATTACTGTAGGCACTATACAATTATTATAGACCAATGTATTATCAAGCGCATATGCAGGATGGAATTTTTAAGTTTTTTTTTTCGATTTTTATGAATACTGTGCAGGGCCGTGCCTAGGGGGGTGCAAGAGGTGCGCGTGCACCGGGCGCCAAATGCATTTTTATAATCTAAGTAATATTACTAAAATACTCAATATTAATTCATATTTTTTTTTCTCGTCGAACACCACTATCTCGACATAATTAGCATTGCCTTGATTGCCTACCGGTTGACAAATATAGTGTTTTGATTTTTAGCGTTAGTATTTATTTTTTCCCCGAAATGACGACGTCGCTGATCGCCGTCGTCGATAACAACTATATTATTATTATTGTTACTTGATAAAATTAATTTAATAACATAGACTGCGACACATAACAACGACTGGAAGGAGTTGTACGATTTTATTTTGAACCCATGATATCTAGTGTTCACGTCATAGTGCATATTTTTCATTAGGAAACAATTATTCATTAAAGCCTCAAAGGTAAGTTACTTTTCGTTTAATTGAACAAATAAAAATCTGTAAATAAATGACACCGGTTTAATATGATACTCAATAGGTGTCCATGATATTGAATTATTTGATATAATTTTACTTATGACTAAAACCAATTTTGCTTTTTAACTGTTATAATTTTTACAATGAAATCACTCAAAACAACAAATGTTATAGATACTCATATTCATATACAGTTATAATTGTATAACATATTTATTCAGATAATAATAATCAGATATCTAATAATATGCTGTTTTAGTTATAAGTTTTGTGTTTTGTTTAGTTTTAGTTCAAAATAGTTTTGAAATTAAATTTAGTTTCATATTGAACCAAAAAAAGCAAATGTTTTTAGCAGGGTTGAAACGTATAATACGGTATAGTATAAAACACGTATTATACGTACGTATAAATCGTATAGTATAAAACTCATAATTATATACGTTTTATACCGTATAAAAATTTAAAATAATATCACTAATAAACAAAAATACATTTATAATTTAAACTGATAATAAAATAAGGACAAATAAATTATAAATAGAACCAGCCCCAATATGCGATACTTGCAATGTGACACTAACCATTGAACATATCATCTTAAACTGCACCAAACACAATCAAGCCCGCAAGATCCTCAACAACACCACCTCTCTGCTTCGAGCACTCGGTGAAGAGAACACGGACGAGATCATTTCATTCTTCCACTGTGCAAAACTAGACAATAGATTGTAAACTACTAATTAAATGTATACTTGTCTCAATTAATGTAGGCTAATAACCATTGATGTTGAAGCTTTATAAAATAAAATAATATATATATATTGTATATGTTATTCATCCTCGAAATAACGGTTTATTGTATAGCCATCTTAATGTTTAGAACACATTTTTCAAGCAAAAAAGAGCTGCTAAAAATTCGAACACTATAAGAGTTTGAAATTCTTTATCGAAATATTAAATTTCACCGAAATAAATAAATAAAATTTATTATTTAAACTTTCTAATTACCCACGAAATTATATTTCTAATAAATTATTGATTTATGTTAGAATTTAACAATTGTCGTAAAATAATGCGCAATATCACTTTTTGAAATCATAGAATACAAATCAAATTACCGCAATGGAATCATATTTTCCGGATTTGTTTAGGATTCCATCTATGACACAACATAATGTGTATTAGCATTGATTAAGTATATTTAATCAATGGTATTAGGTAGCAGTTAATTTTCAGAATTTGTAAAACCCGTCAATGTATATAATATCAAAATTGCATTATACCTTTTGTCTACTTTAATTTGTGAATTTATTTTGTTTCAGTTTGGAAAATATACATGCGTTGGAAAGAATTAATACAAATACTAAGCCTCAAAACACATCGGTTTAGCGTTGAATTGGATGTCGCACTGCAAGAATGTCAAAATGATTTAAAGACTAGCTATAACTGCTTTTGAATTCGAATTGATTTTGCTTTTGAATTACTGTGTAACGATAATCCGGTATAATTATTTATTAACCCTGTGTACTAGATTCGTGAATGTTTCACTGAGCGATACGGTAAAAAATAAATAGGATACAACGCGAAACTTCATACTTCATAGTTCATATTAATATAGACAAGCGTTTCCCAAATAGATGGTCGCGACCCACTACCGGGCCACGAAAATATAATACCGGGTCGCAGAATTTAATAAAATTCTCATATTAAATTTTGTTATTTATCATTTCGTTTGAGAATTTGAACATTTTAGTAAAAATAAATTCATAATATACGAATATACTATTATTTACAACGTAAATAATAATTACTGAGATTATCAACTAGACTTCATGAAAAAACCGGTATGACATTCGCCGTATCTATAAATACAATATAATAGTAACAAACGCATGCGACAAGCGTCGTTGCAAGATTGATGAATTCTTACGGAAGAATAAAATTAACGTCCTTTCCGGCAAACTTGGAGTTCCTAGTTAAAAATAAACAGCTTTCATATTTCTCACTGATAGTAGCAGTCAACTAATATAATTAGTAACTATATTATAATTATTACATTGTTGTTACAAATTAACGCTTGAATATTATAATAAAATTCTATGTGGACATTCGATTCAAGTGTGTTTTATTTTGCCTTTTATTAACACGATGATAAATGTAAAATATTTTGGTCTTTGGTGGGTCACACGAAGGGGAAAAATATCAATTACCGGGCCAGCTCAAACAAGAGTTTGGGAAACGCCGTAATGTAGACGATGTCGACGATGTCAATTTCGACCGAAACCCCTTCTCTAGTTTACATGATATTCCGCGTAGACGATAAGAAAAAAACCGAAATAATAATTGATTTTTAATATAGTACTCGTAATAGAAAAACGTTTCGTCGTGCCGAAATACGAAATACCCACACCCCTGATTACCGCATTCCAGTGTGGAGACGGCCGATACGAGTGGAAGGGTACGCGAAGAAATTCAAATGCACCGTGCCGCTGCCGCCGCCGCCGCGCCACCCGCGATCGTCACGAAACGATTGCATAATATTCCGCGTAGACGATAAGAAAAAAACCGAAATAATAATTGATTTTTAATATAGTACTCGTAATAGAAAAACGTTTCGTCGTGCCGAAATACGAAATACCCACCCCCCTGCCTACCCCATTCCAGTGTGGAGACGGCCGATACGAGTGGAAGGTACGCGAAGAAATTCAAATGCACCGTGCCGCCGCCGCCGCCGCCGCGCCACCCGCGATCGTCACGAAACGATTTTCCATGTAAGCGACGAGATGCCGCGCCAACTGGTTTTTTTTTCCATCCCCACCCGTAGCACGACGACTATTGCCGAGCGGTTTTACGTACGCGCAGAGCGCGCGCTGGCCAGCCACTTGTCAGTTCCCGAGAAACAGGCCAGTCGACCGTTCGTGGCGTTCGTGCCGTTCGTGCCGATCCCACCGTCTGGAGGAGCAAGTGTACCGGGTCCGATCGGCGAGGCGAGTGCGAGGTACAACGGACCACTGAGAAGGGACAGCCGATTGTGCCGCGAAGATTTTCAAACGTGTCAGGTAATTTTCGTTTCGTTAAAAAATGATAATAATAATAATATATATTATACAGTACGGGCACAGTATATAAATCGGTTATAACGAGTTTCAAGAGGCACCGTGTTTTTCTCGTCGCAACCGGTTGCTCGTTATATCAAAATACGGTTAAAACGAGCGTTTTTACGTATCGTTGAAATTAAAATGATTAAAACACTCACAAATTCCTTTTTATATCGTTCAGTTCAACATTACATTTATAGTTTTATGCGTCGCTGATAATATTTTTCTGTGTGTACTGTGAAATCTATAGAACGGACATGTGTGCCGTCGAGCAGTAGCATGTTTACGCGGGAGGGCGAGGGTCCATAAGGACAGGTTATGTTGACCATGTTCGATTTAATTAAATATTTGAAACTGTTGAGTTGTTTTATTTTTTTTTTTTTATAAAATTTCGTTAAAATGATTTTGATTGAGCAAACATATCTAAAACATTTAATACACTAGCGTTTGCGATCGCTCCGATCTGTGTGTGCGAGTCGCGATTACGTCGCGTGATTTTTCATTTTTATTTTTTTTTTTTTTCCATAGCCCTGCACCAAGCCGATCACAGCTGTTTCTCCGTCGCCGTCGACTGACATACCAATTATTACGCGGTGTGGTCGCTGAGTACCTATATACCTGTCACTGTTCATCGGTTTGGAAACGACGCATCATCTTTCACAGGTACACACACACACCGCTTTCCGTATATTATTTCGTTTTCGCCGGCGAATTGTTGTAATTGACCCGCTGTATCGGTCGCGCCTGTAGTCAATACACGTCGTTGTCGCAATACTATACGTTGAGGTGTATTAAAGGAAATAAACGGCGGTGTTCGTTAATGGCGCCAATTTTTCTATACAATAAATCGTTTGCGCCGGCGGATAAATCACAAACTAAAAAGGTTTACATTTTTGGCCCGCCGGTGAATTTTTCACAAATGTAATAGGTATACCTACGTCGATTGCACCAGAAAGATATTTTAACGAAAATATTCACTGCGATATTTTTAGATATTTTATTTTAATTAAATAAAAATAAAAATTATAATAAATAAATCGTAATCAGTAATAAACTAATATAGTTATACACGTTATACGATATTCTGTTTTGACCGATTTATTTATTCATTTGAAAATTAGACGGGTTTGGGTCCAATTATATACGTATATATGTTACGGGCAAAGTAGGAAGTGCAGGCATTGTGATACGATGTCCGGGCACTATATACAATGTCTGCATATTTGGGGCAACATATGCATTATCATACCAACGATTAGTTAATTAGGATTAAAGTGGGCAATGTGAATACTAATGCGCTGCATTTATATCGAATAGCGTTTATACGTTACATTTGTTACATTTTTCATTCGTTAGATACCACGACAAACGAAATACCTATCTAATTATAAGCAATGTACATAACGACGGCGGCAATAATATGTATAATTCTATGTACCTTAAAATTACTTTTCAGCAATTAAAATAACTATAATTTAAACCCGGGCGACAATGTCGGTTCAAAAAAAACGTCACGATATAAATAACACACATATAAACATATTCGGGACATATTTGGCACGGAAAATAAAGTACTTACCGGATTTCCGCTGCCATTTTGTCTTCTCCGATCGAATTTTTCGTTTGTTCGCGCAGTCACGTTAACACCACAGCTATACGTATATATCAAACACACGACGTACGATTTTATTTCCATCTCGTCGCGCGACGCTGACGAAAACGCGGCGGCTAGAAACAGATAAAAACTAAAAACACTACGAATCGCGTCGGCCATTTTTCCTTAACGACCGTCGGGAAACACGGGAAAAACGGCACTAAACGCGACAAAGATTTCCGCCGCCGCCTGTCCACCGCCCACGGACAAAGTTTTGCCGACGGAACACGGTATACTATAATAGACTATACCTTGGTTCCGGTCGTTCCGGGTGAGCGGTAAAGGGCCTTACTCGTCGTCGTTTCGCGTAAATCGCCTATATTCTCGATCGGCCGAACCGCACGCGGTTATGTTATAACGGTATACTTCCAATGGTATCTTGTTAAATTTTTCGTCCATGACCGAAGTAATCTAACGGATTAATTAGTACCGCACAAAAGTGATTTACACATTTTATTCGAGGAAAACATAATAATTGTATAACCAAAGCGCGGATTTCAATGCATAACATTTTTTATTTCAACTAAAAGGCATCCTTTAAACACTAAAATATCAAAGTTTTTAAATGTTAGCCTTCTGGAGGTTATAATACGTTGTATGAGAAACAAATTTTATGTTTAAAGAGCATATAATATGTATGGTTATATAGGGCTCTTGGAAAGAAATTCAAATCTCGGATTTAAATCCACTATTATACCTACAGCTTACAAGGTGTTATTATAACGTACCTATACGCCGAAACAATTAATTATACGAAAAAATAGATTAAGTTTATTGCTTTAGATAAAAAAAAATTTGATTATGTACCTATTTAATTTAAAGTTCAATCGTGTCAGATTATTATCCCTTAATTATTATAGACATTATTATCTGTCTATTATTATAGACATTTATTATGATGATATTATATTTAGTAGCTTTTATAGTTGTACGTTTTAGGTGAGAAGACTTATTTTCATAAACATTACACGTTCAAAATAATTAAGTTAAATATTGTCGATGCGAATAACGTCTGTTCCCTGTGATTTTATACTGGAATAGTAGTGCAATTTCATCATAACCAAACAACCGAAAAAGGAATAGGTTTACTTACTTTACCACTATACAAATTTATGTACACCAGATTGCAGTTTTCCAAAGATTTGTACATTTTTTAAGAGCAGACTTGAGAAAATGTTTTATTTACCTCCAAAAAATTCCATTACAAAATACTATCTACTATCTAGAACAAAGACAATTTAGAATATATTTTAGTTTTATTTTGTCCATAGTGTAAAAAATATTTAATTAGCAAGGTTATGAAGCACCTAACTTTTTATAAATATAGTTTGAACTTTCAATTCAATACTCTGGTTAATAAATTATGTTGACATCAGAATATGTACCTATGCATTTTTAAAACAATATTTTTGTAGATACTTATAATGAACCTCATATTTAGGATTTCTTATGAATAGTACTTTCGAACAATAATTGTATAATATATTTTGCTAAAATAAAATAATAAAATTTAAAGAAAACACTAAACCTATTTAACTATAATAAATACATACCTGTGGTCAGTCTACACTAAAGTCTGAAATATCACTGAACAGTTAACACAATAATCAAAGACCAAAATCTAATACTATATTAATCATTTGTATTCAGACATTTCATTTTATATTCGATGCATTCGTTACACCTGATGATGAATTTTATTTGAACAATTCAGGCTGTAACAATTTTTGCACTCTTTATTATAATACTCCAGGCAAGACCTATTTATTATATTTTTATTTCTATTATATATTATTTATGTATTTAATAGTTTTAATAAATTATTTTATACATTTAATAATACTTTGTTATTACTTATTAGTAGTATATATGTATTTATAAAATACCATATATAAAAGACAAGAGAAAATATATTATATATTCTCTTAAATCTGGTTAGTTTTGTTGGTATTTAATTCTCAAGTTTACCGCATTTTTCACCAAAGGTTTATGTATACCAAAGGTACAGTTTTATTCAATTTTTCCTACCACTATCAGATATGATATTATTATTATGACAAGTGTGGCCGTTACTATAGATGGACATAATTTATTAACTGGCCCTCAAAAGTATTTATGTTTTCAAATTTATAAATAATTTTTAATATAACTAACACTAAAACGGTACAATCAGTGCAAATAAAACCTTCAAAACAAATGTATTGTAATTAATACTTAATTCATAATCATAATTGAAGATGCAAAATTTCTTTTCCTTCTGTATTTAAAAACATTATCAAATCTACCAATTAGCTACTACTTATAAGTACTATTATTTACAATACATTGATGTATTATTGTGATAGCTGATGGAACAGTTACATTTCATTATATTTTAGACTATTAGTGTGGTAGACTGGTTAATTAAATAATAATCTAACTTTTCACTATCTAATCAAGTTTTATCATTAGCATTATTTTGTTGATACTGTGTAACATAGTAACATATGTTATCAAAAATTTTATTTTGACATTTGAACTCTTTTTTAAACATTATTATTTTTAATAAGTTTTAATCTAATCCAAGTAATGAATTCCAAATAATATCGAATTACACTTTGTTCAATTTACTATATTATTAATTCCATTGTGTTTTTTTAAATATTTTAAATATATTTAATTTTATTCGACCAACTTGTTTAATAGTTAAACTTTTAAGATTGAAATTAAATTTGGATATTCATCTATCATTTTTTTAAATCTATTTTATATTTGACATAATTTTTTTCAATTAAAAGATGATTTTTTTTCTCAATTAGTTTCACATTAAACATTTTTTTGATCAAGATTTTAGTATTAAAAATACATTTGAATTTTTATATGTTCATTTATTTGTATATGTTACAGTTAAGTAAATGTTGAATTCAGTTATTTTATGAAATAACTAGGCAGTTTATGAATTACCTGCAAATGTCAATTAAAGTATAAAATAATATATGGAAAAAAACTATTTATTATACTTTAGAATATGTTGTTATTCTATACATTTTTAGTTTGATTTCCGTTAAAGTATAGAATACATTTTAATTTAAAGTATATTTAAATACTTAATTTATTTTAAACTGAATTAATTATGATTACAGGATATTTATTTGTGCATTCGAGGTTATTGTGACATTTAGGATGGCACAATACTTTTTTTTTCTGCAAACACACATCTTAATATCACATTTTTTGATACAAGTGCATTTAAAAAACTCTTAACCAGTTTCTAGTGATTGAGCAGTTGCCACATATCTTAAAGTAATGCTTTCATTCTAATGCTAACAAATTATCAGAGCATACTGTAAACTGGGACCATTTAACACATTACCGGTGTGAGCGACAAGAATGTATAAAATAACTAAAGCGTTTTAGTAATATCATAAGTTAACGGATTCAATACTTTAATTGTAACATATACACAAATGTATTATCGTGTAAAATATTCTAGTCTACACTTATGATTAATAATTTTAATACCGATAAGAACTGGTATGGATCTGACAGTCGAGATACCATTGATTAATGGCTGTTTTTAATATTGATGTTATGATTATCTGCTAAAAGTATTTTTTTTTAATTAGTTAATTTCTATTATATAAATATTGATAGTGTCGATATTCATTAGTAGCCCAATAAACTGTAAAAGATAATCCGTTAATGGATTAAAACCATATAAGTTAAATTAGCTGATAATAAAATGTGATTATTTATTAAAAAAAATTAAATTTGGTTAATATTATTTAACTGTTAATTACTTGGTATATTATTTATAATTAGTATTATATACATAATTATGATGATAAATATGACATAGCATTTTTCTGATCATAAAATTATTATTTATTATAATTTAATTTTATCATGTTAATTTTAAAAGTTTGTTTGAATAAATAGAAGTAATAATTTCAAAGCAATATTCAAAACTGAAAAAAATTAAGATTATCTAATTTAAAAATAATCTGAGTATTGTTTAAATATTATTGTACTTTTTGTACATCCGTTTAGAATAATGTGACTACATAATGTCATAAAAGTACCATTAAAATATTAGTAAAAATGTATTAATATTATTATTTAAAATAGTAAAGTAAATTTTATAAAGTAAAGTAATAATATGTAATGATATGTAGTAGTAATAAATAATATGATTTAATTTTTTTTTCATATCTATGACATTATTTATAATTTATGAACTATAAATTTAGAACGAGTTATAAAACTTTTAAGTAAGAATAGTGATATACTAATATATATAACTACATATGTGCATTAATTTATATATAATTCTAACTTTTTTATTTTTATCATAAAATGTAAATACAACAGTTGTAATACACACTTAAACCACAGTTTTTATAGTTAATTATGTTTCGAGTGTAATTAATAATCAATATTAATGTAGAAAATAAGTGAATTTAAATTTTATTACATAGCCATGATATTATATATGAGCATATGATGACTAGTGAATAACATACAACTCTTTATAAGATTATATTTTGGATTCTTGACATATTGTTTAGTAAATATGAAAATATCTACAGTTAAAATCAATGTTATTAAAGAAATAAAATTCATTTTAATCTATTGAACTTTGCATTGAGACATAACTTGTATCAAATGCTAGAACAAATACTATTCGAGAATAAAATAAATACAAGTTATGACCAAATTTAGCAAATTAAACAATTAGTTAAAGATCAGTCTAAAGGTCCTTTCTTATTTACTGTTGAACTATTTTACTTTTTTACTTTTTAACATTATTAATATAACTTTATTTATTTAACATGACTTCTATTATGTTAAGAGCTGTTATCAAAGTAGAAATTTAAAAAAGGAAAAACATGATTGCAAGTCAACATACAACTAGCGTACAAAATGATATTTATCGTTTACCGATACGAACGAAAAAAATGATAAATACTAACCTTACATCAAATTCTAAACTGTAACTCGCGATGAAAACAGTAGCCGTAAACGTTGATTGTCGACGTAAACATTGATATATGATGTATGTTAGAGTACCGAGAGCGAGTACTTACGCAGAAACAATTATTATTCAACCCTTTTCGGAACGGTCGGCCTTCGAAATGTTCTCGTTTACGTGTCGACGACAAACACTGGCGACGAGTACATCGATCGCCCCTACCTAATTGGCTGCACACATTTCGCTATTTCCGGGAACATTTTTCCATTTTTCCACCCGCGTCAATCGCTTTCCGACGTGGAGAATATTCCGCAAATCATTCGTCCGCACAGGATTCTCGACGGACGGCGAAAACGTCGTTCGCAATCCGCGTGAACGGTCGAAATAACGAATAAGAGATTGTCGAGTGGAGGATAATATAATATTTTATTCTGTATAGTTTTGTTTTCGTCGCCGTCGTCGCTTATTAGAAAAACAAAAACAAACACCATAAACAATGATAATCGACGAGATATCATTATCAACGCGCGCGTTATCATCGCGTCGCCGATTAATGATAACGCGGTTGAGCGACGGAAATAATAATAAATTCCGATGGCGTCGTCGCCGTCGTCGTCGGCGGCTACACTGCGCGTCGTCGTGGCCGTGTGCAAGCGGCGGCGGAGGCAATCTGGCAACGTCGGCCACCAGTCGTCCGCCCAAAAAACAATACGAGTCGACTATTCGCCGAACGGCCACCATATTTTTTTATTATTTTTTTACTCGTTTACGAATAACAATCCCGACGTATATATGTATTATTATTACACATTTATAATATTACAATGTCGTCGGCCTACACCGACGCCGCCGCCGCCGCCGCGTTGCGCCACATGTTTACTATAGTTCGACGGGCGTAATCGGTCTTCACGTTCGCGCTCGAAACGACGACCAATTTTTTTTTTTTTCTAAAATTTAAAACGAGCGGAACGTTGGCGCCCGCACGTGCACGCCCCATTACTGATTTAATTTATCGTTACATTCGATTTTGAATAAATACTTTTATTGTTTTATACATTCATAAATACGTTGTATGAAAATTTTATAATAATTATAGCGTTCGGAATACGTATCATTTTACATCGTATATATAGTATTAGATAACGTTTTTATACGCTAACAAAATATTTTAACCCGAATAAATCAAAATTCTTGCATTTTTATTCATTTCAATCACGCGATAAATTAATTAAAATCATAAATATTATATATATATTATTATATAAGATTACAAATACAATATTATTTAAAAAATTGATATTTAAAAAAAGACGAACCTACGTAATCTAGTAATCTAATAAGACTACTGGATAATAATTTTGGCGTGAACATTTTCGTTCTACATATTATTCATGCGCGCAACAGTTCAGGGCTTTCACTGTACAAATGATCATCGGATGGACTAGAAAAAGAAAAAAAACCATTGCATTATGTAATAAAAATAAGTTTTTGTTAGTCTTAGGCCTAAAAGTGTTCAGTACACGTTACTGTTGGTGAAATCAAGTCAGAATATACTGTATTTCAAGAGATATTTAGCAGCAAACGTGTTAACAATAATGCCTGTCGCCAAAATAAATCTATCAAACCTTTCTTACATATATATACACGCAAAATTTAAATTAAAATCACTTTCTTTACTTTAGTATGATTGATATAATTACATTTTAAGCCTCTTAAAAAGCTCTTCACCCAACTAAATTTTCAA
Organism: Drepanosiphum platanoidis; assembly: GCA_948098885.1. Classification (NCBI taxonomy): domain Eukaryota; kingdom Metazoa; phylum Arthropoda; class Insecta; order Hemiptera; family Aphididae; genus Drepanosiphum; species Drepanosiphum platanoidis. Next base: position 15,666,869 of record OX402534.1, on the reverse strand, counting down.
GACTATTTGGCGTCACTATTTCTTACTATAGTAGTTGATCTTATTTTAATTTATGATAAGAAATTATATAATCAGACTCTTATTACTATAATCATTTTGAACGTTCCCAATTTTTTTATCAAAATATATAGTCTTCATTAATAAATACGAGCATTGTAATTTCATTTTTAAATTATATGCTAAATGAAATAAAACGAAACACCTACACGTTATTGGTATAATGTATAATATAAGTATTATACTATATTAAACTTAAAGTTTACTACTAAACGGTTGATTTTCAGAAGTTCCAGCTACTGTTTCTAATAATAATTGTTGTATTATTTCTCCTTCGATGGAACTTCCATTGTTGCATATACTGAAAATAAAAAAATAATATAAATTGTATTTGTTTAGAAAAGTGTCGTTTAAATATAATAATATAAAGGCATATGATGGGTATGTTGGCATATAATATATACCTATATAGTATATATATAATGGGTTGTTGTTTTCGACAGGATTTATTCGTAATGGAACAACAAGGAACCTCGATCATGGATTTTCAAAACGCAGCTCACTCGCCGAACTTAGCCCCTGCATTTCAACTGGCGTTGATATGGCCAAAACAACAGCCGGTACGGTAATACGAGGAAATCCTCGATTTTTGCTTTTTGCTTTTTGTGTTCGTTACACCGTTACGAGGTAGCCCTATTGTCCGTTTCAGCCGATTTTCGTTCAAACGCCCAAAAAGAAAATCGTCGGCTTAATTCAACGAGTTCAAAAACCACAAATCGTGTGGATGCGGTCGTCGCAACAGCAACAGCCCTCTATTCCAAAAAACGTGATCGGATATAGATCGTCGCCGGTACGGTAATACGAGGAAATCCTCGATTTCTCCTTTTTGCTTTTTGTGTTCGTTACACCGTTACGAGGTAGCCCTATTGTCCGTTTCAGCCGATTTTCGTTCAAACGCCCAAAAAGAAAATCGTCGGCTTAATTCAACGAGTTCAAAAACCACAAATCGTGTGGATGCGGTCGTCGCAACAGCAACAGCCCTCTATTCCAAAAAACGTGATCGGATATAGATCGTCGCCCTATGTTCCAAGAAACGTGACCGGATTTAGATCGACACCCTCGACGTTAAAGGTATCGAGATAAATAAAAAAGTAAATCTAATAGTCACGAGTAAATCGGATGCATTATATAGTATCATTATTTCCTAATCTGTAGTAAAACCGGTAATCTTTTTTGATAAAATAATGAGATCATATCGTTTAGAAGGTTGGAGAGTCAAAAGATCAAAAAAAAGATTGGAAGAAGTCACCGTCCGCGTCGTTTAATATTTCACTAAAAGTGAAACAAAATATTTCAAAACTCGTAAAGGTATAGAATAACACATTATATCTTATAATCTCTGTTAAAGTCATGTTCTGTTTCGATAAAACAATGAGATAATGTCGTTTTTGAAGATCGCGCCAAAAAACAAGACTTACAATAGTTCGCCGAACGAATTGGCAGTACTCTACGTCAACCCCAAGCAGTACGCTAGAATATTGATAAGAAGGAGAGCCAGAACGGAATTAGCAGTCAAATGGAAAATACCCTCCGGTCGACAAGTAAATAACGTCAATAAGTATATTCCTATATATTGCGTGTGGTTACTTAAGCACTTACTTTTATTTCAGAAATATCTGTACGAATCACGTCATAAACACGCGATGAGCAGGATACGTGAAAACCGTGGCCGGTTCGTCTCGGATTCAGTTAAGTTCAATACTTCCATAAGTATTGAATAACGACTGCAGTGTCGATAAAATGGACAGTCAAAATGATCACCTCTTGACTGCTGAAAATCAAATCGTTAAACAACTTTGAAATCGCCACATAATGGTTCATAGCAAGGTTTATAGGTTTATTAATGGCAAAATAATGTTTATTTCGTCGTTGAAATGTTAATAATGTTGCTGAATGTCAGCCCCATATCTATGTTTTTAACGTTAATAACAAATGAAAATATACTTTATTATATATACTATTGTTTTTACAATAACAAAATAACTGTTAAGAAATAAGTATACTATTGATAAGAATAAGTACCATATTTTAGTTAGGTAGGCACTACATTTTTCAGAATGTATCAACTTTTTAAAAATGTTGAAATTAATTACATGCTGCAATTATTTTAATATCCTATATATTATAATTTTCAAAATGTATACCATACATTAGACAAGATTTAATAGATTTCATCTACTTTTGATTATTTTATAACAACACATTCTAACAATATCAACTAATAAAAATAACATCAACTATTTCTTCCATAAATTTTAGCTTTTAAATGTATTGATTCCATTAAACTATTTGGTATGTATAATTTTTTTAACGTTAAATTATTAGAGATATTTTAACTGAGTTTTCATATTTGTCTGTACGATTAAAATAAATAGTATTATTATAACTAATAATTCAATTATATGATATATAAGACGTGTTGTTGTACATTTATTAAGTCAATTAGCTCTCATACAGACACTTCATAATATTAAAAATATAATTTCTCAAATGACCAAACTTTGATTAGTTGTAACTTGTTAACGGATCAATAAAAAATATGAATTCTAAAGTTCATTAAATATGAAGTATAGGTTGGTTTTTGAAAATCAAAACTCAATAGAGCTTTAACTCATAATAATAGGAAAAGTTAAATAAAGGAAGTTTTAAGTATTAGAACTGCAGCATGTATTTTAAGTTTTCTGAATAGAGAAAAAGAAAGTTGATGCTTTTTAAAATAATTAGTGTAAAAACTCACTCTGTATAGCTTTAATAATAATAATACAAGTAATAGATTATTGAAAAATTTGTATTTTATTTCTTCATTTATCTAAAAAAAATGAAATTTGTTCTTTAGAGCATTGATCAAACGATAAAAACTATAAGTTTAAGTCTGTACAACAATATATGTTTTAATCATTGTTAATTTTAGATCTACTTAAGTACTTAACCCTAATTGTTTCAGTTTGTAATACTTTTTTTGAATTTTTATTGAAAGATTTTACAGAGATAAAATTTGTTGTACTTGTATTAAATTATTATGAATAGGACATAGGTATTAATTACTATTTATTGATATTATGTAAGTTAAGATCAATTGATAACTTTATTAAAGACCTTATTTAATTTTAAATAAATAAAACAATGAACGAGTGAATTATAAACATAAATAGTGTGAATAGTAAGTGTTAAATGTTAATAGTTTAATGTTAAAATAACAAAATATTATTAAATATTATATAAATTAATTTATTAAAACTATTAAATATATAAATAATATAAATAAAAATAAAATTCATCATCAGATGTAAAGAACGCACTACCTAACCTAACCTAACTTACCTAACTGAATATAAAATGTGTGTTCATTACACTTGATGATGAAATTTATTCGAAACGGGTCGTAACAATTTTTGCACTCTTTATTATAATACCAGGCAATACCTATTTATTTTATTTTTATTATTTATATATTTAATAGTACTTTGTTATTATTAGAGTATTAACCAACAAACATGTTTATTTATCTTATATTTTTAATTCAATGTTATTGTGTGGATAAAATATTTGTATACTTAAAATTTTAAATCACAAAATTTTATAAATGGATAAAATATAGAATAAAATTAAGTAGGCTTATGTACTTAAAAAAATTAATGAATTAAAATAATTAAATTAAGTATATTATTTTAGTATTACTTAAAACATACTAAGGTACTGTAACATAATGTTTGATACATAATAAAAATATTTTACTTTCAAAAAATTAATACCAAAAGATATTTGCTTAGTTAATCATTTTTTTTCTGGTTTTATTTTTGTCTACTGTTCAACTTTTAAATTTTATTCCATGCTTTATATTCTTATAACCATCAATTTTTTTGAGAATAAAAATGTTAAATGTATAAACCCCTCAACTATACATCCAAAATTAACATAATACATACCCCTAAAAATAATTTTTCTTTATCTTTTTTTTTTTGTTATCAATCACTATATTTCATTAGCTTTCCCTTACTTTGGCCTTGCTCTAGTGAATTTCCTATAAAAAAAAAACCATTATTTTGATTACAAATAAGTATGAATTGATTATATAAAAAAGCATTATAATTCTGATTTTGTAAAGTCTAGCAATAAATAAAATCTAAAAAATAAAAATAAAATATATAAAATAATTTATTAAAATTAAAAACTATTTTTAATAATGAAAAAACAAAACAAAATAAAATAAAAAATAGGTCTTGTCTGGAGTATTAAGTAAAAGAATAGATAAGTGCTTAAATATTTACGACCGGTTTCGAATAAAGTTCATCGTCAGGAAGAAAATGCGCACTATTATAAGTGCATTTTATACTATAATTGTTAGCATTTTATATTATATTTTTTGCATTTTAAGTGCATTAAATTCACAGCCCTAATTATTATCTGTTGGCCATTACTTATTTGATGTTTTATTGTCACTTGCATGCAAAATAAATAATTACTATATGGGATTAACTTAACGTGTTGACATTTTAGTTTTGGTTTCAATATCAAATTTATTATTTCAATTATTTATGTATTAATTTGTAAACTGTACCATATAGTATTACTTATAATACTCAAGGCAAGAACTTTATTTTATTTTATTTTATTATTGTTTAAATATATTTAATAGTTTATAATGTTTATATTAAAATAGTTTTATGTATGTTTAATAATATTTTGTTATTACCATTAATTATTTGTTAAAATGTAATGTAATCATTAAGAGTTATATTACATTTTTTTTCCCACATAATTAATACAATTAGTTGATTATATGTAAATATTATAAATTCATACTTATACTTTGACCATAAATTAATACTTACAATTTTTTTACAAGCAAACACCGTGGCTTGTATTTCTTTTTCGATCTGTGCATACATTGTTCAGTTTCATTGAGACACTTCGATGCAAAATAAACTAGCCTGTCACTGTAAAAGAGACAACGAATATAAATAAACCATAACAAAAACGAATACTTTCATTAAAAGATAATAATTGTATTTCTAAATCTCATGAACGAACAAGTTAGGTAATTTGATAGCATAACTAATATTATGGTCGAAATTGATAAGTTATTAATGTGGCGCGTAACACACAAATCATTCTGTCGATTTACCTATTTAATATTTTTAGTTTATAATTAAATAATAATATTAAATGTATTTAATTACAATTAAATAATAATGTAAATTATTATACATATTACATGCATTTTAACGATATCGTATTATTTTTTTTAAAACTTTATAGGTTTTATATAATATACAATATAATATGTTATTATTTTAAATTTTTGCTTCGGAGTTTTTGTCGCTTGTATGATTCATTACTGTTTATGTAAGTCGTAATTACTTTAAAATTAGTATTCAACGATGTTTAACTTATATTTTCAAGTTTACAAATAAGTATGCAAAATATTGTAATAATAATATTATATATGTAAGTTTTTATACGTAATAAAAAGTCGTCGTCAAATGTGTACGCGCGAAAATATTATATCAGTATCGCATAATAATAACGTTATTGATCGGGTTGTAATGGAAAAAACGTTTTCATTATACTATATTGTAATACGATTAGTATATTGTTTAGTTTTCGTTCGTTTTTCTTTTATTGTTCACCGCGAATTTTCCATATAGATTTAACGAGTATAGCCTGTAGTGCATCTGTATTTCAATGCGCTACGTGTCTGTAAAAAACAAAATGAATTCGTGGCATAATTTGTCGGAGAGTGTAATAGAAACAACACGGATATAGGCGGAGGGACCGACTCCCCCGCGCGCGATTAGTGGAATGGATACGACGCGTCTCGGTCACGGTAAAACCTCTCGCACGTTTTCGCTCCACCCATTGTGGAAATCAGTTCGGCCCGTTTCTATATTCTCGTCGTAATTTCCCACCGTTGTTTTTTAATCTCGTACATTATCGTAGTACACATATCACGCGACAAACGCAATTACACGACACAATGTAAACGCTATAATATTGTATTAAACGTTATTAATAATAATAATTGTCATTTGTCGAAAGTATTGTGCGGGTTTATTGACGTAATCGTAATAATAAAATAATAATTTTTTATGACGACACCCTGATTACGACACGGCGATTACGGCGACACGCTTAAAACAATTAATGAACTATTGAAAGAGAAAAAAATGTACAAACTTTTGTAAATTTACTAGTTTTATATCGGTTTACGCGCGATTACGGAGAGCAATGACGTTGTAATATAGTTGAAATATGCGCGGCAAAAAGCAAAACGTTTATTATCGCAATAAACACACATTGTATGAAATAATATGCTTGTATGTATTCTTTAAAAACACTGTGAAATATTTCTTATGAATAAAAACATTTAAATTTTTTTATATTCTGACTATTATGGTACTCATATAATATTTTTATTTTCATTTTTATTCGCGTGATATTATTATTTATTAGAAATGTTTAATAGTTTTTAATCAATTATCGCCCGTGTGTATTTTATTTTTCTTCGTGTAGTTTTAATGTTACGGGTGACATCATTGTTATGTGCAATATAGTTTTTATGCCTAGTCGGATTTAACTCCAAGTCAGCCTTGCTGTCTTGAACCGACGTTGTCCGTGTAACGTAAAGGCCGGAAATTAGCGAAAAAAAAGTCTACTAACTAATACTAACTTTCATATTTCAAAGACAAATCGTTAGATATCGTGCACAAAATAATATTTAGGAATTGACAGTCAATAATCTTATATACTGTCAGAAACGAAACGCAGGTAATATCCAAAAAAACGAGACGTGACCGTTATTTTAGTGTTTCGTCGTTTTGAAAAAAATTAATTAAAAACAGTAAAGCCGGGGAACAATGTCGAAAACGATAAGCATTTACTCAACCCTTCGCCGCGTGATTTTTTACGAAGAAATATAAACATTTTTTTTTTTTTTCAGGAGTATTCGGAGTAAATAGAGTTGTCTTGTGGCGTCTACGATTTCTACAAACAGGATTGGCGGCGACAAAAGCGACGGAGCCGGTGAAATCGATTGCGACGGCAAAGAGTGCAAATCTGTCGGGACTTGGACGACGACGGAGCGCGGATTGAGAGATGGCGAAGCGACGAAATATTATACTTGCGAAAAATATACGCGGGATAGGTCAAGGGGAATTAATTTTCGGCGGAATACGTGGCGCGATCTAGCGGTGAAATTCTCAACCACAAAAATAAATACGTTTTTAAGGTGGCACCAGTGGCGGCTCGTGGTGTACGGCGCACAAGTGCAAGAAAAAATTGAAAACATTAATCATAATAATACCAAACCATTAGACAAAGAGTAGTCGTAGTGTTATTGAAGATTATATTTTAAAATTAATTAATTTTTTAAAAATATAATTACGGAAATTCGGAATGTGAAATTAAATATAATATTTGGATTGGGTTTTTCCGAAGGCCAAACAGCTGGTCGGTTGTTCGCGCCAAAACGGTGTCGGTGTGTATAATATAGTAGTGCACATAACCAATAATTGGTAATAATAATATTATTGTTAAATTGTTTTCAGCGAGATTATTTTCGATGTCGGCATTTTATCTTTTAATTTTATTCTCATTCGTTTATTATATTCCGATTATCAGCTGATAAATGTCGATCATTATCGTGAATTCAAAACGACTATCGTGTTTCCGTTTTCCATCCGACACGTATTATAAAATTATTATTGTTCGTGTATTTGTTTTAAATTTTCACGTGTAAAAATACAAACAAAATTAACGATAAATTAAAAAAATTTGTTAACGGTTGTTTAATATAATTTATAATATATGTACGGTATAACTCGCTTTAAGACGCTCGGTTTTTCTCCATCTAACCGCTCTTGTGTTCATTAAATTATACGATAAATTTTAGTAGTTTTGTGAAAATTAAAAGAAGATTATAGATAGAAATGTTACTCGTTTACGTGTTCTTTTCGTTTTAGTTTATCGCTATACCCATTATTAACATTGTTATAATTTATCTATTTTTTAACAATAATAATAATAACACAATATGTAATAATTTTTGTTTTCAATTAAATTCGGTAGCAAAAAATATACGTGTGTAATTATAATAATTAATTTACAAGTGTATTGCCCGTTAAATTATGTTCAATTATAAAAAAAAATTAACTCGTTATTTCAATAGCTTAATTATTTTTCATTCCCGCAAAAGACGCTTTTCCGCTCAAGACGCTCTAGAGAGGAGGTGGTCCCTTAAAGAGCGTCTTAAACGAGTTTTACTGTACATAATAAAATATTGGTTTTATTGTTTTTGGATCTGCACACTACTTCATTAACAATACCCACGAGCCGCCACTGGTAATAATACTACTATAAAAATAACAAAACATTATTGAATATATAAAATTATATTTGATTTGTCGTCATAATCGATACAATAAACGTCCAAACAAGGCAGTGCGAATGGTCGAGTAAATGTTTACCGTCTAACGCGTTGCTCGTCCGCGGCACGATCCCAAGTCAACGCCAATCGGAAGGAATTTGGTGGGGGGTATGCGCAGAACCCGACGCGTTTTGGTATTTTTTTCGGCACGAATTACCGTGGAATCGACTATAATATTATGATGTAGTAATTATGATATTAAGAAATGACACAAGTTTAAAGTAAATCAAATGTAAATTAACAATTTAAATTCAACTCGCACAATCTGAATATGAAATTATTAAGTAAGTAAAATAAAACGATAAAAATTTAAATAATATAAATCACATTATCATTCTGAGGCCCCTAAAAACAACCTCGATCTTGAGGCCCTGGTGCATTGCACCTCCAGCACCCCCGCTAAATACGGCACTTGTCGACAATACAAATGATTTTGAATATGAGTGCTCAAATTTCTTTTTTTAAAGGAGAAATTTTCATAGCGATGACAAATATATATTTCATTTTTGTGAGTTGTGGAAATATGAATAAGTGTAATTGCATATGGCATAGTTGATAAAATAAAGATCATCATAAGAAAGTACATTATTTGTTTATTTCATGGACTTGCAAATGGTTTAAATATTTAAATTTTTTTCTAAATTCTTTAAAACAAACACTACATTTAAATGGTTTACTTTCTTTAAAATTTTGCGATCCTGGATCCAAATTTGATATTGTTGCACTTGGCTTATCTTCGTTGGTTAAGTAACCAGGTAGATTTATTTTTTTGACATATCTCATTTCATTGAAGAGAAAAACATGTTCAGTTTCAATTGGAATTGGGCTTGATCTTCCGTTAAATGCCTGTCTATCGATTGTAGATACATTTTGACTCAAATGATCCGATATGTGTTTGTCTAAACATTTTTTATAGGTAAATTTTTTTCTACAAATATAACATTGAAGACGAGGCTGTTCTATATGTCCTTCTATTACGTCTTCTTTACAAGCTACCATATATGATACTGGGCGATATGTATCGCTATTCTTAGCATGCTTCAATGTTTTTTCAGAAGACTTAGCTCTTGAACTCCTTATAGTGTCTTTAGATGAACTGAAATAAAAATTCAAATATTTCACCATTAATTATTAAATAAATATATGTAGTGTGTAGTTAAGTATTGTAAGTATAAAACTGATACGCCTGATAGTAAAAGCTCTATTAAAAAAAAAATTGTTCACTTCAATTACATATTATTTAATACAATAATTATGAATAATAATATTTAGTGTTTTCAAGAAATCGAAAACATTAGAAAGAAAAAACTTAAGTTTAATTAAGTCATAAAATTTAAATTAATATTTAAGAGAATACATTTTACAGTTATTTATGTTTAGTCAACATTTAATATTAAATCATATTTAAAACTGATATTTTCTATCAACATTTAAACGATATAGTTTCAAACACAAGTTGGATAAAGTTAAATCAACTATTGAATATTATTTGACTTCAACAGCAGACCACACTGCTCACAATCGATAATGCAAAGCATAATTGAAAAGCCAATAGGTGACTGTAACTTGCATAGTTATGCGTCGTGAGTATAATGTGACCAGATCAAAATTCTGAAAAACGGTACAAGTATTCAAAAGGAACTAGAGGAAGAGGGGTATCCCTCCTCCATAAGGTAGTACTCGTGGGAGGAGTTAACTTCCCTTAATAATTGGTTTTTGGTACACTTATATTTCTTAAGGCTACAATTGAAAACTAATAATGAGAAAAATCTTTATAAAGAGAAATTATTGTGCTAATAAGCATCTGCTATTTTTGCATTTAAAAATATTATTTTTAATAATAAGATCTTTATCACAATAGTTACAAACGAACATTTGACAGTAAAATTATATTATACTTAAAATGTTTTCAGTCTTAATAATAAAAAAAAATATAGATTTATTTAGCTAGAATTAACTATTTAAACTGATGGCTATTTTAATAAAACCTACTGAGATTTTGTTTTCTTCGATTCAAGGAATTTTTCATTCTCAACAGGATCAATTGAGTTCAAACATGTAACTTGTAATTGTTGCATTATTAATATTGGAACTCTGACCATTGATGGAGATTTGGACCTATAAATAAAATCATAAGTCAATTTCAAAATAACAAAACAGACAATTTTAGTTAAAATATAAGTATTGTTTTTTATTCAACTAGAGTTATTATTTATGTTAATTTATTTGGGGACAAAATAATTATTTTGTATTGTGAAAAAACATATTGTTCAAGATTTGAACCCTACACAAAGAAAAACATACTAAAAAAATCATGATAATATTGAAAATTAATAGATTTAAATTTAAATCAAACAAATATATACATATATTAGAATATTAGAAAAAATAATGTAAAGTAAATAATAATTATTGAGTGGTATCATATATAGCTGGAATGAGCAATTGGTCTTGTGGGGATATTATAAGATACTGATAATTATATTGATTACTATGGATATTAAGTAAAGTATTATAATATAATAATAATAAGATATATTCTAAGAAAATATTCTAATATATTCTTGAAACGGCAATGATTCATTTTGAAAATTAGAAACCTTTTTTAGCATAGTAGGAAGGGTACTAATGCACTTCAGGCACATGACCTGAGAAAATTTACTAATCACTTAATTTTTCTTACATTATTATACGTATATAATATATACTATTATACTCACTGAGTACGAGATTTTTTGTTCGGTATTTTAGTCGTTTTTTTGGTCGTTTTTTTAGTAGTTTTTTTGGAACGTTTTGGCGCCATTATTTACTGTAAAACATATTTTATAAATTAACAAAAAAACAATTTGTAACTATACATAATATGCACAATTGACATTTTAATACAAGGTCCTAAAGTAGGCGATGAAATAAAGTTGTAGCCTTAGGAAAAAAAAATTATTATTTTATGACAACACTCAGATTCTCAAGATTTTAAAAATAAATTTTAAGTAAGATTCATAAATTAAATGATACATGCATATTGTGGAATGTAGATAGAATAAACTGTAGATACAATAGATACATATAGGGGCAACTAGAGCCCAATTGTGGGGAGCGCTGAAATTTATGCACCCACACTCCCATCCTAAATACTATTTCTGGATTTATTATTGTTTATAGGTAGTGATCATTCTAAAATGCAACATAAAAACAAAAATATTTCAATGACAAGTAAATTTTTATAATAGAATAATATAATCATTAAATTGTAATAATATGAAACACATTTTATTTATTTGGTATCTACTTTTGTTGAAATATTCATACAATTTTTGGTAGTTCCATGAATGGAGCAGGGTTTGTAAACATTTAATTTAAGCATGTTTTAAACAATCAAAATTAAACATGATTTATTTAAATCAAAACGTTGAAAACCATTTTTTTTACATTTTGTTTAAAAGTGTTTTTTCTACTTAAATTGTATGTAAACTTAAAATATATATAAAAAAATACTACATATTATTTAAATTTCATTTTTTTTTTTTTGGTTTTGTGAATAGCAATTAATTATATTAATTTATATGATGTTGACGGTAAATGATACTCAGATTTTTTTTCTATTAATAATTTAATAGTTCATTTTATTATTATTACTATAGTTTAATTTAAATGGTTAATGAAAATTATTCAATTACCTACATATTATATTCATTATTCACACAAACTAAATCATTAAATGGCATTTCTTATTTGATTTTACATTTTAAATTTTTCTGCTCAATTCATTTTTAAACAACCTAACAAAATAATTTAATAATTTAATTAGAATAAAGGATAATTTTTTTTATTAATTCATTACTTTCTAAAATATATATAATACAATTCAGTTATTTCAGTCTTTTTAATTTCTTTATTAAGTCTTGCCACTTAAAAATAGGTTATAATATAACAACTAAGTTTAAGACTGTCATGTATTTAAATATAAAATATATATAAATAATAAATAAGTAGGAATCAAAATTACTGTTAACTTCGATGGTATTGGACATTTTACAGAAAACATTTCCAACACACTATGAAATGTATATTAAGTTATTGGTAAATAATAATCATTAATAATTTATCTTTCTGATAGTAACATAAAATAAATATAATAACCTTATAGGAAATAAAAACCTTTTTTTTTTGTTTTAATTTTATTATAAGTATTTCAGTATTAGACGTGCTAAATTAGAGACTAGTTACGTCTATGTACTACCTACTAATCAATAAAATATGAAAAAGTTTTTAGACGGTAATTCAAAAAAATTATAATTAAATAGTTATTGTTTTAAAGTTTAGTAAAAACAAATGGATTTAAATATGAAAACTGAATTCAGAGATTGACGTGGCTACTTAGTGGCTACTTGGAACTCGGTTTATTATCACAATCTATATGGATTTTGTTTATCGTAAATAATGATCAAATACTTACGGAATGTTTTGCGATTACAAGGATCAATTGAAGAATGTATATGTCGTCTCGTGAAGAAATGTCTCACACGGCCAATAAGCAGTTATCACTATCTCCTCCGTCACTGCAAAACCGATACATTTTACACACATATATATGATGGTCAAATAATAAGTAGATAAGCAAACGGAATGATCAGAGTTGAGTCATCATCGATCGTTGAAGACCACCATCTCACGTCGCAGCCATAACAACAATAAAACGCCATAAATACGCATGAGTTCTAGCTTCTAGACAACACAGTTTATTAAAAATTACATGTTACAAACGTTATGAACTCATATCATAATACTTACGGCGCGAAACAAAAACAGACCTCTGGAATTCAAAATACTCGTCGAATTCGCTGAAACGTTGAACTGAGCAAGAAGACGATCCATCGTAGAGTAATAATTTAATCCTAACCATTGAACGTTTAACCGATGGTAAAATCGTCGGACGGGGTAGTGAGAATAAGAACACGCGAAATGAGGATTATAATGAAATTTCGATACTTCTACGCGATTCACCGTGAAGACACGAGTTTATTTCTAAAGATCGTATTAATTTTGTCGTTTCGTTATCAAACTAACAGTGTTGTGTTATTGACTTATCACTAAAAGGATTAAATACAATTTCGCGTCCGACGGATGGTTCTGATTTCCGGTTGATAGCGTAATCAGTTGGAAAACATTTGTTTTAATTGTTATCACATTTATCGATTTGAAAATTTGAATTTCATTAAATTTATTTACTTTTTTATTATTATTATTATTAATTGAATTGTAAACGAGTTTCATACAATATACTCGTACGACAAGTTACAATGAAATGTTATACTTGAAAAAAAAACATACGACGTAAGAGTACGCTACTCGATATTATTCGTCTACAAGGAAGATCTATTAATCATAAAATTGAGGAAAAATAAGGAACTTGAAAAATAATTTCATGTTGTAACAGTGTATAGGAAAAGTTACGAGTCACTTTTTGTTATTAAATTATTTCAAGAATTATTATACATAAAAAATAGAAAATAATTAAACAAAATAGTTATTTCATGGTTAATACTCATAAATAATAACAAAATATTATTAAATATATAAAATTATATTAAAACAAACTATTAAATATATTAAATAAATTCAATTTTAATTAATAAATAATTTTATATATTTAATAATATTTTGTAATTATAATAATCGAGCATGCGTTCATAGAACGCTATCTTATCGAAAGAGATTGGTTTCGTTTGAATTCTTTTGTATGAATACGATTAATATAAGGAAAACAAATTAACATAATATGAATGGAATTATCGTGGAGAAAAAATTGACTCGTCGTGTCGGAAATATATGTTAAAAAGTTTGTTCGGAACCACCCAACCTACGGCCTTGACCACGGCAGCTTATGTTAAACCGATAATATTATACGGGTAGTAATAATAATAATAATTGATGTCTATTAAAGGTTCGTTTACGATTGAAAACATTTGTACAAAAACGATTTAACGTCAACAATCGAGTGAGAAGAACGCGACATAGTGCCCGCATTAAAAATATTATTAAAATACTATTTCATTCGGAACGAGATCCAGACGGGCGCGCATTCTAGACATATTATCGTTTAAGTACTTTTTAATATGCACATTTGCGTGCCCAGGACATTTTCGCAGACAGCGTACCTTAATTGTGTTTTTACATGCCACGAAAACGTATAGACAAATGTAACGAATATTATACGTACGTTTGTAAGTACATTAATATTTGATTACACGATTTATGAGTGGAAAAAAAAAATTATTAGACGTTCTTTCGGTTCTAAAGTCGGTTACGCGTACGGAGCGTTTTAAATGTGCGCGCGTACGCGTTTTTCAATCGAGGCAAATAAATAATTCAACTCGCGTAATTAAATAGCTGTACGAATTGGCACGAGAAATAACAATGCGCGTTCGATCACAATCAAAGTTTAAAATGTAAACAAAACTTGAGAAAATCTGCACATTTTTCGTAGTTAAAAACACGTAAAACTTTTAATGTTTAAAGATTAAAAATCGAATATAAAATCGATAAATTCGGCGAGTTCATAGTTCGCTATATAGTACGTTTGCCGAACACTAGCAGTTTTTTCCGAACTAAATACTAACAATGTTGATAAAAGTGATTGATATTGATTTATAATAATTTATCATGCGATAACCCTTGTACAAATTAAAATTACAATAACCATATTATATATATAGATTATATAAACCGTGTTGATAAACAGTAGTGGACCGTCGTGTATTTCATTAGACAAAACGTTGATAAATTAATGTCACGATGACAAATATATACGCTGCGTCCACACTTAAAAAACAATTGTTCGAAACGAATGGTCGAACGTTCGCCAAACGCTTGACATTTAAATAATTATGAATTTAGTTATGAGTAATTAAAATAGTTTTAAATGATAAATGTTTACCAAAAAAATATATTTGAATACGATATTATTATCACGAAGCAATCAATACGTGACGGACGATTTAAACGATATGCAGTAGAAATCGGTTATAACGAGTTTCAATGGCCACCTAGTTTTTCTCGTTGTAACCGGTTGCTCGTTATAACCTGCAAGCAGCACGCAGTTGTAACGTGCGTTCTTTGTTCGCATTTCGTCATCTAAGCGATGCTCGTTATAGCGCTTTCTACTGCGATATTTTATTTAAAAAAAAATAAATAATATTTCACGATATTTTATTTTTAATTTTCTAAACACCTGACACGGCCCAACGACATAAAATTACGACACAAATTACGTTCGACGAACGTTCGACAAACGCATGTTGGGCGTGGACGCGCGCGACTTAACGATACGTTACGATAGAGAAAACGGGGCACGCGGACAAACAAAATAAGACTTGAACAAAATACTTACCAGCTGTATATGGAGCAACACGAAGCGTCGCGCCGTCGGAGAGTCCGCTTCCTTCGCGTCGACGACGAAAAGTGAATATAATAATATTATGATATTGTTATTACAACTGTCGTATTACAATCGACACGCTCGCGAAATAGAAGAGACCGGTTGTCGGAACAGAATAATCGGAAGCGCGCGTTGGAGAGCACAGGAAAAAAAAAACACACACGCACGGGCGCGCGCGAGAGTTCAACGTGAAACACGACGAATGGAAAAGGACGCGGCAACGGAGAACCGCACTCGACGCCGCAGCAAGGACAAAGAAATGACTCGACGACGGCGAGCAGCCACTACGCGTTGGTCGACCGCCGAAAACCAGACAACGTCGCACAAGCGCACTGCGCAGTAGCCGAGCCGACAAAATGGCGGCTACATATGTTTAGAAATATTATAAATGCCTTTCCCCCGCCGTGTTCGCACCGCGTCGACTACGCTCGCGCGCCCGACGATCGCGTCGCCGCGCCAACGCAGGTACGGGGCCCGGCGCCGGTCGCCGGAATGACCATGGCGCGCAGCGTTTCTCAAACCGTGTGTGGTGCACACGGGTGCTCGTTTTACGCGTACCAAACATTCAACTTAAACGATATTATAATAATAGCGTAATATAGAACGAGAAAAAATAAATACATATAGTTTTTACGAATTATTTATATAGTGATCCCTCTTATTGGTTACGCCACCGGTAACAATAAAATATTATAGTACGGGCTCTTGGACGCAAAGAAAATCTCCGAGAAAACGTGTAGTCGCTAATAATTAAATTTAAATTCCGCGTACGTGTGTGTGTGTATACGTTTTTGACGATCGAGCGATACGTCCAAACCGTGTAGGTGTTATCGGTTCTCGACCTTTTTAAATACGCGTGCCTATGTCTATAGACATTTGGCACGTACGTACCACTTTTTTTTCCGCTAGGCATGCGCGTTATTTTTTACACGTACGGAATTCGATTAGGAACTACAAGTTTTCTTCGCGTAACGTGTGAGACCTTTGGCCGTACCGCGGGTTGAGAAGCGCTCGTGAAGGTGGGATACAATAAAAATGTTGAGAACTCCTGCCATACGTAGAACCATTGATTATAAATACTAGTATTGGTAGAACATTTCGTGTTGCCAGAAGACGGCGGCGGCGGCGGCTGGGTAACGTCCCCGGAACGGGTTTTTGTTGTTGTCAATATGGGTGTTGGGGTTTTTTTTTTTTTTTATTGCGTTCGCATACCATAGCCTACCTACCGTCGTCGGACCGATCGCGGACGACGTGGCGTACGCTCTGTGTAACGCGTTAAAAACGCGCGCGTTTACATTTGGTAAACGATGGCAGAGAAAAATAAAAATGTTCGATAATTTCGATAATAACACACGCGTTTGTCTCTGACCGCGTATGGATTATCGCGCAGTATTTATCGGTTACGTAATATGAGAATGAATACGGTTGACAAGACGGTGACGACTTGGACACACCGCGGGCAGTGCCGCAATTAAGAATTCTGAGGCCCGTGTGCAAGGATTTATTTACAGGCCCCAAATCAATAATATATTTATTACTTGATCTTTGCAGTATTACTACAGAAATTTTTTAGTATTTTTTAGTACTATAACTTAAATATTTGACGGATTCGCGGAACCGATCAGAAGAATAAATTATGTAAATTTATACAAATTTGAGCTTCTAAATACCTCCTCTATAAATTAGTATAACGAATAATCAAAAAAATAACGAACAACTTAATTCAGTGATCCAAGTCTAGTATCCATACAATAATTATTTGAGAAATATTTCGCAATAACAGAGAGGGGCCCCTGCGATAATGACTATTATTCTACAAATTATGTCATACATTATAATATCATTTTCGTAATTTTATTCCTATAATAATTTGTACGTTTTACTATAAAACCGGATTATTTACAGATCCAATGAAGCTTGCATGATATTAATTATCATCTACTTATGCTAATAATAAATTCATTGAAAACAATTACAAAAAAATCGAAAAAACTTTCGAGGTACGAGCCACGAGGAAGTAAAGAATACCAATATAGGCTAAATTCATTTTGAAACGGACAATCTTCAATTTTTAGCTTATGGTTTGGGAGGCCCCTAAGAACCGGAGGCCCGTGTGCATCGGACACCTTGCACACCCAATTGTTGCGGCACTGACCGCGGGTCGCGGCCGTCGTATTCGCCTTTGCCGCCGAGCCGGTCAATCGAATAGAATTATGTTTACGACGAATGTTAATAATTTTTTAAGCCGGCGGCTATCGACGGTGAAAAAATAAAATTGTTCATTACGCTTTCACACAACAACAGTAACTGTCGATTATAGCCAGTGTATAGAGAATTTATCATTTATTATATTATACTAGCTGAATCTAACCCGTCTTTGCCGGGTTTAAGTAATAAAAAATGCGTATGGCCCAAATAATAATAATAATTTACATTTCCCCGTTATCAGCTGACTTCTATATTATTATTGAATAGTTTATTATGGATATACAATTTAAACGTACAAATTTATTTTTACCGACCCGACCATGTCGGTGCGTGTGTGTGTGTGTATTAAAAACTAACCAACTAAACCGAGTAGTTTGCAATTGAACGTAAATTAAATTTTAATTTATTTGCCTGAAAATATCTACCTATTATAACTTATGAGTATGACAATAATATACTATTGTTTTAAAAACTTTTTCGATTTTGAAAAATCGTTTCAAGCCGGTCGAGTAAAAAATGCCAAGACCGTACTATTTTTAGTTTCCTATTTAGAAATAGAGAGGTACGCGAAATTATTTAAAAAAAGACGGAGTACTCAATACTCTTACGTTCCCCTCGATTCGAACACTATATATTGTTGTACTTGAGATTTATTAAACTAATAAATATATATGTAAGACCAAATGACTAGGAGAATCACGTTCGCCATTATATAGTGCCCATCAGATTCGGGGGGCAATAAAGAATTATAATACATTTTTATTACGTTTTATTCTTTAAAGCCAACTCGCTTCCATTTTAGTATCTCAAAAACAAAGCTTTACCGCGAGAATTCCCCATGTAAACCGGTAAATTTTCATTGAGAAATATTTTTCCGTTTATTTTGTACGTACGGCAAATAATAATAACATAATACGTATACGAGCCCAGGTGTTATTAAATGAAAATGTATGTAATTTATTTGAAAACCACGGGGGAAAAAAACGTAGAGAAAAAGTGTATATATTAACGATAAAATAAGTAAAGGGTGTTTTAATATATACGTTTCAACTGTAATTCTCGTCGAAGACGATAATTATTGCTGTACGAAAGCACTCCATTATCATTAGGTACCTATCGCCACCAAAACGTAAGTACACTATTTGACCAGCGTGTCGTTAACTTTTAACGCAGCCCGGGGTGACGGGGAAAATAGCGCATATTTATTTTTTTCGATCTATACGTCGGCAGTTAGAAACAAAGGCAATTCGTCACCGGTATCAATGCGCTTTTGCTCCCTACTCGCCCTATATCGAATGGAATTAAAACAAAAAAACGTAAGAGACGTAATACAGGTGACGGGTGATTGATAAGGGTGAATCGATCTTAATTGTAAACTAATTTAACATTGCTTTCGAAAAAAAAACAACAAACGATTTCTAGTAAAAAAGGACCGCTAGTTTCTATTATTTATATATTCCACATTTCTTTGTTTCTCTATTCCAATGGATATTATGTGATTTTTTTTTTTTTATGAATAACAAGATAACTCATAACAATGATATTATGTAAAACAATGTTTGTATTGTGTACAGTTCTATTAGAAACATGTTTATTATTATTTATTATTTATATTAAAAATAACAAATGGATGATGGCGAAGGATATTTTGGAACGAATGCATTGTAAAATTCAATATAAAGACGATCGCTGATGTGTCAAAAGACAAAAACAAGGCGACCGGGTAAAAGCGTGTTTTTCATAGTTTCTTTCTCGTTTTTAAATGTGTGTCGGGTCGTTTAAAATTGAATAAATAATAAAAAGGAGAGTATCTCTACAAAAATGTCATTGTTGTGGATGAGTTGACAAAAAAGAGAAAAAAAAGATCACTCAAACATGTCCACTGCCCGACGGTAATGTTGAAAGAGAAATTTAAATATTATAAAGTATTCCCTGTTTGAGTGCATATAAAAGCGTCAAAAATATTTACACGAACGCCTGTGAGACATTTGTACTAAAAACATATACTTATATACTAACTATATTTACTAAAGTATATACTAACCTGACTTACACATTGTTTGATATAAAATAAGCTATTTAATTTAGTTATGACGCAACACATTGACGTTATTACAACAATTACTCTTGTCTTGAATGTAATTCAAATGTCTTTCTATAATAGATTTAGAGAAACAAAAAGTTTACTGTCGTTCGAATTTACTGTAGTTACATAACACTTATTAATTTTAAGTATTTTTAAGTGCATTTGGATGGCCTTTTTAAATACAATTTTTTTTTTGTCCATAAAAAGTTCATTTTGTAGGGTGTAAAAACAAATTTCCTCCTGAGAAAATTAATATTTTTTACATATTATGCCTGCTCGGTAAAAATAAATTGCAATACATAGTGTGTGTAATGAAAAAAAAAAAAACGTTTTAATGTTTTTCGGTTTTAATTAGTTCACCAACACGACAACAAACTCATTGGCGCCGATATCGAAGGGTAGCGACCACTACCCCACCATGTTTCGCGAGTTGGCAAAATCATATTTTTGTCATCCTATAAAAAAATCGCTTTTTTAATTGGTACTTAATTATAATGACATAAGACAGTTCGTTGTGAATACATAATTATGTAACAACAATAGTGTTAGGTGAATTTATGTTACGATTACATAAATTTAATTTTGTAACTATTATGTAATTATGTAACAATTATGTAATTACGTAACTATCGCGTAATTATGTAAATGTTATGTAATTACGTAACTATAATGTAATTATGTAACAATTATGTAATTACGTAACTATCGCGTAATTATGTAAATGTTATGTAATTACGTAATTATTATGTAATTATGTAACAATAATAACTATGAGTGTGTTTGCGTGTAAAGTGAAGTTCGCGTCGGTCCCGATACTGCGCGGGTGACACGGCCAATAAAAGCCAAGCTGCTCGCGCCACCCGACCAATGACAGCCGAGCTGCTTGCGAAACCAAAACATTATCGATCGAGTGACTCGCGAAAGTGCAACACAGTGTGCCGACGACCAGTCTAGTGTCGACAGCGGTTCAGAAAGTTCCTCTCCGTGAATCGCAATTTTTCTCCGTAATAGTCTCCGATATAGTGTCGTCGATCGTTATTATTTATTTCGTCAACGGACTAATCGAACTTTTAATAGTGATTCTTTTTTTCTTTTGATTTTAATTTTTTTCATCGAGTGATTTTTATATTTGTTACTTCAAAAGCCAATACGACGAACACCGAACCTCTCAACAGCGACCCACCGACAGGCCGTAAGTAGTACCGATTATATATATTTTTTTTCTATAGTCTATAGATAGGTAGGTAGGTCACGAAGTAGTTATAAAATCATTAGTATTATAGGTACATAATTATCATGATATGAGTAGAGCGCGGATTTTTATGCACTAAAATGTATGAAAATATGTCGTATAATATGCGAGAAAAATTTTTTTCGTCAAAATCAATTATTATGCCGCCGATGGGGGGTAGCGACCGTCCACTGAAATAAAACATCGACATACATCATAATAATTCTTTGTTCGTCAAAACTTTCAATGAAATAGTATGTTATATACATAATATATTAAAACATAAAAAAGAAAATGTTGTATATTTATAACATTTCTCGTATATTCGGCACGATTAATTAATAAATAATTAACAAATAACGTACATCTACTTAATTTTGAATTTTTTTAAAAAACTTATAAAACGAATAGGGTTTTTCTAGTAATCTTTTGCATCTCATTGCCATTCATGTCTCGTATCAGTTCTACGGATGATGTACACAGCACATTATTCACGTTTACGAAAATAAAATACTGTCGTATAGTCTATTATATTTGTAAAGCTAATAGGTACACGTATCAAATACATAAGTGAATATTATATTATTCACTATATATAGTGAACACTCATCGGTAATTATTCAAAGACAGTCACGTATATTATAATAAGTATACGTGAATAACGTGTTTTTAATGTTTTTCGGGTTCCTGTGTGTACTACCCTTGCTTTCTATTTCATGTTCCGGTTTATTTATCGTGTGAAATCTCTATTCCGTACCGGTATTTAAAAAAAAAAAATAAAAAATAAAAAACCAATGATAAAACAACGAAAATGTAAAAATAAACATTAAAAAAATGCGTAGCGTGACAAACAAAAGTAATAAAAATATAAAATATTGTATATTTAGTGTGTGGTCTTTTATAACTAATATATTTTATAATATATTTTTTTTTAGTAAATCGCGTTTCGTTTAAAATTATTTTTTGAAAATAAGTAACGTGGTTTGAACTAACTTACGTGGGCATATCCCTCGTGCCGAGGCGAGCGCTCGTCATCGGAATCGTTACGCTTTTTAAATATTACTTACAACTTAAAAAAACGAATAAAATGTTTCGTGGTTTCAGTTCGCAGTTGTTGTGCAGTTTATTATTATAGTTGTGCCAGGCCGGTGTAAAGTACTTTTCCATTTTATTTTTTTCAAAACAATAGTTTTAAATACTACATTTTAGTGTTAGCATATCACTATAATGGTATACTAGAAGTTTTTTTCGGGAGGGCGGAAAACTCTGTTTTATACATCGCATCGACTGATAGAAACGAATTACCTTTTAAAGTAGGTAAACCTATTCCATCGTTTTATTACGTTAAAATTGCGCCACATTATTCCGGCTTAAAGTTTCCGAGACGTTATTCGCATCGACAATTTTTTTTCGTACAACCTTTTGACGTGTAATTTTTACCAACTAAAATAAGTCATATTGTCCAAAAAAATACTTCTCTAAAACCGCCACCGAATACAATATTTTATAATAATCTAACGCGATCAAAATCGAGTATCTTTGAGTTTTAAAACGAAATTTATCATGCCAAAAATTAGAAAAAAAGTTACGATTTTATTTCGAACGTTTGTTCGGTTTTAAGGGTTTTTTTTATTAATTTTTTTTAAAATGCACTAAAATCTGTGTCTTAGTCCACAAGTTATCGGCTCGGAACGTTATATTCATTTCCTTAAGAAAATAGAACTATTCCGACAGAATACAAACAATAATTGTGCTTTTCCGTCTTCCCGATAAATTATGATATTATTTATCTTAAATTTTCACCGAGGGTGTAGTAATCCGCTTTCACCCCGTCACTATAGTTTACGCTTACGATCGCGCATAAATGTGTATAATGTACTCGTATTATACATATTATATGTATTTTAAACAGCCCCTTTGATATTTTCGGACGGATATGGGCCCGAGCCCGAGGATCGCAGTGTACATTTACATTTTATTGTACCCACACGCATCGTTCTAATTAAAAAGATAAAAACGCACGACGCGCACACCCGGAAAGAAACGAATTAAAACCGTAGAAAAAGCCAACGCGAATAAATGAACGAATAAAAAAATCCTATTGATCGTCGCCGCGATCGTTATCCGACGTCCTACTTTCGTATCCGTATAATTGGAGTTTTAAATCTGCTCCGAGGCCTGGCGTATAAAACGACGATAGTGTCTCCGCAGAATAAACAGTATCCCGAATTCAACGCCACCGTCGTCGCCGAGTGCAAACAAACGACGACGTTCGAGAGGAAAACACAAATAGTATAATGTGCCCAAATAATTATTTGCCGATGTGTAACGGACGTCCGGGATTCGGGACTCGAAATTTCCACCGAATGTAATTATACGATCGTTCTTTAGAGACTATACGGTTTTAAAAAGTACTTATTTTCCACCAATTGTTGACATTCAAAGACGTAGACCCGTTCGATCCGACACTAGTCAGTCGTCGAGAGGCGATTGCGATTTGTCTTGGGTCGGCGGCGTACTTAAATATCACAGATTCGGCGAATAGATTTCACGCGCAGGTACTCGTCGCGTAGATGTAGGTGTCTATCTCGGGCCGCAATGGCAAATACGGGTCGCAGGTACTTCGCGTATTATCGGACCACCACGCTGGCGTGTAACTTAATTGCGTTGTTCGTGTGCGAAATTTAAAAGGGATAGTCGACGAATCTATTGTCCGGATTTGGATTCACGTGACCAATATTAAACCCGGGGCGACCGCGCGCGGGAAATCTCTTAGAACACTGCACGCGGCGGCGAACCGTTCTCGCGACTTTGTTTTCGGGTACGTGTGTACACACGACCACCGTAAATTTACCATCACGTCATATATTTTACGAATAATCGAGTTCGACTTTGAATTGTTTGAGTACTTCACGTCCTAACGTCGTCGTTGTGTGAATAGCCTTCGGTAGGTTCTGATCAATCGCGCCGAATAGTAATTTTCCGAGTAAAAAACAAAACAAACTACCAAATAGATTATAAATCGCTTTAGTTATATATCCGTCATAGGTATTGGCCCGATCGATTCCTATTTGTCTTCATCTGAAACCGTAACAATAGTCGGACATGCATTAAAATAAATTTAGATATTTGAATGTTTATGAAATCGCGTATTTTTTTTTAATTTAATCCAATAAATATAAATTTGATTCGTGTTCTACTGAATCGAATAATACTATTGTTATTTCGTATATGTTATGGTTTTTGATTTTAAACGTATTATTTTGAAACTCGATGAATGCATATTTCAGTAGGTACGACTTTTTTTTTTTAAAACAATTTTAATTAACGAAATATTTAGAGTAACTGAAATTAATTTCACGATATTAATTTTTTTCATCGGTATAGTTTTCATTCCGGGAGTCCAAATTAAAGAATATGCTTATTATTTTTGATTTTACAAATTGTAAATACTCTAAATTTAAAAACAAATGCGATTTCAATGCTAATTAATTAGCTCTATTTTTTTTCATTATAAATAAATTTCAATAATTTTTACATTTATTACATACATATTTGTGTGCTCAAAGTTAAATACGTTTCTTTTTGTGTTTATATTTTGACATTTTCTTTAGTTATGAATGCATTTTTTATGATTTTTAATGCATATTTGGTAATTTCTCGGTGCATATTTATGCACTTTATACGTAGTACCATCAAAGTAATTTTTAAGTGCATAAACATTCAATTTTATACCGCGTAGAGAGACTATAATTTTTAAAGTGCTCTACGATGATACTCGAAGTAAACTTTTACGGTTCGTTTCCTTGCAAAATAATATTTGGTATCTCGACGTTTTAGTAATTTTTAAATTTTATTGATTCAATGACATCATATTAAAGTGCTCGAGGACATTAATTATTATACTTTTTAATATGAAAATATTTAATGTTGAAATCGTTTCAGCTTTTTTTGTATCTATCAATTAAATTCGGCGCAAATAAAATAATATCACATCAGCACGATGTTTTCGAGAAATTTCATAGAAAAATTGGTTTTTTTTTTTTGTATTTGGAGAATTCGTTTTCGATTGCTTATTTGGTCAATTCAATGTTTAATATAATACTTAGTATACTCTACTGAATTACAGTATTTTATTTTCGTACAATACTTAAAGTAATGCGATTTACTCTATTTTTTAAAAGCGTTATTGCGGTCTTACAAATTTTAAACATAAAACATTTCGCAGTAGGTGTATATTATATACGTATACATTTATACAGGTGTATACACAGTAATCGTTACAATTATCCATACACATTACTTTAATGCCGTGCTAATATTATCATCCCGGACAGAACTCTGGTATATAGGTGTTATGTTTATAGGCACGCACCGCGGCTCGGATCTCCTGAAATTGCTAATGGCGACCATTATTATACTATGCGTAAGACTTACTTTGATATAATTTTGTTTCGCAGTTAATCATCACTGCAGTGTGTATACACTATACTTAATTACTTAACGTATATAATATATAGTATAGTGCAGTAGGTGTACAGTATTAATTTGTCCTATTATGGTTTATAACGCGCTATCGTATAATTTATTACTATTATTGTAATTATTATTCAGTTGACACGGTCGCGTTTTGCGGCATTTACTGTCCGCCGCCGCCCGTCCGCTCCTTTCGCCGCGTTGCGCACACAGGACTTAATGTTTCGTCCTCGCCGGCAAGATAAGCCCTGACGGATGGTGACGGGATCTTCCGTCGTTACGTTGGTTTTCGACTCGCTTCCGGTCGGGACTCGGTTCTCCGCGGTCTTCTTCGGCTACCCTTTATCAATTTAAGGTCTCGTATATCTATATTATACCTACGTTGCCGTGTTTTGAGCGTCGCGCGTTCGTCTCGACGTCGTCGTCGTAGTAGCGCGTAAACGTTTGATATAGTTATTTTAGTACTCGTTTTTTTCGATTCGAAACTACAACGCTTGTCGGCGAAATCGGTAATGCGTCGAACGCGCGTGATGTAATGCGAATTTTATAATATTTATACGAAATTTATTACGTTAGGAAAAAAAATGCACTTTATTAATTCCCCATGACTCCGAACGGCGTCGTCGCGTGTGAGTCGAACATTTCGACGTCGCGTCGTCGAGACTAACCGAAATATTACAAAATTATAAATGGTTATTGACAACGATATTTCGAAAATAATTTGCCGAGTGAGATACCTAATTTATAAAATTACTTACTTGAATTTAATTCAACGAGAATGAGGAGAGCACTACTGTAGCGTCGTGTGATGGCTTGCGTAAACGCAATTATTTTCGATAACGCGATAAACAATGATTCGTTCGACGAGAAACAACATGCGTTTCGTAGTAAAATGTGATGATAACTGGCTGTTATTATTGTTCAACAACCGGCGCGTAAAACGGAAAGTGATAAAAGGGGGTGCTGAAAAGGCTTAGCGATATTAAAAAAATTCTACTCGCGAACGAAAACGCAATAAAAAAATAACGAGTAATTTTATTCGACAACTATAATAATGACGTTGTGGAGAATTTATGATTCTGATGTGTCTCGATTTCCTATTTATATTCGGACCGTGGACCCCGAATAACATTGTTGCGAAATTTTAGTTTATTTTAAGAAATAAATATTGTACTTTTTTTTTTAAATTTCACGGCGATATCATAAATTATAATAAATTAAAATATCCCGCGGTGTCGACGGGAAGACATATTTGAAAAATATTCATACTTCTACGGTTCTTGAATAATATTGCATAGGTAGTAAAAAAACACCGGCGAAAATGTATATTTTATACAACAATTTGTACGGTCAAACGGTTAACGATTATTGAAAGTTGCAGCGAAAGGATTTTATTTATTATATACCTTCGGTTTTAAAAGGGCAACATTTTGTTGTTTTCCCGTGGCTATTTTAAATTCTCCTTTTTATGTAACGTTGTTTATTAATACAATATACAATATACATTAAAACGTCATATTATTTATCATATTAAAAACTCAAAAATATTTGAAAATATTACGTTGACGTTAGGAAAAATATATTTGAAACACGATAAAAAACCATAGATGTAAAAGAATAATGGATGATATTTTTTAGATCGATATTAAAAAAGTCCTTAAGAATCCCTTTTACTCGTTATATCTATGGAAATTTTAATCGATTTATTTTACCGTTTGAATATTTTTGATTTACACTTTCGATTCGCGAGCGATAAAATTCCCAATCCAAATGGTTCAAAGTCACCGAAACGTTATATTTTTAATTATATTTTGACGTGTGCACAAGACAATACATATTTTATTCTATACACCTATAACGGTCCTATACAAACATGCACCTCAATCGTCTATATACAGCGCCGTCTCCGGCGGATTTAATTATTTGTACGGGGAAAATATTTGTTACACGAGTTTACAATGTTTTTGTCTCGGATAGGATTTCGTTGAAACGTACAAATATATATTTTGCCAACCAGTAAAGCAGTAATCAGTTATTATAAAAATAACTGTGTAAGTTATATAAGTTCTTTTTTTTTTATTCCCAACTTGGAACTCGACGAGTTGCTTTTTTTTAGAAATTTAGCTTTCTTAACGTCAAAAGTTACGTTTTCTTTAAAGTTTAACAATTTTAAACTTGTGCATCACAGGTACACGTTATAAATTTAAATCGGTTTAATACGTCTACTTGAACATAAATGAAGAACACTTGAATTTCGTCACATTTTCCGCTCTCGTTTTCCCGATTAATATTATTCTAGTAGCCTTACAAAACGTTATAAGCGACCGGTTTTTCTATGCGATAAATTCGATTTCATTAAAAGCTAAGTTTTATTTATTTTTTTTCACAGTTTAAACACTTTGTATAAAGAGTATTCGATAATAATTTATGCGCTATCTATACGAAATCAGATAAGACGGTAGTAGTTACTATTCATTTAGATTAGTTGTGAAAAAGGTGAATTTATCTTAAAATCTTTTGTTTCTGGAAAACGTAGTTTTTTTCTGTTAACGAGTTTTGGCATCGTGCCGTTTTTAATGCGTATAATATATATTAAAACGGTATATATTGTAAAACGTAAAGAGCCTATCGATTTTCCGAAACGTTGAAATTTGAGTTTTTACATTCACTAACATCCAAAGTTTTTTAGATTTTATTTTATTGCCGTCGTATTATAATTTTTTTTTATATAAAACGTTATCCCGTCGTCGTCTCGACCGACACTGAAGGAGCTTCGTTCACGACTTTGACAAACTACGATCGAATATGGCCGGCATGTTTCATTCGGTGGCGCCACAGGATCAGGAGGGACTTAAAGTCAGTGATTATTTACGATTATGGTATTAGATAAGTTTATTAGATTTAGCGCCTATATACGGGATGAAATATTTGACTCGACGAAAATACGGATTTTGTACTTAAAATAACTCTCAAAGTTTCAAACTGATTTAATTTTCTACCACCTCGGGGTAATTTAGGATATCAATTTTTAAATTTTCGATCGAATAGACGTTTTAAAAATAACTTTGTAAGATTAACGGTTAAAAAAAAAACAAGAAGAAAGCTTTGAACCCTAATATTTACTTTGAAACGATTACCCACATGTATTCCAATAGTAATACGTCGACTATTGAATTTAAAATATATTTTTATTATTTTCTCTCTGAGATACTTATCAAATTAGTGTTTAGTACGATTAGCTTTGAATACCCGTAACGGCACTTTTCAATCATCCGGACAATTTCATTAAAGTCGTTTTTCTAACCTTTTGAAAACCGTTTTCAATTTTTGATTCAAACGATTTTCATAGCGGTTATAATGTCTTCTATTCGTAAACGACCGTTTTCCAAGTCTTAATACTTAACAAAGTTCATGAAAATTTTCAAAATTATCTCATACGCATATATATGAGCCGGCGTTTGATCTACATAAATTAGAATACATTTGATGTGGAGGCGTGTGGTGTTTGACTAATGGTACCCGTTTTTGAAAAATGAAACTATAAATAGGTATCGTGCGAACGGTATCGTACACAATTCGTATTAAACGTCATAAAGTTCATTACCTTCTCCCATCATGAGAAATTCGTATCCGTCTTGTTGTGATAGTGTTATGAAAACGTACCGACGACGCGTCGGAATCGTTTGCGATGGATTTGATAGATTGCGCTGCGGACCGCCGCCGCCTGCGAGGGCTAAAATAATTCTATGAATTTGCTCGATAAAACTACATATTCATAAATATCGGAGGGAACGGATTTCAAGGATAACGGCGGCGTTTACGCTGTGCGTGGTTTTGGATTCGCGAAACGTAACGCGAGTACGATTTTATATACACAAACTAATTTGCATTTGGAAATCGCACTGCGAGCTCTCGCGCGATTTCCGCGCCAGCCGAAAGGTATGAAGGATAACTGTAATATTTCACTTGGTAGAATATTTTATCAAAGCCGGGCATTAGGATAAAGCGAGACCGCGTCGCAGAGTTTTTAATGTTATTTCACCGCTCTCCCGCGGTACCGCAGTATAATATAATAATATATACATGTATTGTGTGTTATCCATTGTTATTTCTCTGCGGGACACGAGTATTTTTCGGTTATTTAATGAAATAATAATATAAAACACAACATCGTCGCGGTAATAGTAAGTAATTTCTTCCGTCCGAATTTCAAACAATAAAATTAATTTATAATCGTGGGCGGGTGGATAAAAAATAACAATAAAATACAATATCGACCGCGTGGGCTCGGAACGCTGCTGTGGATTATCGATCGTAAAACACGTGAGAATAAAATCGCGCGATTTTCATGGTTCGTCAAATAACCACAATAATTGTATGGTAAACGCGTGTATTTAATATTTAAAAAAATCTGAAAACGATTACACGTTTTGTCAACCAAACTTTTGACTCTAATAAAATGACCTAAAATTTAAACTAACCCGACCCATTAACGCAGTACATATTCGTCGGCAGTATCTTATTTTAAGACTAAAAAAACCGAAAGACGAATACACTCGACTTTGCGTGTTTTTTTTCTAAAATTGTTTTCAACAAAAACAGAAATACATATTGTAATAAAGTGCGGCAATTTCGTCACAATTGGCTCGCCAGTTGGAAATCGATTCGATAGACTTTTGAATATTTTATCATCGAAATAGCAACAACTTCGTTAATAATCAATGGTCGTCTATATATTTTGAGTTC
The DNA here is from genome assembly GCA_948098885.1 of Drepanosiphum platanoidis. Classification (NCBI taxonomy): domain Eukaryota; kingdom Metazoa; phylum Arthropoda; class Insecta; order Hemiptera; family Aphididae; genus Drepanosiphum; species Drepanosiphum platanoidis. The sequence goes on along the minus strand of OX402534.1, from coordinate 15,636,202 downwards.
GCGTTGGGAAGAAAAAAAATCGAACCGATGTCACAGCTGTGTCGACATCGAAATCGAAATGAAATGGTAAACCCTTATAATTACAATTTAAACTCTGTGTGAAATATTACGTTTTAATTGGTGGCAAAAAATGTGTGACGATTGGTCGTATCGGATTCGGAAAAAAATAAATACTGTACGTTTAAATGTAATCTAAACATCTCTCGTTTTATTAACTTCGATAAAAAGTATACTCAAGTACTTCATCCGCAGTTGAAATCGCCTCTTTAACACTTATAATTTATTGGTTTATACGACCATCTTAATAGATCCATAATACGAGTTTAGGATATAATATATTATTCATAAAAGCCTGCGTAGATGTTATATCGAGTTCTCGCGTGATTTGTGAAGTAAACGTTTATTTAGTCGAGTGTGTTGCGGTTGTAACGAATGCGTATGGAATTTAAATAATTATTATGGCACTTGAGCATTTATCAAAGTGCATTTTTCTACAAACAATTCGATTCGGAAGCGTAAATATTGCGATTTCGATCTCGCCACGTCAAATGTCAATAATACGTTGTGCTGGTAGAGCGTACACTCGCCGCGCCGTCGTGAATAATCTCGCGACCAAAGTGTCGACACGTGTTTTGTTTGCGAGCCTGCGCGATCGATTTTTCGAAAGAAAAAAAAACGTTTCTGCTACATTTACCAATTCACCAAATGCGTTTCACCGGTAGACAACGAGTAACCCCGGTGCGTTGTACCGCATAAAGAAACTTCACTTCTTTACGAGGAAACAGTTCGAGTGGATCGACAACGTGAAAAAAATAAAAAACAGTAATAGTGATAATAGTAATGATGACGAATAAAACGCGATCCCGAAGAATGAACATTTTTCGAAAGCAACGAATCGGTAATGTTAGGAGGAGACGTCGATGAAGTGCATGTATATAATACGCGTCTACTGTATACTAATTATGCAGTATAGTACGTTTGTATTATAAGCGCGCGGCAGCCAGGGAATTGCGCGCGACTTGCGCGAACGAAACAAATTGCAAGTCAATTTTTTAAATTAAAATATTATCGTCTCTCGATCCGAGCGTTTTGTTTTTTTGTTCTTGTCGTTTACCGTTATGAAACCCATAATGATTTTACGTTGTCATCCTTTCCCGACGACCCTCGTATTTTATATTCCGAACACCGTTAAAGTTGGGCATTGAACGTTGTTTCCACGCGATCGGACCGACAAGATTAATAACGATAATAATAATAATCATAATAATAATAATAATAATAACTATAATAATATCGACGCAATCGGTATAATTAAAGCGTAAGAAAAAAATATACTGATTTTTCCCCCTTAATATCGCCGAGTGCGTGCAAAAAGTCGTTTCTAAATCCAAACTATAAGTCATTACGTTCGTTTGGTTTTTATCGAACGGTATAGGTACTCGAATTAAATATCGCGCGTGTTCGAGAGTACATATTATAATTAGTGTCGACGAGTATATGTGTCAGGACTTATCGTTTAAACTAAGGTCACGTTCGGGGCAAGGGAGAAATGATAAAGAGAGTTGTTGTATTGATTTAAAATCGACCATAACCACCTACTTTTTTTTTTTCAGGCGATTAGACTATAGAATATTATATACAAAGAAAGAAACTTTAATTTTAATGTGACCGAAGAAAGCTATTGAAATCCATAATTTGACCAGTAGAAGTGCAAACGTAACCAGTAGTTCGGGTAGATAATGCACTTTCTTTTACTTTTTGGTTATCTAGGAAGTCTTTTGTTTTGTTTAATTTGTTGATTTCATTGATTTCAGTTATGATTCGAACCGTTTACGAGCGAAGCCGGGTAATTCTGTAAGTATATATATTTATATATTATGTTTCCATCTCTAGTATTATGAATAAATATCCCACGATATTAATGCAACTATAAAAAGATTATTTCGCGAATAATTCTCTACTCGACCGGTGATAGATTTAGTTAGATATACGAATGTTATGCCGTTTTTTAGCATTATTTATTTTTTTTTTACGGTCACGAAAACCTTTCTATTACAAATGTTTTTTTTTATCCCAATCCCTGCTCTGCTCTATGCGGTATGTTGTTGTAACACGTAATAGGTAGCGGTACAATAAATTATTCCCAGTCCCTAGAGACATAAAAAAAAACAAAAAACAAAAAACTGAAATCTTTGCGAATCATCGCCGTCACAGAATTATTATAATTCATTATAACATTATCAAACGACGGCGGCGTAAACATTATATACTACGCGTTTTGTTAAGTTTTATTGTATTCGATTGTGATTTATACCATATAGTTAATTTCCTCAATGCCGGCGCGGCGCCCGCCGCTGGTAGAACGCAAGTTACGATTGTGTGAATTCACTACCAGCTTAGTTTACCTTTTTTTTCGGAGGGGGGGGGGCGAATGCAGCCGTCTCGACGACCGGCACACAATGCATGGCGTATTTTACGGCGCAGTACGATAAAGAGCCCGCAGTAACACGATTTTAGTTTATATTGTATCGTATCGCGAGCGAATAAAAGAATAAAATACCATGCGGGCAGATACGATCGGCGTTATCTATCCGTCATAAATATTCACCGCCGTCCGGAGGAGGCCAGCGGTGTCGATGCGGATTTATGCGAGACGCGATATCATTTACTCCGGAGAAGGTCCCGCCGGGGATGTATTATCTACGAGTGATAAAAATATTTTTCATAAACGATATGTCGTTCGGGCCGCACTTGACCGGGTCTTTCGAACGATTCGGTTCGGTGAGGCACACTACTATAATATCGGTTTTGTCATCGACGTTGCAGTAAACGTAGTTTTTTAAATCACATAGTATCTTCAGACGGATTTCGCGTTCGCGATAAATCGCAAATTGAAATAAATAACGAGTTCTCCTACTGCGTCAAGTCAAAAGAGTTCTTTTGTGGTGGTCCCGCGGACGTGTTCGTTTCAGATTTTTCACGGCTTTAAAATCAGATGTCGTTAAAATCGCGCACTCGAGACGACTTTGCGACGAATATCCGTCGATATCGGGGTATGTTTATTTTCTCCGATGCCTTTGTCGCGCGTAAAATAGAATAAAATACGCTCAGAGGTAACGTTTTGTAGTGTCGTTTAAACGCGCTCGGCGATTAGGATTCACGTCGAGAACGTTTTCTGTTCGTGAGATGTGCGTCGGCGGCGGATCGACCCTCACAAAAACGCGTCTGGATATTACCTTTATTTCGCAAATAAGAACGCGGTAGATATAGCGAACAGGTAGCGCTTTTCGACGTATCAACACTCGAATTTCGCGTCACGAGGCTTTTTCTAGAAAAGCCGTTCCTTCTCGTTCAAGGAGAAAACGATTTTTTCGGGTCACCGCGGCCGGCGCGGCAATTTACCGCGACAATATCGCCCGAATCGTATTCTCCGTCGTAAAATTCCGAATCAGACCCAAACGACTTGGTAAACGACGGCGGTGGCGGCGAAGAAAGGCGCGCGCGCGCGGTAATAGCCAATCAAACCGTATACGCGCTCGAGCGCGGGGAAATATCGAAAAGGATTATATCGGGGAAAAGAGGTCGACTTTAAAAATATTTTGCTCTAAAATAATATTTCTACTGGGATATATTGAAAATCGCGAAATGAAACGACAAAACGTAAATAATCCACATATCTATGCGCGAGCTCGTTTACATATGAGGTGTGCAACTCATGCGAAATCAGGTGACCTTCACTATGGACTCGTTCTAATTTTTACTTCACCTAATTATTCGTAATCAGGTGTTATGAATTATGAATATGATAATAATACGATGTTTTGTATTTATCATTCAATGCGCTTTATCGGTCACAAATCAACATTCTTTGGATAGTTAAAAACATTTCGACAACGCCCAACGTCGTCGGCTCGAACTTTAATCAATTTGTTTTACATTTATCAACACAATACATTCAGTATTAGTATAATATACTAGTATTTTTGTTTTATTTTATTTTAATGAGTTATTTTTTGTGAGTTTATTCAGTTAATAAAGAATACAATGGGAAAATGGAAAACACAATATGGGTATTATACGTACGTACATTTTTTGTTTTTTTAATACTAAAAGTTTCAGCTCTATCTGCTCATTATAAGAAAGTATTATTATACAGTCATACTACACTGAAATTATTATTGAGTGGATGATAATTATATAATTATAACTTATAACCCAGACAAAAAAAAGGCTGGACAAGCCCATAGGTATATTTATGCATTTCGTACAGTTATATTTTATTTATTTTAATAATATTATTATAATTTGTATAATCTGAACACGAGTATAGTAATGTAAATAAAAATTAAAATAGTTTTTTCAGAGTATAGCTCGTTATTGTTTTAGCTCGATCGTTTAAATGAATTCGGCCAACTAGATCGTTTACTAATGAAAGCAACATTCGTATTTTAGTTTGAACCCCCTCGAATTGTTTTTTATAAGTTTTAGTTTCCTGAAAGTTGTGATAGTGGGAGGGTGAGGTCGGGGAGACGTTGCTCAAGGGCTATACAATTTAATAATTTATAAATTTACTATTTTATTTCGCTCAATTTTCATAAACACCAACCTACATTATTGCGTTTAGTAATTAAAATTTTTAATATTTTATGTTATTTATCGAAAGATACAAATTTTTAATTACTCTTCAAAGCGTTATTTCCTTAATTTGTATTACATTATATGTATAAATATTATCTTTTAATAAATAATAAATACTTCAATAAATTTCGCATAAAATAGTTGAAAACGTTCTTCAATTTAAAATGATTGTATTTTCAGAAATTCCGAATGAAAAACTTTTCGTTTTCAGAAAGAGTCACGGGAGCTGTAAAGTTTAGTCGATACAACGAGTAAGCCGATTGGTCAGTAGAATATCACTCATTTTATTGGATATAAATATATAATAATATAGCCGATCGACTCGTAGCTCGACTTATTGAATTATTGGCCGGTCTTCCGTTTCAATGCGATTTCCGAAGGCAAAACAATTTTTTTTTTCGTCGTAATTTCATTCAGATAATTACTAGTTTTCAAAATATATCAATATTTAACGAACGGACGACTGAGATAAATAATTTATTTGTCAATCGACTTCCCCGGTCCCCCGCCATTTGCAGCCCTGTCGTAGACGTGCGCGCGCGAGTGCAGCAAATGTGCAACAAATGCATCCGAACGTTTTAAACGGGTCTCGCTGTGCGTTTTTTTTTTTTTTTTTTATCGTCAATAAATTAAAACAACTCGAAATCGTTTTCGCTCATCTATACCGAACAATGAGCGGTGAAAAAAAAAATGAAAATAAATTCTTTACTATTCATTCGCGGAATTTAAAAACGGCCTTATCGTCCGCGCCGTCAATCGCCCGTCAGTCCGAACGACGGCGCGGCGACGCGTTGTGTTGTCGACGTGCCCATTGTAATCACGCCGCACTATACTCGCACACACGCGTATATAAAAACAATGATCGTTTTACGTTTTTTCCACCACGATGACCGAACGTCGCTGCAAAAGTCACAATAATAATATATAGTCGTACCAATTTAGTGTTGATTTTATTTCACGATTTTTTTTTTCCAAGGTAATTTTTCGTTTTCGTTTTTTTTCACCGTATATCAAGGATGGAAAAAAAATTATCGAACCGAGCGACTCTGTGTACGAGACATCTGTTTGTGAGACTCTGTACAGACTCTTATTTAAACGGGACGGTCTTACGCTGCATCTGAAACTCGCAAGTCTGCTGCGCGCACGCCTATTATGCAGGCCCATGCCAACGTTCGGGCGAGTTTATCGGCGCGTGGTGGGTTTTCGCATTTTCTCGAGTCCACAGGGGCACGGCTTTTGGCGCGTTTCCACGAGTTTCGGACAAAGGCGAGGACAATATATCATAAGACCATAGGTATACGTATAGTAGTTATATTACACGCGGTCCGCGCACAGATAACCTAGACGGACGTTATGCAAACGGGACAAAGGCGCTCTCGCCCGAACGGTTTTTTTTTTTTTTTTTTAATAGCGCGCTTATCCTATAGTTTATTAACCCACTCGTCCTTTCTCCGCGTCCTTCCGACGTGCCGAGCGCGTCGATAAGACTCTCGCCGCCGCGAAAGTTTGCAGCTCGTGGTCGGCAATCGTTTCTTTTTATTTTTTTTTTTTTACTCGAAAAAAATCCCATTACGTTTTGGCTCGGTACATATTATATTGTTCTATTTTTTTTTCCCACAGGTTTCGTATATACGCGCGCGCGCTTAAGTATGACCGATAACGCGCGGTTGTCATTCCCAGGACGTATTTATAACCCGCACGGCCGCCGAGTTAATAGTTCGAAATAAATAAAGAACACCGCCGAAAAGTATACTTTTGTTATTATATAGTCCTGCGGTATTATTATGATTTTATTTTTTATTTTCCCGTATACGAATCGCCGAGATAACAAGAGCAGAAAAAAAAAAAAATCTTCAAGACCAGAAGACGTATTGCGATCGATTCACGCGTAGGTAACGTTTTTTTCTTTTACAGCGACAGTTTGTGCCGGCACTAGTATTAATCAAATAATATTATAAATTACTAATTTAATTACGAATACCATGTGTTTAGAAACGGGGAGATTCGTCCGTCCAACCTCTTCCGATCAGCAACGGTATGCGTCCGAATTAGGAAAAAAAAAACCGATTCACCTACATCAGCGTCTAAGGTACGTATGTCAGTCAACCCGGCTCTGGCGAGCATCCTTTTTTTTACTTTTAGATCGACTCGATACTTCGAATCCACCGTTATTTCTATCTTTGACGGTGTACAAAATATTAACTAAACGAGCACCTGCACGTTTACTGTCGCGCCGACGTTTTTTGTTTTTTCGAATTTTCCGCGTTTCCGGTCGATGGGTTTGCGGGTGCTCGTAAGCCTCGGTAAACCTTCCCTCGGGCGGGAAAATTTATCGGCTCGCGTGGGGAAAAAATGTGAATTTCGGCATAGCGATTGATATGCAGTGACCCGCAGCATAAATCTGTAGGTACGCGAGCATAAAAAATGTACCGCGGGCTACTATACGTTCGCGATTTCACCATGGAAATCATTTCAATAATACGCATGCAGTTAAAACATGTTTTTTCGGCGGTATCCTTTTTCCTCCTCCGCCGTCGTCCGTTTTACTCCAGTCGTCGATGTAGAGAACGCAGCAATCCGCAAACAGTGTGAAATTTACATTTTTCACCGTCACGAATATATAATTCGCACGGGGGACAATTCAATAATGAAGTTTATGGGAAACTTGCGACCGTGTTCAGTGGGTTTTATTCTCGTATCGCACGGCGACGACGACGCGACGGTTTGACGAAAAATCGGAACAACACCAGCGTACTCTAGAATCGTTACCCCCGGGAATTTCGTTTTTCCGAGCATTCTACTTTTTCGAGTATTTTCAAAGATTTTACACGTTCGAACACACACAATACAACACGGGGCGACATGGTCATCGGTGAATATATAATTATTACGCGGCACGCACATAACGTAAGCACTATTGTACGCGACGATATAAATATAAAAACGAGTAGGAGTGTTTTTTTAACTTTTTTAACGCGTGTTTATCGACTTGATTCCACGACGACGACGACGTTGAATCAAAAACGTGTTTTCATAACGATGACATTACGAGTGGTTTGACGAGAGCCCGAGACTTTCTACGATAATTGTAATGTTCTTTTTGCGAATAAACACGACGCGAGCGGCGCATGTGCAATGCGCTCTCGTCGACGTCGGACGGCCCACTCGACGACACGGGTCAAGATGACGACTGAACGACTGCGCATTATTATTATACGTCAAGTAGTATTCTCAGGGATGTTTCGCCATCGGTAATACCATATTAACCGAATGCCGTTTTCGCCGAGTTTCGTCGCACGTAAACGTCATGATACGCGAATTATCCGAGAATCGATAGAGCACTAGAAAGCAATCAGTCGACTTCCCTGCACCGCGGTTGTCGAAACAAAAACACAATTCGGGATGTACGCACGTCTCTCGTTCCGCGTAGGTCATTTCCGCGGCACGGGTCGAATGAAGCGAGTGGTCGCCTACGTGTACACTCGTTCCCTTGTAAACGGTATATTTAAATATACGGTTGGTTCGGGAAACGAATCGAACGGCGCAAAACGTTTGATTTCCCCAAGTAAATAACCCTCGTCGATTAATTATTCTCGAGCGGGACATCGTCTCGAAAACACCGTGGATAAAGTGCGCGCGCTCGCGCGTTTATTGTTTTTATTTGTTTACCTAAACCGGATGTCAATAGAGATTACGTACAGCGAAACAAGAGAACTGCGCGTTTGTATTTCTGTTTGTCGTATAAATGCGTTTCAGTATAACAATTTGCGTTGAAAAGTTTGCAAAGATTATGCGCGCTCGAAGAGATTAACGGATAAAGAAATGGAACGTTTTGCAAACATTTCAAACAAATAAACATAAAAATATATATATAAATATAGGTGTTCTGTTGATTCGAGAAAAACTTAGGTCCAATTGGAATCGGAAGCAGCGCGTTTTATTCGAGTTCGGATGCTTTAAAAAAAAAACGGGAAAAAAGATTTCAAAATACTCTATGAAAAATCAATTTATAACAGACGCGCCTATTTATTTTTTTTCACCTCGTTTTAAAATACTCGTATACGTCGAGCGGCCGTCAAGAACTGTCATCCGTTCTGAAAAATACAGAACAGTAAGTCCACGACATCTATTACTATTTTCATTCACACGGGGGAGTGATTTCAGCAATAAAACACCAGCTTTCGCGAATACGAAATCGGAGAAGGTGGCATTTTCGGAGAAGAGCGTATCGGAATCCTTTTTTTTTTTTTCGCCGAATAAATTAATTCTCTTATGAAAACAGTCGGGGTCGTTTGAAATCGGCGAAAACCTCGTTTGTTCGGCATCGACGACGTCGCGTATCGATCGTTGGTACGAAATTGTGAGAAAAAAAAAACTACGAGTGGCCCTCGTCGACAATACGACGTTGACAGCGCGCGACAATGTAGCCCTTCGTTTTTTTTTTGTTTTTTTTACAATAAGGGGTTTTTCAAAACTATAAAATCACTCTGGAGTCATTATTGTTGTGATTGATACGACCGCGAACGGGTTGTCTGTTGACATTATTTTTCTGCGCGTTCAAAAGCGACAGAAAAAAGGTGGCGGTCGTCGAACTCGATTGCACGACATAACAATATGAAATAATAACACACCCCCGAAAAAAAAAAAACAAAACGACGATTAACACAATAAAACTTGGGTTTTTTAATACGTTAAAAATGATTGAAAAGGGATTCGCTATAAAAAATCAAATGAAAAAAAAAAAAAAACAACAGTAGGCTGGCGAATTTCGTTACACATAAATATATACGAAAAATTTTAACATTTACTGATCACACGCATCAGTCGTTGATGTTGTTACAGTTACAATTATTAAAAACGAGTTGGATTATCACAATGATATAATTTCCGAACGCAAAGTTTTTTACCGTTGTGTAATATTATTAAGTATACGAGTTCAATCGCGTTAAGAGGTCGTCCACACGCGACGTTTGAGCATACACCGCGGAAATTACATGCACTTCCCGCGTGTTATTATTTTCCGGAGTCCACGCGAAAACAAACAAACGAAATCGGAGCACATACCATGTACCTGTGTCGAGACTATTACAAAATCGAATGACTTTCAGCTCTGTGATATTCGAGGGAGTGCTGGGAGTTTTATTCTATTTATTTATTTTTTTAATTTAACGGCGGCGTCGCCATTACACTTTCCAGTAGAGTCCTACACGCACCGGACCGGGGGTAGGATCGAGGTTCTCCCTCGTTCGCATCATTCGGCATTCGGGTCGGATTACGTTCAAGCCCCACCCCGGGTAAAATTACTTCATTTCACTTCACGGTCTGTCGTCAAAACCAAAAATAAAAATACACTCCGAGTGCAGCAAGGCGGGTATTATTACCTAGCAAGGATAGTCGGACTTATAAATTTTTCAACTCGGGTCGGGCTGGATTTTCGTATCGAATTAGTCGGGGGTCGAGTCGGACGGGATTTTAGGATTTTCCTGTAGTACTGGATCGGGTCGGGTTTTCTATCGAGTTGAATCGGATCCACTTTTATCGGCACACAGAACGATGGGCGTTCATTCGGAATTATTGATATGGACATTTTTACAGATTTTCCAAAAAAAACGGCTGTGACGTCTTAAGAGAACGCCGTGTTTGAAACAATACGCGCTCGCTGCCTCGGACACGCACAACGGGTGCCTGGTTGCGGTGTGGACGGCCCCTCGGCGTTCGATCGGCATGCAGGCCGACGGAAATTTCAAATCGTATCACTCGTGTTGTGTTGATAACATTGCAGGTAGGCGTTTAGAAATATTAAAACGTAAACGACACGACGACGTAAAGTCCGTAATTAATCATAAATTTGATTTAATGAAATTCTTATACACGTAATAAAATTATATATTATATTAATAATAATGATGTTTAGGGAATATACTTAATATTAAACGAAAACAAAAATCATAAACACAAATTGATATTAGTAACATTTTTAAGTAAAAAAAAAAAAAAAGAACAAAATAAAAGTTGATAACAACGTTTTGTGTCACTATAAATACCTACTTTACAGGGTTTCGTTAAAACCTAAACGGGTATTATCATTTTTATAGAAATAGTCGTACAATAGGTAATATAGTAATCGATATAAATAAATAAACACATATTAGTACAATTAATATTTACGAATAAATTTGATGAAATAGATTCGAAAACAAATATTGAATTAATTTATTAACGTCTAAACATTACACGACGGTGGCGCTGATATAAGAGTCGTTGGCTACAACGATTCGACTAACACGAGCTACGGTACTTGTAAGTAAACTACCTTATATGTATAATATAAAGGTATTGAAAATATGTTCGAGAAAAAAAATTAAAACAAAAATTCTAAAGTATATTAAAAGTTAGTTATTTTTATTATTATTTTTATAATACCATATAAGAATAAAATGAAATAAAAGAGAGCGAGAGAAAAAGAGAAAGAGATAGAGATAAATAGAGAAAGAGATAAATGTTAAAATAGTTAATACTAAGTATTATTGAGCTTTAATCAAAAAAAAAAAAAACCTATACGGCGAATCGAAACAAAAAAAAAAAAAAAAATTAAAACACGTAAAAGAGCCAATAAAAATCAATGTACAATATTTAATTCAATTAAAATAAAGTATTGGCGCCGTTATCACAACATTTAACAAAGATTGTTACGTTACTTCTTGTGCAGCAGCAAAGCCGATATAATAAAAGCATTCGACTTTCGTTACCCGAATCCCAGTGGCGACGACGACGACAAAGACGAATATAAATATAAATATATTTTAAACATAATATATATATTATATAAGATCTGTTGCGCGTCGACACGTAATATAAATATAATAATAAAATATCAATAATAATTATTATTATTATAACATTATTAATCAACATATTATAGAATATTAAAACAACCCTGATCCTATAACCCCATAACAAAACGAAAAAAAATGAAAAGAAAGTATTGATCTCGATCGATAAACAAATGTGCGTTCGCGTTGTGAGTCTGTCAATGTGTGTACGTGTGTGCGTATGCGCGCGTGATGTGTGACAATAATAATTATCGTGTGACGTGTGTTTAGACGAATTCGTATAATATTGAGAAAAAAGAACAATAATATTATTATCATCATCGCGGCGGTAGCGAGTTTTGAGATTTTCGTCCTTGTTCGATAAAAATACCATAGGTAATAATAATCATAATAATAACAATAATCATAATAATAATAATAATAATAATAATAATAAGTACGTAGTAATATTAATAATTTAATAAATATATTAACGATTAAAAAATTTTTTTTAAATTTTTTTTAAAAAGCATACGAAATAGACGAAGCGTTTTTCTTTTAACGAAAATCTTTTTGCGTATTGAAAATCATCAAAAAGCATTATTATTATTATTGTAGGCGGTACACGAATCGATGCGTTTTTTTTTTGTTTTTTTTACTCAATTTTACTTATCTCCCGAGGTAAATCTATCCGGTTAATATCTAATATTATAATTCTATGTGTGTACTTCATACGTATTTTATTACTAGATCGGTGTGATTTTTCGTGCGTGCGAAGTTGATTGGTTACTCTAACCCTGTGTTGTGTCGAGATTGAGTCGGTAGAAACGACACGGACGTAAGTGTGGACGACGAAAAATGGAAATCAAAAACAGAGAGAAAAAAATAAATTAAAATGACGAGGAGGAAACCGGCATCGAATGATTAGCACCAATTTACATGTATACACGAAAAATACGACTAAAAATATAAATAAATAAATTATTAAATAAATAATAATAATAATAATAATAAAAAAACAACAACCACAACGACGGGACACGACGACGACGCCGCCGTATCGCGCGTTGTTATGATATTTAATACTGCGCGGGCGTCCTTCAAATCCTGTTGTCCGTGCGCTTCTTGCCGACGTCGTCCCGCAGAGACTTGAATCGAGCCAACAGATCGGACCAGAGCCCCCGGGGCTCGGCACCCGCGGGCCCGGAGCCGGCCAGCGGGTCGAACAGCACCTGGGCCCTGTGCGGCGGGATGAGCGGGTCCTTGAGCCGGGCCAGGTCGGTCTGCACGCCGGACAACTGGTCCTTGAGCTGGTTGTACGCGTGCAGGTCCAGGCCGGACTTTCTCGCTTTTTTGTGCACCGTGATCAGATACTGGCGGTCGCGCACGTCCGGCATCAGGTACTCCTGCGAAACAGCCGCGCCACGGGTTAGGTCAGCAAGATAATCGATAACAACAGAATTTTTTTTTTGATTTTAATATTATAAACACTGCAGAAGTAATAATACGCATTTATCCTATAGATAAAAATGTCGTTAATTTAATATAAGAGAAAATATAAGAGAAAGAGTTTCAACGTCTCGACCACAATAATTACAATATTATTATTTAATAAGGCGACTTGTGTCTGGCGATAAATGAAAATATTCTCAGAGCAGAGTAGTACAGATCAGGCGAGCCTGCCTTATAATTGGAAAAATATTTACCCGAGTATATATCGTGTAAAATTTCAAAAGCACAAAATATGCCTTAAATCGTTGACACGAGAAATATGCTTTGTACGAATTCGTATTTTGTGCTGACTTAGCACACAACAGTGCGATTAACCGGAACAAAAAAATAAATAAATATGCAAATAAATACAAATCCCGAGTCTTAATAATAACGCGTGCACGCGTTACGACGTGACGTGTAAAACCACACATACGTCCCAACAAAAGAGATTACTATATAGACGCCCGAGATTTTAATACCGCGAGTCAGATGCAATAGCGCCACCCGGGGCAATGAACTAAATCCGTGCCTCAATTCGTTAAATAAACTATTATTATCCCCTCCAGTGTAGAAAAAAAAAAACGAATACATTTAAAATACATTTCCACGCTTTTGAGAGTGTTGAAATTGAAAATTTTATGATTCATCAAGTACGAAAAAAAAAACAAAACGAAAAATTGCGAGAGCGGACTTTCGACCGCGAGTCGAAGAACACAATCTATGAAGAACAAAAACAATAAGAAAACTAAAACATCTATAAATTATGGTGCGAAAAAATATCAAAATCTTACTCTTTATCTAGAGAATACGTATAGTAATGTAATTGATTGTGTGAACACGTCAAGTATTTTAGATTATTGCTTCGAGTTGAAAAAAACCTATTCGTAAAACCGATATTTCGTTATTTGTCATCAGTTTATCTTCAATAAATAGCGAAAAAGCCATTAAAATGTTATAGAAAATTATAGAGCGTCTGTAAAATACTAGTTTATTCAGAAAAATGTATTTCAAGAATAACAATGAAATAACTAATAATATATTATGTCGAATAGAAATTCTAAAATATCACGATATGCTTATGTGAATTTGTTTCGCGATTTTCAGCGAAAATTGATTTCGTTAGGTAAAAAGAGCAACACGCGCAGGAGGTCTTGTATTCGATATTCGAGATTTACTATCGACATTGTACGCAGGAAAGAAAAAAAAACCAACCGAAAAACTCGACGTTTCCAAGCGTCTAAAGAAGTGTATACGATACGAAAAAGAGTCGAAATTTTTCTCGAAAACTATACCATCTGTACGTATATTATACGGAATACGATATAATATAAACGCGCGTAATATCTAATGAATATTTCATGGTATAGATCAAGGGTGGCCGACAAGCGGCTTGCGTTTCATATTTCACCGCGAAAAAAAAAAAAACAAAATAAGAAACACGTCAAAGCAAAGTTATATCGGAAAAAAAAAGTATAAAGTGTCTTCGTCGGGGTTCGGAGGTGGTACGACGACGACGACAGCGTTATTTCTTCTGACTCGGTAAACTTTTAATCTAAACATCGTAGTATATCAAATAGTACTCGATTTTTCATGTTTTTACGAGTTTTTACGAGTGTATTTCCCTTACTCGACATTAATTTATGCGATTTCACTCGTCACCCGCGCATTGGAATCGAAATAAATAATTATTCCACGTCGTCGTTCCGATCGAACTTCCGACTCGTTGAAATCATAATGTTTAAACGACTGTATAATATAATATATTTGCGGGTTATTGCAGCGGGCGTTCGATTTCGGAACCACGACGACGATTAGCAAATGTTTAATTAGTGACTAATGATGTTATATTGTACCGCCAGACAATGTATTATTGTTTTTGTTATGACAATGGGGTTTTGTCGCGAAGCGTTTTGTTTTACATTTTATACGACTAGTGTACACGCGCGGGATATTATCAATTTTCAATCGCTCGATTATTATTCTACCGGCGCGGCGCGGCGACGATATCATAAACTAACGCGAGAGAGGAGTTGTTTTTTACGAGGAAACCGAACGGCGGCGGCGGCGGCGGTCCCGTCGTAAGACAATATAACACAGGTATAATACGCGATGTATTATACATTTACCCCCCCCTCCCCCCCACTCCTTTTTCGCGCGCGCGCTGCGAGTTTTTTTTCATTTGATCATTATACGCAGACGAGGGGGGAAGAAGCGCGCCCCGTTCGTTTGCGAGTATATATTAAAAATGTTTTCGCGAAATTACAAAAAAAATAATAAAACTTCGAGACGAAAAAAATCCGTTTACATTTTCACAACAATACATATTTCATGTATAATTGCGCGCGTAATCTCTCGTATGTCAACAATCGCCGTTTCTAACGACCCGCCGAGAAGACTGAAAAGAAAATGGCCAGCAGGCAGTCTTTTGAGAAAATAAAAATAAAATCTTAAAACTAAAAGGCGGGCGGGCAGGTATACGTGTATTATACTGCTGTTGACGCTCGACGACGCGCGACGGTTTGCCCACTCCAAATTAATTATTTGCCATCCCGTTTAATTATTATCATATGCGTCGCGTATAGATTGTAAACCGAGAGCGGTTTCAGAAAAAAAAAAAAAAAAACGATAAAAACATAGCGCGCGTTTATACAAGCCCGGAGCCGAATTTTAGATTAGACGGGTTAGAGGGCTCAAAACGAAACGAAACGAAAAAAAAAAAATAAGCATTTCATAACCATCGGTTTTTTATTTATTTTCGAGTTAAATCCCGGAACGAATTTGAACGTTTTTTTCTTTCTCATTTGCTGCCGAAACGAATTTTCTCTACATTTTATACGGTGGTGCAAAAATATAAGTAAATCGTCGTCATTTTCTGACGCCGAGATCGTCGCGAGTCGCGAGCGTAACAGATGTAAAAATTAAAATAAAAAAAAAATCAAAAATGAAAACGAGGCGCGTCTTGGTGAAATTCGCGCTGGTTTTTACAAACCCTGCAGAGGCCTGGTATTCTTTAAATATTAAATTATTAATCAACGAATAAATTAGATATCGTAAGCGTTATAAATTCGTATTAAACATTTCCCGTGTTTGCTGCCTCACGAGCCGCCACCGGGGCCAGCGGGCGTACTCGTATAATATATATATATATATATACTATATACCCGTATATATATACTATATACTCGTATATATATACTATATACTCGTATATATATACGTATATATGTATATAATATCGCGTTAAAACGCACGCGCGCGCGCGCGCGAAAAGGTACTGCGAAACATATTATATTATAATATATACGCGTACGAAAACAAACACGCCCGTTCCATTAAGGCCGGCGGTACACCTATTTATAATACTGTCGAGTAAAGGTTAGCGTAATACGGGGCGTAGAAGGGAACTCGTATATTATTATTATTGTTGTTGCTGTTGTCGTTATTATATTTCGTCACACACCGAACCCCGCGATCTCGTCGCGGTGGCGACCACTTTCGCACGCACTTCGCGACAGCCACCGCCGACGTACAATAATAATATTATTATTTTTACGCTGTAATTGTATACAATACGATATTTCACGAATTTCGCTATTTCGACGACTTTTCGCGCGACCCCGCGACAAAACTGATCCCCCGCGCGCGAACACTTGTATAATATATGCGCCGAATCGTAAATAATGTACAGGATGTGCCGCGCCGACGAATCACTGCGATTTAACGCGAGCTCGGTCTAATGGAGTTTTCTCGTCGCCCGTTCGAAAAAACAGCGAATCCTCCGGCAGGACCGCCGGCGACGGTCGTGTGCGTACGCGTCGCGGGGACGATCGCCTGCTCACACATTCCCTCGAGGTTTAATCGTTCTTTAATATTTATAACGTGTACGGGGTGACCCGCCGGGATATCCCGATGGAAATATCTAGATATCGATTTTTCGCTCCGCGTGGCATTTTAACGGTACACGGGGGTCCACGCTTCGAGTCGAATTTGTCGCGCAGTTCTCGTCCTTTAACCCGACCGGATGTAAAGCTCTCGTCTCTCTCCAAATCGTCTGATAACCGTTTTTCGGTACGACTCGCCGCGAACGTTTCGCAATCGCTCATTTCAAAGTATCGCGACCGAAAACCTAACGATCGGGGTCTCCAAATTGCGTCCGATGTATGAGTTTATACATTCGTGAGAGAGGGCGGCGAGAGAGAGTCGTAGTATTGGCTGTTGTAATAAATGAGTATAATAATTAATTGGGTGGGTAACCTTTTCAATGACAATAACTTTGCAACCGTAATTCGTTACAGCGTTAGTACCCCGATACGCGCGACGTCTAACTCAAAACGCTACACATGTTGACTAATTCAAACTAATTTATTAATTAGCCAACATAAATATCGGTTACGCTTATACCCACTTCTATAAACTTACGTTTGCTACATAATGATTATTCGACTTTTCAATAATTGCGATTCGTATTGAAATGAAAAATTCAAAAGTTATTTTTCCAGGTTAGATCATCGATGGGAGAGAACAGAAATTCGACCAGAAGCGTTTAAAACGTGACGTCCATCGACGAATTCGTACCGAAACGAATGTATTCGAAAACGAATTCATATTCAAAGAGATATTTTCGTCGGTCGGCAACGCTGTGCAACTTATAAAAGGTAATATTGATATTATAGTTATATTAAATTCATAAAGATACATAGCGATTGACCCAGATTTGTTGTTGTTAACGTACCGGCGGCGGCGGCGGTGTATTTGGGTACCCGAATAAATATTTTAAATATAAAATACCTATACGCGCATAAGCCGTTTAAACACGGGTGGATTTCGAGCAGGGGCGTGCGAAACAAATAGGGCTTTGGGAAAATCGAAACTACCAAAAATCGGCAAATTTCCCGTGACCGATTAGAGCATATAATATAAACGTACCTAATAAACTTGCAACATGCATAATGCCCTGCCCATTAACCTCGCGGTCCTCGCGTAAGCACGCCGGCGGATTCGTAAATTCGCCCCCTCCCCTCGAAACTCGAACATAACCGCCACCGTACGAGCCAGCTGTGCGCGAGCACACGACGTGTACTGTTATCCCGGTGGTCATACGACAGAGGTCTCCCCGGCTATGCGAAACTAAAATTACCAGCAAATTCGACTTATTTATCGTCCGCGTTCCCGTATAAGCGTATTACATTGTTTTCGTCGTTTTGCGAGCGCGCAGTTATTATTTTAAAACATTCGCGTCGTCCGACGTAAATACCAACCGACGAATCGGGTCCCGTTGAAAACAACGACGGCGTCTTCAGCCGCAGAACAATAAGTTTCGCGTCATACAGTGCACACGTATATATATGCGCAATGTTATAGTGAAATGTATTCGTTTCGTTAAAGTTTTCGCGACGATGCTAAAAATCCTCCGAGGCCCCATCGCGTTCGAAACTTTCGAGACCCCGGGCGTATAATAATACGCGACTACTACGACTACTAATAATAATAATAATTATTACGTCGCGCGAGTGTGCCCGACGGCGAGGAGAGCAGCCGAAAATCCGAAGACGATAATAAATTTCGACCCGCAAACAACTCGTTCGCGTAAATCAAACGCCGCGGCGGCGGTGGCGGTGGCGTGGGCGGCGGCGACGGTTTTCGCGTTTCGTCGGCCGAATTCGCGGCCGGATATTTTATCACCGAGTCGAGTCGTGGCGGCATTCGATTTCACGAGCGCGGTAAATTAATTTTTCAATTACCACGGCGCGCCGCCGTCGCTAGGGGGTCGTAGGTATTATAATATTATTTTATTATATTATTACATCGTGCGACGTTCCGGGGCCGCGCGTAAGCGAAATGGCGACCGCCGCCGGTAGCAGTACGATTTTAATATTATTGTTATACGACCCGGTGTCGTTTCCACGTTCGCCGAGGCGCAGCGAAATGTCGGTCGGCCCGACGACGGTAATAATATTGTCGTGCGATTCGTAATCTCGTGCCGTAAAAAAGCCGCTCGCCGAGTCCTCCATCCCCCGGCGGCAACGGGATTTGTTCAAGAGAGAGTGATAGAGAGGCCGATGAAAACATATAAAATATTTCTGTCGCGGTTTTGTTTCCATCGAAAAATGTTGTTGCGGTCAGGAGAAGAATTCACGCGTACGACGACGTGTAAATTGTAAGTTATTTATGCGTATGTGTAGCTCGGCGGGGTCGTTTCGCAATTCATTTCGTATCGCTTGAATCGAAGTCCGCGTTCGTACGAATAGGACGACGAAATAGTCGTCTCCGTCGTTTTATAACATTTGTTTTACTACTACTATTTTTGCCGTAGTTTATAACAAGAGCGAAATCCGCACGCGTTAAAATTATTACGCGACACACGTCATAACGATAGAGTACACCTCTGTTTCGAGTGGGAAATCTCTGCGTAACGCCGACGTGACTTTTGGCACCGAAAAATATGGTAATCGGTGCGCCGCCCGTGAGTACCATTATAACACACATTTTGTATAATTAAAATATACTTTATTCCGAAAAATCGGCCGAACACGCCATTGTGCGACGACGACGCGACGTTGCAAAACCTATTGGCACGCGGAAATTACGGCCGTTGTCGAAAGCGTACGCAATAATAATTTATTTTTTATCGCCCGCTAATAATTAATGTTGCTGCAGCTTAAAAGCGTGACGTTCGTTTGGAAAAAAAAAACATTGGTCGGCGGGGAGTGGGGGTTGAAATCCCAACCCTTTACCCCTCGCGCACGGGCCGCGTCGTATATTAACAGAGGAATTATTATATCGGAAGTTTCGATTTTCTCGCAACTTTCGGCGCCGCCGCGGCCGATTATAATTATAACGCGTCGAGAACGATGCGATAATCGCATTACGATTTACGATCGTTTCCAGTCCTTGACGAATGATTGTATCGCGGCCCGCGATAGTACGGGGATTAGTGTTTCCCAAACCGCGGTCCTTATTGTATAAAACGACCAGCGAGCAGTGCCATATTTATAATTTTTGCGACCCTCGGGGCTAAACTTTTGGGCCACTACCTCCGGGGGACCCGCGAAACCCGTTTCCGTTTTGTTTTTCACATTAATCGTTAATTTTTCATCGTAAAAGCTATAGGACGATTATAGTTTTATACTTGAACGACGATGACGCGCGCCAGTGTGATTACTAATAGAAATTAATAAAACAGGAACTATTTACATACGTGAAAAATGTTCGTAGTTCCTCGAAATCTTCCGTTCAAGCCCTTCGGGCTGCCACAGAGTATACCCGAGGGGGAGTTAGTGAACTCGTCTTTAAACACCGAAATAATCAATATAATTATAATACCAACGCGATATTCGTATCCCCCCTCCGCGAGTAGAAATAAGTCACCGTCGTCGTACAAATTATTCGCGGATTATATAATACGCTATCGTTTGTTTGTCTTATTACTTTAATTTTATACTATTGTGTAATAACGGTTGCGTGCCACGTCGTCGTCGGAACGACAATCGCTGGTCGATTTCGGCCCCGTTATTATAATATTTTAAAGCAAAACTGTTCGGTACGATAATAAAATAAAACAATTCCAAAAACATAATTAAATTCTTAACCAGACTGGCGCGAAGGTGCACTCGGACCCGAGAACGGTCGTGGTGGTCCGGGGCTCCTTTATATATATCCCGGTCGGCCGTATCCTGCGTCGTATATTCTCAGGATTAATCTTTGCGTTTGCGTCATTGTCACGGCACGTGGTTTTACGAGTGGCCGTTTTCATGACGCGCGGGTCTTCGCTTCCTGACACCGGGTCGTCGCAGCAGCGTCTGTATTTCCGTTCTCGTGTTAGGCATGAAATGTGGTTTCCTGGCACTCCCGATAATGATCACCGGGTCGGTCGTCATTAGAATGATGTATTACCGCGATCCGCGCGCGCAACAAAACCGTTTACATTCAGTCGAGTAAATAAAGCAATAGAATCTCTTTGTCGTTGTTTATTTTTTGTCGTCGGAGCTCGCGAGAATTTTTCCCGACCCGGAGGAAAAGTTTGGGAAACGCCGGCACAAGCCGACTTCAACGGGCTGCTCTTAGGGGCGTCCTTAAAAATCTAAGGTGGGACAAAATAACGTACACTCCTCGGTCCTTCCCCCGTCCCCGTAAATGACGTCCCCGTATTATAATTACTTTTATCTCCGTATCTATACATACGATCCCTGCAGTGTACCTGACGTGCCGTCGAGTATACTACCACGACGCCGGTGCAGGACGAATCATGTTTTAACGGCGCTATTTAAGCGTTTTTAATTAAGTCGCAACTCGAAACTATTTCCTGACGCGACGCATATGGCGCGCGCGAAGCACTAAATATTTGCCGACGACATGAAATTCTTATCACGGTTTGTATTATTATTTTAGATACACACTCGCGAATCGCACAGATATTTTGTAATAAAAAAATAAAGAATAAAAAATAAACATTATTTAAATTTTCGTAAAGAAATTATTATCTATGGTTCTCGAGGGTTCTCGAAACGACCTAATTACCAGACAGCAAAAGCAAAAGAGAGAAGAAGAAGGGGAAAAAAATGAATTCTCGTCGCGAAACGACCCGCGGTAATTTTATCATGGTTATTATATAATATAATACTTCTTTTTAACACAAATGTCGTCTAATAAATTCTGATAAAAAAATGAAAATAAAAAGAAACCAATTTAAAAATGTACAAAACAAATACATTAATACTGCAACATATAAAGAACCGTGGAATCGAACGCGCGTAAATTGCGCACAATCGCGCGCGAAATACGACCGTAATACAAAATCTAACACGCGTTTATGTATAATAATTAAAAGTCAACGATACGGGACGTCGAGTTATTTACATTAATGAAAAATGGCGATGATAAAAAAGGCGAAACATTTTTTAATTAAAAAAATAAATATGAAAATTAAAAGCGTTTTCGGAAAACTCAATACGACGACGGACGATATTAAACACAATTATTATAAAGTGGAATCTCGTTCGAATACGCCCCGAGCACACGACTATACCGAGTGGAGATAGCGGAACGACATATTATTATAGAGGTATAGTGCGCCTCCCCTATGTACCTACTGCGCTAGGGTTTATCTCGTTTGAAGCAATTACACGTTGCGAAAGGAAGGACGATTGTAATAGTCATAACAGCGGAACACAACAAAACAGATGTTTAACTTTAATGTTAATCGTTCTGTAAAATACACCGTAGATAACGAACGCGCGTCGTAACAACGTATCATACGGCAGAGAGGACGCGGACGAACTTTATATAAAAGTGATTTCGGGTCGAAATTTATGTACCGATCGTGAGAACAATGCTAAAATTATTTCGCTGAAATTATGTGTGTACGAATGTGCGCGACTGGAAAATTAACTGTTGCGGCGCGCACCGCCGCTTTGGCTGTGAAATACTACCAGGACGACGCGGCTAATCGATACACAATAGGATCTAAAGGAGGTAAAACGTTGACGTCTGGTTTTCCGGAACTATTACACCACGGCTGTTGTATATTAAAGGTAGAAGTTTGAAAACGTCTCGACACGGACGTGTTTGTAAGGTAAATATTATTTTATTTTTTTTCTCGTGAAACACGCGTCGAACACTGTCGAACTGAAGCCGCGACACGCTGTAATTTCAACTCTGCGCCAAATCGAATGTACAAAACGACGACGAGACGATAAATTTGAAATTTTTTTCCGACAAAAATGTTCATGAAAAATTCATCAAACGAATAAAAGACGTTAGAAATGTTGTTTTATTTGTCCGACGACGACGGTCTCAACTTTTTTCAACTTTTCACGAGGACCTTCAGTAAATAACAAAAGCCGATAACTACATATATATATATACAAACTCGAATCGACGCGTTTCCCCACTCGGACGTCTATTTGACCAGGAATTTCGGACCAACAACGATAACATCGTTAACGATATATTATTATATTATTACGGTCATCTAACCGAAAGCAAACACATAACGCCCGCGCCATCACTCTAAACATTTATAGAAATATGCTGGCCACGTTGTTATTGAGTAATGGCGTGCTTCCCGAATTCCGCCGAAATACCACATAAACTCGCATATCTCACCTGCTACAGTACGC
The DNA here is from genome assembly GCA_948098885.1 of Drepanosiphum platanoidis. Taxonomy (NCBI): domain Eukaryota; kingdom Metazoa; phylum Arthropoda; class Insecta; order Hemiptera; family Aphididae; genus Drepanosiphum; species Drepanosiphum platanoidis. The sequence goes on along the minus strand of OX402534.1, from coordinate 15,613,140 downwards.
GCGCGCGTACGAACACGACGCGCACAGTGGAATTACATTGTGTAATTATATCAACCAGCTCTCCGAAAACAAAATGTAAATCACATTTTACGTCCGGAGCGTCCGGACATCCGCGGCGGTAATGTGTTTTTGTTAAAAGTCGTAAAGTTTATCGTGTTACCTACGTTTACTTGGCGTCGACGAACCGAGAAATCGATAAGCCATCGAGAATAATTAACGCGCGGATAATCGGCACGTTATTAACGGTTTGACAGCGGCGATATTTTCTAAAAATTCATTCGAACCATCATATCGATTTAGCGCGGACGAGTTGAAGACACCCACACGGGCCCTCCTTATACACAACGAACTCGACGAAAAAAAGAAACACCCAAGTAAATCGACTCTAGAATGGTCCTGGCGAACAGAAGCTAGCAAAGCACAATGTCCGATAGCTTTGTTCGAAAAATATTATGGTGACCGAGAGAGAGAGAGGATGAACTTCATAAATATTTTCATCAGTTTCTCGACACAAATTGGGCGTTAGGATTTTAATGCCCTAAAAAGGACAAGTTGCTCTCGTTGTACTCAAACTAGGGCCCTGTAGAAGACACCGCCCCCCCCCTTAGACCCCTTAAATACGACTTCTTGGTCGACATAACGTACCTGTTTGGTGAGTACATAGTAAGCGTAAACCGCCATGGCGGTGCCGTAGGTGACGAAGTATGTGACCGGCTCCATTATGTCCCACGAATATTCCCACCAAGTGAGCCGAGCCAAAATGCCAAACTGCACCGACATGAGTCCCAGGCCGACCCAAGTGAGCACCGAAGTCTGTCTGCTGGCAATCAAGTCGATCGACTGTCTTTTCTGAAAAACAAACATCACATGGCCGTTGTAGAAAACGATTGAAAATGAAAACAACATCGAAAGTAAAACCCTTAGTAAGTGATTTGTGTTATTTATAAATATTATTTATTTTCACAAGCACTTTCGATCTAAGTCAATTTAAAAATGTTTTCTCGCTTTTGCGAATTATCGCATCTCGTAAATTCACAATTTCCTCAAGAATATCGTTTTCTGACGGAAATATCACGACGAGTACGGTTGAGTTGTCTTGCTCGTTCTAAATTCGTTTTTAATTATTCCGCGTTTTGAAAACGCTCTTTCGGCAGAACGGCTCGGTACAGTTGAATAAATCTTTTACACAGCTGCGGCGCATATAAATCAGAGAACGCGCCAATTAATGACTTTTCATCAAACCGTTTTCAAATATATGCATTTAATAATTAATAATAATTTATAAAAACGTACGGAGCAAAATTAGAGGCCCCTAAAAAAAAAACTCCTGGCCCGGGGGCCGTCGTATACACCCCCCCCTTTAATTCGGGCTTATATTAAACTCTGCAATAGAGAAAATATTATAATTATTCTATATTACGTATTTATTATGAAACGCGTATTTGCGTTGCGAAAAAATCGTCGGAAATTTAATTTCGCATTTTTTTTCCCTTTTTTTTTTTTTTTTTGATGAATTCGTTATTTCATTATATATGCGCGCACATATATTTAAAAATAATACATACATTATACACTAAATGTTATATATTAAATGTAACCTGTCAAAAATGCATAGTCGTTAAAAAAAAAACCGTGACGTGTATTATTATTATTATTACAACTGAAGGGATTTTGACAACAATAAAATTAATGTTCCGTTTTAAAGCGAAACTTTACACGTACCGTGCGAAAATATGAATTATAGAAATTTTACGTACGCTCGAAATCGCACGATTAACTAACGCGATTATTACAGAAAGTCGTTTTATTTAAAAAGTCTAGTATAGGACCTATTGTCGTGCGGTACTCTGTTCGTGTGCGAGCGAGGCGAGGCGAGGCGAGTGTGTGTGTTTTTCGCCAAACAAAAGACAAAACCTAACTTTACGTTTACTCGACGGCGATAAATAAAACGACAATTAAAGTGCTCCTTTTTGTATATTTTTTTCGCAGAATTTCCGACTCGTTTTTTTTTTTGAAAACGGACGCGACGCGACAGATTGAAAGCGATCGTCGCGCGACAGTACCGCAGAGAAACACGCGCGCGTCGATAAACCGTGTACGTATATACATACTTACTCCTCTCGCGTTTACCGAGCGCGATGGATCGGGCATGACCGCCGCTAGAGAATTATTACATTTCATCGATTACTTTCGGTCCGACGCGGATTTACGCTCGCACATATTATCCTGAAAACGGGGCTGCGTAAAATATCGAACGCTTATCGCCTATAAGGTCCTCCTCCCCCGGTGTATTGCGCGGGCGAGGACATATAGGAATTAAATTCTCGCCGCAGTCGTATCTCGTTCGCGTAGGTATTTTCCACCGCGACGACGACGACGTTTCTAAATAATGGATTTCGCAAAAATTAATATTTTTTCCCCCCCGTAATAACACGCGCCCGGTAAGCGCGTCGTGACTGGAGCAGCTAGTCGTTTATTGATTTTTCGTTCCACACGTTCGCGTTGTTTACGAATTTCGTTTGGTTTTTTTTTTTTTTTTTTGTTTTCCTTTTCTTCCGTCGCGACGGACACCGGCGGCGGGCCCCGTTTCACACTCGGGACGAGTGTGAGATTAAAAATCACAGCCACGCGTTCCTCCTGGCAATATATAACACGCTCGCCCGCGGTCGTCCGAGGGCGAAATCTCGTTTCGACGACGAAGCGCGTCGTCGTCGTCAAACGCCGCGTGCAGGTGCGGGGACGACGACGACCTCGACTCGAAGGATTCTTCTTCGTTCAGAAGACAACGCCTAAACATTTTTGCCCGACGAAATTCCTTCCGTCGAGTTGCTCGTATTAAAAAAAAAACGCGACAAAATATGTACGCCACTCTGCCGCCATATTAAAACACGCTCGGCGACGATTTTATTGCGATATAAAAAAAAAAACCTTTTCTGAACAAACTATATATAATAATAATAATAAAAGACGCGATACATAATATTATATAATAATACCTATACGAAATGTTATTCGTCGCTTTAATATTTCACAGACACGTGCACACCATCGCACACGTACAAAGTGTACCTCCCTTGCCCCCCCGGGCGTCTCGTCTTTCTATTTTCACGAATATTGAAAACCCACTCGCATTAATAGCACGACATTTTAATTTCGATTTTTTTCAAAAAAATACCATTCAATCGTCACCTCATTTACCACACAGGCACGTGCCCGTTATTATTATTATTCCACCCCCCCCCCGTTATATTCAACGGGTTCGACCGTAGTAGAAAAAATAAATCGACAAACGATTACAAGTGCTGACGGAAAAATAACAAACTATTATAATCGTCACACAACGCGCGTCAGGGGACCATTACGAAATGCGTTCGTATACGTCGTCGCCGGTATTTATTTAGACGTCCGTCGAATGAAATCAAGAAAAATATTCGATCGGACGCTCGAGCACAGTGAGTTTTATGACCCCCCGGCCCGGTTTGCGGACGATATTCGTCGGCGATACTCGCATTTTTTTACGAGCGGAGACTACAGACGTAACGGTCTTCTATAACGTTTTAATTCCGCAAAAATTAATTTAACTATGCAAATTATTCGTATACGAATTAAAATATAATATTAAATATTTGTCTTTTACGGTAAAGTTTTTAATCTTTCTTTTTAAGTAAACACCTTTTTCCCCTCACCCCCGTTTTTTTTTTTAACGAAAAATAAGATGGAATTAAAAAATAGGTATGGGTATATTAATCTCAAAAACTCGCCATAGTTTTTATTTATTTAAACACGAATAATTTCGCGTACCTTTAATAAATACTTAAAAATTTACAAATTTCATTATTTACCAACAAAGTATTTAGTTTGTAAATACAAACTTCAAAATAGGAAATGTTTATGGCCGTTCGTTTCTAGGCTTCGTTTCATCGCGCGTTTTTCACAACACAATTAGCGCGATCCAACAAACGGCGCGGCGGCGGCGTATGCAAAATAAAAACTTTCGTTATTTATTCATGAATTTATATTATGTAAAAACATAGAAAAAAAAAAAAAAAACGATTGTCTGAAATGATTACTATACAGGCGTACACGGAACCGGCGCGGCGCGGCGCGGCGCCGTTGTGTTCATAATATAGAAATAATTTTATGTATGATAAATATACACTGAAAATTCCGAAGATAAACTATATGGTTTCGAACGAAAACGCACACACGGTACTACTTTTCTCTCTGCGATTATCTCTTTCATAATACATCAGACGAAGAGCACGCATTAATTAATTTCATTCGACGAATTAAACAACTTCTCAAACTCGTCTGAAACAATTATTCGGTGCAAAGTTGCATGAGAATAACATTAAATAAGTGTTATAGTACACGGATATATGTATACGAGTATACGAGTATATTATACACTGTTATATCTATACGGTAAATTTATAAACGATAAACAAATAATAATAATAAAAATATACATATATATGAAAACGTCAAGAGCAAGCCGCCGCCGCCAGTCGAAAGTTTAACGCATTAGCATTATTATTATTATTACACTGCATAATTGATAAAAATCAAATTTAAACCTTACACGAGGTAGAAAGTAAGAGTGATGATATTAATAACACGAAAATGATTACCGTTTCTAACGCTTTAGTACGAATACATGTCCGACCAACGATAAACCGTGTACGAATATTGTAAATTATTCATAATTTCTACGGTAAAATAATAATGCATCGGCTCGCTATAAAATAAACACACGAATTCGCGGCGACTTTAAAATAATATATAGTGGCGAAAAACGCGATAACTTTGGATTCTATACAGTGCTATAATTCTACGTGTTAAAGTTTTCTTTTTTCAAACGGTTCTCGGTATGCTCCGGTGTTTTAATTAATAATTTTCAATTGATTTCGGTGTAGAGAAACTTGAAAAATGGAATGAAAAATCGCGTTCTGATAAAAAAAAAAAAAAAAAGAAAAGAAAAAAAATCAATAATTTGGCCGTAAATTTGTTGTAAATACGATTTATATAGAACGCGTTGGCGTTTAAAACTTTTTATCGGGTCGAGTGGTTCGTTTGTGAACGAAATTTGAAGTTTCTTAAAATTTAATTTTTCCCTTCTTGTTTATCGTCGGGTAATCCATAGCCAGTCGCCGCGAACGAATACAATTTTAAGTTTCGAAAACTTAAAAAAAAAAAATGGTCGAAAATTAACAACGGACCGTCGCGCGTCGTCGATAATAAAACTGTGTTTCTAACACGGACATTTTCTTGTCTAAAAAATCTGAAGAGACGACTATCGAGCGGATACGTCGACCGGGGCAGGTCAAGTTAGCCGAACTAAAAAACAGAGCGTCCCCCAGTACCGTATAAACTCTATATTATAAAGTAACAAAAATTGAACGCGCCGCCGTGTTTGTGACACGAAACAAAACACCGTCAAATGTCAATACGTTATCCTAATGTCGTACGATCGGAGTTGCTATATGTATGTGTGTGTGTGTGTGTATGCGAAAGTCGTACTTGAAAAAACAAAAAACAATGTCCCTCACGACTTTCCATCATCGCCGAAATCACTGACAGCCGCGCGCCGCGGCTCGTTGCGTATACATTATGGAACCCGCTCTACTCGACCGTAACGCGAACGTTTAATTTTGAACGATCGTCGTCGTCGTCGTCGTCGCCGAAAGACAGATGATCGTCCGGCGGTGCGTCTATCGAGTGGTACGTATGTGTATAATAAACCTACTAATAAAATATCTCCACGATATTATTATTTCGTTGGGTGGAAAAAAACAACCTTGGAGTTTCAAAACGTTTTCGCGCGCCGTAGAGAATAAGGAATGAAGAAGAGCGGTGGAGACGATTCGCACGCTGAAAAGCGTCTGAAGGGCGTGATATTGCGCGGAGATAAAACGAGCAGAAATGATTGAACGAGAATGTTCAAAGAAAGAACCGTAGTTTAAAGCTGCGCGGATATTAATAGCGAGCGACACGACGCGGAGAACGCATTATTATATATGTAAGCGGCACGTACACGCTCGCCTCCTAATAGAGAACCAGCCGTGTACGAGTGTATTAGGTATATATACATATACACACATATAATAATATACTAGAGCGTAAGCGAAAGGGCAAACTTTGAACGAGACGGAGAAATAAAGTAGCGCGTACACCACACACGAGTGCGCGTACTTTTGCGAAAACGAGCCGGCGCGGCGCGGCGGGACGAAATGACACGGGAAAATGTTTTCGGCGTTGTGTATGCCGCGTTCCGAGCTGTTTATATAATAGGTATCTAAGTTTCGGGTTGTTTACGGGCCCGGCTCGGCGATAATTATAACGCCATGAACTTTGTCGGTCGTATTCGCGCCGAATCTGCGGGTTAGGCTTACGATTTTAGATTCCGAGCGAAGCGAGCAACGACGACGACGTACGCACTCGTCGAATATTGATTTTGTTTTCACTAGGCGCGCGCGCGACGCGTGTTTTATTTCGTTTCTCGTCCAGAAGAATCGGTCGTCCCTGTTGTCGACGGAATCTAATTTTATTTTTTTTATCGAGACAAAAAAAGTTTACAGCAGTCGTGGACATTTGGAATTTCCGTTTACTACCGTTCTCGAAATACAAATTAGGTTTTTAAAAACGACTTTCCCCCCCCCCCCCGACTACTAATCACAGACGTTTCGGTCGGAAAACATTTAATTCTTCATATCCTTCACATTGTTCTTACTCGCGCGGGAAAATAACAAAAATTTGTAGTCGTCATTTTTTTTTCCCCACTATTATTATCGGCACAGGCCGATCTCTCTCGTCATTCCAAAGCGATCTATCCTAAATTGGTTTAAAATTAAAAATTTAAAACGCCAATTCACCAACATCAATCACCCGTCACCTGTATAAATATCGTCCGACTTCCGGCCATGTGCTTTTTTTTATTATTTATTTTAACGCGCGAGACGGTTAAAAATTTACGATAAAACGTATTTTTCCCTTTTTTTTTCCCCCTCATATTTTCCGCTCGTTTCAGCTGAATACCGAACAACCACCTCACATACGCCACACACACACACACATATATAAAATGTTTATACTCAACTACGTCCCGACACGTCCGCGTCGGACTGGACTTTTGCATAAAATATTGCATTTTCACGATTCGCAGAAGCGCTTATGCAGTTTAAGCACACCGAGTTATCAGATGGTCGTGTACACGGCAAGCGAATTACAGACGCGTGAGTAGACGCAATGATAAAACGGTGAATTAACACGTCCGTTTTTTTTTTCTTTCTTTTACGCGAATCATAATAATTTAAAACCATAACAACAATACGAAAAAAAAAAAAAAACCTAGTAATAATAATGATAACGATAACACCTATAGCTAATATACGTATACTAATTAACTCGCATCTTTGATACGAATCTCCGTCGTTATTCATTACGTCTACAAAAATAATTATTATAATATACATGTTGATAACGTGACTTAATAAAAATAACGATCCCATTACTTTATCCCGATATATACGTATATATGCGCGTACGTTGGTTTTAATTAGGAAAACATTGTTATAATCGAACCCAAATAACTTTCACAAAAGCTTCGAATTAATTACGCTATAGTTTTTTTTTTTTTTTTGAAATAATAAAACACGTAAAAACGTTTAATCGATATTTTATTTGGTTTTTTTTTTTTTATTTTCTCCACACAGGTGCCAATTAACTACCTACAAAAATTATTCGTTATTATTATTACGTTTTTCTTTTTTTCCATACCCTTTAACCGGGTCGTTTATCAGAAATGTATAAAAAAAGCCATAACACACACTTTCGACCGCAAGTTTTTTATTTTTATTTTCTATGGTTTTTAGACGGTTAAAAAAAAAAACACTAGGAAACTTGAACTCGGCACCTCTGTATAGAGATTGTTGAACAGAACGTTGTGCTTTAAAGAACTCGATTGTTGATTTTATTCGCTCGGAACAGAGGGACTAACAGCGAGAAAACGGCTGCACATCCAATCCGTAAAAAGTGTTCGACGTTTCTGCGAAAACCGGAATCTTTTCAGAATCGTATAGAATTCTGAGCGAAATGAGTATTGATTCTGAGCGTAACGTATTGATTTTACCATGATGTATATATTTTCGTGTTTTTTTTTTTTTTAAGATTTATTTTTTTTCACTTTAGGTTTTTTTTTTTTACAGGATTTCCATCAGAAGACTTTAATTCAATCATCAATTTCGGAGGTGATTTCTGCAGGTAGCGAATTTTGCCCATTCGGCGGTACATGGGTTTTTGTAATAATTGAGAGAAAAATGTTTGGGAAAAGAACGGCACAATATAAGAAGTAATACCGGTAGTATTTTGATTAAATCGAATTTTTTTCCTTTCTACCTCAGAAAATAACAATAATTGAAATAACTTACGTTAGAAATATTTACTAAATAATTGTATAATAATAATACTTGTCAGTATATCGTAGGATTTTCCAAAAGATTATTACTTTTCGAGTATTTTCGATAAAATATTTATATTTTTTTTTGAATATTTACTTAAAAAAAAAACTCTTTGTGCCACGATTTGGTTTTTATATTGCACTTTGACGAAATTGAATATTTCGAAGAATTTCTATCGAACGATAATAGTTTTTTTTGTAGTTTTTCTAAAAAATATCAATCACGTGTCGTGAAACGTTTACTATATTTTATAGATAGTTTATACTGGCAAGTGACTCGGATTTTTTTTTAAATTTTTAATTGGACACTATTTGATAATATTTTCATTTCCTCGGTATCTTCAGCCTTGAAAATATAAAAAATAAGTTTCTTCACAAGTTGTTACCACAGCGAGAAAAATCGCAATTAATTTTAATGAGCTTCGGAAATTCAAATTTTATCGACGTCGTCGGTCGTTTAAAACCATGATTTTTTATTGAACGCGTTTTTAGTTGTCGGAGTATTTTTTTCTTTTTTTTTGACGCAAAAGGCCGTTCGACCTATTGAATAAAGACATCACTTATAATAATTACTTCGAGTCCTTTAGAAACAGAGTCTAATCCGTCGTCCGCTCTCCTCCTTCGCTCGGAATCGTTTTTCAAAAGCAATGGTACATTTAATTCCTAATTTTGTAACTATAATTCCCCAACAGCAATCGCCCGTCGTCACCCGCATCTCGTCTCGTTTTTCGAACTTTACAACACGGAAACAATTATGTTTCCACGGTCTAATTTGAAATAATAATAATAATATACCACCCAACAACATCTGCCGTTCTAGGTCGAAGCGTCATCATAATATGCATTACCTAATCAAATTAGTACGCGTAACATTATTTTTACACTTTCATAACGAAGTACTTTGAGCAAAAACATAACTAATTTACCTAAACGAGAGAAGAAGAAAAAAAGCCGATTAGCATGACAATAGGTTTTAATTTTAAGTCGCGCGAAATTAAGTGCGAATATAACATCCGAAATACAATATCATATATTATTATATTTACGAGCGGAATCGTAATTTTTGTTTCGAGAATGAAAATATCATCAATGGTTAAACGTGTAATTTCTTCTTTTGTGTGAAAACTTTTTTCGACGTGATACCGAGCTTTAATTATTCCGCATAATAAGTGGATAGGTACATACCGTAGAAGAATAATTTCAAGGCGCTATGTCCTTAAAACTTTGAGTTCGCAAAGTTTTTACGCGAAGAATAATCACGAAAGAACAACAACACGAAAGAATTATTTATTTTTTTTGTATCAAAATAATTTCCCCTTTTTTTTTTTTTTTCCTATTCGAAGACAAAATTAAAATGCAGGACACGGATTAAATTTACGTCCGAAACTATGTTGTACAAAAAAAAAAAAAAAATTCGAAAAGTCAAACGGTTTGATAAAGCGAACGGTTTAAAATAGATTATTTGGCGTAATCTTTAAATATAAAATATACATATTATAAACTCGTAGCACAGGTATTTACGACGAGTACGCGAGATTTTATTTAAAACGCGAAAATAATATATTATATTTACAGCGACGCAATGGCGCGTGTATTTAAAGACCAACGACGATTTTTTCTTCACTAAAATTACATTTACAAACGAAAAATACGAATAATAACTGCGTTTGTTACGGGAAAATATTGTTGTCAGTTTGCTTTGCGTTCAATACTGTTCGTGTGTTCCGCAACATTGTGAATAACATTATGTGCGTATACCGACCGAATGGAGGACAGCAACTTTTAAACATATACAAAAGAGTACGAAAAAAAGACCGCGTGACGTATGTGTGTACGAAAATACGGACGTTTTTCATATGTCACGTTGGCAACTTTTTCGGACGTGTTATCATATTTTTCGCAACATTCTGTCCAGAAATAATGTCATTGTGACGTTCGAAAAAAAAAAAACTTTTCGATCTCTCAACCGAATTACAGTCTGCAATAATTTCACGACGAAAAAGCAAGAATACAGTAGTTATCAACATATCATATCAACTATCAACATAGTGAGTCAAAAACTCACATCGCGACGTCGTCGTAGAGATCAAAAATCCTCCTCCTCAACCTTTTCGATCTTTTGGATTATTCCCCGGTGAAATATCAACGGACGCGGACGATATTATTACCGTCGCGTCGTATTAGTTCTTCGGATTAGACGAGCTTCGTTTTAATTAACAAACGAATTAAAGTCGATGACGACGAGAAGGATAATTAAAACTACCCACCGCCACTAATTTACTTTCGACGATATAATTGGTTTAACATCAAAGTTTAGGCGCGAACATGAATATTTATGACCGCGCGAGTGGAGAGAAAAAAAAGAAAAAGTATTTTCGTTTCCGATCACATAGCGACGATATACGTAATATACCGAGGCGATTTGGCATTTCACGCTCGACACTTTTCGTAAAAGATTGGGCGTAATTTACTATTGATTTTTTTTTTTAATAATGTTTATTTACCTACTCGCGTGCAGGATTTAAGTTTGTTCTCGGCGCGATATTTCGTTTTATTAGAATCATAAATATTCACTTGGGGCGTCAAGAGTTTTTAATATTTATAAACACACGTCGACGACGGTACGACGACGCGAGAGTATATCATAATATTACGTACCGGATTCTTTAGATGTAAATGTCCAAAAAACTTTTTCCGACTTATTATCCATTAGTTTATTACTATAGTTAGCAATAGTAATATACGCGTAGGCAAAGCGATTTATCGATATGTCATGAATTATTATCTCGACTAGAGTTTCTGTTCAACGACGGACAGATAACATTTTTTTTCCTGTGTATAATATATATTTTCAATAAAATATATATTTACTTTTTTAACGCGTAAAAAACGATGCCGGTTTCAAAACCATAAATCAAACTGCAGTTTTATATAGGTGTATATATATATATATGTATTTTATTAAAAACGATTATTTTCAATTTTTATGAATATAAATTAAAAATTATAGTGCACAGAAAGTATATATATATAAATATCATTGTCAAAACGTATTGAACAATAATAGGTACAAAAAAATAAAATAAATATATATAAATTAGACTGAGAAAATCAAACTCATTAATTTTATAAAACGTGTAACATAAAATATTACGTTTGACACTATACCGTTATTAAACCTCAAAAGTATTTCCTGTAAATCGAGATACGAGCGATCATATATTTTTAATTTGAAATAAATCTTTTTCTTTTTTTTTATACATTTTTTTGAAGTCGGATAAGCTTTAAACAACGTTTAGTAAAGAGATTCTTTGAAAATGTCAATTGAGACAAACGAGGCTTAGCGTAAAATGAAAAATATTCTCTACAATATCGGTAAGAGGTTAGAAGAGTAGCGGTTTACTACACAGTCGGCCGAACTTGTATTGTTTTTGACCGAAAATCGATTTCGTACGCAGATGGCAAAAGCACTTCCGAAAGAAATAAAACGTCCATTTTTAATGATATATATATATATAGATACTCGTATATATATATATATATGAAAGAAAAATAAATGATAAATGATACATTGAATAATTAGATTTTGTCTTCGACATTTCTAATAGAGAATAGATTGTCAATTATCGTGTTCTAATTGGATTCCGGCATGAAATGCATTAAACATTAATTGTCATTGTCTATAGTGTACAGACTCCTCTATACCGATCGAGACACAATTAAAAAAAGAAATACGTGAAGAAAGAAAGAAAAAACCGAAATAAAAACGTCCCTGTCGTCAACACTTAGATATAATTTAGACGAAACCGACGCGCGACGTCGACACGATGATATTGTATTTAGGCGTAGCGATTTAAATCGTTCGCTTAGCGATTTCGGGCATTATAATTGAAATAATTTCCCCCCGCCGCCGCCGCCGCCGTAATAATCGGATGAAATATTCTATTAAATTTCTCCGCGGAACGTCGCGAGTAAGGTACCGAGGTTTTAATAATCGATTTCCCAATGACGCGAAAGCGCACGGTAACCGTTTGGCCGCACGTATAATTACAGTCCATTATATACGTTTCAACGACATCAGACATTTGTACGGGAAACATTTTCGCATAATATTTAAATGACTCTGTGTGCGCATAAGTTGCAAATGCTCGACTGCACGAAATGTTCAATACGAGTCGTTGAACGTCGAGAATAATGACGGAATCTCGCGCGCGCAAACGCATTTTTTAATGAAAAAAAAAAGAAGCATTATAACAAACGACTCGAAGGATAACATGTCGCAGCCGTTCTTTAAACCAGTAATGATTGTCGGTAAGCGTTTTTTAATTGAATAATGTTTATTTAAAAATACGTTGCCGCGTGCTCGGTTTTTTTGTCGTCGGTTAGTTTGTCTATTATAAAGGACCGCTTAAAAATGAATCGCGCTAATAAACGTTCGGAGCGACGCGGCGGTCGAAAAACCGTTCGATTCGAGATTCGAAATAAATTAAAAACTATCGCGGCGTGTTCGCGTATTATAATTATCATCGACGCGATGTCCTGCGGCGATTCGAACACATAATTCTCCTCGTGTCGTCGACCGTTGTTTAACAACGCGTTGTAAATTTGTTATACATACATCGCCGACGAGCGAATTATTGATATTCCGTTCGAAATAAACGGAATAATAACTTTGAATTCGTGCACAGTCGAGTGTCGTGCGCGTCGCGGTAAATATTCTAACTCGAAAGTTTTGGTTGTTTTTTTTTTTTTTTGCAACGTTTGAAACGAATATTCTACTGAAATCGAATTTTCATCAACCTTTTAGCGATTTTGTTTTAATCGCGCTCTGTGTAATGCCGAATAAAGCGAAACGAAATTTAGGAAATAATAAAGTGAATCCGGTCGTTATTATCCGTTTCTACCCGCGCCGAGACAATAACGGTACCTATTAGGGGTCGCGTCGAAAGTTCCAAGCAAACAAACGAAATCGTCGCTATACTGGGAAAGCCATCGACTTGTATCTGGCGATACGATGGAATGACGCGGAAACAGTAATGATGAAGCGAAATCGATTGCGACGAAAACCGTCGGCTTTCTCTATTCGATGTTTTTCGCTTCGGTCTCGTATATTCGGTCGATTCGGCGGTACGCGTCTGCTGTAGTTATTTATTTATTTTTTCCAATCAAGCGCGACCGATTGATTCGGTTTGTCTTATGAAAGCCGAGACGTCTAAATCAAATCGTCATTATGAATTCAGTTGCGACGGACGGCCGCAGACCGCAGCAGATATAGTTGCAGACGCCGCCGAGAGTCCTGCAGGGTCGAGATTTAATTACTCCTTACTCCCGTTTCGTCGTTTAATCAAGATAAAACCGAGCGATTATTCCGGCGCAGTAAAATCACCGGGAGTTGTTCGCAACGATGGTAATTTTTTTAAACGACTTTTACTAGTTTGACGTATGATTTTTACTAAAATAACAAGACTGATGAAATACAGATAGCATTTTTTTTTTAGGAATTCTAAAACAATGCTTGTCGAGAGCACAAATTTCTATTGAAAACATTTTATTTTCGAGGAAACTTGTCTTTCTTTTTTTAAATAAAATAATCTCTGTAATAATACATTAAAATCCGCGCGCTTTAGTTTTAACGTTATATTTTCCTAAATCAAATCGAACTACTCTAATAAATTACGATTATTTCTTTTTTCGGTCGTATCGATTCGTTTCGGAATTTACACAAAAAAATCAAAAGGGTATCATCATTGCTCTCTTCAAATTTAGAAGTCACAGGAAAAATCTCTCAGTTTACGCCCATGCTCCGGTATAGTGCGGAATGCGGTCAAAGTGTATTACGTGTATACATATTTCCATTAAACATTGATTACAATTTAATGTATTAACGTCAAACAAAATTTGGCGGGTAGCCAAATCCTTATAGCCGTTGCCTTTTCTGCTTCTCAATTTAATATATATATATATGTATACACTGCTATCAAACCATGTACAACGAGTTCATAGGATTTGATTTAATATTAACCATCAACTCAACTTGAATTATTGAAAGTGTACCACTTAGCTAGTTTTAACGTTTAGAAAATCCTACAGGAAGATATATATATCATACATTTTAATTTTAAGACCATAAACGCTTTTATCAACGCTACTATCCGAATTAATTACGCGCGCGGTACGTCCGAAAATCAATAATTGCCATACGAATAAATTACATTTTTTTAAGTTTTTGCATCAGCATAGGTATTTATATCGACAAACCTTTTCGAGGGGTTCCAATTTCACTCTCAGTTCTTCCATTTTAGCCAGCAACTCTCTTTCTTTTTTTAATTGATGTTCTTCGACGTTCAGTGATTCGTACAGCTGACTGACAAGAGTTCTGACACCAGAAAGCCGTTCCATGTCTTCCTGCGAAAACAAAAAATAAAAATCCGACGTAAAATTAAACAATATTATTGACATACATCGTTGATTACATGCGTACGAAATTTTTAGTTAAACAAACACGTTGTATAAACGCTTTCTCACCGGTTATTATCGTTTGATAATACTAAAAAAATATATATATATACGTTAATTAGATTTTAAACGACTCGCAGTATTATTTTTTTTTAAACAAAGTCAACAACAATGCCTTTCTTTAAAATAATTACAACGAAGTCGTCTTCTTCGAATTAAAATAACGAACTCTTTTGTACGCGTAAACGAATGTGTACAGACAACATCGGCACACCGCAGACAATCGACTTGTTATTAGAAAGAAATACACAATAATTATCATGGTTTTCAAAGCTTTAGTATTTATTTTTTTTCACTCGATAAAATTATCCGGATTTACAACAAACGGGAGTGTTTAATTGAAACATAGAATATATGCGATAGTCGAAGTACGCCTCGTTCTTTGTTACGACGACGAGAGGTTATTTTATTGGCTGATCAAAGAAAACGTAAACGCGAAATTATCGAAATATTTTCCAAGTGTATCGTCTCTCTCGTTCGGAATTTATATGAAAATAAAAATAACTATATATAGGTATTCCTTTGAGACTTCTCGCGCGATACTAAAAGGTTTCGTTTTATTGATTGACGGGTATGGCTTCCGAACAACGTCGGTAAATGTTAGCAGAGCGAATATATTCAAATGTGGAACGAAAAACGTTTAATACCGCGCGTTTTACATAAAACTAATCCCGCGTCGGACGCGTGTTCTAACACGTGTTATGTTTTATTGTCGCCGCGGGGGCGAAAACGAAAAACACAGCGCGGGCGAATTAAAACCAAAAAAAAACAATCGACCCGGGTCCGCTAACCTTTGTGAGTTTCTTGTGCGGCGGCACTTTGACCGTGAAAATTCGGTCGTTGATAGTCAACCGGAAGTCTTCCTCCATGAGCGATTCGATTGTATTGGAAGACGCGATACGCACACCGTCGGAGCTGGACACGATCACGCGGTCGACGCCCCGGTCCTCGGTCTTCAGCATGTTGGTCAAGTCGCCGACCGTGTTGGTCACTGGCCGCAACGTGAACTGGCAGAGCTCGCGCCTGGACGGCAAAGGAACTGTGACCGTGGGCAATCCTCGTCTGAGCTCAATGTGGATTTCTGTGGGAAAACAAAAACGCCAACGTCAGTATAAAAACGCGTACAGACAAAACAAAAAAAAAATCGAATAAAAAACGCGCGCAGTTTAAATGGGGCTTAGCAGAAAAAAAAAGAAAAGAAAAGTCCTCCGGTCTCGAACACGCCATCGGGCAATTCGAACGCGTTTCTCATGCTAATGGGAGACGGGATCTTATATAGATTTAAGCCGCCGTATAATCATGTCGAATGCGCGGAATCGTAATAAAAAGCTTAGCGATAATCTGATATTTAGTTTTAATCTGGTCTGTAAAATTGCCGAAACGGTAATTGGTTTTTCGTACCTCGCGTTTAACGCGTACCGCCGCGCCGACGTGATAAACGTTCGAAACGAATACGTCGTCGTGCGTATGAATTCGGTACGCCAGTTCTTCACCCCCCAAAAACAGTCCAGGCATGAGTTTTTCGACCGCGGGGTATAAATAAATCCTCGGCGCGTTTTAGAGTGTTTGCAACAATTTCAACAATAAACCCTAACGGTTTTTATTTTTACAAAACAGTACCTACCATAAAAAATTATGAATAATGAAATACGATGTAAAATATTCAGTTTTGTTTTTTAATCCGACAATATTTACAATCTGTACAATGCGCAATAAATACATTTTAATAATAGGTACCTAATTATAATTTTTTTTTTCATTTGAGGAGAAAAACTTCAATTCACTGATAGAACCCAACGCGATATTCTCGTTTAAAAACATCCCAGTACGTTGTACACTATACGCTTTCAAAACGTATTATTACTTAATTTTAAATATACATTTAAAATAATATTAATTAATTAATTCTTTCTGTTTTTTTTCCAGGCTCGTTTTGGATCGATAAGAGAATTAAGTCGTTCTTGGCTGGTCAAAGCCGTCTGCCAACGTTTAAGCTTATTTCCTAATGTCCCGAAAGCTCTTTCCGCCTCGCCGGTAGAGTTCAAACAATCCTTAAAGAAACACAAAGTATTTATGAAAATAGTTTCTATTTTCTTTGCATGAATTTCGTCCAATAGAGTTTTAGCGAGGGCATTTTTCGATTTCTGTTTGAGAAACCTTTTCTTTTTTTCTAAAAATGTATATTTCTAAATTCGTCCTAAAAAACGGTAGGCAATAAATCGTAAGGATAATAAATACGTTTCTATCATTTTTCATTTCAAGTTCACTTCAAAGAAAAATCGAATTGTTAATAAATAAAACCAATACGGCAACAAAACGGCTTATTTTTCTAATTTCAAATGATATTACGTATGTTATTTTCTCGGACCATACTCGCCGGGCTCCCCGAGATGCACCTGTGGATGCATCAAAGTCATTATATTATTATGGTACGATTAAATTCGTTTTCATATGAATCGTCGCACACGCGCAGTACCGGAGAACAATACGGTGTTTTTTTTTTTTGCAGAAAACGGAAAATCGTAGTAAACGTTGATAAACGAAATCCTACGAGTAGATTACTACGGAACAGTGATCATTTTCACTTGGCAGCGAATTTCATTATCATTAAAACATCTCGCAGTAATAGCAGCAGTATTAGTAGTAGTAGTAGCAGTAGGTGATTATTAAACGCGAGATAGT
Source organism: Drepanosiphum platanoidis (assembly GCA_948098885.1). NCBI lineage: Eukaryota > Metazoa > Arthropoda > Insecta > Hemiptera > Aphididae > Drepanosiphum > Drepanosiphum platanoidis. Next base: position 15,595,487 of record OX402534.1, on the reverse strand, counting down.
GTAACACGCACACGACGGGGTCTGAGGAAAAACTCGCGGCGCATTAGCAATGCGAAAAGAAAGTAACGCACGGCGCATACGGTACGCCCGCACTGCGCTACACACGCTGATCGTTCCAGTAGGTCTATCAAGTGGGCGAGGAGTGAAATAAAATAAAAAAAAATTATACACATTATTATGATGTTGTTTTTCTTCTTCCTAATTAAGATCGGACGATTATCGCGCGGTGACGGAATCCCGCGAGATATCCGGCAGTCCGTTCTTCATTCGTTCGGCGGACGCCCAGTGGTTCGGTTCTCGTAAGTGTGCGAGCAGCAGCAGCAGCAGCAGCATCGGGCAGGCGCAGCGGCACGACCCATATACATCACTACAATACACGAGCAGGTAAGTTTTCTTTCGCGGACGTTTTCAACTTCCTCTCTCGCCGCGCGTTTTACGATAACCAACATTACACGGTCGTGTTTGTTCGGGGCACCGCGGCGTTCACGGTACATTTGTCGACCGTAATACGCGCCTGGTCCGCGGGCCTGCACCTGACCCGCGTAAAACACCATCAACTTGGCGCGTTTGTTTTCTCGGATTTCCATTAAAACGGCCGTTTCAAAAGTCTTCGGACCACGTCGCGTAATAAAGAAATACGTATACCGGAACCACGAATCTCCTCCGACCGTCGTCGTCGATAAATCGTTCCGCGCGTATATATACGATACGAGTATAGCACTTGGCTACAGATATTATAAAATGCACACGCGAGCGACGCGCTTAAATTTATAACGAAATTAATATGTATACATATATATGTATGTACGTATATGTATATAAATAATATATACATTTCCTTATTTATTTATTTACGCGTTCGAATAATGTGTATACAATCGAAGTTAGCCTCGATGTGTGTCGATGTAAAAAAAAAAAAAACAGTAATAATAATAATATTGAGCTCGGAAAAAACCGCAGTTTTTTTTTTACCCGTCGTCGGTAATTAGTGTGCCGGACGAACCGTGCAAGGTCGCGGCCGACTTATCGATTGTGGTGCGCCGGAGAAATAATACGAGCGCGGCGACCGGTATCAGAATTCGAAGGGTTTGACGGGGTACCTACGGCGACGTGATCGGAATTCTAATCGCGAGTTGGGCAGCTTTTTTTCGGGTTTTTTTATCTCCTCTTTCTCTCTCTCTCTCTCTCTCTCCGCCGAGAGAGAATAAAACTAAATAAATAAGTGCACTTACGCGGAGAGGCGAAATACCGCGGCAATTCATATCACCGACACGGCTATACGGTTTTAGAAGACAAATAAGTGTCGGTGGAAATCGCACGCTCCGACCGACCGACCGACACTCGTCGGACGCACGTAGAAAGTGACGTATTCTATTAATTTTAATGGCTTCGGAATAAATTTCATCGTGTGAGATATTATGCGATAGCATTGATGTGCGCGCGCGGAGCAGAAGAATTAGCGACACACGAGTGCAACGAACGAATTAAAAAAGAAAGGCGCGTAATCATTTTTATATTATGCCGACGACGGCGCGACGTTATTATGTTCATATGTATACGTATAAATAAATATCGAATAACGTTTTACCGCGCTCGCAGCGGAATATTTTTTTTTATTTTCCGACGGCCGTGATGATAACATACACATAAACGCCGATTCGAAGAACAAACGAATTACGAGTCGATCTCGTTTTAAAAAATAATCATTACCATTGTTATGCATAATAATATAATATACTTATTTCGTATAGACGGGCGACGAGTACTACCACCTTCCGCATAGTACACTCCGCGTATAATAATATATAAAGCGTTGGTCGTCGTCGTGTTTTTTTTTTTTCGTTTGAAATGCGCGGGCCGTAATAAAAATATTAAAATAAAGGACATAAATGTTCTCGCGAGCGGTAGATATAAACGCGCGTTAAACGTTTCGTGTCGGATATCAAACGCATTTGCGAGCGAATGAAAAAGGCATTCCGACAAAAAGTCACACGCCGCGGCGCGACGGTTATCGCCGAAATCAAGGACGGCAAAATAAATTTCACGTTTTCATAGTAGTTATTATAGACGTTTTATCGGGACACGACGTGTATTATTCCGGGCCCCTTCGCCCGGAGGATTTCCAACACGTATTTATGTGCGATTCATTTCCAGAATACCGAATTTATAAGCCGCGCGGGAATAATATATAAATATATAGCTATTTACGAACGGTTTTCTCGCGTGCCGTTTCGCCTGACGCGCGAGCACATATTATAGCCGACGTGGTCGTCGACGTGAAGGGTGTAAAAATTTCGTTTTCAAACACTCGCGCGCGCGCGCGCACGCGCGTGCGACAATAAAATCGTTATATTAATCGGGCGAATGTTTTATTGTCACACGTATGCGCCGCGCGCGCGTTTTTACGTCTACGCAAATTTATTTGTACACACGCTTTCTCGCGCGCAAAGAATATAAAAGAAAACGGGAGGAAAACCGTAAATTTTAAAATCGTGAATACTGCATGATATACCTCGGGTCCGCCGGGAAAACGGTGTGTATGTGCGCGGCAAATGGACTTTTTTCATTTTAGTTTTTCTCGGGGCGTGTACGTGCACCGCGAGACAACACCCGACCCGTGAAAATAATAATATAAAACGTATATAATACTCTGTCGGACGGAGGGAGGGGGGAAAACACGAGCAATTAAAAGGGAACATCCTAAAGCCGCGATCATAACTTTTATACTTTGTAAAAATAAACGACGACGGCGAGTCGGTAACGAGAATTTTAAAACAACGCGAAACCGCCGAGGAGAATCGTTCGGCTTATTCGCATTGTCTAATACGCGACGTGAATTTTAAATACGTCGCGCCCTGGCCGTGTCACGAGTAAAACGACTAAATTTCCTTCAAAACTTTATTAATGACCGTAAAAACTCGAAGAAATAAAAAAAGAGACCCTTCTTATATAGGTTAGCAAAAAAAAAAAAAAAAAAACTCTACGCGATTTTATATGCGTAACCATAAAAGAATGACGACGATAGTAAAAAAATAGTCAGTCTCCTTTTATTTTTAACTTTAGAAACCACAATTTATTTTTATTTTTTCAACGTGTGACGTTATGATTTTCCATAGTTGCATAGATAATAAAATCGAATAATGAAAGTATAGGGTTTTTGATAATATTCTCCAAACGAAGCCGTTTGAGACCGCCAACTCGATGTCTACCTGATCGATACCTCCTCAACATAAAACTTTTAAAGCTTTTCTATTTTTACTGGCCCGAAGTGTATTTTACCAAAAAAAAAATACATCGTTGTAAAATTAATAGTTAATTCACCCCCGTTGGGTTCGACGTTCCAAAAACAACCCTAGAGGGCTATCAATGAATAGGTACAAGAATCGCAAAAGCGTCGAGTCGATTTTGTACAGATAAATATTTTAAAATCCATACCGATTTCGAATCACTAAAAACGTATTCGACTTTTACGAGTCAAATCGAAATGCAAAAAAGGAAAAACACCAGAAAAAAAAACATTAATACCGATAGCTAAATATCCCGCCCGTTACGTTTACGCGGAACCCAAAACGACGTGTTCGAAGGTGAATTTGTAGTCGATTTAACGCGGAAGGAAATAGATTTATTTCCCGACGCGTTCGTTTCGACTCGATCGAGCGTGAAGAATGCGAAGACGATGATGGACTCGTCGTATACGCGTTCGCCGATTTTGAATCTCGTGTATAAATCGTTAAAAGCCGATCGGTATTTCGAAAACGTACGCGTGAAAAAAAAAAGAAAGAAAAAGATCACTCGTCCGTGCGCTTATAATATGTGATGACCTATAAACGTATATTTACGAGAAATGTAATAACACCGAACGAACCTATTATCGGCTAACAGGCGCGGCGCGCATTCGGCGAGATCGATCGCGGAACGCGCGACAGACATGCACAGAAAGGGCGTGAAATTAATAATTCGCGAATTTGATAAATATCCCGCGGACCGCGGGGTCCGGGGCGGACGTGGCCGGCCGCGGCGGGCAGTCGTTGAATAATACAACGATATATTTATACGTCCTTACCGGTTCGTTTGTTTTCCAGCGATGGGCGGCACGTACTCGACCGGAGGTGTGTTCGTGGTGAAGGAGAAGGAAAAGGGATCGAACAAGCGACATCGCCGCAAGGATAACGTCAAACAACAGACCTGCGACGATCGGTTCGAGTGAGTACCCGTCATTATTTATAGTACCCGCGCGACGTGATGCGAATATCAACTCATATTTTTATTCTATCAATACAATCATATCTGTTTTATCCATTAATGCGTTTCTCTCGCGTTTTATTACGACTAATTTAACGGGTTGGACAAGGCGATCCGTTATAAACCGACACGTCTAATACCCGTTACGTACACGTTAGACAATTTTTCTAAACAATAGTGGCGTTTTGTTTTCGTCACCCAGAAAACGCATTTTCCGGGACGGTTCGAATGTTTAACCTTACCCACCGAGAACCCCCTTGCACGGTTATACGCCACCGTGTGTACGGCGCGATTATATTTCGAGAGCGACGCCCTGTACACATACACAACGAGTTTTATGAGTGATATACTACTACTCACAAGCCCCTCGGATATACTCGAAAGTCATTAGATTTTATGTGGACTTTTATGATATACTTTTCTCGTATCGTTAACACTAACAACGACCCCCGGGGCTGCGAAACGCCTGCCCGCGCGGGCGGCGGCGGCGGCAGGACGAAAAAAGAAAGAAAGAATGAAGGAGAAAAAAGGAATTGGCTTTTTTCCCAAAACGACCGAACTCGGACGATAACGGTCGCGACGGCGGTGGGCTTAGGCCATTCCGTTCGGGAACGTCGCAATATAAGTTGCACACGTGTAAAAGTAATATATTTTCCGCGCATTAAGCGATAAAAACACAAACAACTGCCGCGCAAGTTTTGTTTGGAAACAACGAAATGCGCACACGAATGATTCTGTTCCCGTAAGTCTAGAATGTACGTACCTATATACATGCCCCCCCCCTTAGATTCGTATAACTACGCGGAGCACGCAACTCTGCCATTCCCGACGTAATATCTCATGTGTATTTACGTTTTTGTAACGATGGCAATATAACGACGCTATTTATCAATTAACTCGTATCGACGTTTGTACGTACCTCGTATATATTATTATCACGTGTGTGTGTGTGTGTGGAAATTAATCGCGACGTGAAAAATTTCGACTACGTTTTCGATTTTATTAAAACACCGATATGCGCGTTTTTGCGTTCACTTGTTTTCATAAACTATAATAGTAATTTAAGTGCGAAAGGTAAACACGGAATTTGTTTATATTCTGCGGCGGTTACGTAAACCGACGACGTAATAAATTATGAAATACGGTTATTTGTACGAGTATACTACCTAGTACTCGCGCGTGTGTGCGCAGCTGTTGGCGGCGTCCCGTTGGTCGAGTTCAAACATCTCAAAATTCAACAAACCCGACCACCGACGCCTTTGGTCAAAATGTGATTGCCTAACCGTAAACGATACGCGCAAATAATAAACGTGCTTCGTTTCGAACGACCGCCTCTATGCTTTGCCGACGAGACAAAGGTTTTTTTGTTTTTTAAGCGTTTCGAAAACCCGAGTGGTTTCTCTTTCGCGAACTCAAAGCAAATCGAAAGACGTTCCTTCCTTTTGTCAGTGGCTCGGCGGGACGAACGGCAACCAAAGCGAGCGTTAAATGTTCAATATCTCGCGAACGAGAGCAGAGCTACCGAAAACTTCGCTTTTTGTTATTTAAATGCGGCGTTATAATATATTACGCTATGAAACTCGCTGTACTGCGAAAGTCGATATGAATGAATGCGCAGCAGACATTGTATGAAAATAATACACGTCTATAAACCGCGGAGTTGTTGTATACAAATTTTTGCTCGAATAATCAAAAACATTTGTGGTCTGAAATTCGAATTATTTTTCTATAATACGGAATTATACACAATGTTGTTTTATTTGCTCGGCGTAACAACATTATGATATTGTTATTTGAAATGCGGACTTGTACGGGGGGGGGGAAAAAAAAACAACATTTGTTTGCGCCCGAGCCGACGAACGAGGGGCGGCGATTATGTTCTCGAAAAGGCACAAAGCATGCACAAACGTAGTGAATCGTAATATACCCGGAAAAAAAAAAAAAACCCGATCCAAAACAATATTTTATTGTGTACACAGACGTGGAAATAGAATCGCGAGAACCGCCCTTATACGCGCGGATCAATAATCGTACAAGTCGGACGATAACGACGATTTCAAATTGCAGCAACGAAATCGTGTCTCCCCGCTTATCGTCGAATAATAATTTTTACTGTGAGAGAATTTTTGAAAACATCCATCCTATTTTCGACATTTATCAGGCTCGGCTATAGTTTTTAACATTTCACATTGTTATTCTCGTGCCGAACGTACGTATTTCGAACGTCGGCGACGAGATAACGTTTATTTCTCGTAATTTACTATTCATAAAGCAGTGTTTAACTCGTAAAATATTACGAGAGATCAATAGAAATTACACAATTAAACGGAACACAACTATTTATTATCTCAACTCGTACGCAAATATTACCGTTTGCCCGGGACAAAAGTTTGGATCGATTTCGCTTATTGTCCGATAAAAATAGACGCGTCACAAACACGATAAAACTCTAAAATGAATGTAAATTTTTAATTCAATAACGGCCACGCAAATAATAATATACGAACAGAATAAACAATTCCGAAATAATCCAATCGTTTCGGCGCGGCGGCGTAGCGAGTCGGTCTGCTTATGAAGTTATCAACCCTGTGATGTTCGTGTACAATGTACATATTATATTATATTATATATATACAAGTATATATGTATTTAAAGGGTCTACACAATATTGATATTTACCAATCAAATTATTCGGTTTAATGTTCGCACTTCAATTACATTTTGTAATTATTATGCGCATCGTGATGAAGCAAAGATTATTTTTTCAAGAGGCATTCGACGGCAATTAAACGAGCGAGTTTAATTAATTTCGTTTATATTACACCAACGGTATAGTAGATCGTCGCACGCGTAACCTCGCTTTCGCGGTACCTCTACATATACCATAATAATATTATATCGTATGCGGAAACAAAGCCAACGACTTTGATTCGTATCTATTTTTAGTTTAATAATCATATTATACGATTTATTTATCGTGCGCGATACGGTTTTTTTTTTACTATTGAAACAACATTATACATATGTACATAAAACACGCGTATTTCTAGAACATAAATTCAACCACATATACCGGGGGAAAAAAAAGCACAACCCGCGAACAAAAAAAAATACCCTAGTCGCCCACATCAAATAAAAATAATACGCGCGCCTATGAAAAAAATATTCAGAATACACACGTATTCCGCGAAATTGTTTGCACGGTTAACGAACGCGTTCCGCGTAGTACACACGTCGTATCGCCTCATATCGGAGAGAAATATAACGAGAACGACCCGTTTTTTCGCCCCCTTTTGAACGTATTCGCGGGTACGTTTAAGATATTCCGAGGTCGTAGGCGCCAACAGGCTCGAATCACCGGCGGCGGTGTTGTAGCAATATTAATCGATATTACAATAAGATCGGTCGCTTCTTAAAATTCACGACTTTGTTCACCTCATATCAAAACGTTTATTGAAATAAAATTATGTCATTGCAAATCGAAACTAGTAATCACACACATTGCACGACGGCCAATATTGCGATACTATCGTAACACTTGAAATCGAGAAAATTCCTGCTTCCAACGGGAAATCCGTGACGTTTAGACAATCGGATACTAAAGGCCTCCTAGCAGCCCTTAAGTTGCGCCTACGACCGTCGTCGATATTAAACTATCCGTTCTATCGAGTCTAATGAAAACGATTTACGAAGAGGTACCTACGGCTCTATATACTTTAAAAGTATGAGTACTCGAAAGTTATTCGGCGCGGAAAAAAGAACACAATAACGGTCGGATGTGCCGCCGGATTCGTCGCCGGCTCGTTTTCGACGATATATAACGCGTCCTCGCAGCGGCATCGACATTCGATAATATTTGTTGGGCTTATTGAATTAAAACCGTGATGAATGGGCAACTATATATTATATCGGAATATATTTATATTATACCGAAACGACGACTATTGTTGTGTACGACGACATTATCATCGGCGAGCTTCCAACACGCGAACACGTTTATCCGGACGGCCAATGCGAAAAACAAATAGACGGGAATAGCGCGCGGATAACCGAGTCGAACGCCGCCGTCTCGTCCTATATATGAATGCGTAATTATATTATTGTTGTTGTAAAGTAACGCGCGCGTGAAACGACGGCATAGCGTACACGTACTACACACACATCGACCGTGACGTTGACGATTTGGTGGTCCGATAACAACGGACTCGCGGCGAAAGCGCACCGGAAAGTGTATCTAATGATACATACTATATAGTTATTTATACGTTCCCGTACACGAATGACACGAAAGTCGAACGCGACAGCCGACTGTTTCGCGGACGAACGTAAATCGCGGCCGACGAAGGGAAAAATATCGTGCCCGACACGTTTTCGGGTATTATGGATCCGCCCCGTAGCAAACGGAAATAGCGCCGGGCGTTTTTTTTTTATTTCCGAGTAATATTACGTTTATCAAAACCGAGCCGTTTGGAATTAATCATTCAGAAGACGAACAGACGACGAAGAGGCGATCACTATTCTCATAAAAATGTTGTATGTCGAAGATACCTCAATTTCATAACATATCGTATTCGACTTTTATCGTATTGACCCTTTTAACGTATTTATTTTATTTTTGATATTGTTTTGAGAATTTTCTCTCTCTCTCTGTAAGCCGCGTTTTGAAATTTATTACACTACGGTCGTATAAATGACCATAGCCGAAAGAGAAATTTAAAAAATTCCGCGCGTAATTAACGAAATTCTTTTTATTACCCGTTCGCCGTGGGCACGTTATGCGCGGTTCAGCGGCTCTGAAAGATTTCACGCCTGACAAAAGCCAAGTTATATGGGACCAGGAAATTGGTTAAAAACGGCGTTAATTAAATTTCGGACGCCGCGCCGTAGCCGAAACTCGCGCGTTTTCAAAGGCGCGCCGAGCGATTACGCGCGAGATAAACATCTATTGCGACGACGACGTCGAATTTCGAGCTCATAAAACGGGTAGGTAATAATTAAAAGAAACGCGGGGAGGGGGGACGGCCCCGCAAATTACCTATAGCGACGAAACCGAGTCTAAAAGGACGAGCGTTTTTGTTTCCGACGCTTCTGCGCGGCCAATATAACGCCTAATATAATACGCGATAAAAACAAAAGAAAAGTATGCACGAAACGTACATCCGCATTATAGATTAAAGAACGTTTAAAAAATGCACGAGTGCATCGTACGTAATAAATAATAATAAATATTGAACAGTAAATTTATAATAACGATTACGGCCGGTGCCTTTTCTGCGTTTACAGTTATTAAATAAACAATATATACGATTGTTTCACGCGACGACGAGGGGGTGGAAAACCTGCAACAGGAAAAGAGAGAGAGACGAGTTTTGCCAGTCGTAAATATTGTAATCGAATATGCGAATCATATATTCGCGTGTCGACGTCGATGACGACAAAAATGTATTATGCAATCGGTTGCAACGTACTAATTGAAATGATGATCAGACGCGCGCGTGTGTGTGTGTGTCGGCCACGCGAGGCCGGATGGAAACGAAACTTTTTACCCGACGACGACGGTCGCGAAATGATTGTTATTTTTTATAAAATTTTTTTTTTTAATATTCAAACGCGATATTACGCCGAGATATACCTGCCATAGTACAATCGTAATATTACAGTATTGTTAGCGGCGGCGTGAAAAAAAAAAATATAAAATATTTTCGCGAAATAATTAAACATTCATTTTTTTTTTTCTTCATTTTTTTATTATGACTAATGCGGTGTATCCGTCTAATAAACCGTTTCGCCGAAAATGTGAAACACATTCGTCGTGTAATATTTCTCTAGCGAGCCGTTTTTTTTTTTTTATTATTATATAATATTTTTCTCGCCATACGCGCGCGCGCGCGCGCTGGACACATAAATAATGTTTTTTTAATAACGTTAAAATTAAACAACGTTTCTTACCGAAATCGTACGCGGTAAATTTTAATTTAAAAAGTTCTAAAATGTTTGCATATACTTTGGTCGGGTACCTTTTAACGCGCAGGTAGTACTTTGGTAATTTATTATACGTATGTCCGCAACGAAAAAACCCTTAACGTCGAAAAACATTACAAATCTTATATTTTATTAATAAAGTAATTTACGGCCAAAGTGATTGGCTCCGACCGATTGTTACACGTTGGAAAGTTCTTTTTTTAAGAAATCATTTCCCCTCGTCGCGTCAACATTCAAACGTCGTGTACTGTCCGACGTGCAGGACAACCGCCGCGAAAGATGTGCCCGGTGGAAAACGCGCGTTTTCGTATATTATACACTGACGTGTTCGAAGGAAATTCGACGAAAAAAAAAACGATTTTGATACAAAAGAGAATAATATACAATACGGGCACACACACGCGCGCGCGCGCGCGCGGCAAAGTTTTTTCAGCAGGTAAACGTATAACATAAATCACATTTCAGGACGGATGAAATGTTTCCTAAAGTTATATATATATATGGAGAGGAAAAAAACACAAAAAAAAAATAAAATACTATTTATTCTGATCCCCGATATTCCCGAATGAAAAGTTTATCTCGACGGTCCCAAAAGTTTTATAGGTCATCAGTCACAAAAATCTGAGTTTTTGTTTAAACCGAAATTAAAAATTTATCGATATATTATGTTAATGTATACGGTCGTACACCTCCTCCTACTACTACTACTGCTGCGCGTTGTTGCGTTTCCTGCGTCGATTTATTTTAAATTCGACACCGACGACGTCGAACGCGAGCGTTCATATTTTATACATTAGGCGCGGTACGGATTTTCCAATAATAATTTAACCATACGCGCGTTCTACGACTTTTACAAATGTAATGTTCGTGACGTGCTCGAACGACGCGTATATTTGATAAAATCGCGCCGCGAGCGGTATAAATCGGATTTCGTACCGGATTTGAATGAACGCGCGCGACTGTTTATATTAGATTTATCGGAAACGTCGTGTTGGAAATGTATGAAAATTATAATACGTAATAATGAAGTCGACGAGCACTACGGTCGAAACGCGAACGTCAAAAGAGAGTTCGTACCCACATCCGCGAGAACAGGACGGCCGCACGAATAGTAGACCCGTTGTTCCGGCGACGTTCGCATACGTTTGCAGGAAGCAATGAAATCGCGTGGAAAAACGGTATCCTGCTGGAAGGAATTCGCCCCGCGACACGACTATTTGGTACACGTGAACATAAGCTGTTATTAAAAAAATACAAGTCGTCTCTAAGGACATTCTAGTCGCTACGGATACGGATAAACAGACGTGTACGGCGGGAGGATGATCCCGTATTTAAATCTCGATTTTCAAAGACGAAAACACTTGTTTCGCCGGAAAAAAAAAAAACGAAAACCTCACCGGATCTCGCCAGACATTTGACACGCGCTATGCAGTTTTTCCGCCGGTCCAACTCGTGTAATACGGCGAAGACGTCAGCGATGAGGGGGAAATAAAAAATATGTATTTCTTTTACTTTCCTGGTCGAATTTCCGATTCGACGAGGTACGTACGAGGTAACTTTCGGTGCGTTTTTACCGTCGTCCGAAAATGTGTTCGCGGAAAAATAAAACGAGCGGCGGCGCTGCGAGCGAAACCTGCTCGGAATCTATTATATAAGTCGCGGATTCGCAGGAACGCAGACAGTATATCATTATTGTCGTATATTATTATAATACATTACGTACATATTATTCCACCCCGGCGTTACTTTTAACGGGAACGGACACCGGAGTCTATCAGGAAAACGTAGTCGGTCGCCGTTATTACGTGGGCGGGGGAGGACGACGACGTCGTCGCCCGACAGCCGTTAATTATTATTGAACGCGCGCGCGCACACACACGACCGGTACAAAAGGTAAACTCACACACAGCTGGCGCGCGCGGTCATCCGACCGGAACAAACAACGAACGAGCAGTCGTCGTCTGCGAGGCAATATGGCCGCTGCGGTGGAAAAAAAGCTGTTTGTAAAAAGCGTTTATTACAATATTTATTACACAATACGTGAAAAACGAACACGTGCGCGCGATATTAATGACGGGAGAACAACGACGGCGACAGACAGCAATACGACGTTATAATATCGCGGGGCGCGAGTTCATTCCCGGGACGCTTCTTTTTCTTTTTTTTCCTTTTAAATTCCGTCCGCGCCACGGCGATACGTTTTTCAAATCGTAATATATTTTACACGCGCACACACATATATACGACGACTGCTGCAAAGGGTTTTCCGAGAGAACGATCCGAATTCACATGATGCTATATTCCTTAGCGCGCGTATGACGGAGAGCACGGCGGCGGCGGATGCTCTTATTTATCACGAGGTGTCCCCCCGGACGTCGTCGATGCAATTTTTTTCCTTTTTCTGTGCGATGACGGTTTTACAGTGTTGTAATCGCGTTTCAATAGCACACGCGTCAGAACGCCCGAGTTATTTATTTTCTACTGTAGCCTTTTCCTTTCATTCGAGGCGTTTTTTTCGCCCCCTCCGAGTGTTTCTCGAGTCTCTCAAAAGTATGACCGACCGCGTTTGGTTCCCTCGCGATTCCAAACTCACCGCGCGACGGGGATTATTTTTAATTTATTATTAATTACATCGGTCAAGAATATAAACATCACGCCGTTTCTATTTCTCATACGTATGTATATACTCGTATATAATATACAGGATGTACCGCGATTCTCCGATTTTTAAAGCGGTAGCAGGTTTACAGGATCTGCACTGCTTCCACCACATAAAAACAGAGTAAATCCTCGAGGGACACATTGCGTGTGTGTAGGGTGGATCAGTTGCGTGTTAGGACTTGGTTTGTTAGCCCTCAACCCCACGAACTTCCTTTGGATTACACGGGGTAAAGGCTAAAGACGTTTACACACCGCGAGCAGGTCTCACGGCGTACTGATGCAGCCGGAAACTTTGCGCTCCAAATCGTCCGAACGCTACCGTAGACGCGGAAATGGGGATGAAACGAGGTGTGAAATCGATTCGGACGTCGAAAGTCTAACCGGCCTTGTCTTGTTCGAACCGTCGTCGTCGGACAATCGTTTCGTCCGAAAAATGCACGTTTTCCGTCGCCGGCGTCGTGTCTTCCGGCGGTTTTTTATTCAGTTTTTTACTCGGGGTAGGTATATATACGATACCACCGCGTCGTCGTTCGCGTGCATCGCGCGAGTTGTGTTTCCTACTCCAACCGTTTCCCCGCGCAGACCTTGGAACGGACAGGCACACACACACGAGCGGCGGCGGCGGCGGCCACGACAACGCGTCGCACACACGCGCACGCAAACGTCACCCGTTGCTTCACCTGGCGCGTTCGCGTACACAGTCCTCGACCGTCGACCGCACACCGTAAACGCGCGCGCGCGTACTTGTCACACACGCGTCGCCGTCTCGTCTCCGCGCCACGAGCGCCGCGTGATAAACAATAATAATTATTCGAAAAATAATTCATCACATCGCAATAAACGCCCGCGCCATACCAACACGCCATACCAAATATATATATATACCAAACGGACGTCGAAAGTCACAAAAGAGTCGGTGGTCGCCGCTTCCAGGATTATGTCTCAGGTGAGTGTGTTTCTCAGAGTGAAGTGTTCTAACGTGTGCGAGTGGTGTTTTTTTTTAAAAAGTTTTCGTCTAGAAGAGTCCGCGCGTCCCGTTTTCGACTACGGCAGGATTCCCAGGAGCAAATGTCGTCTAGTCTTTGTACTCGACCGGGTACTTTGGGGTCGGTCGATTTGAGAATTTCCAAAAATTCAGAAAAACCGGTATAAAACGTAAGGTTTTCGACGGAATCTAATTTTCGTTATGAACCGTTTATCATCTATTAACGACGGGTGTTCGCCCCGTCGTTGGTTTGAAATTTAAAACACCAATTTACCGACATCAATCATCCGTCACCCGACTCCAATCTCCGGCCCCGTGCGCCGCTTTTTCTCTCGTTTTCTTGTTTTTAATCGGTTTTTTTTTTCCCGTGCCGCCGCGGTCGCAAAACTGCTGTACAATCACTCGCGGGTTTTCGAACCCTTCGGAGAAAAGTAATCAGTAGACTCGCAACGCGAGTGAAAAAAGTTCTCTCGTTCTCGAAGAATCAAACGATTATAATACATATAATCGCTATGACTACCTCGCAAGTATATAAACGTATAAATATATAGACTTCAAACGTCCGCCACGACTCTCCGGGGACGGGAGAAAAAAACGACGCCACTCGAGGGGATTCCGCCGGCGACGTCTCCGCGACGGTAAAATATTACATACACTCGAATACAGCGCGTAGATTGTAATTCGTCACGGATTTCGGTTTTTCGCGAACCAGTTAATTAATATACGCGCGCATAAAGTGTATACGGAATTCGAACGCATAATATGACCAAACACAAACATTTGAAATCTTTTCTTTTTTATTATTCGAGAAAATGTATACTTCTTGTTAGATTTGAGTGATAATAAACGCCGCGTCGAAAAATTCACCAACCGCGATTATAATTCATCCTCCATAGTCCATATTATTCGAGTTCAACGAGAACAATTCGCATTAATCGATCGTTTTCCCGACACTCGACCAGAGTGTTTTTTACTCCGCAGGCGTAATCCGAATAAAAAAAAAACCGTTTTCTCACTTTTCCTTTTAATCCATTCGATCGCTCGTTAGTCGTTATTCGCTGACATTTTTTTTTTTTTGTAAAAGTCCCCTTCGGAACGTTACGAACGGATGAAATAATTTGTCCAACCGTCTGTGAATTGCTACAAAACGTGTGGCTTTTATCTTATGTCACGGTTCTTACATAAGTCTATTATGCGCGGCGAGTTAACGCAAGAATATTTAAAATTAGAAATACGATTACTCACACATGATAACTATACGGATGAGACGGCAGATTAGAATTTCTAAATATTATATTTTCGCGTATCATAACAATACGCTGTGACGGGCACTCGGGCGGACTTTATTAACCGTGCGATTCTCGAAGATTTCATAAGATAAAACTGCAAAACAATTTCCATAAATTATTCGCTGATGTAACGCGTCTGCTTGGCGTTCTAATACGTTTTCCCACTTTAAAAAATTAGACGTTTCAGTCGATTTTATACCTAAACGTTGTGGTGCCTCGCTCGCGGGCTTGCGGCCGCGCGGTTGACAGTCGAGGATAGGGTTTTCTATATAACACACGCGCACAGTGCTCGTGATATACGCGATGTTTCCCGGTGTGATTTACGAGTAACTAAATAAATATACGGCGTAGATTTCTCGAGAGACTAAGATAGATATGCTTACTCGACAAAATCTCTACCGGAGATTAGTAATTCCACATTTTGTTGTACGGCACATAAATATATATGTATAGGTATATAAAATATAGTATAAGAAAGGCATTAAAGGATTTTACCTCAATAAAACTTTGGCTCAGCGGCGTTTGTACATTAATCTTGATCAAATCAACACGAATAAAAACACAAAAGTCCTAGATTTAGCGGTCGGGGAGAGATTAAAAAAGAAAAATGATAATAACTGACGGTTCGAATGAATAATAAATATTTCGTCCCGGCGAAATTACGACAGAGAAATAACGATACTCGTAATATAATCTGCTCGCGTAGTTTTATCGAGGGTTTTCCGAGCTCGGCCGCGTGTTGAATAATATATATATATATATATATATATAATAACAACAATAATGTTTTACAATTACGTAAAACAAAGCCTGAAATTCCGAGCCGATTCGCGAACACAGCCGGATCTACGTTATATTGTCGGAAGTGACGTCACGCTCATGAGTGTGGGCCCCCGGAGTGTGTGTCCATTAGGTCTATCTGACAGACCGTAACATCCACCTGCAGAATGGATATGTAGAACGCACATCGTATATACGTACATACACAGTGCACGTACAATAACGAATTTATTTGATATGGCATCAACACGAATATATGTGTATAGCGTAGTTAGTGCGCGTTACACACGCTAGGAGGAAATCGAATATCCTACCGTGAACGACCGGATTTGTCGGGCAGAGAGTCGTCGTCCGATAGGCTTCGACGTAAAACGGGCAGAAAGCATGGATGAGAGTGAAATCATCATCATCGACACCGCGTGAAGTGTGTGTGTGTGTGTTTGTGCATTAGCTCGTTCGATCCCCGTACGCAATCCGTCTCTCGCGAATATCATATTATCGTCCGTGACGCAACAGGGCGCGTTAATTAACACTGTAATTGTTGATATTTTCAAAAAGGTAAAACGCGCTTGTTGTTTTTTTCGTCACTAACTAACGAATTCGCATTGTCTTATACGCTTCTCATTGTTTTCGCGCGCCGACCCCCGGTTAATCGATTAGGCAGCACGTTTAACTACGACTCATTAACGTCTTCTTATTGAAACGAGGTTCGCAAACGTCTCTCGGCCACCTTGAGGCGGGCAGGCAGTCGGCGCGAGCTTTCGTAACGACCGCAATCGGTTATTTCCAACATATTATTATTATTTTAACGGCGGCGCGGTCATTAAAAATAATTAACAAACAAAAGTCGGCAGGCATAATATAGTCTCGTCACAAAAACACAATAAACCCCGAGGAGATATACTGCGTCGTCGTCGTCGTCGTCGGTGCGATGAAAACCAAAACAAATAAAAAATACGATAGCCGTGTGTAATGCGGGCGACGACGGAGAAAATTACATAAGAAACTGTGTGCTCTTGTTTCGCCGTCGCTTTCCCGCACACGCGCGGCGGGAATGACACATCACTAGGCCCGCATAAAGTATGGCCGGGCCACGGATCAGATTATACCCATCAGCGAAATGTCACTGTCTGCGGGTCGCGGCGGCTGTTTTCGATGACGTTTCTCCGCTCGAATCCATTCGAATCGAATCGGGACGTCTTGATGAAAAACGTGATCGAAATCGAAATCGGGGGGCACGCATAAAATAAAACGGAAATACTGATGGCGAATAAAACTCGTTAAAATCGTATACGAACACGGTATATATACCAATAATATTTAAAAGACCCGTCGACGAAGAAGAAGAAAAAAAAAGGGTCGGCTTATTAAAATGTCACTCTATCGATTCTAATACGTTTTTCCAACAACAAACAATGAAACTCTGATCGTCGACCGAAATGAAAGTAAAAATACAGTCGCTTTACGGTTTCGTTAATAATAATTACACGTCGTACACACAAAACGCGTGCGAGGCACGCCGTCCAATCATATCGAGTTATTGACGTAGAGCGCGGAGTATCAATTATCGTATGATTGTTATTCAAATTACTGTTTTTTAATTACCGCGCGCGGTTCGAGGTGAAATTAAAATAATAGAGATTTCCCTAATTTCGTCGGATAACGCGATGTTTAATTTGGGCAAACCAAACAATTGCCAAACTAATAGCATATAATCGTTAAATATAGGTACTATACGCGCGTAACGTAGGATTTAGGTATTATGATTACTTTTACTCGGACTGCGTTGAAAAGCCCAAGGACCCGCGCGCCGACCTTCGCGCAGACACAGCACAACAATAATGCGGTAAAAGCTGATTTTCGATTTCGTTTCCTTGCGGAAACCGACGTCGATAGATGCGAGTATAGAGATAATGATGAAAAAACGAACACGATAACAATATTCCAACGATTAATCGTCGTGGACTGCGTGTCGAAATTCACGGATAAATCGCGGATCGAAAAGACGGACGTTATTAAATCAATTGCGTTGTTGCATTATTATTATTACGTCGGCATTGGATTGCGGCGTGGCGTGCTTTAGATGCCTTGCGAAAAATAATAACAATTATGGCGCGCGGTAACGAGTGTACGAATCGAGCAATCGGAAGAAAAACCTAGTAGTGCCGGGGAAGGGGCGACGCAACGTTTGGCAACAACGTGGAAAAAAGTAGAATGCGACACGCGACGGACAAAATAAAACGTACTCATCGGGTAATGGACTTAAATATTATATTAACGCACATTATATGTATATGACGTGACGATAATGTCGCATATCCTGCGGGGGCGACCGTACGCGATTCGCACGGTCGAATCGAAAAATCGGACTCGTTACGCGTCTCGGCGGAAACGCGTGCGCCGTCGTCGTCATTATTCCGTAATATATTTGGCGTACGATTTGGCGTAATCGCGTCGGGAAAATCTCGCGCGATCGTCGACCTCGCGCGGCAAGACGCCCGAAAACAAAAACCCGTGTTTCGATCGCGATCCTTGGCCGGGGGACCCGCGTGACCGTACGGCTCGCGACGGCAGTGCGCGTTTTTTCATCGACGACATCGTTACGATATAGGCTGCGGCGTCATAACATTATATAATAATGTATGCCGCAATCGTAAAAACGATTTATGACACGGCCGTGCGAATTACTGCTGCACACGAGTGCAAGGGGGGAAAAAAAAAAACGGTGGCGCACTGCGGTTACGTTCCTCCGCGCGCGCGTCCGGAGATCGTTAGTTAATCGATTATTTCGCGCGTGCAGAGAGAGAGAAAAACAATAAAATCTGGACCCGAGCGGCCAAGGCGACGCAGACCGAATCGCCGATTGAAAATAATATAAACGCGCCACAGGAAATATGCCTAAAAAAAGGATGACTGGAAGGACGGTTCGTTCGTCCATACTACATAACGTGTTCGTGTGAGACGACACCTATTATAATTATTATTACTATCGACGACGTCGCTTTCACTCGGTTAGAGGTGTGTGTGTGTGTGTGTGTCACTGAAGATCGGAAAAAGAAAAATATCGGACGCATAAAATGCATACACGATATCGAGCAAGGTCGCCAGCGCCCACGGTATTATTCGTTTTGAACTTTAGTCACGGTGTTCACGTAACAGATAGACGACGGCACGTCGAATCGCGCGCGCAGTTCGAAACGCAAGACGTACTTTTTTTTTTTTTTTTTACCAATCTCCAATTTTCCTCTCTCTGGTTTTTTTTTTTTTTTTCGTTTCCCACACGAGAGTGTTTCCGCCGTCCGTCGCCGCCGCCCCGAATTTATTAATGGAATTCCTTCTTCTTCTTTTAAAATCGTCCTGCGGGGTATAGTATAAAAATAAAATTCAGCGCACGCCAATAATGAATACCGATATCCCCGCGAGTGTCACGACGACGTTCGTCGTACGTTTTACGATCGAATTACACACGAAAAACCGCGTCGACTCGGAGGAATTATGTTTTTCGATGACTCGGCTCGCACGACAAACACAATAACTCCGATCTTATATATACTTTTATATCGTCGGGATGACTATTGAGCCGTCGCGTAATCGAAACGAAATCGGGATTTATATACGAGTACAATGCATTTTATCTTTCGAACGCAATACGTTTCGGTTCGTATCGGCTTGAGAAATAGGTGGTTTATGTCATACTCCGACAGGAGACGCGTTGGAAAATGATTTTTAATTATTTTTAAGGTATATATTTATTTTTTCGTATTTAAAAATATGCGACGCCCCGTGCGTTTCCCTTATTTATTTTGTATATTTTTTTTTTATAAACTCTACATACATACATGCAATGTCAAACGTTTCAACAGTAATAAGTGCGTTTTTAACTATTCATACCGAACGGCATGCATAATTTATGGTAAATAATTATCTTACAATTATAAATACATTATGATAATATAACGACTCGCCGTGATTTTCATTTCGTGTATTATACGTACGTACGAAGGACATATTATATTATTTTTAATGATTTCAGCTCTTCGGCAATTATTATGAACCGTGTTTTTCACATTAAAACGTACGCGAGTAAAATTATTATTATTTTTCCAAAACAATGTTTTCGTTCGTTTATTATTATTATAATAGTTATTTCGATTTTTTTTTTTTTTTTAGAACATGAAAGAATGATATTTTATAGAGCAACATGCCGATTGACAATTTAATTAAAAAATGTTAATTGAGTTTTTAAAAAAGGTTCGTTAAGGACATTAAAGGACGTATACTATGCATGAATATTACTTCCTACCGGAAAATTAAGGCGAACTGCATTTTATTATAAGCAAATTATAAGAGCAAGTACTGACTATATAATGGTATCGATATGGTACTCAAAATATAATAACATTTTGCTGTCAAAATAATAGTAAGATTTTTTTTATTATTTAGCGAGTTCCCAGCACAACTCGAACACAATAAAATATATATTTCTAGAGTCTGAAAGAAACGGAATAATATTGTTCCAATATTTTAAACGCGATAAATTTAAATTTTCTCCAACTCGTAAATTTATTTTACTAGTTTAAATACGGGTCGAGTGCTGAAAAAATGTTGTGTAATTATTTTCATTTAAAAATAATAATAACTCATAATAATACGCCGCATTCCGGAAATTATTTTAAACACAACTCGGTTTACCAGTGTCGTTTTTCAAATTCCAAGTGTTTAAAAAAAGTTTATAGCGTCAAGGTTTTCGAGATTTTTTTGTACACGATTAAATCGCGCTGACCTAATCGTTTTAGATTTCTGAAGAATTTTGCGGAACGTAACGACGTTATTTACCAATAATACCCGACTTAATTCGCGAGATCAGCGAGTTCCCCAAAAAATCGAATCGTAATAATACACAACAATATATAACACAGGACAACATAATCGTATCAAGTCTATTACGGCGGATTTCCGAGGTTTTCCCGCAGGTATATTGTATAAACCTCTTCCGCGCGCGAAAAATAATCCAATAGTAAATATTGGTAGCCAAACGAAATTGCTTTGCCGCGTCACAAATGTAATTACAAAAACACAACTTGGATGTTGCGAAGTAAATATAATTTTCGCCGTTTTAGCTCAAAACCAAAGGGGGTAGTAGATTATAGACATCTAACATAAGCTAATAACATCACAGAGAATAATATTCTCAAAAACGTAATTATGACATTTCGGTGGTATTACTCTATTTAATTATTAAAAACGGTTAAGCTCCCCCCCCCCCCATCCGCTCCCTCGTCGAGAGAACGTTCTGTTTATCCTTTAACGTTTAACACGTAGACGTTTATAAACAATTACCTAATATTCGTAATTACCGCGGCTCGGTTGAACAATGATACCGCGCGCTGTCATCTGGCCATTATTAATAATGAAATATGCGAAAAATATTTATTGTTCTTTATGAATCTTGGGTTTAATTCTGGACGATGTTAAAGCACTTTGCCGTCTAATGTTCTGGTTATGTAAATCGAGTTTCGCAACTACGAATTTCAGAAAACTCATTACTCCGTTCGTTCGAACAACAGCGTCGACGCAGTGTTTTGCGCGCTCGTTTTAAATTCCAAAAGCTTATACTTTTGTTATTACAATTTCGTCCGAAAACCGCGCTGGAAACAAATTTAAAACAGTAATCTAACCGTTCTGTAACAACCAGAAACCGTAAAGTCGAATCGCATTGTAACGATGAAAAATAGCCGCCCAGTGAAATTCCAAGTGTAAAACTTTCCGACGATTTGACGTATACAACATGTGTGTGTGTGCGTGTGCGTGTACAAGTATTACTTACTGCGGTAATAACATTTGCGGAGGACGAAAATCACACAGCCGGCCGATGGTGGTGTTCGATAAGAGTATGAAAACACGACCGCGACGGCGGCGGCGACGGTTTTCATTTACGCTGGTCGAGGCACGACGACGGAAAGGTTTTCCGAGAAGAAAACGCCCGTCGATTTTTCCAATAAAATATTAATAACGATAACAATATAACGTCGTATCTGCACGTCGTCGGCGTAGGGAAAGTGGCGCCCCCATCGCCCAGCACTAGCTGCTGCAATAGCCATCCTCTGGCCCCTTAGTTGGCTGGGGGGTCTGGTCCTCCAGGTTGGGGGTTTAGCGTATGGCCAATAGAAGAAGAAGAAGAAAACTTTCCGACGATTTGACGTATACAACATGTGTGTGTGTACAAGAGTATTACTTACTGCGGTAATAACATTTGCGGAGGACGAAAATCACACAGCCGGCCGATGGTGGTGTTCGATAAGAGTATGAAAACACGACCGCGACGGCGGCGACGACGGTTTTCATTTACGCTGGTCGAGGCACGACGACGGAAAGGTTTTCCGAGAAGAAAACGCCCGTCGATTTTTCCAATAAAATATTAATAACGATAATAATATCACGTCGTCGGCTTTCTACATACAATATTAAAGTCACTGCAGGTGTTACGGAAAACGTACGGAATACATGTATTATATATAATATCACTCTGTACTCTCTAATGTGCGCGGCGTCATTGCAGACGTGTGCATGTAGACATCGGGATCGATATCACATGGCGCACCGACACACACACACACATATATATAGGCTTTTAACCACAAACGCGCGGTCGTCCCCGCGGTGGTCGTCCGTGACCTTTTCGAATATTATTGCGCTCTCGTAATGGCGAAAAATGTGCGCGCCGGCGACGAGTCTGCGCGCGCGCGTGTGTGTGTGCGAAAGTTTCGACGGTTTGCGGCGGTTAGTCGCGTTTACCCCGCCTGCAGGATCTCTCCGAAACGCAGCCCGCGGCTACCGATTTTAACAGAACACACAAATCACGGAAAACACTGCACCGTATTATAGGTACGATAAAGTACGCGTCGTCGTTCGGAAAAGATAATATCGTAGCTTTTATACACGGGTATAACGACGCACGACGTAACATTAGAGAACTCTGTTCTCTCCGGGAAAAAAAAATAAAATAAAAATAAACGATAATTCGAGTTTCATGTCGGGCGGAGGAGCGAGTTCCGAGGTCTTTTGTACGCGAAATTCGGTGAAAAACGTACAATGCGGAGTAACAAACTCGTTACGGGGAGAGAATGAAATCCTCGAGACTCTATTTTATTATTATTGTTATTCGAAAGTATGATGGAAATTTCATAAATTTCTCTGGACGAAAAAAAAAGACGAAATAAAACTTATATAACAAATATAGTATTACGTATGCGCCGAACTATTAAAGTCTGATATTTACTTGTGATATACGAGGTCCGGGGCCAGCGAAACGGCCGATTTTAATAATAGATTTTCTCGATAACGACTTTAGCTAAGAACGCTCACTAAATATTATTAGTTTGTACACAACACGCCATTTAGTAAACGTGTAAACAGTGGAGAGTTATAGTTTTAACTGCTTTACAAAAAAACACAAATTTTACGGCAGCGGCTTATTTAGAAGAAGAAAAACGGTGTATTCATTCGTCAGACTTATCGTCGAGAGATTTTTTTATTTTTTTTTACAAACAGTTAAAACAAAGAAAAACATCGAACGGTTTAAGACCTAATAATCATAATTGGAGAAGAACACTGTGCCCCGTGCACTTTGCGAAAACGAAAAGAAGATTTTAAGAGTGCTCGAAAAGAACACGCGGCCGCCCCGTCACCGAGAGAAAATGATTTACAAAAAATAAAAAAATAAAATAAATGGCGTGTTATTTACTACGCTGTGAAAATATAAACAATTTGATCTATCGTTGGAGTTTGAAAATCGCCCGTTTCAGTGCCACCACGCCCTGTGAATAACTCGACGTTTTACAGAATAGACGCGGCGTTTTTTCGAAAACGACTCGTAAACAAGCTGATAACAATATTGTTTCACGTGTGTTTAAAACAACGATGACTGGGAAAATGATTGATTACCGCGTAATGAAGACGGAATATTAACGCCGCCGCCGGGGAAAATACATCGGTCGCGTCAGACATCACGACACACGGCATTGTTGTACGCGTCGCGCGCCCCCGTTTCGTTTCAATCCTTTAAACAAGGCCGGTCGTCGTCGCTACGACGAAACGGTGCGTTTCGTATTCGACGATCTCGCAAATCGCGCACGCGAGTTGATCGCGCGTGGCGCGTGTTTCGTCGTCGATGATAATCCGCAATAAACCCCTGAAATTTCGCCGCGACATTACATCGTCGTCGGCCATAATACTCGTAAAACCAATCGAATTTCAAATAGAACGCGCGTTCGGATCCTTCCGCGAGAAGTCGTCCGATTTCGTATTTCTCTCGAGCAACACCGTCTGGAAACGTTATCCGGAGAGAGCGAACACCCCCGCGAGTCGTATAACACGCACGTCGTTTTCGGATTCGACCGGCGTGCGCCGCTCGCACCGTGTGCACACACACACGATTTATGGGATTCGTTTGGGAGATTTCGGAAATGGAACACGTAGGCATCGGCCGACGACGACGCAACCGAAATATAGTGGCAATAAAGTAACGTAGGTACACTATTACAGCACGGAGAGGGGACCCGCTCGAAGTTTTTTTTATTTTACATTATTTTTTTTTGTTGTTATTTCGACCCTCGCGCGTTCGTGTGATACTTCAACGCGAGTTCAAAGAGCCACTTCTTATAACGACGGTCAAGTTAGAGAGAGAGAGAGAGAAAGAGAAAGAAAAATAAATAAAAAAATAAAAACAAACCCTTTAAAAGTTATAATGTAGGTCGTAATGTAGTGCGCGGGCGTGGAAAAACTCGAGAACACGCTCTTCCTACTAACCCGTTTCGTTTTTTCGGAAGTTTGCACCAAAGTCGATTATATCGTCCTCTTAAATGTAACGCGTCGTATACCTATACGACTTGACGAGAAATTGTAAAGTTGCCCGACTATTAAATTAGCCTCTCGGGGATCCGGACGCGGCACATATACGTATAATATCTAATACGATCAACAAAGTTTTAGCGCTGTAGCAGCGGGGGGGAAAAAAAAAAAATAATAAATTTCCGCGATCGCGCCAAAAGTTTCTAAAGACTTTATATTATATTATCAAGAACAATATTGAAAATTAAAGAACAAATTCCACGAGAAACGTATAGCCGATGATGATGATGACGACGACGACGAGATGAGAACGGAGAAAAACTTTCTTTTTTTATTTTATCGCGGCCGGCGGGATTTCAAAGATATAATAAAATATCGAGAAGAAATACAATTTAAACTCGTTGGACGGCGAGTGGGAAAAAAAAACATAAAAAATTACTCGCAGTCGGTAGGATTCGAACCTACGCTCCCAGAGGGAATCTGATTTCTAGTCAGACGCCTTAACCGCTCGGCCACGACTGCTCCGTGTAGGATGACGTCGAAAATCGGCGTATTTAACGATTACGCTATGGCCAAATGGAATCGAATAAAAAATCTCGTCTAATATTTGACCTCCGCCCCAAATTTCGATCGCTCGATGCGTCCAAAAACCAACAGTCGTTTGAATTCGCCTGTTTTCAGATTTAAGTAAAAAACCGCACGTTTCAAAAGAAAAATAAACTTTGTTATTATAGTATAACAACTACCTGTTAATCGGACAGATTCCCAGTGAAAACTTATCGAAAAACGAACACCATACGTATTCATGACGTTTTCTTCTCCTACCTAAACGGCACACAAACCGTTTCGGTTTCGACAGAACGATTTCATCTTTCGTGAAACTAGTTCAAAAGGTCAACGAATTTAAACTTTAACCGACCAGTAGGCGCTGTCAGAGGCGTGTAGTCTGGAGGGAGGGATGTTTCGGATGCCGAACCCCCGGCGGCCAAGCTGTATTCAAGCAAAAACTCTATCCGCATTGGATTTCTACGGAACACGTTGTCACAAAGTTTTGTTTCACAATCGACGTTGAAAATAAATATTTACAAGTTGTCATTTTGTCAATAATATTTTACAGTAGTCAATCGATCGTCATTCATAATACCGTTTACGACCACGTCGCGGCGGAGAGCGCGTGCAGCCTTTCACTTCAAGTCATATCGAAATGTAAAATTAAAACGCTCCTCTTGAAAACACAACGGGTGCAGTACACCTATATTAATTTACGTAATTGAACTAACTAGAATTTATTAATTAGTTGCCTATATAATACTGTATATTGATCTAAGGTTTGCAATTATTGTAATGGCACGAACAATAATAGTTATTATTCAAATTATCAACTCGCGGTGTTATTATTCTTAATCGCATTAATATACGCTCGAGCGTTCGGAGAAAAAAGCTATTTTCACCGACGTAGGCAGAGGAGAGTAGGTACATTCGCTCTCGAATGATTTATGGGGGGTACGGGATGGGTAAAGCGCCCGTAACGCGCATGTATATTTTTAATTTCGCAAATTACAATCCTCATTAATCGCATTACGTTATTATTACCTCTTTCTCGTTTTAAAATTTCTATTAAAAATGCTCGCGTCGGCGTGAAGCGTTACACGGAGGTAGAGGGTAGGCAAAGAACTCGCAGTAATCCCACTTTGAATACGAACGATTGTGACTAAATCACATTAAATTATATCCGAGTGAACTGTTTTCCGTCATATTTTATTCGCGGCGAGGTTTTTCGTTTTATTCATAAAAACAATATTAGTAATTCGAAAGGCTGAAATATTATGAAAACTTACTACGGATACATAGGTATAATACGAGTATGTGTCACGACATGGGCTATTTTTCATAATTTAACATTTTAAAAACATTTTTGTGTTTCCTTGAAGCTCATTAATTATTGTGTGAAACCATCAAAATGACGTAATCACGTTAATACATTAAACGTGTTTTAAAATAAAATAATAATAATTATTAGACAACTCGCCGACTATAGGTAGGTAGGTACGTAATATCAAAAGTTTTACAGAGCTTTATCATTAGGTACTATTATTAATTATTATTATTTAATTTGAAAAATAAATAAATTCAACGAGAATCTTCAACGAAAATATTACAACAATATATTAATAACGATCACGTAGATAATATTTTAATCTGATATATAAAAGACCGAAATTAAAAGAGCCTCGGCTAAAATTAGGGGCACTTACTTGTTACGGTTATTTTCTTTTCGGGTCGTTAATACGAATAATATTTAGTTTCATGAATTTTACATCCCTTTCAACTTCCAAAGCCACCACTATACTCGTATGTGTTACGCATCGTGTTTTGAATATTAAATTCCACCCGCCAAGTTAAAACAAACAATGTCACGTTGGCGATAAACCAGTGCCTACAGACATCCTGTACAAGTGAAAATATACGAATACGAGCCAATCACTCGAAACGTTTACAAGTGCAAATATTTATTTTACTAGTTTAACGGGCACGCGCATAGATAAAATTACGGTCTCTTTTTTTTTTTTTGATATACGAATTTTATTCGGGTCATGAGACGACTCACGAAAAAGTAATTAGTTTATATAAAGTTACATATAACTATATATAATATATAACAAATTTTATTTTTCTTACAAAAATAACTTCGGATATAATTAGAGAGATATTGTATTCGTAAACATTATATGAATATAATTTAAGCGTTATATATTTGCTTAGATTTTAGCGTTAAGTGCTAATAAATGGAGATAAAATTGGATGGTTTCCAATTGGTAAGAAATAAAAAACTCAAAATACACGCACAAAAAAAAAGAAAAAAGAAAAAAGCCGTTGGCACGACTCTGCGAAGTGAAATTTTATTTTGCTCTGATGCAGAAAATTACTTCCCGATAAATCAAAAACCAAAATAAATATTCAACCGCCGCAATAATGTACGAGTATATTATATAATTTTCAATCCCCATCACACAATGACCAACTAAAATATATCGCGTTTTCAAAAATATAATATCCGATAATTTTCAGGGAAAAAAAACACGATAGAAAGTATTCGATAAAACGTCTGTATTGCCACCGTCAGAGCGGTACACCAATCTTTCACACTCGATATTTTCAAAAAATGAAATTGTGAAAATTTAAAATTAGGTCAACGCGTTCTACGTAGTATCTACCTACGCGGTTTTTGTTTTCAATAATATTAAATCCTGGTAGTGAGTACGCACTACACATGTCAAGGATTTCGTTAAGATTACACTTTATGACGTTTTATGCATATAAATGATATAGCACTATAATAATAGCAGATAGTATCGTGATCGGGTAAAAGCAATTTATACTAAACCCACCGGATCCCTTTTCCAAATAACCCCTCCCATCGGAAGAGGCTAGATATAATATATATATATTATACAGGTATAACGCGAAACCTATATATCGGCACGTTTTTAAATTTATATCCCCGAGACCCCATACGACATTAATATAATCCGATATCGGAACGTTATTATATGTTTAATAAATATTAAACGGAGCGTTGGATGTAAAGTTCTATTTTCACCTCGTGTAATAACTACTATATTAGCCGATGATAAGCGTTTGGCGGAATAATGAAAATCGAAAAGTGCACACTGTAAAAGTACGTAATTAATGTCATGTATTTATTAGAAAAAAAAACAACCAATTTTCGTCGAGATCGTGGACGTAGTACATTTCAAACGAATTTCAAAAAGCAATAATAATAACGGAATAAACGTGCGATTGAAAAGCGGTTGAATTCTAGTGCGTTTATCTGTCCGTCGAAACCTATACCTAATCTGTTTAACCGAATCTATTTAAATTATTGAACAGCGGCGATCAAAATAAAGAATATTTATTCCTCTGTTATTCGCGTGACTGCGGGAGAGTAGTTTGTGGGAAAAAAGTCAAAGTAATCTTAATTCGATCATCACACTACGTGTTCGATTCAAACAGAGGAAAGATAAGATAAATATATTTCTTCGGCGGCGGCGGTTCGAAAAAAATCGTGTCTATCTCGTTAAGTTAATAATCTCGAATCGACTTCAAAAGAGGTCAAAGCCAAACAATTGCGATTTTAATAACGTCTTAAGGTCTTTTAATTCAGAGAATGAGAATGAAAAAAAAAATATACATATACAATAAATATCAATAGGCCGAAAATATTCAATGAAAGTAAAAAAAAAAAAAAAAAAACTTTATGCTTTATTTGATACGGGTACGATAACGTTTATAATCAGAGTAGGTTTATAAAACAGAACTTTTCCCTTAACATTTTTAAGGGTAACTAAAGTAACGATTTTTAACAAGTGTCACGTATATGCCTCGGACGTAAAATTAACTACACGTCTCCATATTATATTTTTACACAAAAATACCGATTCATCTCGAACCATTTTGACTCGCGCGATAATTTATAACGTTCTAGTTTCAAAGCGCGATCGCTGTCTCTGAAGACGCTCTCTCTGATCATATAAATAAAAAAACAGTGAAACAAATATTTACGAATAACAGTACATTTATTGTGTTCGCGCAAATATTAAGTATTTGATAGTTTTTAGTTTATTGACAATTTATTTATGAGTAACAGAGTACAAAACGAATTAATTTTCAACGCTGGACTATTTTAAGACTATAATAAAAGGAAACCCGCAATGTGTTAATACGGCAAATATTGTAAACTTAAATTTTATTACAGTATTTTTATTCTACAAAAAGTGTTTTAAGATCAAAAATATACACCGACTTAATACCGTTATATTTATTTTTTTTGCGCGCTATCTTTTATTACGTGTCGCGAATTACGATTATTGGAAATAATAAAGAAAAATTGAATGACTTTTTTCGGTACGATTATTCCCATAAAAGACCCGACTCGAAAATAAAGAACGAAATTGGTAATTTTATTATGAAATTATCGTAACGAAAACGATAAAACCCTAATATTTAGAGAAGTTAAAATCATATATTGTATTTTCAGCTTTAAAATGCAACTATACTCGTGCATACTCGTGAATGCTTACAATTAAAAAAAAAATAAAGAATATCGCTTACACATAGAGTTAATGGCTTTCTGTAATTTTATTATACACGTGTGTGTATGTATATACACAGAGAAAATAACAACGTTATTGGCCGCATATACCTGCAAAGTTAATATATTTTGATTGTGTGATGTTTATTACTTTAATTTTCGTTATTATAATGACTGCTCTGGTTTATACCTGAATTTTTATAAAAATACTTCCCAAAGTACTGCATATTAAAATCATCGCTGAACAGCAGTTCTATGAATGCTAGTTTTGTTAATACGGTCTACCATTATAAACCCCAACCCTCCAGTTTTCGACACTCATAGTGTTATCGCAGTAGTCTGTAAAATGGTTTAATTTTTTTTCTTTCACTATAAAAAGACTCGTTTTAAGAAAAACGAAAAGAATGTTCTTGATCAGAAAACATATTTTTCACGTCATCGTTTTGTACACCGGAGCGGCGCGCGATAAATCAACTTTAAATGAAAATTAATAATATTCAAACCAGAAACGTTTAAATTGTAAATGGATTCGGTCAAATAAATAACTTAATCGCGAAAGGTTGCCATGTTAGACACCGTAAGAACTGATCCAGTAGACGTCGTCGAAGTGTAATAAGTTGCCTGTCGACAAGGCGCTTAGAGTCAATTTATCACACAGAACCGATACAAAAATAATGATAGTAAAAAAAGAACTTTTCAACAAATTACAATTTATGCCTGCTCCGTAAAGTACAAGGCTAACTCGTGACCAAATCACGTGAAATACAACAGCGCAAAAAAGAAAATGTCTAAAACAATAATAAATATCAATTACTTAATTACAATATAATATATAATATATTGTACTTTGAACGAAGGATTGACAAATAAAAAACAATATTCAAGCCGACCTTTTTCAAATTATGAAATTTGCCATTAAATTAGATATTCACACGAGTAGTCAGTTATAAATTATTACATGCAATACTCGTATTTAAAATCTACGATTGAATAAAGGTTGAAAAATTGTGTTTTCTCATTATTTATCCATTATAATAGAGAAATCCGAAAAGTCTCAAAATACAATTTTTCAACTGCGTTCCTTAATTACCAGCGATATATTGTGTACATATTTTATAAAATGAAAAACTTTTAAAACTGCAAAGTCCTCGAAAACGGTTATCATTCTACTCATAAAATACCATACGCGGATTACATTCACTAACTCTTTTTGTACCTACACCATATTTGATTAAAAAAAAACCAAGTCGTGTAAGTTAATTTATGAGAATCGCCGCAAGGTATTATGTTTAAAAAAAAGTCACGGTTATAAAGTTTTATTGGGCATTAAAAATGTTAATACGTTTTTTAAGTCGGATTTATTTTCTACCCGTCGTTGATAGTTTCGTTTTTAATAAAACATTTTTGATCGGACGAAACACTACGAATAAATTGCATTTCGTACGCGGGACGACCGACTGCTAATTTATAACGAAATCGAGACGACTATTTTAGAGAGACCGTAACCTGACCTTTTCTAAAGAGTTTACCGTGTAACGGGCATACACGCGCGCGCGCACACACAGAGTACAATTATTTACGTGCACTAAGTAAACGATTATTAGCGTGTGTGCGGTTTCCTCGCGAACCGTTGTAACTCCTACGTCCACTAAAACATGTGCACTAATGATTCGCTCGAGAGAAAAATACAATTTCGCGAGCGGCGAGTTCGCGAAAGTATTATAAGTAAAATACAGAAGAAACGAGTTCACCTAGAAGAAGATCGGAGGTCTCCAAAACTAATTCCGAAAACCGAAAATATGTCTGTTGAGTAAATTAATTTTTTTTTTTCTAAAACATAAAGGCGGAAGTGAACTTTGAATTTTCGTCCAATTCGTCGATACTCGCGCGATGATAATTACTTCGTAATGTAAATTTGAATTCTCGCTCGGGGAAAAGTTTAGATAAATTTCCCGTCAACTCGTTTCAGATCGATAACAACAGCGAATAAATTTTATATTGAAATTAAATAAATTGAACAACCAGAAGTCGAGTTAGTCGTCAAAATATGCGTACGGCGTGTATGCAAATCAAAGCAAATATATTATATTATGATGGGTTCTTTAAAAAACATATTGACGTGGACCCATAAAATCCCTTCGCGTGATAAGGGTTTAACACGTCAACCATATCGTGGATTAAATAAAATCCAATATATGACCTGTAATAGTAGTATATTTTTTATGCGTATAAACTCCAATTTTCTGACGGGATTTTTTTTTTTTTTTGATATTCAATCAAATACAGTATCTATACTATATTATATAAGATATGTTGGGCGAATTCAAAAAATTAGTTTCTTCTAAGGTATTGAATTCAAGCGTGATATTATTATAATATCATGTCCTCTATTTTTTATAAAATTAAAATTTAATTTACTACTTAAAAATAATTATTATTTTGATCTCTTACAAAATCATTACACGGACCATTAGACGACTCGCATTATTATCATATTGTAAATATTTCTTTGATTTGATTTTTTTTTTTTTTTTTAATTTTTGGTCGTTCAAGAGTTAATAATAAGGGATAACTAAAAGAAAATAATAATAAATAATAAATTCTCAATATATTCCGACGTTGTTATCGAATCAATTAACGCGCTCCTCTTTTCACCGGGACTATAAATTTATTGAAATTAATTAAAATCATAAGTATTATATTTTCTCTTCCGACGATATTACAATCGACGTGCTCATATATTTTATATTATTTTTTTTTTATAGACAAATACACAGCGATCCTGAAGGATTTTCTACTAGAACCGACGACGAGGATGAACAGTTCTTCCACCGGTTCTGTTGGGACCAGCGCAGAAAGCTCGACCGAGAATTAATACCGAGAGTCAGATTGAAGACACCTTATAGGACACCGCCACTTCTAACCATAAGGTAAAGCACATAATATGATATATGGTATCCAATTTATGGCGTACGCAGGGGGCGACGCGTATACTATATTTTTGTCGGAGAAAAACGGGCCAAGTTATGATTAATAGGTCAACGACGGTCGGGGCGAAAATAATACTGAATTCTAGGCCTAGGTTTTCGACCAGTTAGTTTAGTAATAATGATAATATTAATAATAATAATAATATTAATAGTAAACGCGATAGTTTTAATCGATTGATACTTTTTTTGACGTTCACATACAAACACATAAAAAATTGAATTCTTTCTATTGTTATAAAATCAAAGAA
Source organism: Drepanosiphum platanoidis (assembly GCA_948098885.1). NCBI lineage: Eukaryota > Metazoa > Arthropoda > Insecta > Hemiptera > Aphididae > Drepanosiphum > Drepanosiphum platanoidis. The sequence goes on along the minus strand of OX402534.1, from coordinate 15,562,368 downwards.
TTAACCGATTTGTAAATTTCGATTTAAATTTTCGTATCTAGCGAATAAAGAAGGAAGCGAGTAATAATACGGTAACGACGTCTGTATGAGTAAATGTGATGTTTAAAAAACAAGTTTAGATTTTGAACGAACAGGAAATGCAACGTCATAGCCAAAACAAATGTTTTGTCAACAATTTGTCTGCGCCCAGACAATTGTTTTTCATCAAAATTAGACTTCCTGGAATTATTATACAAATACTAATACGTGTAATTTAAATGTGTTTGACTTATAAACTTAAATAAGTACACTTCAATAATTGATACACCAATAATAATAATAATCTGTTTACTTTGAGCTTATCTGTTTATTATTTTTGAAATATCTAACGAGTTTTGTGAAAAATGCAATAAAAATAATGATAGTTTATAATAGTATATAATATAAAATAAATATATATTTTTTTACGTCCGGTAAATTAAACGCCAAACTAAAAAAAAAAAAAACAAAATTAAAATAATCGTAATAATTCGGTTTTACAGAAAAAAAAGACGATAAAATCTATTAGGGTATTTTTTTTTTCAAACATTACATTATGCATAACAGAGTAAACTATGCGAAACCATTCGATAGTCTAGCGCATAATTCAACCAACAAAAGTCGTAACAATAATTTTAACACTGTAATTTAAAATATAGGTATAAATACGAACGCGTTTCGTAGTTAACACAGGAAAGTTAAATTATAATACGCACGCGTATCATATAAACGACTACAAACTATTTTGATATTAATTTTAATACCCCACCTAGTAAATTCCTGACATAATTTAAAAATTACTTTATTTCGTCAAAAGCTGTAAATGGATATGTAAAACTTTTAATTAAATAACACATTTAAAATATTATTATGTGTATTTGAGTTCAAAATAGGGTTTAGATATTTTGCTCAAGAGATGCTCAACATTATAAACAATAACATAAACAACGATAGGTGTTTGAATATTCAATGAGCTCGCCCAGATTATCGTGATACATAATAATAATAATAATAATAAGCGAGTGTTATACATGAAAATGTCAATTAGTATGCAAAATCCGTACTCAAAATAAAATATTTGGTATTTATTACAATTTAGTAGTAAAATTTGTATGAAAAAGGATCAAATTACCATTTTTCGTTAACATATCTGTTCAAAAACCAAGACAGACATCAACGTTTATTCGATTTCAATAGATCTAATTGAAATATTCTAATAAGAACAATTTTTAACAGTAATTTTCGAATATTCTATTCAGCTGTCAAAATCTATACATTTCGTTTACACTATTGCGTCTAACTTGTTATTGCTCAACGTAGTGTGTCGTTTCATAAAACTACGAATCGATCTAGGATAAATAGACGTAGACAACTGAATGAAAAAAAAAAAAAAAATCAATCAATAAAAATATTAGTAATAAGAATTAATAATTTAATTGATATTGAGTGAAATATTTTAGATGATTCTACGTAAAAATTATATTTTATAATTCTAGTTTATATATTGTATAAATTATAAAACCAATGATATTATGTACATGATATAGATAATGGTATCGTATAGGTTATTATTGATTATTAAGTGTTACTCATAGACCGAATTTTATCGTTTTATTTTCAACTGTTTATATCAAATTTTAATTTAATAAAAATTCCATCATTTTTTAATATCTATATATAAAAATTTCAAACTTATTTTTCAAAATTCAGCCCTTAAAAGAAGGGGTAAACTTTTCACGGGCTAGATTTTGAGATGCAACGATCAGCGAGTAATTTGATGAATAGATTATTATGTCATCAAAAAACCCGACGATCTTTACCAAAAACGAATTGATTTTGCAATATCATATTATTACAAAACTTTTATCGAAATTGCGTGCGTGCGATGAACAATAGAACTTTTTTCATTGGGCGGTCGAATACGATCGCAGGCAAATCTATAGTCATTGGTCGATAGGCTCGATAGGCGTATACAATTTTTAAGAGAAAACCCGACGACGTTTACGCAAAAGGTATGGATTTCGCAACGTCATATATTATTACATAACTTTTACCGAAATTGCGTGCGTGCGCGCACCATTCTTCTTTCAATCGTAGACGCCGCGCCGTCGTCGCCACGCACTTACAATAAGTCAGTTATTTTTTATACTGCAAAATTCACTGAAAATATATGGCAAAACAACGTTTGCCGGGTCAGCTAGTAATAATATAAATAACTGTTTTTAATATGATATTTTGATTTTTACTACTAATATTTTTATTGATTGATTGATTTATTTTTTACGTCTAATTGTCCCCACGATCAAATATTGTTACATAAACATTTGTAATATTTAAATCATATTTTATCTATTGTAGCCGTATGCTGAAGGAACTGGAAAACGAAACGAAAAGGAAAAATATGGAAGCAGTTCCGCGGTCTAGGGCGAGGTCTGCATCGACTTCGCGACCGAAACTCAGACAATTCGTACCAAATGAAGTAATACGTCATACTAAATCTATGTCAATTAGTTTTACATAAATTACTATAAAATTATAAAAACTTTAAAGTTAAAAGTGTGATTTATATAGATAAAAAAATAAAATAAATACTCTGCTTAGATTTAATTACACTCAAACATAGTATTGGACTGTATACATGAGCAATCTAATAAAATATTTGTATTAAATTTAATGGAAAATTCTTTGAACATATTATCACACCTACACCGGTTAATAAAGTGAAAAAAGAAACCCACGTGTATATAATACAGCTTATAAATAATGCAAACATTCTCGCCGTAAATACCACAAGGGACCGTTCCTTAAGTTACATTTTAGTTTTTACCCTTAAAAGTCACGGCAGAGAGTTTCAAAGTTTAAATATCTGAAAAATTAACAACAATAGAGTCTATTTATTTTTTATATTTTTTTTAATAATCATTCTTTTTTAGTTTTTTGCATTTGTAAGCGAACAAAGAAATATATATTTTACTCTGATCAAAATAGTATTGAAATCCATTATGAATTTTCATAACACGAGGAGGTCACTGGAAAATATATTATTTTCTTAAACTATAAAATTAATTTAAATTTATTACGCAGTGAAATGTATACGAATATAATATTGTTTATTATGTTATAGGACGCTCCGACGGCGAAACGTTACAATCGTGTCGGTCAAAGTGGTCGGTGTACAAGCCGATATGAAATTTATAATTCGACAACGAGACCGTTTGGAAAAAGTTACCGGGAGATGATCACGTCATCCGATAAGAACGAAAATCAAGAGCTGACAGATACCAGCGAGAGTGGCACCGAGTCGAATCCAAGTGCATACGCCACTTGCTGTTCGGAAGTAGAAACATTACAAATCACTGGATTTCAATGCGTGGATGAAAATGCCACCAAACACGAGGTTACCTTACAGACTACGTTGGGCGACGACATTACAGAAGCAAGAAATTACGACGTCGATACTAACGACCATGCCAAGGTTATAGACGAGAAGTTCAAATCGACTGAAATAGTCAAGCGGATAGACGAAAAACGTCTCATGTACAACATGCCGACGACTTCTACGTGGAAAACGTATCAAGAGGAACAGCTGACCTACGAGCCGGAAAATCAACAAGTTCACAAGGAAGTCGTGACCAGATCCAGAAGTTTGTTCAATCTACAAGAAGAGCCTGTTGAGATAATATTAACGAAACCGCAACATTTGATAAAAGCCACATCGGATAACCATTTGTTCGAAAACAACGTGAAACAAAAACCAAAAGTAGTTCGGGCTACGCCTTCGAAAAAATACAGCAGCGCCATGAATTTAACGCTGGGAAAAGACACCGCGAAATCGAACAATAATATTAAATACAAATCGCAATCGGATTTGTGTGCCGAGAGTGTCGAAGAACCGAAAACACTCGAAAGACCCAAGTCGATGGATTTCCTCATACCAAAAGAGAGAAAATCACACGCGGAAACGTTGAAAAAACATTTTTACTATCATCCGTTGAAGCCGAACAAAAAGCTCAACGACAACGAGCTACCTGACCCGGATAAAGTCTTGAGTACCAGGCAATTGTTCCAAAAAGAGTTGAAAATTCCGTTGCCGCCAAGTATGAACAACCAGAATCCAAAAACGGGACCCAGGACGACACAAGAGGTACGGGTGATTCCAGAAACGTACAAGTCAAAACTCAAGAAATGCGTTTCGGTCGACATGGGCACGAACATACACAACAGATGGACGGACAGTGGAAGCATATCGTCCGGGGTGGGCAGCGAGGCGAGCTTCGACACCGAATCGTCCGAAACGAATCACCGGGCCGACGGTTACAGCAGTGACGACGAAGATTATCTAACGGAAAAAACCACCGTGGAAATAGTCGGCAGACCCGTGTCGGCTGAAATACTCAATAAGATTAGAAAGTTCGGCACGAGCGTAACGTATTACGGCGGCAAAGTTATATCGAGCAGCAGAGGGGTGGTGTGCAGTCCGATGACAATGACTATCATGGACGAAATTAGACATCAGAAAGAAGAAAACGTCAAGCTCCGACTGGTGAAAAGTAACAGTTGCGGCAGCAGGATGGAGTTGATTGGCGAGCCGAAAAAATGCGACAATCAAGTAGAAGTGATACAAGAAGAAGACGAAGACGAAGAACGGCGAGGCGCGTCGAGTCCGAGAACAACAGATGACAATTCATCGAAAATGTCCAGTGCGTCTTCGGACGAAACGTCGTGGAAAGCGTTAATAGTAATAAGGAAAAAGATGAGTAACACGCCCATATTCGATATGGAATTCGAAGAATTCGAAGTATTGGACGAAAAAGGAAATTGAATCGTACGGTTTTTATCAATATTGAACATATTTTTATTTAAACAGTTAAAATACGAATAGTCGTTTCCTTAATACGTCTTTCTATTACTATTATTATTATTATTTGTATGATTTTGTATGTAAGACATCATATTATTGTTGCCAATACTAATTAAGTAAAAGTCTATTGAGCACCTTTTCTTTATACAAAAACGAAATGTTTACCTTTTAATAAATACGGTATTTTCGGATTCCAAAACATTTAAAATGCACACTATTTATACGATTATAATTAATTAAAAAAATGTTATCATTTCTTTCGCGTTGCTTTTATCGTTTACATTTTCCTGGATAATTTAAATAATTTACACACAAGCATTGTCTTTTAAACAGAAAATAATTATTCATCAATGTTTATAAACATTAAAAGTTGTTACTATAGGAAATAAAACAAATTAATCAGTGTTCTTAATTTACATCAATAAAGATATATAGTATATTATAATATACAATAAAGTATACTCGTATTTTCAAAATTAAGTTTAACGATTATAAGGGTATTTTATTTATAATTAATACGTTCAAATGATATATAATATGTGTAAGTTACTCACGAAATGTACAACGCCGTGTCAATATTTCAAACCAAGTGTAAAAAGATTCAATTACTTAACTAGATCCAACTTTATAATCGTATAACATGTTCCTTTGAAGACTGCCGGAACAGCTCGAGTCAGAACTTTAATACCATACTTCTCGTGGAATAATTTTAATAATCAACAATATTGGAATGAAATAATTTAATGTATAAACGATAGCGCATAGTAATATGGGTAGCATTACAGTAGACGTCAAGAGTTTTTTTTATATGACAGCGACTGAATCGAGCACGATATTCCACTTTAACGAGACAATTGAATACGACCCAATTACTCTAAACAGGTCCGCCGAAACGTGTCATAACAACACGAGAGTGCGTCGTATATCGAAGAGCACAAAAAGCAACGCATAAGCTATTTTAATAATAATTCTATAGATTGTGATCATACGGAAATAAAAAAATAAGCAGGTATGCCCACTACTACTATATTAAAAGATTAAATTTAAATTACAGTATTGTTACGTTTAGTATTAACATTACAGTAATCATTCGACGAGTTTTTTTTTATTTTTTATTTCTAGTGCCATACGAAAAGTCAACTCGCACTGCGTGATAAATATGATTAATATTAGTGATTAGATACGGTTTCGACAATAAATGTGGGAGCCGCCGTAATAATTGTCAAAGTACTATTAAGACTCGCGGGTTTCGGACAAACCAGCCGAGACGACCGGAAACGACGAATAACTGAATAACCACCAAACATGACCCCTTCGGTTCGACGAAAGTGCACCAACGAAATGTCTATTAGTTAGAACTTTTACCGAGACGAATCTAACACGGCCGTATTGATTTTTTTAAACTAACCCGAGCAACGAAATTAACTCAAAATAGAACGTAGATAACTGTTATGGCCGGCCGGGCTATATAAATACAGGTAGGTAAGTACAAACCGCAAGTACGATACCTATGTGTATATTATATTATAAGGAACGGAATTCTCCATTAAATTAACTTTTACGCTTTATGGTTCGAAAATGTTTTAGGAACATAATGGGAAAAGGCTTTTTATTTTTCATGACTGCGCGCGCGCGCGCGCCTTTTGCCTTTTATTCGCGCAGTAAAAGTTTTGCAAACCGTTTGTATCTATTATCCCGTCCCGTTGTTTAACCGTGTATACCGAATCAATTTAAATAGCGATTAGGTAAAGCGATTCGTTTGCATTATATTATTGTCGCTTTCGATGTTCGCCCGCGATTTCATCGGCTGGTTTCTATGTTTCGAATGTTTTTTTAGGTACACGCGCAGTGTCTCCGATATAATGAAAACCAAATGACCCGATGAATTGAAACTAAACGAACGCTAAAACATTTAATATCGTATTATCTCTGCGCACAACAAATCGAACCCGTGCCCGTGCCGTTGACTAAGTTTACCCGTAAATATACAAACTATATTATGCTAGATCATAATCAATTCGCGTGCAGTCCGTGCAAAGTTAATTAATCCGCGTGTCTTACAAATCTTTAGAAGTGCACTTGGAGTGTAAAGTTTTAACTTGACTATTCCTATCGTTTATATTCGAGCGCGCGCGCCGTGCGTTTCCGCCTTAAATATTACGATACTTTTTTTATTATTATTTTTCACATCAAACTAACAAACATTTTTACCGATCGTAACTGATACGAATCTTAAATAAGTTACTCGTACGCTTCCACATAAAGTTGCATACATTAACATTGCAAATAGTTAAATTCAATACGATTTCAAATTTTAACCGCGCGAAAAACGTTTATTTAAATATTAACTATTTTCTTGCTCGAACCATTATGACGTATTCTAAATATTTACCAGAAAACTATCTTAGAATAAATATTAAATAACGCGTGTAAAGTAATTATTGAACGTAAACGATAACAAATTTAAACAAATAATGTTGTTATTATTATTATTATTATTATTAGTTTTTAAATTGCACTATTCATTTAGATTCAAACACGGAGACAATAATAAATAATCGAATTTAAAAACAATTTTCAATGTTACTTAGTTTTTGCTAGCGTTGCGTCGTTTATTTTGTTGACACAATTTCAGATTAAGATCTGATTTATTTAAGCTTTTAGCACTACACATTTTAGATGGGTTGTAAAAATTATTTGAATAACTTGAAATTACTTTTTGCCTATTTTATGGATAACACGACGAGAAGCCTCGAGTTCGAGTCATTGTTCGGACAAACGTGTTTCCATAGTATTCGAATGAAAATCAAATCATCTTATCAAAAGTGAATCATCAATAAGTGAAACACGAATAAACATCGAGATAAGATAGAAACAAACATATTGCATTCGTTCGGTCGGAAGTCCATGCATTACAATGTATGATGACTTATTGCTGTGTATTTAAACGGTAATACAACGCACAGATATAAATTAACTTCTCGCAAAACCCTATTGTCATACAATATTCCCAAAAGTAAATGTTTGTTTACACTTAAACTCTGTCATAAATTATATTATGTAAAGCAATTCAAACATTAGAAAATGTAGGACGGATTATAATACTCGCGTAACGCGTACAATACAGTCATTCGTTAAAGATTAATTCCATTGATTTTGGATTGGTATTCTATTTTGTTGCGGTATTGATTTTGCGGTAAAAGTTTTGGATTCCGAGCGCGTCGAGAGAAACGCGAGAGGCTTTTACAATAATGTTTTCATTATTTTTTACTTTATGTGATAAAACTTCATGTAGGTAGTAAAACACGCCAAAAGTTTTATGCATTATCTCATTATTAGGTCGGAAATATGACGTAAACCATGTATTCCGACAGCGAAAACTTTGAATTTCATATGAAAAAGAAAAAATGATATTACAATATTTCAAATTAATTCGTTGAATATTTCACGCTGCAGGGACGAAATTCGTCGACGGATCGACCGGCTTATTGATTACAGTTTAATAACCGACAAACAAACCAGAGTTAATTAACCGATTAATGGTTTTTAATTTTCTATATTGCGGTCACTAATAATAATCTACTTGCAATCGATTCAACTTCGATCGGGACCAAGAACAGTCGGCCGTCCAACTCAACACACTTGAAATCGATTTCGGACCGAATAAGTAAACGTACAGACGGGGTAATTAATCAATTAATCAACTTGACTAAAGGTCGATTGCATTATAAATTATAATTTTTTTTTTTTTTCGTATGCGGACGTCGACATGCGGATCACACCGAACCACGGTCAAATCAACATCCGGCCGAGGACCGTCCTAGATCCATACAAAACTCTATACCGCGTAAACGAAAACTTTTCACGCATAATAATACGTATGTGCCCGTTGGATTCGTATCCGAAAAGGTCAAAGTTTTCGGCTCCGAACTCTGCGCTCGTATGTAACGAAAAACGATTTCTAGGCTCGACGCGCGTGAGTTTGATATATTATTATTGTATTCGTAATCTTAATAAATACGATCCGACAGTGATCGGTCTTACCTGATTCGTCGTATGAAGGTTTTATTAATGTTTGTTTCTGTTCACCACCGTCAGCCGTAAACGTAGACATTGAGCTGGACCACCGTTTGGAATGGTGACGACGGCATCGCTGTGTTACCTGCGGAAAACGTAAACACCGTTAATATTTTCGATCGTAACATAATACACCACAACGGGCGCATTATTTCGAACTCGTAAGTATCGACAGAGTTTTTACAGAGTACAAAACAATTTAATCGATCCCATAAATCCCATACAAGTCATACAATCAAATAGTTGTATAGCCAGTTTTAACTCGGCCGTTTTAAAAAATCGACTGCAACGATATTAACCAAGTCGATCCTTTGAACGCGTACACCAAATCAATCAATCGTGTAGCCCGAACCGACGTACAAGAGACAACAGAGATTCGATTTTTTCGTTACTTTGTGATGAGCATAAAATTTAGTCCGTACGGAGGACGCGATTTTCCATTGGTTTTCAACGTGTCGTTCGCGTACAAACAAAACTCGGGGGGTCGATATCTAACAACTCGATTATAATTAACGTTTTATACGCTATACAGTATAGATTCTATATTTTTACAACCGTCGGGAACATAATAAAGGTAGTGAAATATTGATTTCGGTACCGGCCTTGCTCTATGGCGTTATAAAACCCGGTGTCGTAAAACGTTTTTATTATAATTACATTGAAACCATCTGTTCCGAAAGTTTAAGGGAGATAATAATAATAATATACAGAGCTGCTCTACACTTTCGCAATAATCAAAATTTAAATTGACGACTGTTTGTGACTGAATATTGCTACGGCGCGGCGATTCGAATGTTTGTTAATCGAGTGTGTTTATTTACGAGTAGATGCCGAGTCGTTACGTTTTTATAAAAAAAAAAAAAAACAGGGAGGTCGCATACACTAATCGAATAACCTTTGAAAACCGTTTTTCTAGAAATTAGAAAAGCGTGCGCAAATATTTATTTTTTGTTCAAACATAACCTACCTGACTTTCAAATGCGAATTTGTATACGCGAGAATCGTTGACCTTGATTTCTAGAATTTCTTACACGTGTGGTATGGCTCGCGCACAGTGCATACGTACAAATAGACTAATTAAATCTACAATTGTTCTTGTATCCACACAGACAACTCTCTCCGTTTTTTAAAACCCCGGTAGTTGGTTGAACTTTAATGTTCTTTTATCATTTTTTAAATAAATTTAGACAAGACAAAAGAAAAAAAATAGTACAATTCTCGTTTTAAAATATTACAACAGAATCTACCAAATTAATTATAAATATATGACTCGGTTCGATAAATAAAATTACTGGTAGAAAAAAAATAATATTTATTTTAATTCTTCGTGCAATAGTTGATTATATTCAAATATATTATGCAATCGATATCACTGTAGTTTTAGAAAATCGTCGAAAACAATTTTTATCTTCGTTGTTTCCGTCAGGTTTGGGTTAATTTAGAAACGAATTTTTCTAAATATTTTCTACTTCTTTTCAAATAAATGTACCCTTTATTACGCGTAACTCATCAAGGTTTAGAACGCGCCGAAATATAGTTATTTTTGAATAAATTAATAAGACGCTGTAAATTTTAAAAATAATAACCTTCGTTTTAATAAATACAGATAGATTATTCTGAATAACTAATATAGTATTGACGTACAATGTACAAGATACTACCTACATATTGTAAACGTTTGAAGGTAATTGTTTATCAAAATAAAAAAATAATCCTCGACGACAAACTAAATAAATAATATTATACATACCGGTCTATAGACCATGGTAAACGAATAAAACAAAACTATTTTATATACTCGTATGTGTGTGTGTGTGTGTATACGTTTTGTAAAAGTTTCTACCTATTACTGGGCAGACGCACATTTTATTTATATTTAGAATAGTCGTTTACATGAAAATTCACGAAGAAACCGATATATTTTTTTTTGGCTACAAAACGAAGATTTTTGTCTATATAACTACATTTAATATTGAAAAATTGTATTCGGAGACTTGCGGGAATCATCAATTTAAATTTAATAATAACGAATAATTCATTTGACCTGAACAAGACAAGATTTCTGAGCCGGTTTCAGATGGTTTTTTTTTTTTTTTCATTAAAAATGTCAATCATACTCGTTAGGTCGACGAAAAGTATTCCTACTACATAATATGCGTTTCTTCGTTGTGAAGAATAAGTTTACTTTCGAAAATTTAAAACATAACACTGTTTTTCCCCGTTTCTATGCCATCGACTATATACATATATGAAATCGCGGGAAAACGCGCAGGGCCACTATTGAAACTTGACAGGTCAGGCCAGGTTACGCGACAGAACCTTTTTTTTTTTTTATAAACATGTAGCTCGATAATAAATTATGGTTGTTTTGCATTCGTCGATTTTTTTATGATGGAAATCTACTGTCGATGAAATAATTTTTATATCAGAGTGTTATTTGAAATGGATCGTAAAAAAATTGTAGAAGCGACTACATTGAATCGGTTACACGACGTCTTGTAGTACGCTTTTGGAAAATCACCAAAAAAATAAACGTCAAATTGAATGCCACCGCGTCTGCAGTATCCTACATTCTTTAAACCGCAGCCAAAGATTGAACACCAGTGGACAATTTAGTTTTGCAAGTCGACTTGTGATTATTATAAATAAGAAAAAGTTCTATGAAAGATATTTTTATGCTAAAAATACATTGAAATGTTTTTTCTTTTTTTTCAAACGCGATCGTTTTAAGGAAACGTAACACGAGTCGGTCGGGAGTGGAAAAAATACTCGGGAAAATTAATTGTTCATTGTTTAGACGACTTACGCAGCTTTATGTAAATAAACGTTGGTCTTTCAGAGTGAGATCATAACACTGTACAAACTAAACAAGCGTATTGGGCTCGCGCGATCGCGTTCTGATTACATGTTATAAGTACGATTAATCGGTCAAAATTAAACATCTGTGTTTTTAATTCAAACGCGGTCGGATTAACAAATATGACGTATTCACCGATGTGTTTTCAACACCGACCGAACCGGCGCGTGATTTATTTTATCGCATTCGTTCGAATTCGTCACTAGGTCAGCATAATATGCTCGTTCAACACAATATCGATCTTCCTACTATTCGTTATAATATGATCGAACTGAGGTTTAATATTCCGCAGTCGGTTCAATTCGTCGTGTCCAGACGAAAAATAATTTAACGGTAAAATCACCCATTCAACACACACAGTACCTACACAACAGGTTTATTATCAAACGATTGAATTTTTAAATTCCCAAACGAATCGGAAATTAAATACAAGACGTACGTCACACAACTATTCGCGTGCATAAGTAGTAATCGAGTCGAAATAAAATGTCAAAAAGACCGGTTTTCACAGGACTCTGGGAGTGCTTAAGCGCGTTCTCCGTATACGTTCGACGATTTTCGGGACCACCGGAAGTGTCGGTTTCCCGATATTTTCGATTGGCCAAGGGCTTAAGGTTGGCGAATTCAACGGTACCTAATTTAACCTGCATTCCGCGGCGTGTGCCAATGGGACCTATAAGTCGTATAAGTCCGTATTGGCCAATGGTCACATTCTACTTCGGTCGGAAAAAAATTAAATAAAGTAAACGCACAAAATCTAATCCTCCATAGGTACGGAGCCCATTTCGATTACTGTTATAATATTCGCGTGTGGACCGGTCGTTTGATTAAATTATCGAACATGTAGAGTATGACATTATGACAACGAAAACGATCGTTATCGCGAATGAATGTGGGAAAATATTACGTGCGCAGACGCGGCGTAATTCGTTTGAAAATATTCGAGCGATTTCTCCGTTGGCTGTCGATAGCGAAGAGTACTGCGCGAACCTACTCTACATACTACTACCACCTCCGCTAATCACGAAATGACATAATATTCTACACTTTTGAGCGCAGGATAAAACCAAGACGTCCGTTTCCAAGACAACATTATTATTATTAAAAATAAAACGCTATATTTAAATATTTATAATGAACGGTGTGTGCGAAAAATAGTGGTCTCGATAAAAGTTAAAATTATAATAATAATAATAATAATGACCAACGCGAAAATAATGAACGCGAGTGTCAAGGCGATAAAAGAAATAATAATACATTAATTAATAACGATCGCGATTCGTTAACAATTTGCAGGTATTTTTATTGTTCCGTATAGACCGAATTTGTGTTTAAATAAATTATTACACGCACCGCTGTCGTGTGTTTGTGTACAATCAATCAATAAAAGCCAAATCAATACGTCTCGAAATATAATAAATCTACGCGAAAAAGCCGAAAGTATCTTAGCGACCGTCGTTTTTATAACTCGTATGAAAATGTTTTGCGGTCACTTTTATTTTTTATTGTAGATGATGTCACCCTCTCGGTATATTTATAAATCGTGATCACATATTTCCCAGAAAAAAAAGCGTATGATAATAATTGATAATCAACAATAATAACTATGCGCGTGTGAAAGAGAGAAGAACCAGCCGGATCGTTTATTACAATCGGTGCCGTCGAGTTATTTAAGCAGTCGTTTATGATCAATAATAATAATTACAGCTAATTTTGACATTTAAATACTAATCTATTATCGGCACTGCTAAAACGCCTCTGGCTCATTCCGTCCTTAAATGGGAGTCGTTAGACATGGGTGTACGTTTTATGATCAACGTTCCCGGTGCGTCACACACGCTGGAGAATCAATCGCGAACAATGATCACATGCCACGACGAGTACCATACGAGTCGTTTTGTGAACAAATTCGTAAGCTATGATTCAAAAGTAACACGACAATATTATACGTATAGTCAATAACAACGCGGATACTGCGAGTGCACTGCGAGAGGCCAGTGTACATAATAAACTGCAACTGCGTAATTCATACAATACTGATATACGTATAGGTGCTTGACCTCGACGCGCCATACCAATGACATCACATGTTCCAAACTTAGTCATTACAGAAAGGCTCAAACCAGTTTCAAGTTGCGATGTGTCGCGCGATGCTTTTTCTTTTTTTTTTTCGTAATCTACGTGATGTCGGTGTATAAAAATAGTAACGAAGATTCTCAACGTACAGGCCACAGGCCACAGACAACTCGAAAAGTAAGAATGCGATCGCAATACGATAATATAATAGTCACCGTATTACTGCGTTATTTTATTGTGCGCCGTGTCGACATGTGGTTTTAAACGATTTTGCGCTCGAAAAATGGAGAAAAAAAATATCTCTAGAATCCTTGAATTAATAACGTATTAACACGTCGAGAAAAATAACTTTATTGCTATTACGCAACTTTTTTTTTATTCAATAAAATCTAAACGATTTGTGTCCACTTGTTTTGTACTTGGTCGCGAATTTACGGGAACAATGAAGATCTAACACGTGGCTTCATTAATCTTTTTTCACGGTATGAAATTAATGGTTCGCGCAGTAGCCTTTTAAAATCGATATTCATATGCATTTTAATCACCTATTTTAATGTCGAATTCGAAGCGAATTATTGAACTTTAAAATAACAAATCGTAATGCACACGATGCGTCGAAGTGTGGCTCAATTGGATTTCGAATCAAATCAACTCCGTGACAAAACAAAAATATTTTTTTTATGTACTTAATACGCGAGTAATGCGTATCTAATTACGAGTATTACAATAACCTTTCAGTTATTGAATGGCAACAATAAAACGCATTTACACGACTACGGCTACAAAATAAAGAATATAATTCAATCAATTATTCATTTAAACGCGTAGAATAGTATATTACATTTTTTTATTTTTTTTCACTCGAATACACCTACATATACGTATTCAACTAACCATCCTCGACACGTCATTAATCATAAATGTAACGCATCAATTACGTCAATGCCAGTGGAAAAGTCATTCCCTGGCGGCCCGACACTTTCACAGCATATTATTATTAACGCCTACCAAAATTGGGTCTCATCGGGTCACTCTGACCAAGACCTCGATGCACCGAAATATTTTATTCTATAAAGGTCCGTTTATATTTTTGGACACGATCCATATCGTTTATTTTTCGCATGGAAAAGGGTCTATTATCCAAGGTCTATTATCTATTTACTCCAGGTCCCGGAGACCCGCGGAGGGTATTTAATTCGAGAGTTACGTCTATCCGAGAACAATAAGGCGATAACGTTTTTATCGGAAAAGAAAGTCATATTGTCATATCAAAACAAGGACTTTATTACTGGAAAATTGGAAAACTGTCAAAAACGAGAGGCTATCATTTATACCGTTCTTGGCATCGACTTAAATCTTAAAATAAATTTCTTTGAAAATCGTAAACACCTATAATCATTTGGATAATCTTTATTTTTCAAATACAAAAGCGATTTTTTGTAAAACACAATCTCTAATATTAATTAGTATATTGTTTACTTTTTAGTATATTTTATTTTTAGTTGATAGTAATTTTTTTTTTTTAATAACACTTGTGTTCTTTGTTTGTTTTCAGTGAGGTCCTGTACACATTTTTTCATAAGAATTTCAAACGCAAGTAGTAAAAAAAATGTATCAAGAATTTTACTAAAACCGTTATATTTATTAAATTATTGATGTCTACAAAAAAAGATGAAAGCACAAAATGAGAACACTCAAAGATGAGAAAATTTAATTTTCATATTACTATAGTACTAATCTAATATATTAGTATAATATAATATGATATTATTTTTTATATTATATTATGCATAGAATATAAATACCTAAACTTGGCAACGTTTATAAAAGGAATTGCATCCTATATAGACGTTATATTATTTTATGTCTTAAATCTATTAATATAAAACGAAAACACGCATTTTTAGCGTAAAAAGAATTATAATAATGCCGTCACTTAATAATTTTCCACTTAATTGAAATATTAAGGTAAACACAATTAATTGCAAGAGTTTTCACATTGGATGATTATCAAAATATACCAAAATAAAACTTTTCAAACATTAAACGTATCACTGTAAACGCTTGCGGGTATAGTCCATTACGTCGTTTTTTAAATAGAAAGAATTTCAAAAAAGTATTCGCAGTCGGTAGGATTCGAACCTACGCTCCCAGAGGGAATCTGATTTCTAGTCAGACGCCTTAACCGCTCGGCCACGACTGCAGATGTATATTGATTTGCAAAACAAGTTTACTAAACAAATTACCAACTGAGCAAACACATAAATATTACCATATCGATAATACTTTTAAATCAACTATAGTATAAACAAACCATGATTTGAAAATCGAATTTCTATTATTTTGTTGTTTTTAATTCAATTTAAATTATACATTTCCTAATTTGATTTACACGATCGATGAAATAATGAATTTCGAATACTATAAAATTTCAAATCAATGCCTATTAAATATTTACTATACTCAAATAATATTTTATTTATTCAGCTTAAACTGTAAACACACTTCACACGCCATAAAACACATTTATTATTGCAATCGTAAAGTCGTAAATTTTTTTCTTCAAAGACATTTGTTCTTTATTTCAAAGCGAGTCAAAATATTACAAAGACCTACAGAAATCATTGAAATCTCTTATCTACCCAAGGCAAACGAAGAAGCAAACGAATGGCTAGACAATGGCTACTGTACGGTAATCCTCACTATCATAAAAAATATATATTTTAAAATAGATATCTGAAGTACCTTTATATTTTTATAGGTTTGCCTGAGGATAAATGCCTAATACCAATATGCTTGGCAGGTTGGATTATAGATACCTCTAAATATAAAAGATTTACCGATATATTAGTAAAAAGATAAATTTCACATTATTTACCTAGATATTTATAATATTTTGAATACTAATTCACATATTTGTGTGAATACATAATACTTATATTAACTTAAGCGACTATTAAATACGATGGAGTTACAAGTATTTATTTTCTCCCTTTCATACAAGAAGCAGTCGTGGCCGAGCGGTTAAGGCGTCTGACTAGAAATCAGATTCCCTCTGGGAGCGTAGGTTCGAATCCTACCGACTGCGAATTACTTTTGAAAATTTAAGTCAACAAATATTAATACAAACACTGGAAAGTATTAACGTTTAAAATGAATAATTTTCTCTTCGTTTTATATTTTTTTTTTTTTACAAAGTCCAAAACAATAGTTGATACACAGTACTAACAGACAACAGTACACAGTACTACAGATAAAAATTATTATAAAATCACAAATTACAAAAAAAAATGTAGTCGTAAATTGTTATGTAAACGGGTTAAAACTGCTCGCAGAATAAAAAATATAGAACACTTTTTTTAATCTAAAAATTCAAACTTGAATTAGGCAAAACAAATTACATGTTTACAATTGTACAATTGGTACATAAGGCTACGCAACTAAAATCACAATAAGTACATTTTATTCCTTCATAGGATTTCCGAATGAAAATGACTAATGGAAAAAAGCAATCAAATATAACAGAAAAGTTTATAGTCTATTGTTAACCGTTTGGTTATTTAACAAAAAAAATGCATACAATTTCCAGTTAGTTATTATCTACGTCCTACAAGTTCAAATAATCAACGTAAAAATATGCTTTGTTATAAATACTACACAACTAAATGAATATTTTAATACTTTGAATAACACCGAAACGTTAGAAATTGATGTCACAGCCATTCCTAATTTATTATACTAGTGCATTATCAACCGCGGAGAATACACAAGATGTTTTTATTATTAAAACAAACGTTTTTCGAATCAAATATGTACTACATAATATATAACTCGATGTAGTTGTGTTGATTTTCAAAACATTTAGTGAAAGGACTCGCTCGGTGTGTGGGAGGCGAAACCCCTCATAAATCTGTGCGCGGTACATTTTTAAAACCTTCGGGAAGGAAGATTTTAAAGTGCTCCGCTGGTCATATTTGACCCTAGAAATGAAGTGTGTTTAATTTTCCAAAACACGCGGGTTTTAACGTGCTAAGTTTTCAAACGTTTGAGCGTTCAAATATACAAACATATAAAATGATGTAACGAAATTTAACAGAAAAGTTTTTTTTATTATTACGTATCAACCGAATAAAACTTGTATTGATAATACTTTATTTGCATATACGTTGGGTATAAAATATTTTTGAATGCTTAAATTTCATATAAATACAACGTATGAGTGTAGAATATAAATACTCAATATTTCGAGAACAAAATATGAGTTATACGACTTCACAAAAGAAACCACGAGAAAACTCGAACGGAAAAGTCATTATTATGTTGTAATATAATAATATAATAATTATCATATAAATGGTTGAAATAATTATTTATTTTGCCGACGCTCCTGGAAGAACGGTGGGGTCGAGATACTCGAAAGAAAAGAAAACGAACGGGGACGACGATAACACTATTGCACAGACGCGCGGAGGATACACAGGACAGGGTGGTAAACGATGATAACGTGCTATGTAGTACAATTCACAGGAATAATATTAATACGTACGAAACCGAGGGAATTAAACAAAGCCGAGTAGGTATTGACGTTGTTGTTCACGTGACGGGGGCCAGCGTTGCGCGCGAATGATGACGATAACGGAATAACAATATAAACAGAACGCGCATTAGAACGTCGCCTTATAATAATAATATTATAGTCTCTGGCGTGGACGATTGCACTCGAGCGATCCGATGACGACGGAACACCGAATAATTAAACACATTATTATTATTATAATACACGTAACAAGACACGTGACCGATAGTATTATTATTATATCGATTTTTTTTTTTTTATTATTATTCTTTATTTATTAATTTTTGTTTTCTTTCACCCCGGCGAGGTCTCGAAGGCGCGCGGCGGCGGCGGCGGCGGCGCGATAATCGGTCTGTTCGCGGGGACACGACACGCGTCGATGGAGGGTCGGAGGTTTGGCGAAAATGTACATTGTTCATATACGAAGGAATGAGACCAACGCCCAAACATGGTCTTAACATTGATCCGATAGCGCGCGAGGGCGACCCCCGGGCACCTCTCCCGGTCGGCACACGACGTGCGTCGTGCCGATCGAGTTGCGTGTTCCGCGTGCCGGTCATAGACAGGGGATTGCCAGGGCTGGCAGCGAGGTGCAAAATTCCTTAAATCCACATAACTCTGACGATGTAGAAGAATCGCCGAGGATTTCGAGATAAGTGAAATGTTAAATAGAGTTTACCGACGGCGCGGCGCTTTCGTGTCGCGATACACGGGCGGCGTAATAAACTGCGGGTCACCGCGCGGCGGAATAGCCGAGCGAATATTTTAAATAAATATACACTGCAAAAATCGATTCGTTTGCGCGTATTTTTTTTTTTTTTTAATAGTTTTTACGTCTATGTCATAACGACTTCACTTCAAAGTCGTATGTTTTTTATACCATTACGTCTAAAATTTATCTACGATCTCGAGTTTATTTTTGACATCGTAACAAGCTTTTTTCCCCTTTTTTTTTTTTTCGTTATTGAATTAATAATACGTCTTTACGTCCCTAAACAAAGCGACGAGACGTAAATTGTATATATTATTCATTCTACCAAAGGGGTCTCGGGTAATCTTCTATTCTCATTTCTATTTTTGCTCTTCAAACACCACCAAAAACTTATCTCGTCATATTATATAACTCGTCACTTGCGTTCAGCGTTCAAAATTAAATTATAAAATCATTTACAACACGAGTTATTCTGTTTCCTTTTTCTCTTTGCCACACTAGATGTCAATCACATTTTTCAAAGTACAACAGCATTAGGGTTATCCTCCATTCATCCATTTAAGTCTCCAACGCCATTGCAGCTTTTTCAATCAAACATACGTTCAAAAATAATTGTGTTTACATTTAAAAATTTATTACAGTAGGCTAGAGCGTCACAAACATATACAATACAATATATTATATACATCCCGATGACTTAAAATTGTAACATCTGCAGAATTTATGGAATAAATAATGCTCGACACGTAATATTGCATCATCGACGACATTTTTCAAAATTTCACAATTATTAGTAAAGTAATTTTTAATCAAATAAGTCGCCTAACCCAAAAATACAACTGAAATCGTCACTGGAGTATAATATAATATAGTATAATAGCATGATACGATTAAATTTAAGATTAAATAATTAGGTAGTTTTTTTTCACCACAAAATAATCAACATGAAACGCGCATAATAGATATATCATACAATTTTAAAGTAATTAAAAATTAAAATTTTTTTTACTTTTAAGTTTCATTTTTAAGCGCATATATTATGTATTTTTTTTTTTTTTAATTAAATACATTTTTAATGCATTAAAACTCACGCCCTAGTTATAACAATATATTTTTCAGCATAAAACTGAACAATTCTTGTAAAACAGTAATAATCGCCTTTTCGCCTTTTTGATAAAATTAATTTATTTCTTAATTTATAAAAAAAAAATCAAAGGAGTATTGCCTTCTTAAATTTTCATGAGGACCAGTCATTTTTTCTCACCGCCATCTCGGTTTACACCAATGCCCGATCTCTTTAAGAGTATAATATTTGAATATACATATACAATTTTAAAACAAAAATATTTGCTAAACAAAAGTATTTTTAAACACACACATATACGAATTGTAGATTAAAATACAAAATATTATCAAAAACGTAAGAATAAAAGCAGAACTCCGAGTACAAAGCAAAAGTTTAAATGGTAACCTTTTAGTTCAAAAACTTTGAAGGTACGATACTTTAGTCTTCATTGAAAGTACACTAAGCAGAAAATATAATATTATGTACCTACTTACATTATTTTATTTGGAAATGCATGTAAATTGTAAAAATATATAACTCAATAAAGCAAAAATCAATATATTCGAGTAAAACAAAACACGCAAATAACAGAATTTCACTAAAATCTATCAAAAAAAAAATAAAATATTTAGTAGGTATACAAAAACCATATTATGTACTATACGTTATTCTTCTTATGTCATATGATATGACTCATATCATTTATTTATTTACTTATGAATTTTGACACCCGTTAAAGTTTAAATTTTTTAATTTTAATTCACGATATTTTCAATTTTACCAACTAAATTAACTGGATAATAAATTAAACACAATAAGGAATAATTAATTTCCCTAAAATTTATATGTTGATTATTTAAATCTCTATAATACAAATCGTTTTATTATTATATAGGTACATCTGGTCAATAATTATACGTCTATTGCAATTTGACTATACATAATACATATTCTGAATATTCATTACTCTGTAAACTAATAGCAAAAACGGTGCCTATAAATTAGAGCCGCTCCGAGAACCGCATCTAAGAGACCTACTCGTGTATTCATTATCAACCTCTATTTCTTTACAATTAATTGTGTTCGTTTTAATTAGAAATAGGTATTTATTTATGAAAAAAAATAAAAATTTTGTTGGAAATGCATTTATCTATTTATAATGATAAATAGAATCGGGCGTGTATCACACTCTAGAAAACGTTGTACTTATTACTATTTCAAATCTGAAACAATAATACAATAAATTCATTTGAAGAACGATTAATAATTTAAAGACAGAATTATCAACATACAAATTTTAGTGAGTTATTCATTTATTTATATTTTTTTAAGTGAGTTTTTGAAAAGTCTAGCTTTTAATTATCGCTATTCGCTACCTATATGTTTTCACTTCAAGTGAATACTATAAATAATACGTAGGTACCTATCAATATTTACGTCCGAAGGTCAGTTACTATTGCGATTGGATTATTTTTATTTATTAGAATAATATGTAAATAACTTGATTTAAAAACCAGTAACGGATGAAAAATAACATGAAGTAATATTAGATGATTAGGTCAAATTTTTCACATATTTTCGTGACACTGAAAACCAAAAAAAAAGAAACGTTTGTTTTTTAATTCGCGATAGTAGATTGGAACTTAAAATAATTTGGTGAATTTACAAAAAAAAAGAAGCTTACTATTACTTTTTACAAACCTCTAAAATTAAATCTATTTAATTAAAAAACAAATTATTAAAAAATGCTTATCATGTGAAATTATTAATCAAACACACAAACGATTAATAACAATCTTCTCCGGAATTCATTTCACCATTAATAAACCCTTTGATAAAAAAAATGATTGTAAAAATAATGATAGATTTTTAAATAAACATTCCAACTATATTTTTATTTTTTTCATAAAAAGACCGCAAATTCTTTATCATACAGAAAACGAAATCAGTACATTGACAATAGTAAAGAGTTTTTAGATTTAATAACTATAATAATACTTCACATTGCCTCAGATAGTAAAAAAAAAATTAAATTATATACGTCTGGCCAGTGCTTAAACCGAGTTCTTTTTTTTTTTTTGTTATACTTACAATAAAGAATATAATAAAATGGGAAGATAATATCAAGAGTAGAAATATAACAAAACGTACGATATAATAAAACTATTGACGGATAAAAGAACTTTGAATTTTACCCGGATCAAAACAGTAACATCGTTAAATCGAAGTACGAAGAACGCAATATCGTGTGAAAAAACCCATTAATTGTTTAGACTTCAGACAAACCCATTAAGTATTTACGTGTACAAAAACTACAAACGTGGGCATGAATAATAGGACGCGACGGAAAAGAATCGTAACGTAAAAAAATAAATATTCGTTGCGAAATATCCGCAGTATTGTTCGACTCTGCACACTTTTCGGAACGTTTATGCGTAAAAAAAGGCAAGTTTTCATTACGAGTGCAAATGGAACACTATAGCAACGGCGGAACTTTCATTTTGACGCAAACTAACGTTTGTTACGCGTGTCTATTTACATACAATACGCACACACGAGCACAATATGCGCAGTACCAGAAATGTCAACGCGGCATGTTTATAATACTCGTATTATAGATATTCATACCGGGTGTCCCGCGAGAATTAACTTTAGTAAAGATATACCGCGACAGTGAAGACATTCGAGTTTTAGTTTTCTCTGTAAAATTCCAACCAAACCCGAAAAGTTTTAACACCTTTGTTGAGATGTGAAAGTATTATAACGTAATAGCGTGCGGGCAACACTCGTTGTCAGGCTATGTAGGGGAATTTTCGGAAAGGTATGAAGACGCGATTTTAAATCGGGCTAATAGAGCATAAAATACGCACTACTATATTATCTGCAATGCCCCGCCGCTCAAGGTTCGATTTGAATCAAATTTCATTAAAATACGATAACGATTACGCGAAGCACACCTATGCAAGTAGTACTACAATATTTATACTACACGGAAAAAGATTATAAATAACATAGGGGACAGAATAATATCGTATATAATAAAGACGTAATCGTAAATTATAAGACGTTATCGGAGTTTAATTTCAATACATTTCAACACATTTATAATATTCACTATTTTTTCAAACAACTCTACTACGAAATATGTCACTCCCCTCAAATAGGGACGGCGGCGTTTTCCCGGTGCCCCGGGACGCCCGAATTCTAAACACGGTCCGCACCCCGTAGGTCAGTAGTGGTGCGCGCGTTTTCGACAGACCGACAGCCGTCAAGAACAACAACAATTGATCCACTGCGCCCAGTGCAGCGGACGAATAAAAACGTGTTGTTCCCTACCTATCCAATACAAAAGCCGTTACGATTTCCGTCGTAACGGCAGGTTCGTTTTTCGAAAAAAAATTTTTTTTATTTTACTCGTCACCACGTCGGATAATAAAACGTCGTCGTCCCCGTCCTCTCG
The DNA here is from genome assembly GCA_948098885.1 of Drepanosiphum platanoidis. Taxonomy (NCBI): domain Eukaryota; kingdom Metazoa; phylum Arthropoda; class Insecta; order Hemiptera; family Aphididae; genus Drepanosiphum; species Drepanosiphum platanoidis. The sequence goes on along the minus strand of OX402534.1, from coordinate 15,538,665 downwards.
ACGAGTCATAGAAACGCGCGCGCAACAGACGGATGACGAATCCCGCGAAACACGAGACACGACGGAGTGGCGGACGCGTACACGCGCGCGCACGTGTGGCTCGCGAGAGTTGCCCGCGGAAACGACCGACGACGGTCTTCCTCCGCGACGACGGTCGCCCCGAGACCGCCGAATATTGTTAATCGTAACCCGCGCGCGCGCTTTTAATTATTCATCCGGACGGGGAGGAGGTTCGCCGGCGTTCGGGATTTGTTTATTTTTAATTTCGACGCGCGACAAAGAAAGGTAAATATCCATGACCCCGCGCCCGACTTGTCGCCGCCGCCGCCGCCACGGCCGGCCGTCGTTCGATACGCAGGTAAACAAATACCGCGGTAGGGGACAGATCCGCGGGAGGGGGGCCCCCTTTGAACCGATCCGTCGCCGCCGGTGACTCAGTGGAGGACGGTTACGTCTCGGCGGCGAGCGCGCGCGCGCGCTCGCGCCCGCGCTTCTCTCTCGGCCGTCTCTCGCCCGCCGTGGCCTCCCCGCCGGAAGACGGCGGCCGTCGGTCCGTCCGATCGAGATCGCGGAAACGAGATATCACGCGCCCAACCGGGTGGTGTAAAGACAAACAACCGCGAGACTACGAGACTACTACGGGCGGCACACAATTATTAAAAACTACAACGGCGGTTTGTCCGTTTTTTTTTTTTTTTGTTTTTTTTATATTTTTTCTAAACGTATCAACACTTACGTCGAACGTCCGGCAAATTCTCGTGATCCCGCCGCCGCCGACGGTCACGTCCCGGCGGTGCTGCGCGAAGCCGAAAACGATGCGAGCGCGGACGACCAGATACGCCGCGTTTGCAGCCATGACGACCGCGGAACGTGCAGTCCGATTGAACCGTGTGAACTGCAGCTCTACGGTGCCGCTGCCGCCGCCGCCGTCGACGGCGCGTCGTCGGTCTGCCTCCCGACCGCGTATCGCTCCGTGATAACGACCGCCTCCGCGGCCGTGATAAACGCGCTCGAGCGCCAGTGCGACCGCGACCCGGGAAATCGCGAGCGTCAGTCGCGCACGCACTGCCGCGCGCAGCTGACCCGTTCGCGATCACGGTCGTCGCCGTCGATAGCGTTCGAGTTTGATAGCGAGAGAAAAATTTTCGTCGTCCTCAACTCACGTCGCGCCCTTGGTCCATTACCCGAGCTTCCAAGAGTCAGAGCAGCACACGGAAAACGAAAATTCGTGAGTTTGGTTTTGATTTTTTTTAATGATTTTATTATGTATTATCACGCGCGCGTAGACACCATCTCGGTGGTTTGATGTCGAGACTAAAATTTCAAGGGTTATTTAGGGATGGCTGTCCCCGTGATCGATACCTGGAGTAGTTTTGTTAAACGTACATGTATTATAGATAATTTATATAGATATTAAACGTGTCAGCTTTACTGATTTAAACATCGCTCGTAACGTTTGTTATTCGATGCCTTTGCGTATACCGTATTACATAGGTGTATGCCCCGCTGGACGTTACGGAAATGCCTCGGTCAGATTTCTATTAGAGAAATTATACATCAGAATCAATCTGATAACCTTTAGGCTAGTTTTAGTTTGTACACTTTATCTTTTAGTTGACTGGGTTGTATTATCTCATATCGCTGACTATACTCTATTTTTCTCATTATATTGCGCGTAAATAACTCAATTATGTTTAACAGTCACAATTGAAAGTTTTCTTACAATTTAAATTGATAGACTCTATCCAAATACTAAATTACGCTTACAGCAGACAATATAAGAAAATAAATTATGATTGATTGTGATAAAATACTGTTTTGTGAATTTTTACCCTTGATTTATTATTACATTCATTCCTTTTTTATTGTTTTTAGAAAATGGGTGGTGACTTTGGCAACTTAAAAACTGACATCCGTGGTGTTATTACCACCAAATTGTCACCATTTGAGCAAAAAGCATTCCATGGACTCATCTCTCATGGATTACCAAATGCCATTAAGCGGACTCTTTCTAATATCCCATTCATTGTTCCACCAATGATCGCTGGTTACCTCGCCTATGATTGGGCTGTCCATGCTCACCATGAAAGCTTGAGGAAAAACCCTGCTGATTATGCCAACGACCAATAATTTTGTTCTTTTTTTAAATTCTATTGTTTACATAAAAATTAATTATCTCAATGATTAATTGTAGATAGTAGAATTTTGTTTGTCAAACATGATTATTAGAAACAACTAATAGGAATAAAAAGTTTTAATTAGTTGTATACATGAATTTATTCTTAAGAAAAATGATTTGTTGAATAAAAAATAAATAAAGTATAAATCATAAAATGTATAAATTAAATTCTTAACTAATGCTGATTTGTTAAATAAGCATTTTGTTGAAAAAAGAATGACTATCTAATGTCTAGGGAAGTTTTGAAAGTAATACTGCTGAACAATTAGTTTTAACCACTGTGTTGTGGTTAGATCTTAACATTTGAAAATTATGATAAATAAAACAATTCATTTGATTTTAGCTCTTGTTAACAAAAAATTATATTAAATACAAAAATGTTATTGAATTTTATAAAATTAACTTAATTGTAAAAATATTTTGTAATAAAAATCAAAAATTTAATACTAAGTAATAATGAACAGTGATAATTAAAACTTTAAAAAAAAAAACTAACAAATATATTATAAAAATTTAAGATCTAAAATTCACAAATACTTGAAGTTTAAAATTAAAAATACCTATATGTAAATCAATTTGTTTTAATGTTTAATCTATAGGTGTTTAAATCTTTTTTAGTGTCTTAATAATCTAACATATTTTATCAACAATATTATTGGAACATTAGCAAAACCTGAATCTTAACAGAAAATAACAAATGGTAAATACTGATAACTAAAGAGTACTATTTATAATCTATGGTTTGAAACAAATTTCATTAAAAAAAAAACACAAAAAATTTATCTAAATTCTTCAACTTGCATAGCCTTATTACAGGTACCTTCCAAGTACAAACAACATTTTCAAATTAACTGTCTGAAAAACCAGTGATGTCATTTCAATTTTTGATACATAAAGGAAAAAATTTATAAATTTGACTTGATATATGTCATATATGTCTTATCATAATATATGAGTGTGTTTTCGCTAACTAGGTCAATTAATAATAATTCCTATATCATTCAACTAAATGATTTTTCCATTATTTACAGGTTTGCTTACATAAATCTAAGTTTAAAACCAAGTCAAAAGTTTCACTATTGTGTCATATTTTATCCCATTAGGAAAAAAAACACTCATTAAATCAGGCGTAACATAAATATTTTCCTTGAGAGGAGACAAATTATTTCATACACAATATTATACATTTCATCAACTGAAAATTGTATTATCAGTGACAGTTTTAAAGGTGAAGCTATAGAGGCAGTGTCACACTATCAAGATAATATGGTACCTATCTACAAGAAGTGTTTAAAGTTCAATAAACAAACAAGATTAATACTGTTATTGTAACACCACTCATCTGGCAAGATGACAATACTATTATAATAATATGAACTATTCCAAAAAAAAAACAAACTATGTTTTTGTCTTTTCGATAATATTAATTTATTTCTTTATAAAAAAATGAGGAGAGTTATAGGAGGTAGTCCCCCTCTCCAGTTAACGCCTAGGTCAGTACCTATCTGTATAATTGTTTGCATATTTAGCTTTGGCTGGCTACGTGACTTTAATAACTTTTTTTTACTTATAAGTACCATGGTTTAGATTGGCTTTTTGTTGTCAATTCGTTAAGCAATCCATCATCATTTAAAGTAATTTAATTCAATAATAATAGACACAAACCTAGCGGTCAGTTAAATTATTTCACATGCCATTTTAGCAACATTTGAATCACGCGAGGTTTGCAATTTCGCATTAATGCATTAAATATTTGCGTATTCAAGTGCCTTATTAATATAAAAGAAATATCAAAATAGATCCACTGTAATTTGTGTAACTGTATAATAATAATCTATACGACATACGTATGAATGTATGTATAAAATCCAAATACCATTCGCTCACTGATCGCTGCTTCTCTAAGTATGAATTTTCATAACAAGAAATAAACTTGAAATAAATCTCGTCAGGGTTTTTGGAAATTGGGCCTATTTAATGGCTTTATAAAGTTAGTATTAACACAAGAATAACTCTAGATGCTTTTCTGGATCACTTTTTCTTTAAGGATACGAATAACGATAATTATTTGCATATTTAACATTAAGCCTGGGTAACGCCCGCTTTATCTATTATCTATTATTATTTATTATACATATATATAAAAGAATAGGCCTTTTTTATGTTCCCATTTTGTGACGACGCTATTTAACTTTTTTCCAATTTTTTTTCACAGAGTTGTTCCAAATACTTTCCTGGGTGTCACCACGTTACCCGATTTTCAAAATTCGACCTCTAAGGAGGTTAAAAGGGGTAAAAATGAAAAAAAATAAAGTTATACTGCACACGAGCGAAGCCGCGTTATTCAGCTATGGTTTAATAAACGCGAGCGTTCGAGTACGGGAGCGTCCGAGTACGCAAGCGGTCGAGTACGGGAGCGATCGAGTACGGAGCGTTCGAGTACGAGAGCGTTCGAGTACGTGAATGTTTCCCTCATACCGGGAAAAACTATTCACGGGCGAATCCGGGTTATTCAGCAAGTGCAATATATTTATGTTATATATTAAAATTAACTATAATTACACAGAACGTTAACAATCATCCTGACTTCGTGGGGTTTTAATTCAATGACAAATTATAACGACGGCTCGGACGATACGGGGGATGTAAACGATAATCAGATGTATATAAAAAAAAATAGGTACTCACGGGAAGTCCGCCATCTATTTTTTCGCGTTCGATCTACGCCGCCGTTTTCGACGTTTCAAGCACTTTACCCGCGTACGATATTATTTCCACCGCGGCGGCAATCGAAAGAAAAACGTTCGCGCACTGTTACGACCGTTTAAACGATTAACTTACGACGAACAATTCGCGAAAAACACGGCACTATTACGCGACGACGACAACGGCCGCCGAAGAAAAAAAAATAATCGTATCCATTAACCGTGTGGTCCCGGCCCGTGTACCAAAGCGCCCGAGCTCGACCACGGTGGTCGAGCTGGGCCACGGCGGCCGCCATCTTTTTTTACTCGGCCCTGTTTCACGTTTGATCTACGCCGCTGTTTTCGACGTTTCGAGCACTTACGATTTTATTTCCGTCACACCGCGGCGGCGACAATCGAGAACAAAAGAAAAATGTTCGCGCACTTTTACGATCTAAACGATTAACTAACGACGAACAATTCGCGAAAAACACGGCACCATTTACGCGACGACAACGACGACGACGACAACGGCGAGAGACTAAAGAGCCGCGGGAGAAAAAAATAATCGTAGCCATTTTGACCGTGGTTCCAGGTAATTTCTGTTCGACACTCTGGTAACGTTCGTTAATCGTATACCACATATAGCCACGGTACCCGGGATTACCGCGAAACCAAGACCGCTGTTCCCTCCCGAGTTCGAAAACGCGGTCTAAGAATGCTTTTCGTTTATATCGATTTTTTATTCCATGACGTTCGGCATATTATTATTTCAGATTGCAAAGAAATCGTATCGCCGAGACCGAAGCGTCGTGCGTTTGGGCTAATGGCCCTTACCCGCATAACGTAGTACAGAAATAATGTGTTTCGGTGAATTTCTCATTATAACGTATAAAGATAAAATATTACTAATCCGCGTGAACTTGATAATATTATTATTATGATTTTGTTGCAGTCGGTCGTTTTCGTCCGGATACTAAGAACGCGAACTCAAACACGGAACATCGGAATCGCCCCGCGAACGCCTTCCTGGAAGGCAGAATAGTAATTTTCTAAGAAAATCGAGACTTTTTTATGGTTTTATAAAGTGAGTATTAACACTTTATTAATCACTTTTTCTCTTAGAATGCGAATGATGATAATTATTTAAGTAGGTATTTAACATCGAAGTCCGGTTAACGCCCCGCTAGTACACCTATTAAGTTCCAACTATTACTCGTGTGGGTTACTGCGCCATGGTCAACGCATAAACTTAATTCGTAAATCATTTTAGACAATATAATATCCAATAACCATTGGTTTAAAGTTTCTTCCTATAATAGTAAGTGCTATTAAATAAATTGTAATTTCTAAAACACGTCTCGTTTATTACCAACTATTATTATAATGTTCCCGCCTTACGGCACAAAATACAAAATATTATTATTAATTTAACCTATTAATTATAGTGCTGGGGACTCCTAGGAATTTGCATAATGTTTATCTTATGGTCGAAAATAAAGCTCAGTAGGTAATATACAAAATGTGTTTCATAACAATGAGAGTTTATATTTAACATTTTATGTTACATATTTTAAACTTTTTCCATTTATAAGAGCATAATAGGCTATTTTCAACGTACAAGTGCAAATTTCATAAATATTTTGTAAATAAACTTAATTTTATATAGAATTATTTGGCCTGAGATAAAAGTTTAAACATAAACATAGAAGGTACATTAAAGGCAGGTATAAATAAAAAAGGTAGATAAGTAAAAAATTAGTACTAGTTTTTTTTTATTTGCTGAACACCTGCAGCATTATTACTCATCTCAACACTGTAAACTGTACGACTTATTTTTGAAATAATAAATTTCAATCTACACATTTTTATTGAAATTTAAAACGAATAGTATAATTTTTTTTTTTCAATACATAATTTATTATTTTAATTTTCAATATCATATTTCCTATCTTTTTTTTATGTTCACTAAATATATATTTATATTTAGGTCATGAGGTCCCTAGTCCTTAATAATAAACATGAACTAGAATACTAAATAAGAAGGTAGGTATACCGTATTATACGGTCCTCATACCTGCGACACACGATATCCAATAAATTAAAAAGCGTTTTTTTTAATGTAGGTACCACTCACTACTCGCCTCAAAATCATTTTTTTAGTTTACTCGAACATTGATAAAATATAACTATTCCCCCTCCCCTCACAAGTAATTTTAAAATATTTAAATTAATTTAATTTGTATAAGTACTAACATTAAAATGTATGCTACTATTAATACTGTGTAAAAAATTCGATCAATAGGTAGGCATATTTTTACCGATCGAATGCTCCACGAGACTAGAGTTCAGTCGTGTCGCGACTACGGGATTGCATGTTTATTAGTTATCGACGGAATTATTAAACTTTTATGTCAACAGAAAACTTGATTTTGTCGTCGATAGTACAGGTATGTAATTATTATCCTATTTCGACCTATTTCGTCCATCTTGTTGGCTCGGTTATATAGTTGTGTATCGATTTGTTTTCGCTTATCTGTGTTTTTAACGTTTCAATATTCGAATTATTATATATAATTTATAAAAGAACAAAAATTGCTAAAAAAATATTACCTAGGAACCTTCTTAGATAATTGTTTATATTGTCATATCAACAACAGTGTTATCAAAAAATTAATGTTGAACAGAAAAAATCAGATATTTTATAATAAAAATATCTCCAATAATTAATTTATAATATTTCACGAATTTATTTTAAAGTAAAGGTAATCTTATCAAGATAAAATTACCTATATAAGTGGGAACATATTAATTCACTTAGCCTGGCGCACTGAAGTAGGTGAGTATTATAAATTGTTGTTTCTGTTGCTAAGGGTGAAAAAAATCAATGATAATGGGCAACACATTATGAGCGTTTTGTTTTTAACAGTAATATTTTTGTAAAAAAAATATTTCACATTTAAACTATATACAACATTTGTATTTATGTATTACTTACAACTTACCTTTGTTACACATTTTAATTAAAATATTTGAATAATTTTTTTTTTCATATTCATTAATGACTCAAGAACAACAGAGCGAGTCGATTGTAGATTCTAAGGACGACAATCAGTGTCCTGGGTAAGTGTAATGCATTATACATACAATAGTCATTCCTGAATTGTTTGTTAATTTATTACTCAGAGTGATTATCGGCCAATACGTGATGGAATTGCCTGTATTCGATAGCAAAAAGCTCAACGGTACTCCAAAACAGCAGCGCAAGAAGAAAGTTTTAAAACCAATACGTATACACACGTTATCAGCTTCCAGACGGTGGCAATGTAAGTTTATTACAAATTACTATTGTATTTTTAAATTTAATATTTGTTTGATTTTGTCAGGCACGTCCAATTCACCATACCAAACCACTTATACTACCCATACTGGGACTTCAAAACCATCAAAAGTAAATAATTTAATAATCGATGACCACATATTTCGGATTAAACAATTGGAGAACAAACTGGTCGAAGCTCACATGAAAATACGCGTGAGTTAATACTTAATTGAATGATTAAAATTAAAATTAATACGCATTGTGTCAATTTAGGAATTGATAAGAGAAAATCGTCTGCTAAAGACATTAGAAAAACGACATGAAAACGCACTATCTATGTACGAAGGTAAAGAAGCCAAACTTCCCCAAATGATGAAATCTTATGAGAGTGACATTCGCATATTACAAAGTCGAATACGTCAAATGAAAATATCATACAAGGAAATGGAAAATAGATATAAATCACAAACTAGCGAATTCATAATTTTACAAAAACAGTACAAACATTTATTAAGTTTATCTAAAAACAAACAGCTTAGTAAAAGAGAAAGACTTTCTGATCAACTAGCAGAAGCACAAAACACAATGAAAGAACAAGATAGTAAAATCCAGGTAAATCTTAACCATGATCAATGATCTTTAATAGCCTTTAATACATTTTCATATTGTAGAACTTTATGAAACAGTTAGAACTTCAAAATAAAACACATAGACATCATATAAATGTAGAAAATAACAAAGTTAAAGAATTACAGCTTGAACTGAAACATTTGAAAGTTGAAAACCTAAATCTAGAATCACATGTGGTTAAATTAAAGACTAAAATTTATGGCGTAAGACCGATTTTTGCTAGAGGAATAACGGAAGATTCAATAAGCATAACCCCTCGGTAAGTGAACTTAGAAATTAATTTTTTTCTTTTAACCTTAACCTGCTTTAAAATTAAATAGTGTAATCAAATCCGTGCCAACAATACAAGAACATGGTGATGGACTTAATGAATCTTTTAACATGACTAATGAATCAACATCTCCAAGACCAGAATTATTACACGTGAGAAATGAAAATGACTATGTTACCAAAAATGTTCAAATCAACTTAATTGGGCTGGCAAAAAATAATGCCAAAAATGCATCTAGTACGCGGTTAGATGATAAACCATGTTCATCAAATGCATCCAGTAGTACATGGTTAAATCGTGACAATTTAGTTGCATTTACAGAAGTAAATATTTATAAATTACACTTGTGACTCACATATTAATTATATTTGGCGAATTTCAGGAAAACAAATTCGAGTTATTGAATTCAGTTGAAAATGATATAGAAAATCAAAATAAACCAATATCTATTATGGAGACTCCTCCTATATTAGAAACCTCTACTTTGTCTAGAATACAAAAAGATCTACTTTTAGCGAAATTAAATCAAGTCAGCGAAGACCAAGAAGATTATGATAAATATTACAAATCTAAACTCTTAAAACAGTCTGATAGTAAAAGATATTCATCATTTGATTCCAACGACTTTTATGATGAATCTACATCTAGTGATTAACTAATGTTTTAATGATACTTGAGTTTTCAGCAATAAATAAAAATATTTATATATCATATATGTACAATTTTTTATAATATTATTTGACTATAGTAGTATCATCTGCTTTAGATTTTTTCAACGCGTTTGCTAGTAATTTGTTAAACTTGTCTTCTACTTTTCTTATATCTTCAATACAATACTGAAACTGATGGTAAGAATATTATGAACAGTTTAAAATGAAAAAAAAATATTTTGCCTCTAACATACCTCTTTTTCAGCAGTGTACAGCCTTTCAGACATACTATTGAACACAGTATTTGCTCCCACTGTGAAAGACATTTGTACAGACGATTGTCCTAATTGTAGAGCAGAATCCATAGCACTAATAGAATCCTATAAAACATAATAGATATGTAATGTATAGTTCAAACGGTAAAAACATCTAGAAATATACAAACCAGATAAAAAGTTTTAGCATTTGTGATGTCGTATCGGGATTCCATTAAAATAGTTTCCAAGTCATCGACGGTCTGTTGATGTGACCATTCGTCGTCATCCAATACGTCCATAATCTTGAACAGTTCATCTCTTTCGAGAAACCGAAAAACAAACACGATCAATGGGCATTTGAATGATGAAATGAAAATTCAACAGCGAACACGTACTTATATTTCTGTGATGCCTCCGAGAGTGCGACCAGTGCTATTGTTATCATCTGGCAAGAAGAGTTGACGGACAGCGTACACGTCTGTTGTAACAAATACTTGTGAGTAAATTGTTCGGGCGTTTGATTCAATTCTACCACTATCGGCTCCTGAACCTCATCGTCGAGACTGCCATCGACAGTGGTCGTTTGACAATATGCCATGGCCACAGCTAATCGCTGCCATCCTATTAACCGCCTGGTGATTTTATTCTACAAACAAAACGTACCTGATATTTGATAGTTACAACACAGCTCTGACACAACTGACAGCGTATATTTACCATTGTAATAATGTCGTTATAATTATGTTCTGTCCGAGTAATGACATTCTGGACATATTAAAAAACATATTATCCTCCGAACTGACGTATTAACACAAGACAAAAACGCTAATTTCATGACGTCGATACCGATGAAAAGTCGACGCGAAAATGCTCAACAACCAGAGATTATCGTGAAACCGAGAATGATTAAAATTCTAAGCCAACAACGAAAAATAACGAGACCGGGAGGACACCGAACACAATGTACTCGCCGCGTGATAACGGAAGACGTGATAATGATAATGGTTCACAACATTCACGTGCACGCGACAGTGAAGTCGGCTGCAATACTCAAAATGTCTTCTCTTTGCAATCGCGTACCCGGGAGGGGAGTCCGTGGGGGGGTCTCTAGACCCTCCTTTAAAAATGTCAAGTACCCACTCGCGGAATCGCGGTATCTTTGATAATTTTGAGATTATTTTATATTTCGGTATGAAAGTGAAGTATCAAACAATCGAGTATACCTAATTGAATCGTCGGTTTGTCGTATGAACTATAACTAATGTCTTTTATCTTTTAAATTTATGATATTTATATTGAGAATATTATCTATCACTGTCTATAAAAGGTTCTAAATGATTTTTTTTTTTTTTAGGAAGGGTTTCCCCTTTTTCAATCGACAATGCGCCGCTTTAATGAGTGTTGAAAAACGAAGCTTTTGATTATGTAAGCTTTTGAAAATCGAAAAAGTCCAAGTAAATATATTATGTAATACTAATTCGCGCAATGCGGTAGAATATGTCTGCGTGTGTTGGACCGCCTCTCGGCTCTCCTGGTAACAACGGTCCGGTTTTTTTTTAATTTTGTGAACCCTCCACGCCAGACCTTTCCTGTGATAAAATCCTGGCTACGCGTGCCGGATTCTCGGAGCCTTCGTGGGCGGAAATCACCGGAAAACCGGATCAGCTTCCGACAAGCTTTCGTGATTTTTACGGTCTCCATTTATCAGTCGCGACGGAAACATTTTGATCTGGTCGGTGGTCGTTCAATCGTTTGACTAAATCCGTTTTTTCCGAGGCGTGTGGCGGGCGGGGGATTTGTCGTTTATTTTCTTCGTTTTCTCTGTCCGAGAATTTTTGTCGCGTAATAAATCTGACGTCCGTCAGAACGTCTTCCGGTGAAAAAAATAAAAAACCTACGCGCTATATAATATATTATTGTTACGTCGCGCTCGCAGTGCCTACGCGAACGCGAACGTACGAGCCACAACTATAATATTTAATTAATGTTTCGCAATACAAATGGTCGGTACTATTATAGCGCTGTTTATAATAATAATATATCATATTATACGCGCAGCGTCCAAACGTGCAGTCGCAACGGGTATATTTGTGCACACGCAGCGTATAATATTCAATATTACGGCCGATTAATACACTTCAAACGCGATAATGGACGCGTAGAAATAACACATACGCGAAATTATCGCGAAATTATCAAAAATGTCATTATTATTTATTATTATTTTTATTATTGTTATAAAGTCGGTAGATATAGGTCCGCGGGGTACCTATTAAAAACCATAATCCCAAAAACAACTACAAACGTCCCAAAATTAGCCTCGAGATAGTAAATAATTTACAAGACTCGTTCTCACTAATCGTGAATATCGCCGACTCGTCCGGTGGCGCCGAAATTCGTTCATACGGGCGTGTAGGACACTTTTGTCCTATATATTAAAATAGGTGGGCTGGTAGGTGTGGTTAGGACAGGATGCGTGGTTTGTGTTATATTCAATTATAATAGAATCTACGTCGATGTTGTATTTTGAACATAATATTTATCCATCTACGACATCGGAAGCCTTCTACGAAGGATTGAACTTGAAATGACCTCGACGGTTTGTTTTGGTCCTTATGCGTTCGTGCCGTCCAGCTGTCACAGCAGTCGAACTCGTCAACGGCTAAAGCGTAAAGCGGTCATGGTTTGTGCTCGTTAACAACAAGAACGGTTTTAGACAATGAATAAAATATGCGCCGCGACGTGGACGCCGTAGACGAATACGGAAACCTGCAGCAAACTAACGGCAAACACGCACAAGTACGTATACTTTTAACCCTAACCGGTTCAAACGCGCGTTTGAATCTTTTGTTGTTCGCGAGCGGTATATTTTAACCCTAGTGTTTCTGCTTTTCACGCGTACAACTGCTCGTACACACCCACCTCAAATTCGTATGGAGTTTAAACGAACAGGCGTGTAATAATAACGCGCGAAGGCGGCGAAGACGAAAACGAAAAGCTCCGGACGGCCTACGAGCGGCACTCGATCGCGGTACATAATATTATGGTAATAGTCGCAGTGAAAACGTCATTCGTCGTATGCAGTCGATCGTATACGTGACTTCTCACGGCGACACAGTTCGCCACAGTCGCGTATCATATTATGACTGAATATAAAACCGTTAACTATACAATATATTATATATGTTTTTAGAAACTCTCGACTGCAAATAATATAATATTATTTCTCGTTACGCGGCCGAAAAATATGTTCTACGTCGGAGCGAACTACGTGTAAATACACCGCGTATTGAAAATAAAGGTCGAACGAAGTGATACGCCTATTAATATTCGGAATTTGGAACTTTTCTCGAATTTTTTCCCTTTCAGTTCGGTCCGGTCTTTCAAAAGATTAATATATAATAGAACACATCGACGTAATATTATTATGATGCATACTGCGATATACAATAAGAGTCACTACGAACCAAATGACATACGATGCTCGTCAATATATCAACGAATTAATTAATGAGCGAGTCGCCTCGCGTTGATGTGTGTGATGTTACCGCCGTGGGTCGCGAACAATTTTTCATAATAATTATTCTCGTTGTGCAATTGGCAGAGGAAAAAACAAAAACAAACGACGACCGAGTTAAAAATGCGTTTGCCGCAGTCGTTTAATATATTATTATACATACGTCGCGTACAAAGTGATCCGAGTATAATAATATCCATGTACATTTATGAGTCGATATGCGATCGATAGGTATACAAATCTATATAAAAACAAAAAATAATAATAATAGTCTATAAACAAAACGTAATAAATGAGAAAACAACACGCGCGACGAAATTTTTATAATAGATAGTATAAACAAAAAAATAAATACCATTTCTTCTTGGCACGCGACAATATGCGATATATTTACGAAATGGCGAAAACACGAGTCTTTGGCGCAATTGAGCGGGTGGCAAATATGAGAAGCCTACGCGTACACGACGTGCGCGAGGTCGCGTAAAATAGATACGCGAAAAACGAAATGTCAACCGCGGGATGCGAAAAATGAAAATAAATCAAAACGAGTGTGTCATAATATAATCGGAGTACAAAAAATAAAAACGTAAAGAAAACGCGCGGAAAAAAAAAATTGAAAACAAGCTACGCGTTTCACAACACACGAAACGCGCGGCGTCGTCGGGCGTGCAGAAAAACAAAAATCTCGCGTACAAAACAAAAAACAAACAAAACGTCGACGGGCAGCGGGAAATTAAAAATTAAATAAAAAAACGCGTAAAGTTATTCGGCGTGAAATAAAAAAAAAAAAAAAAACGATAAAACTCAAAGAACATATTATTATCATACGGTATTTCAACGGAGGAAACGCGCGGCGTCGCCGTCGTTGGACGCGATGACGGCGGCGGCGGCGGCGTCGGTCGACGTGTCCCGCCGCCGCACCGCGTCCTGTTGCACCGTCTCGGAATCGTCCGCCTGTTCCTCCGGCAACCGGTGCAACAGCGGCACGACGACGCGCCGGAGCCTGTCCACCACCCGCGGTAACGCCACGTTGATCAGCGCGGCCCTGTCCATGCGCAGCACGTCGTCGTCGTCCGTTCCCGGGCCGTCCGCCGCCGCAGCGCCGCACAGTTCTTGCCGTTCGTACGCCACTATGCGCTCCCGGAGCCGCGTCAGCGTCAGTCGTTCTTCTCCCGTGTCGTCGCGTCGCTGTCGCCGCGGCCCGTCGTCGTCCGCCGCGGACCGCATCGACAGCAGCGGCGGCAACAGGTCGGCGATGCGACCGCGGACCGCGCTCGCGGCTCGCCGGTACCGCTCGGGCGAACCGTCGTCGTCCGGCTCGATCGCCGCGTCACCGCCGTCGCGGTCGTCGTCATCTCCGTCGCCCCGGCTACCCTTCCGCTCGCGGCGCAACAGCATGTCGTAGAGCCGACCGTTTTCCCGTCGCCGAGCGTCCAACTCGCGTCGCAGCCGCAGCAACGCTACGTTTTCCGCCTTTTCGTCGCCGTCGCACTGCACTTGCGCGTCGGCCACAGCCGCGGCGGCACGGCGGCCCGTCGCGGCGGGATCGTCGGCCGCGCAACGAGCGCACCTCGACCGCGTGCCGCACCGTCGTCGCCGGCGTCCCGGGTGTCCACCACCCGTACCGCCCGTGGTCGCTCGGTCGCCGTCGTCGTCGCTCAACAACAGCCGCGAAGACGAAGATGACGTGGTCGCGGCCGCGTCGGCCGCGGCGCCGGGACGCCGCTGTCGTCCGGGCCCGCGACGGTGGCGCCGGTGGCACTGACGTTTCCGCGCGATCGGAGGAGCGCCGCGGGACGCCGGGCGACGAGGCGCCGCCGCCGGCGACGGCCTGTCCGCGGCGTCCACGTCGACCGTCGACGACGCGGCGGACGACGACCCGGTGCCGTCGGTGTCCGTGTATTGCGCTCGCAGGTCGTCGTCCTCTTCCTCGTCGCAGCTGTAGAAAAAGTTCACTTCCGAGTAGTCCGGTAACACGGGCGGCGGCGTGGTGATGGTCGTCGTTTCCGGCGTCTCGGGCGGCGGCCGCATCACCAGGATCCCCTTGGTCGCCTGTGCCGCGACCGCACAGGTCTGCCGCAGGTGCTGCTCGTCCTGCTCGTCCTGCTGCTGCTGAGCGACGGCGGCCGCCGCAGATTTCCGTTCCCTCTCGGCCACCTGCGACGCGTACCGCTGCTGTTCGAGCCGGCCGATCTGCCTGTTCCGCGCCCACAGCTCAGTGTTGACCAGCTGTTGCAGCGACCGTTCCAGCCGCCTGCACCGGGCTCGCAGCCGGGACAACTCGCTGCCCGCGCCGCCGCCGTCGTCGTCCGCGGTGCGTACGTCGGGTTCGGGCGGCGGCGGCGGTGGCGGCGGCGACCGCAGTAGTCCGCGGCGGGGCCCCGTGGCCGCGGGCGGCGGCTCGACCGCTCTGGTGCACGTCTCCGAATCCGTCGCCGACGATTCGTCGTCGTCTTCGTCCCGTCGCCTCTCCCGTTTTTCATCGTCATCGTCTTTGTCTTCTTCTTCTTCTTCTTCTTCTTCTTCTTCTTCTTCTTCGTCCTGTAAACAAATGCGAATTATATTTATCGATATTAGCCGTAGGGTTCTCGCGGTTTTCTGTACACTTTTTGTTTGTAGCGCCGAACCGAGCAAGAAATTTAGTCCGTTTACGCGCCAGTCGTTTGTTTTACGTATAATTGTTTTCCTTATTACGCTATATGTTATAATTGCTATGATAATATAATATCATCTTGAACTCTACAGTTACTGACGTTATTGTGAATTGTTAAAGTATATGTATTGCTAAAAATTCGAGCTGACGTCAATTATTATAAAAATTAAATTAAATTAATGGTCAACAACAAGCCGTATCCGGTTCGCTAGAACTAGAACTTTTCGACCTAGAACTCTTCGACCGTAATGCAAATAATTATTATTTTACAGCCCATTCGTCAAGGTTTCTCAGACGTTCTCTGGTAAAATTTACGATTTTCATTTTATTTTCCGTGCAATTACATACGTAATAACGTGTGCTTTTGTAATTATTAATCATATTATATGAACATTAAAAATGTCGGGGCAAAATAATTACGTATGTTTGGATCTATGCGTATGAGTGCGAACAGGCCTTCTCTCCTATGAAAATAAAACCATCACGTTTAACTGATGACCTAGTACTTTGAGTATTCTCTATAGTAATTAGAATGTAGAAATTAAAAAAAAATCACAATATTATCCAACTATAAAAATCGTACTAAGTCTTATCATGTAATTTAATTTGCGAATTTGTATTGATTTTTTCTCGTGTATATAATAATTTTGTCACGGAACTGCTGTACTTAGGCGTACCTCCATACTGTGTTTCATATAAGAATGTTTACGAATACAAAATTGCATTGCAGTTATCGATAAAGAACTCGTGTAGGGTGTTTGAAATTTGAAGGGGACCAGGATTCGTTCGATTACGGGTTAGAATAAGAGGATTTTTTTAAAAATTGTTTTTCCTTTTTATCAACGCCGCGACGAATCAGAGTTTGTATACATTATAATATATCGTACCCGATCGGCGGCTGCGTAGTGTTCGATGTGGTTTCGCAGACGTCGCCAGCGCCGCTTGTCGTCCGCGGACACGGCCACCGCTTTGGCCGACACCGTGGCCGCCAGTAGCGTCAACAGCCGCCGGTTGACGGTCAGCAAGTCGTGGATGGTGCGCACGGCCGCCGTGGCCGTGGCCGTAGCCGCCGCGGTCGACCGATCGTCGGGTGCCGCGTCACCGCCGCCGCCGCCGCCGCCGCCGCAGCCGTCGCTGGTGCCGCTGCTACTGCTGCTAGTAGTGCTCGTGTCGCCGTCGCTGTCGGTGCTGCGGTCGTGACGCCTGTTCCGTTTGCGCTGGAGCGCGGCGGCCGCCTCGGACAGCCTGTCCACGCGCCGTTCGGCGTTGTACACGCGCAACCGGAGCTGAAAGTTGTCCGTGCGCAATTGTTCCAGCTCGTCGACCAGGAGCGTGGTGGTCGTGGCCGCGGACACGTTGATGAAGTTGTGGTGTCCGTTGTTGCGGCTGTGGCTGATGTGGCTGTTGTTGTTTTTGTTGTTGTTGTTGTTGTTGTTGTACTCGTCGGTGCAATCGTACGGCCGACGGTGCCGGTGCGTTTGCTGCTGCACCCGTTGCAGTTGCATTTGCTGCTGCGGCCGTCGGGCGACCGCGGTCGACGTGGTCGCGGCGCAATCGGCCGCGGCGGTCCGGCGACAGTCCATTTGCTCGATCGTTTGGGACGCGAGATCCGCGCCGCGACGGGACACACGCGGACGACGGACGCGTACGATTAGCGTCGAACTAGCGGGCACGACTGAATCCGGTCGGGCGCGCGGAGTACGGACCCGAAGTCTGGAACCGCGACACGCCCGTCCGTTTTATTTTTACGCGCGGGCGCGGCGCTCGCGGGGCCTCGTCGCCGCCACCGCCGCCGCCGCCGTCGTCTAAAATAGCGTACGCGATCGCGGGAAGGGGGGAAAAAAAAAACGGTCGTTACGAGCGCGCGCGTTCGACGGCGTCTACGCGTGGTAGTAGTCGTCGCGGTCGCGAAAATATCGCGGACGCTATCAGCTCGCGAGCCGCGTGAAAATCGTCACGTAATAATCGCATGGTCTCTCGGTCTGGCGGGCGTGCGAAGACGCCGAGAGCACTCGATCGATATCTCGTAAATAACGCGGTGCCGGAGCGGCGCGAATTCGCTATCGCGGCGACGACGTGGCCGTGCTCGCGCGAGACTGAAATCGACGGCGATGATAAAATAGGATTTTGTTGCGGCGCCGAGCGCGTAGAGTGGCGCGGCGACGGCGGCGGCGGCAGCATCATCTGGTCCGCGCGCACGTGATGACCCTCTCGCGTTGATAATAATTATTATTGTGTTATTCAGTCACGTTATCGTTGCGCTTGCGCGCGAGAGATGAAAAAAAAAGTCGCGCCGTCTCGCCCGCCACTCGAGTCGGCGCGGCGCAGCTGCTGCTACCGTTTTCCAGCCGAGCGGTGGCGGCGGCGGCGGCGGCGGCGGCGGCTAAAGCAGCAGCTGTCGTCGACGTCAGTCACGTATTATTATAATAATAATTATTATTGTTATTATGCGATATGTGCTCCGAGAGGGGCGGGGGACCGTGTTTGGCCATGTTTTCGGCCGTTTATCGCGCGCGGCGTAAAGTTTGTAAATACACGTTTCGGTCGCATTCGCGTCGCCGCCGCCTTCTCGTCGACATAACGTCTGAGCGTTTTATTCCATTTACGTCTGTTGTCGAGTTGTCGTACCCCGCGTGTTATTTATGGTATTGTCTCGTCGTACGGTCTCTCAATTAACCGCGTTACGCAGCTCACATAAGAACTCACTTTGGGACAGACGCGGTCTTATGACCTCATGAACAGCTTTTAGGCGGAGTAGGGAAAAGAATAAACGTGACATCGTATTTCAGCCGGAAAAAAACATATATATTCGAAAACACATCGAACGAAACATAATCTAGCGGACGGTCGTTTTAAACGGAACACATAAAATCTCATAAAATTTTTATCAAACCGTATGTGTTGGCCAAAACGTATTCCGCTACGAATGGCATCTCGGTCGAATTGTAATTTATTTTCGACTGAAATTCGGTCCGGTCTAAACATCGGTCGACTAAATTATTTCCGGATAAATTTTATTATAGTCGGCGAAAATACTACCAGCTGGAAAACATTCGGAACAAATACCGTCGTCGAAAATATTTTCAGCCTTTTTACGTATCTATAACTGCAATGACTTACAAACATAATATTATTATTATATAGGTAGACATTCGAAGTCTAATCTTATCCTTGTTCCGTATTATTTCATATTTATTAATCCTATATCGCGCGAATGACATAAACAACTCGTGAACATCGTTAAACGTCATTGCTTGTTGAAAACAGTATTATTTGCACACGTATGATTTGTAACCGAGCGAGTAAAAATAATGTGTAAACATGTCACCAAGACGGACACCCGCCCACGCGTAAATTTTTTTATCGCGCGGTTGAAATTAACTCACTTCATGCCACCACCGATTGTATATCTATTTCCTTTAAAGCGCACGAATCGTGGTTTTCACAGTAGTAATTGTCCGTCATTATTATGCACGAAAGGTCCAAATACAATGTCCGAAATATCGTCGAAGAAATAACACACGTCTTACGGCTGTAGTTAATGTTTTCTTTCGATCAACGTATAAAACGAAAAACGCCGCGTAGATAGAAACTATTATTTCAATACAATTATTATTCTCTAAACAAACAGTATTTTTCGTTTATAAAACAACAACGTTAATTGACGTGCACTATTGAACTATAAAATTCTCTCGTGAAAACTTATTAAAACTTGTTAGTCATGCCATGATACAACATTATGAACTACGAACTGTTATTGACTTATTAATTGTGTACCCTGTACTTTGAATTAACATATTTCCATGCCGTAAAATTATCGTATGAAATACAATTTCAAAGAGGACAAAACTTATAATTCCATTATAGTCTCTTGGTATAGAGTAGTTTTATTAAATTTCTATTCGGAATTCTATGCGTTTTCTTTTTTATCGAACAACGCGATGTTTCGAATTTGAAATTTTCAAGTTTCGTGAAATGTACAGTCATATTCCGATCAATTGCTTAATAAGTGTTATAAGGAAATATATAATAGGTATAAAAACGCGTTTATTGTCATAACGATTATCTAGTAATAATTTTTTTTTTTTTTTAAGAATTTACGACTGACGAATAAAAATCGTATTGTTTAACAGTCCAACTGATAATTTTAATCAGCAACTACTAACGACTAATGATAATACCTAAGTATAAATATTCGAGTGACAGTTAATATTGGTAATATAATTTAACCATTCCTATATATTTAGTGTCATATTTTTAAATGTTTTTACAATTTTACTGGAAAACAAACTGTTACTTTTTATCTAGAAATTCCGTATACTATAGATACGAGTTGAGCTCAATAAATTAGTATATTATAATGTTGTCAGTCGTTACCATTATTATCGGCATTAAGTCAATATGTTATGAACTAGTTGAACGATAAATAAATAAATAAATAAAAGTATAAGCATAATACGAATGATTTAGTGTCATACGCGCTATAATATTTTATCATTTATTATTTTGATGGCTCTACCAACTATATACAACTATATAACGTTTTTTCAATTGTCTACGGTAAGAATTAATAATTCATACTAAAACTCGGGTATATCATTTATGCAAGCGGGCTGTGAAATATTTACATATGTTAATTTATATTATTATTCATCGTGTAGTTTTGAATAGGGACAACACGATGTCGTGCCAGCGGCCGATACAAGTTGACAATATTTTGAACTTGGAAACCGCAACGGTTTGTCAGAGGTTCAAGAGCAACGCGAACAACTCGCAAAATTAACCACAGTTATTACGTAATAACTACGTTTCGAAGTGTTTACGTCGCGCGATTTTTATTTTGCCAAATTTTTATTCCGACTGCAAGAACATTGTTTTTTAACGCGCTAATCATATATCGTAAAGTGGGAATATTATGAATATAACAACAATTATTTAACCCCTCTATACGGGCGGCGGGCAATTGCCCGGCCGAGTAGAACTACGGGTGTGATACATGTTCACGACCTTTCTTTTGTACGTATTGTTTAGTCGATTTATAGGTGAAAATTAGGGAAAAAAATAAACTGCCAAAGTTTACCATAATGTCATATGTGCAGTATACCAGTGGTACCCAAAACTCGACTTTAATCAAAGTCAATTATATCATATACAACAACACAGCGACTACTTCAGACTCCTTCTAATCCTTCTATTGTTATATAATATAATATGAGTATACGCGGGATGAAAAAATAAATAACAAGGTATAGTAAGGTATATTATCAGGATTTTATACCTTTACATATTTTTATTTTTCCAACATTATAATAAAGGCAGACATTGTTTTAAAAAAAGGGGTGGCATTTACAACACATAGTTGTAATGACGTTGTAATGTCAAGAGAAATGCAGAAACTTTTAATGCATTTCGTTCGACTTCTATTAGACGAAATGGTACAGAGTGTGTGAGTATTAAAATAAAACACTCGTGAAGAATCTATAATAAGAAATTCCGTGCATGTCGCGTGAATTACTGTTTCGGGCGGGGGAAAAACGCAGCTCCGTTAAGGTAATTTCATTTTAACATATAAAAGTAGTATGTCGGTGTTGTATTTCATAGTTTTGGAATCCTTTAGAATAAATAGAAGAAGAAAAAACTATTCGTCGCATAAGAATTTTTCGGAGAGGAAGCAAACCCTGTTTCATACGTATTAATATTTTAACTATATAAACGACTTAAAACAATAAAAATCGGTGGCCAAAATTTAACATAAACGATAGTCTCCCCTGGAGCCGACAGGGGTTGGCGACCGATACCCCAGATTTTTTCACGAGCTAACAAAATCATATCTTTGCCACCCCGCAGAGAAATCGCGAATTTTCGCACCAGAAACGTATAGCGATCAGATCGATTATTATTTATTACATACGATCGGTTATTAATTGGTATAGGTACCTAATCATATCGATATTACAAGATATAGTTCGTTATGAATACATAATTATGTAACAATAATAACCATTATCATCGATTGTTATTGACACTTATGATGTGTAATCAATGTTATTGATAAAAGTGTGTTTACGCGAAATCGGAACGAGCGAAAGTTCGCGATACTGCCAATGAGAGCCGGAGCTGCTCGCGTCGCCCCGCCCAACGACAGCCGAGCTGCGCACGCCACCCGAACAATACCGATCCAAAGCACGGCAGGGCGTGCAGACGATCAGTCTGGTGTCGACAGTGGTTCGGAAAGTTCCACTCGGTTTTTGTCATTGCGGTTTTTATTTTTCCCCGTAACGGTCGATCGTTATTATTATTAGCTCGTCAACGATTGTTCGTTCAATCTTTCGATCGCGATTTTTGTGTCTTACTATAGTTGTTTAATTTCACAAGCCAATACGAACGCCGAACCCCAACAGCAACCCGCCGACAGGCCGTGAGTAAGTACCGCATTTTATTTACGTATTTACAGATAGGTTAGGGAGTCATTATGGGCGGTCAGCCACCCCGTCTTTATTCACGAGGTAGTTAAATCGTATTTTTGCGCTACCCTGTAAAATAATCGTGATTTTTGCACCGGAAACGTATAGCCATCGAACAGATCGGTTATTATAGTAGGTTAGGTACCTTTAGTTTATTACCTTTAGTTGATATCAAATATAACCTCTAATTTTTTTTTTTTATCGTAATAATTCGAAAATATTTCTATCGAGCTCGTTTTTATTTTCAAAATTATCTGTTAAATCAAATCAAAAATACGTACCTAATAATTTTTATTGTTTTATTAATTTTTTTTCAATTTTTTTATAAAATAAAAAACAATACACTTTATTTAACAGTTTTAAAATAGGCACATTGTCAATCTCTCGTTTGATTGAAAACGTGTTTGAACGATTCATTTATTTCTGGACGTTTTTTTTTCCGGAACAATTTGCTACCCCTGTAATTTTTAACGCCACCGCCTCCAATGGTCTATGTTCGATTCGAATGGTTTTTACGGTAACCGATAACTATGGCCGCGATGCCCGATAATAACATTGAAAATTGATCACTTGTCGGTTTTAAAATAAAGGTTTGAATCAATAAATGTTTTAATTTACAACAAAAACAAAGATTGAAAGTAGGCGGGATTTTTCGTAGGGTGTGAAACTTTGAAGCCTATAAAATATTTTAATACAATTCTTGAAACATAATTAAAATGCCTACACAAAACTCCTTAAAATCGTTACCTATAGCTACTGTTTTGTTTATTTAAAATGGAAATATTTAAATTTAAAAATATTGGATAAATGAAATAATGACTAGGGGATGTAGGGTTAAAATTATAAACGATTTCGAAATTAATTTTCCGGCTACTCGAGTCTGGTTCTAAATTTCCGAGTAAATATAAAACCAATAACAACAATAGGTATACATAAAACTTTATCTAGTCAACGAAAAAAAACAAGAAATAAATGTCAATTAAATAAAAATAAAAAACGTATTATTATCTTATTCTTTATTAATATGAGTCGATCGCTAATTGCAGCGGTTCTTAACCTTTTTATTAGTCGATACCACTTACAAATTTAAAAATTTCCATGTATCATTTAAAAACGATCTCTTTAAGGCGCAGTGTGTAAGGCAAACGTCTTAATTGTACGAACCGAATAGTTTAAAAAAAGTAATACCTTATATAATTACAAAAAGCATTTAATTTATTTTATCATAGTGATTATCATACGTATATTATATACATATATAAATGAAAAAACTCAAAATCTCATGTGTTATTTACATAACAATTGACACGTTCTTACTTTTTTTTTTTCTTCATGCGCCATTATATGAGTTTACCACGTATCACTGGTCGAGAACCGCTGGTCTATTATGACCGTAACCTCAAAACCCATTCCAATCGATATTGATACACACTGTCATATATAACCATTTCATTTTGTCGAATATACCAACCAAAACCCCTCTGTAATTATTGTTAAAACATGGTAATGAGTAGAACATACAAAAAATATTTCAATCTTGCCGTATGATTTCATTCGTTTCACTTAACAACGATCTATCGAGTAATTAAATAACCAACCAATTCATTCTTAAAATTCATTTATTTTTTTTGTATCACACAGTTTGTAGTTTTGTACGTTAAATACGAGTACCATAGATGTTGGGCCGGTACACGTTATTTTTTAAATAGTACAACAGCAGTAAATTAAAACTCAACTATCACAATATGTAAAACGTAACGTACAGCGTGTTTTTTTTTATAAATAATTTTTTTACTTTACATTCGATACAAATATCATGTTATTTCTTTATCGTTACAAAATATAATACAATGATTGCACGGCATACAACAGATAACAACGAAATAAGCTTTTCTAAGACTCTAAATAACGATTAACAATTCAATACAATTTTTTTGTCAAGACACTAATTAACATTACAAAGCAACTTGATACGCTATGATATAACAAATAGCACAAGGCTTTCGACTAAATTAATCAGAATTAATACCCTGTATGTTACAATAATAGCAATGTTCAAAATTAAATAATTTTCTAAATGGGCATAGAAAAATAACAATAAATATAAAGCGCGAAGCTTCATTCGCCTCCCATCGCAACAATAATGTTGGACAGGGCTGTCCTTGCGTCGTTCTCTTCGAAAACTTCCAACACTTCCATGGCTTTTTGAGAATGCTCCTTTTGCAACTGTTTGGTATACGCTATTCCGGGTCCTTTCATCACAATACTGTGTATCTAAAATTTAATAATATTACAGTATTAATATTGGGTTTATTTAAAATTACAAATAAATATACTCGTATATATATAAAAAAAAAAAAGAAGAAAAATTATATAAAAATATGTACACTGTCAAATAATATGTTGAATAATAATCAATACGTTGGTTACTTTATTTATCAAGATTGATGGTTTCTTGAAAAAAAAAAAGGAATTAAATATAAATTCTGTTACGAGGAAATCACTATTTTTTTTTTTATCCTTAAAAACTAATTTTTATAGCATGATATCAATATAAATAATAAGTACAATAATAGTTATGATAAAAATAATAGTATGAAGTCATCTGTACTGTATGTATACTGTACATGTTTATAATCAGTCAAAAAATTAATTTATCAATTTTTATCAATTAAAATAATTTTATTTAATACGGGCACACAACTGTATATCAAGATTGACCACTTCTTATAGTTTTAATTTATTTTAAAATAGTAGAGGTTCAATTATATATAATATATGAATGAGTTGGTACAAGTTTATGATGCGTAATTGGTAAATTTAATATAAATCAATAATTATTTTATTATTTTTTTTTGCACTCCAATAAATATAATATTATTTAGAGTACTATTAATTATAGAAACTAGTATTTATAATCAATGGTATAAATAACATTTGCATCATTTTTTTTTTTCAATTAAAGATAAGATAGTAATTCATAAAATGTTTACATAAGATAATTAATAAATATGTTTGAACACATACATTTCAAAAGTTTAAAATAATAAGTAAATTATAATCTTACTTTAGCGTAGTCAACATCTTTGACAGAATTTACGCCTTTGTCAATTTCTTCAAATAACGATGGATCGTGTTCAAGGTGGAACATAACTGGTGCTGAAGTTAAGTTAAAAGAGATGCCCAATGTATTTGGCGAACCAGACATGAATGGCTCTAAATCTAAATATGCCTAAAACATAAAAGTTCCGTAACAATTAATAATTAAAAATACAATACACTGTCTTAAATTTCACAATAATTCAATGTTATTTTGAAATAAATAAATATATCTAATAAATCTGGAAAATAATTCTAATTTTGATAAATTTAAGTTAATTGTAATTATTAAATATTATTGCCAAATATTGTAAACGTTACATTTTAAACTTTCTATAAAAATTATATGTTATTTGAACAAAATACATAAATTAGTTTTACCTAAAAACAGTACGACTTTTGCATTCAAAATTTATAACAGAACAATGTAATATAAATACGGTCATCATTTTGAACAAAAATGATAGGTAGATTTCATAATTAAAAAAAAAAATTTTAATTAGACAATTAATACAAGATCAGGCTTTCAATGTTTTATAATTTAATTTAATTTTAAAGTCAGGTAATTTATTTTGTTTGATATAGTAAGTTTAAATTTAATTATTTTACACGGCCAAAAATTAACAAGTGATGCGTTTAAAACATTTATTTTGGATAATATTCATAAGAGAAAATAAAGTGATTTTATTAATTTACCTGCCAGGCAAGCGAAAGATGTTTGCCAAACAAGAATCCTTGTTTCTGTAACTCTACTCCATGTCCAGCTAAAGCCAATGTGCCTTGACACGATTTGCCCAATAGGCTACCGGCCGATAAAACATTACGTCTCGTCCAGTCTTGAAGAGCTGGTGTTAGAGGCATACTTCCTAAAGAATCCGATGGTTCCAGAGGGTTGAGGGGTAATGTTGAATTGAAAGGTCGATTGAGCGGTTCAAACGGAGAAGGCAGAGGATTATTTTGAGAATCTCTTCTGCCGACAAATTCAGCCTCGGATAAATCACGCAGAGCACTACTGATTAACTGGACAAGCTGGAGAAAAAGAAAATCAACAATTACTCAAATGTATTGGTTTGTACAGAACTATGAATAGCAAGATATAGATACTTACGTCTTGATTTCTAAGAGACGCAAGTTCCGCGCACGAGTTGCTCAGTAAATAATCGCCACTGAGCAGGGCAATTTTGTTTCCAAAAGCCATATCGTTGAGTATGACGGGTTCGGGATATAATCCTGGGTAAATGTTGACCAGACCGTTGTGCACCAGATGGCTAGTGCGAATCATCTCGGTGACTTCTGCCAGGGCCCTTTGACTGTGCAGTACGCCAGCCGCCTTGTCTTCTTCCATTTCGTCGACATTCAAGTGGCCGGCCGCTTTTGAAATGAGCAGCACGATCAGACCCCACGCTTGCATGTTGTTTCTGCCATTGTACAACAGCCCTCTATGCAGAGAAAAAGAATAAAACCAAAATTAATATCACACATAGAAATATATAGGTAACAATTGGCGTCGAACAATACAGCAGGAACAAACTGAGAAGATCTCAAATTCAAAGCAGATATTATTTTTTTAAATTAAATGGCAGGCAGAGTTATGATTTAAAGTGTAAATACGTTTATCGGAAAGTTTGAAGCAGGACTTTTTTTTCTCAAAATCTGAACATTTACAACAAACAGCCCTTGTTTTTAATTTGGTACTATAATATGTCGGTTTTGAATGATTCTCTAACACTCACTTTGCGGTTTTCAGCAGCGGATGATTGGAGCCGACCAGCTTGCGCAGGTGCAGCGCGACGTTGGCGATCTCGTCGCTGAGCAGCCATCGCAGGCTGAGGAACGACGTCGGATAGCCGACGATCTTCTCGGCCTCGGACACGGCGCGGTTCCAGTCGGGCTTTTGTTGACCGCCGTTGTGCACGGCTGCGGCGGACGACGCGTACGGACGGCGGCTACCGGCGACGGCGGCGGCGGCGGCGTTCATCGATACCCTCCTGGGCCATAGCAGCCGGATCGTCGACGGTGTGGCGTTCATGACGAACGGTGTGGCATTGGACGCGGCGTTCGCGACGCGGCGCGCAGTTATGAAAGAGAAAAGGAGAAAGTGAACCGATTACGAGTGTACACCATGACCGGGTACGCGATTCGGCCTCAAGGCCGCCGCCGCAGAGCGCCAAACGGCGTTCGTCGCGGAGCGAACGGGCCGCGCGCGCCCCGCTGTTCGGCGGCGGCTTTTTCAACGACCAAGGCTCGTCGTCCTACGCGGACGGCCGTCGGCCATAATTCGCAGCGGAAAAACGTCGTCGCGAAAACACCCAAGTCTCGGGCCGCGCAGGCTGCGACGACGACGACGACGACGGACCGCGGGCGTGAGCGCACCTCGCGTAGAGAAACGACGCGAAGAGAGTCGACGGTGGGCTTTTTTTTTTTAATTCGACGCGATTTTCGCAACAGACTGAAACGAACGCGCTATCTCGAAATCGTGGTTTTCGACCGTGATAAACGTTTGATAACCCGACCGCCGCCGCCGAGTTATCTCTTATCGGTTTTGCGCGTTCGCCGCGAAATGTCGACGACGGGATACGCCGCCGCGTTCGTTCCCGCCACTGATAAGAATGTCGCGGCGACGACGGTAAAAAAAGGCACCCCTCACGTTCGTCGCGCGCGACATAAAAAACGATCAAAATATTATATTGACAATCGAAGTTTTAGCGCATTAATTCAACGCGTACAACAGACAGATGTAGTGGAAAATAAATAATCGTGTTGCCGGTTATTGTTTTTTTTTTCGTCATAAATATTATACCGGACGGTGATGTCTTTTTCAAGTGCTCAGTCGGTGAAAAAAGAAAAAGAAAAAAACGACGACATTGTTGAAAATACGATTTCGTGTGCAACAGAGTATAGGGTGGATCAGCATTTATTAATTCTATTTCGTCATTCAATCGAGAAATTTACGGAAATATTCGACCATTTCGTTAAGAATTGAATTTCCAACCGCCGTCGCTCCGATAAAAACGAACGAAAATCTCGTCGTAGCCTGTATGTGTAAGTACAATATATATTCGTATTATTGTGTGGGGAAAACGTTAACGCGCGATTGTATATTAATTTTCCGTGTAATTTGCGTCACATTTTAATCGTACGCGTTCACTCTTTGTTTGCAGAGTGCCCGAGCGTGATGACGGTTTTGTAATGTTATTTTATTTTTACTCGTTTCGAGAAAATAATAATTCGATAGAAGCGAAAGTATCGTTTTACGTCGCCGTGATTGCATTCGAAACACTCGAGAATCACGTCGAGCATAAAAATAGTTAAAATAGTACTTATATACATTACGACTCTTGTGGACCGGCGCAGACGTTTAAATATTGGCAATCGAATGGTAATAAATAGTTTCTATTTGCGAACGAGTGTAACTTATATATCGTGCGTGACATCGAAAATTCGAAATTAAAGATATTTTTCTTTTCTCTTAAATATGCCGTATTAGATTTTGCGATTAAACGGCGATTAAACCCGCGAGGCAGTGCTGGCGTGCTCGATAAATGCGACCGGATGAAATTGTTTTTTTATTTTTCTTCTAGTTTAGTCGCGGCTCGCGATCTATGCCTACGTCGTCGTATATACCTATATAATATCGTCAATCGGATAATTCTAAAAATAATTCGTCCTACGACGACCAAACAAACGTAGCTATTGTGATTTGCATACGCGGACTATTAGACTGCTGCTACTCTCTGCTCCGCCTTTCCGAGTGAAATTGTTTATCGCGACGTATCAATACATCAACGGCCGTTGCTCAATCGCGACGATGACGTTAGAACGACGCGGTTGTTGTTGTTATTGTTGTTATAAATTTATAATATTAAGCGTTTTACATTTTTCGAACGAGAGTAATAACATTACGGTAATATGAAAACTTCATTTACAACGAATTAACGAGAATTCTACGTAGGTGGGCACCTACTTTTATACTAACCGACTTGATCT
This sequence comes from Drepanosiphum platanoidis, assembly GCA_948098885.1. Taxonomy (NCBI): domain Eukaryota; kingdom Metazoa; phylum Arthropoda; class Insecta; order Hemiptera; family Aphididae; genus Drepanosiphum; species Drepanosiphum platanoidis. Next base: position 15,508,952 of record OX402534.1, on the reverse strand, counting down.
CGTAATATTTTCATACGAATAATTATCGCGTACTTCCGTCGTTCCATAACACCTCTGTAAAATACTGCGGCATTCGGTAGGTTTGTCGGCATCGCTTGGTCGTCAAATACAAATTTATTCCATATATTTTAAAACTATATTCTATTTCACACTGTACATTCGTAATTCGTTTTTTTACAGACACCGCGTTCGCGGCTTGAACTCTCTTGTACAAGAGAAGATAAAGATAAAAAGAAAAAAAGATTATAACAATTCACACGATTATAATAATGTAATACTATGAGAACGTGTGGCAACGCCATTTTCACATCCACTCTTCCCATAGAAGACGTCCGTGAATAGGTAAATCCAGATCCAATATTTATTTTTATTTTTTTTTTTAAATCGATATAAAATGATGTGCTCGTTTCATCCATTTTCGCGCCGTATCCTAACGTTTGTTTTCTGCAATGTTATATACTTGATAATGATTCTTTGTGGTAAAAAAAAAAAAAACCCCCGTGTAGCTTTCTGGCTTCTTCTCGGGACGCTAAAACGCGTTTCAAAGTGACGGACGTTCGTTGATCTACGTTTGTATTTCTGAAACAAAAACGCAATATCATATTTTATCATACTAGGTGATAGTATTTTATTATGTTGGGGCGCGAACGTGTAATTTTTTTCACTTTGCATTCTGGTTTCAGCGCGAACAATGCCGTTTCTGTTAAAACACAACACGTTAATACTCGTACGTAATAATATACACGTCATCGTGTTTACATTTAACCGTTCGCAATATTTACGCGATTTTTTATCGATTCGTTTCTTTTATTTTCTTTTTCAGACACCAAGTAAGGCGAGGAATTTTTGTTGAAATTAATTTCTTGACAGTGTCGCCGCCATGTCGTTGAGTTTTTTTATTGCTAAGCGTCAGAGTATCGACACTCTACTTAACGTTGGCGTTATACTTTTTAATGTTTTGTGTGGGTTCGTTTTAGTTTTACGGGCAAGAAAACTCGTCGTTTACGGTCAGCATTTTAGTCGTCGAAATCATAATCGACCGTGTGACACCGCCAGCCATCATCCGAACGCGTACGATTTAATACCGTCCAAGTTTATCACACATCGACTACAACTTGCTCGAAAACCGTAAGTATTTCATAGTTTACAATCATAATTTATCATATTAAAACGCGCAATCCCATAGAAATCGTAAGCACTCTTGTGCCGTCTCACCCGGTAAATTTTGCACTTTCGTACGAGTATACTTCCCGCGCGTTACGCAATATTATATGAACATGTTGTTTAACTATTATAAAATATATCGACCGCTGCGGGGACGAAATCGTAAATATTAGTAGGAAGAAATTTTAATTGTTATTTTCTATGAAATACAAAAACTTATACCTAATCCAATACGAAAAAAAAATAGCCAGTAGATACTAAAAGTGACGAAGGCGGTCGTCGCCGTTACTCGCGGATCGTTTGAAAAATTGCGTTTGCGATGTTCGTGTCGGGATAATATTACAAAGTAAAATGTAAGTTTTACTTTTATTTGCTGTATAGATAATGCCATGTTGTGTATAATGAACACTGCGCACGTAAATACATACCCTAAATACCAGTTATACCACTTTCTATCCGCATCTTCTTCCTGTAGTCTAAAACAAGCTCGACGATTTGGTAGTTACGTATTACGCGTTTTGGTTTTGCGAGTACCGTTAGAAATTGTGATCGATAGTTTATAATATTAGTTATTTACTGTTTACGGCAACGATGACACGTCATTTTTGTTTATCGAATTGAATTTTTAATCTTCCGAGTGTTGTAAGCGAAAGGACCATATTATAATATTATGTTATTGGTTTTATGGTTTACGAAGCTTTTAAACACTTAAAATGCTCCAAAAAATCGGCATAGATCGACAGACCCGAATCGTACGGTTTTAAACCACGTGATGTACGTTAGTCTTCAATAGCGAAACGTTATCGTGAACGACGTCGATTAAAACCTACTACGTTCTGGTTACCATTTAGTCGCCACGCGTGCAATTCGGTGTCCGAAATATTGTTGAAATTCGTTCTGTGTACATGTCATACGACTAAAACGCATTACGGTAATGTCACACGCGTATGTCATAGTGTCGACGTGACGGTCGGTTTCGGTTTTTGAAGTTAAACATTAAAGATAATTACGTTTTTCGACACGTAAGAATATTACTATTATTAGGTAAAAAAAAAATTAAAATATAATATAAAATTTAAATACCAATCGAATTCCACAATACGTCTACGTTCGGTGAAAACCAATAGTCGCCGTAAAGTGTTTTTTTTTTTTATTCTTTCTTTCTTTTAGAAAACATTCTTTGGAATCGTGTAGATAAAACTTGCTCGCAGACTTTCCCCTCGCGCGCGTTGTACACCTATAGTGCGCGCCGCGCACAATATTATGTGCAGAAATTTCTGCTTTTAAAAAAAAAAAATGCGATTTTATACTCTACGCGCGTATAAAATAAAACGTATCTCTTGCTCGTCGTCTGTTGTTTCGGTACACGATATTAATATACCCGTAAAGCGGTTATAATTGATAAAACATACAGTATGTTTCGGACTTTTTCCTTTTTTTTATTTTGTTTACTACGTCCAAACGCTATTTATATCGTTATGAAAGCGTGTAGCGCACAGCGAGAATAATAATAATACTAATTGTTATTACTTTTATTACGATTCGCATTGCGTTCACGTGCGAGAATACCTGTAACAACGATATCAAAAACTTATAAAACGTTCGCGCCGTCCGTATTTATAATAGTATCTATACTGCACACGGGACATATAGTATGCGAACGTGACTGACTGCGCGCGGCGCGCACACACACACTTTCGCTTTTATGTTTTATTTTGTATATTATTATTATAGTTAATTATTATTATTACTATTACTATTTTATTTTTTTTACTGCTCCGTTCAAACCGCTGCGGCGGCGCGGCGGCGGCACTTTCCCTCCGGTCGAGCGAGCCGGTCCGTTGTCGCGGCCGGCCGACAGTGACCGACGGCGGCGTTCGCGGATGGATTTTGATCTAAACAGTGCGTTAAACTCGTCATCGGATTCACGCAACGACGATTGCGTTTTTGAATTTTAAGTCACGCGGACGCAGTACTTTCAAATGTGATATTTTTATCGGCAGACACATGCGCTGTATGTCGCATAAAAACGCGATTGTCGTAACTGCCAGATATATTATCGCAAAATAACGCTATTCGTTCGTTGGGAATAATTATTATTTTTTCTGTCGATTTCGATTTCTAAGGTTCCTTGACCTTTAAACGTATACGAACAATATACAGACTAACATTGACCCGCAGTGCATCGTCACGATGGTAAATAATTATCGACGTTTACATTGCGTACCGATTTTGAAACCGACATTTAGGTATACATTATCGGTTTAACGACGTTTCGAATAATTAACATTAGATTAATACATTTATGTGGAAAAAATCATCAGCGGTACGATAAATATTATTAAACCGGGCTCGTAATAAAACATTGGTGAGCGCGTTCGCGTATGATTTTATTCAAACGTTTTTAGAAGTATTCCTGCAGCGCATAATAATAATATACGTATGTGGTCGAAATGGTTTTCGTTTAAATATTTAGCTATAGGCCGTCGGAATTATTCGACGCGAGCAGAGTGGTTTTTACTGACGGTGAATTTTCTTTTCTTGCGCAAACGGTCAAACGAGTATAACCTGCGGTTAGGCAGGTTATTTTTCCCACACCATCCGAGACGAGTGTCGGTCATACTAAATTTAGGGGGCCCACATTCTTCGTCGCGCTACGCCTGAAAAAGATCGTTCCATTCGGGGGTCACAATGGCCTTGGATGGCCGAGGACGACCGGTCTATAACCCACTTGACGAGCCGAACTCGGCCCCATTAGCACGAAACCACGAACGGCACGAATGACGGTCAAACGGAATATTATGGATAATTTAAAACCGACTCTTCGTTGCACTCATCTGCGATCGAAACTGCACGAAGCGTTCGATGACGTTTCCAGGGTTTCGTAAAGAATCTCTTCTTTTTTTTTTTTTATGCGTCCGACCGCGTACGGCGATACTATTCCGTTTCAATATTCCGTACGAAATGATAAGCCGCTCTATCGAATAGCCGCACAGTTAAATTTAGCGAGTTAATTATTAGTCCGGGCGGGTCCGCACGAACGACGACGAAAAAATCCAATGGGTTCTCGTCTTTCTTTTTCTCGAATTATTATAGAAACGAATAATAACTGTATACAGCCTGTACGATATATAAGTCAATGAAGTGTGGCGATAAAATAGGTGTACCTGGTGACAATATATTGTATAGAAAGTAGGCGAACGGCTGACATTGTTGTAGGTCTTAAATAATATGACTATACGAGCTTAATAAGTAATAACTGTACTCTTATTGTGTGCGCGCCGTACGAAAAAAAAAAAAAAAGTACTATTCAGGCCAGAAGCTGAAAAAGAGTTCGTCGAAATAATCTCGTATATACTATGACCGCGTTTCGTATACGATTACTACGTATTTTATACGAAATGTTGTCGAAACGAGAGAATTTTCTATCGAAAAATTGACAGTGTACGATGTGCACGATGTGTATAAGGTACCCGCGTGATACGCGAGTTCGTGATCAATCAAAAATAAAAAAAAACGAATTTCAAAACATTCATAATCATATTATTATCCGGCGTGATGTAAGACTACGAATTCGTTCGGCGTCGTTTTAAAACATCGGCTGCGGCTTCGAGCATTAAATACGAAACGCGATGACACGGATTTTTTCTCGACCGAACCCTGTTTAGGAATTTTCTTCGTGTCGTTTCCATTGAACGTAAAAACTATATCTGTAGGCACGGTAACAAGTTTTCGACGTAATATACAAATAAATCGTTTCGTGCGACAATTATTTATCGTCATTATTTTATTACTTATAATGTCTTTTCGTCGAATTAATAGTAGCTAAAAACTCACAAGATAGAATCAAAATAATTTGCTATGAATTCGTTTGATATTTAGGACTTTATAAGCTCATATACGCGTGTAAATGAAACGTACATATTAATACCATTGGTTTTATAATAAACTACAATATAATATGTTATAAAACCAATGGTAATAATAGACGCCGCGGCAGTGGTGTATAATTTGCACAGTGCGCACAACGAGTTTCTTACAACATTTTAAGTAGACGTTCTTGTCGATTATTATTTAATTTTCTCTCGCAAAACAAATTGTTGCATCATTGCCGTCGTGTATAATATTTGTCTACGAGTCGTCGAAATCGAAGCCGGAACAATAACGGCATTAACACTCAATCGTCATCGACAGTGAAATTATAATAATATAATTCTAACGACTATAATTATTATTAAAGTGATCGTAGGTATACCGAGTGATTTTCATCAACATATTATATCATTTAATATTCACGAGTTCCGTGAATCGAATCTTTAAAAAATGTTTTATTTTTTTCTACTTGATAGTTTTTAGATAACGATATTGACAATGTTTCAAGTCGATTCGATTAGGTTTATATTTTCTTCTCGGTCGTATAGCTATACTAAACGCATCTTTAGTTTTCCAAACGGTGACGTCGTACATTACACATAATATTATACACGTTATACACAATCGTATCATTCTATTCGAATTTCGTGTACAGAATAATATCGATCTTAAAAACGTCAACGCAAAGAGAAACCGAATATTCCTAATTCCAATAATAGATTCTTCGCCGCGCGGTCGCAAGTCTAAATTTCAAATAATACCGATCAGTAAACGATAAATCGTCCGCCACAGATTCAGCGTTCGATACGATAAAACAAACCGTGTCATTCTGTACAAACGAATATATATTAAACTATTGTCGCGTACGAATTAATAATAATAAAGCAATCACTTTTACTTTAACACTTTACGGAGATCCGAGCGATATCATCTTACGAGTACGTTTGACATTCCGACGTATATTCGAAGCGTGGGTTCCAACACACGATTATTATTATTATTATAATCGATTCGTTTCATTTAGGTTTAAAAGAATAAATTTCGATGTTCTCGGAAACAATAGTAATATATCGTTTGGTCTAGAAAGTAGAAATGGACGAAACAGAGTATCACGGCTTTCCGAGATAGAGATCCGTTACGACAAACGTAAAATACCGAAAAACCACTAACCATAGGTTGATTATTTATACCGCGCGTTTCTATTTATCGACGGTTGTCAGTAGTTGTCACTACTATGTGTGTGATTCTCGACCGAGACCGTTACTTATCACCGTTTTTCGAACCATTTTTTTCCGTATAGAAGTGTACAAAAAAAAAGAAAAAGAGACGAAAACCGCGCGCGTGTTACTTAGAGTAAATTTATACAAGTCGACCGTGTTCGCGCCGCGCCGTGTTCACCGTGTAATTCTAAACGTTTTACTCTTTTAGGTTCAGAGTTCGTTTTATTTTGTTGGTAAAAATTCGAATTTCAAAACTATCATCGATGACGTAACGCGTTGTTTTAACTGTAATAATATATAATATAATCATATTGCTCGCAAATTAAACCAATCAACAACGTTGAAAGAAAGCTAGAATGTTTTCGATAACAATGTACTGTAATATTAATCTAGCCTCTATAGAGGTAACTTTGATGTCTTGTTAGAGGAGTGCTGCAGTAATGTTTCACATTTTAAAGCGATGAATCATTACAATGACGAAACTAACGATGATTTCGGAACATTTGTGAATGGCTATTACTAGTACACAAAATAGGCATATTTATAGTAAAATTATTTTTTTTCTTTTGAAACAATAATAGATCTCGTACGATACCGCTTATCTCGAAAACAATTGTATATTTAGTCTTGAAAATATCTAATGTGGCTTAGAAAGTAAACGACATATTGTGTTTTTTAATTTATGACTTTCCCGTCTCTAAAATAACATAACTATTCCCGAAATCATACTGCACGCCGTTCGTTATAATAATATATCGCTCGTCTTGCTCAATTAGCAGGTGTTCGCTAATTGGATCGGACTACGTCGTTTTACAGGAGTCTGTTCGATAAATTTACTAAGACGGTCACGCGGGAACAATGAGTAATACGGATAAATACCTTATTCGCGGTCCATAGCGACAATTATATTAGTTAAAGCTGTCCTGGCGTCGCTTTCTTCGAAAACGTCCAACACCTCCATGGCTTTTTGCGAATGCTCTTTTTGCAATTGTTTCGCGCAATCGATTCCCGGCCCTTTCATCACGACCTCGTGCACCTAGTGGTACAGCAAAAATATAACAATAAAATACTGTAGAAAGCAATCAAAATAACAAGTGCGCGTCGTAAACACCATAAGATACCGAAGGTTCGAAAATTTAAAATTGATTTCTAATAATAATTTTTCTTTTTTAGAAATCGTATTCATTACCAATACAACTGACTTAAATTCCTACTGAATCGTAACAATAGAACGTGTAGATTTTTTAAATTTATTTTACTTTAAACAGCGTTTGATTACCATATTACAATTGTTTGTTAAAATGTTCATTTAGTTTAATTGATTTATATTTTTTAGTTAAAGAGAGAATAATATTTTCTCAATGCTTACACTAATTGTATTATAAAATACGTTAGTTTAGATTTAGACGATGCACTGCCTCAAATAAACTCTGCTAGTAATACAAATGGGTGTACAGATATTTGAGTTGCCTATAGCGAACTGTCACGGCAAGAGAATACCGTTTTTTTCTAACCGAATTCTAACCAAACTGAATATTGTCAACTATAGTAATTTATTATAAGTAAGTCGAAAATTGTTTTTGCGAATAATTATTTTTCACCTAAACAAATACAAATGTGTTATGTAAATGCTAACTCATGCTAATTAAATTTAATGTTAAAGAAAAAAAAACACATATTATTTTATATTTTAGAGAAAAAAATGGAAATATTTTCACGCCGAATGTTACTTTTGAAGTGCTTAAGCAAATGTTTTGATCTAAACGAATAAATTTACTTTGACGTAGTCGACATCTTGAACGGAATTCACGCCCTTGTCGATTTCTTTGAACAACGCCGGGTCGTGTTCTAGATGAAACATAACTGGTGCTGAAGTGAGATTGAAAGATATGCCCAACGAATACGACGAACCGGACAGAAACGGTTCCAGATCTAAATACGCCTGTGTGGAAATCATACACAAGTAATTAGCTGATAAATAATATTAAAACGATTAAAATACGTAATTCTATTCATAGAAATACAAAACGAAAGCATAGCCTGTCATAAAAGCGCATTATAGCGGTACCCATTAAAAATCATTGTTTTTGTAATTTTAAATTTCTAACGCATAATGTTTTTAAAGACTAAAACTTGTTTTGAACAACAGTGCCTTTTTCAACTGTTTATAGCGTGTGCAATATTTGAGTCACGTACACACAGGCTATCATAATTCGTCTCCACGTATGTGCCGAAAAATTATAATTCGCAGTCGTTAAAATTTCAAAAAAATAAAATTATTAATAAATTTTTACTCGTCACAAGTCACCGTTGATGTTTGATGTCATAATATTGTGCATTGAATAAGTAGTATGTCTATAATAGTAATACCGAAATTCTCTTCTTATTTCGTCTTTATAAAATCTCATATTACGTTTTGGGAGACGTCAGAGGAAAATTATAAAACGCCGCCGTATAAAAACGGTCGGTAAAATTCGACCAGCGGCGAAATCGTTATTATAATATATTTTCGACATATTATAGGTCGTCGTGTTAAACCTTGAAAAAAAAAAAAAAATGCTCCGGCGGAGGAATCGACGAAATCTCTCGCGCACGTCGATCAATAAGGAATCATTACGCGAACCCGAGTCCTGCTGAATCGTGTGTCGTGTAAGTACCTGCCAGGCCAGCGACAGGTGTTTGCCGAACTGGAATCCTTGTTGCTGCAACTGTTGGCCGTGGCCGGCCAAGAGGAGCGCGCCCTGGCACGACTTGCCCAGCAGGCTGCCGGCCGACAGCACGTTGCACCGGGTCCAGTCGCGCAGGGCGGGCGTGAGCGGCATGGCGCCCAGCGGCCCGGACGGCTGCAGCGGATTGAACCGCAACCGGGCCGAGCCGATCTGTCGCCGGTCCAGCGGTTCGAACGGCGACGGCAGCGGGTTGTTTTGCGAGTCCCTGCGGCCCAGGAACTCCGCCTCGGTCAGGTCTCGCAGGGCGCTGCTGATCAACTCCATCAGCTGGAAACGGAAGACGTCGTGTTTTTATTGGTCATTTATAATCATTATTTGATTTTTCTGAATTGTCGGAAAAACTGTAAACAAAATTTTGAAATCGACCCTATTGCTAAACTTTAGGGCCTATAGAACTAACTCAATAATCGAACAACATTTTCGGTATCAGAATTCGAGACCGATTCCGATTCTAGTCTAAAACAGAACGACAGGCGAACAAAACGTACGAAAAATAAAAAACGCACACAAACCAATACCATCTACGGTTTCGAGACGTTATTGAGTGGACAACGAGCAAGAGCGTTGAAAAATCATATTACACTCACGTGCTGGTTCTTGAGCGCGGACAGCTCGTTGTACGAGTTGGCCAGCAAGTAGTCGCCACTGAGCAACGCGATCTTGTTGCCGAAGCTCATGTCGTTGTGCGTGACCGGTTCCGGGAACGACCCGGGCCCGATGTTCATCAGCCCGTTGTGCATCAGGTGGCTGGTGCGAATCATCTCGGCGATCTCGGCCAGGGCCCGCTGGCTGCGCAGCACGCCCGACTTGTCCTCGTCCGCGGAGCTGTCCACGTTCAAGTGGCCGGCCGCCTTGGACACGAGCAACACTATCAGGCCCCAGGCGTGCATGTTGTTCCGGCCGTTGTACAGCAGACCCCTGGGTTGGTTGGCGAGACATTTTAAAATTGCAATTAAAATTCGACACTCTGGCCGGGGAGTAACAAAACGACTAGGTCGCGACAATAAACACTCACTTGGTGGTCTTGAGCAGCGGATGGTTGGAGCTGACCAGCCGGCGCAGGTGCAGCGCGACGTTGGCTATCTCGTCGTTGAGCAGCCACCTGAGGCTCAGGAACGACGACGGGTAGCCGACGATCTTCTCGGCCTCGGACACCGCGCGGTCCCAGTCGGGCTTTTGCGGCGGCCGCGGCGGCGTCGGCATCGCGGTCGCGGCCGCGGCGGACGAGGCGCAACGGCGCCAGAAAATTCGGACCGCGGCTGCGGCGGTCGGCGGCGTCCGCGCGGCGCTGTTCATGGCGGACTGTCGGCGTCTGGCGCTCGGTCTCGGGAAAACTGCACACAAGAGAAACACACACGACGTGCGATTGAGGCGGTGCGACGTCGCCGCTTGTCGTCTTAAATACAATAACCGGCGGCGGCGGCGGCGGCGCGGCGCCCGTACCGCACCGTTAATGGTTTTTTTTTTTTTGGCGGGAGTCGCGTTCGAAATTTATTATTAATAATTATTTATTTTTTTTTTGTTCTCATTGTAATATACGCGCGCGTAATGACATACGGCATGTCCCAAAAGTCACGCGTATCTGCCACATGTCCATATGGTATAATGTCATAATAATATATAATACATAATACGTAATTTGTCGGCGACAAATCGGTATTTTTAAACGAGGTTTTAATTTTATTTTTTGTTCTACGACGATAATGAGTGTGGGGAAAAGGTCCCCGTTGTCGTTTGCGAAGAAAATCCATTGAAATCCAGTGAGAATCGACCGGAGTCGAGTTTTTCATCTCGCGAGAATAACGAGAATAATATATACTACTAACCGTCAACGCGGATTTCTATGACTATAATATTATTTTGCATTATAAATAACCGAAATATTATTTGGGGAGAACTTTCAGCAACGATCATAATTGACTTTTCTAAAATATGTTCCATTATTTTGTCATACAGAGTTGTCAGAGTTTCTCGACATTTTCAAACGTCACGCGGATTAGTCATATTGAACATTTCGCGTAACTTTGTGACAGATCGAGTAATTAACCTCACGGACTCGGGTAATTATTATACTATCATCATGTTAAATAAATTATTATATCGAATACTTGACTCGCTCTTTGTCTTGATAGATTTTTGAACTCGATTTTAATAATTTTTTTTTAAATGCTTTAAAAATACGAAAAAAAAAATCATTCAAATTAAATTCGATTAACATTTTAACTGCGTTTAAATAAATTGATTTATCCCGGAAATATTAACACGCCGATACGGGACTTTTGGGACATACTGTACAGACTCTCGTCGTCGTCCCGCGTGATTAAAGCACGCGATATCGCCCCGCACGATCTTGCGTATATTAGGTAATTGTTATTATTGGTATACGCGATTGTTGTTTCGTCGCGTCTTTCCGGCGGCGGACGCGCCGCGGGTTCCGGTCGGATATTATTGATAATAATCGATAATAATAATTTATAATATAATATAATAAACAACGTAACACGTATGCGTTTGATAGTTAAGTTATTGCGAAATCGATCGACGACAGCGGTCCCCGCGCGAACAGCGTTTCGAAAAATTCGATTTCTCCGGTCGTCGTCGTCGTCGCGCCACACGACGACGTCCGTCGTTCCTCATTACGCAAACGCTATGTGTGATTTATTTTGATTTGTTGTAAAACGCGCGAGACGGAAGTGTTGTTTTACGCGTTCGCTTACGGTTTTCCACCGCCGCCGCCGACGACAGTTAGTTATCGCAGACGAATCGTCTGCGTGTGCGCAAACTTCGAAGTCTATAACTTTTTTCCATCGTTAGAACTCATATGTTTGTATCAATTCGTTGATATCACAAACAGTCAGAGAGCTTATAATACGTTAATATATTAATTAAACCCGAATAGGCTCTCAAAATCGGTTATTTTTGCATTGGCGATTAGTGATAACGGATTCATTGACCTCGTCACCTCGACCGTCGATTGCGCGTGATACAGAAGCGGCATAATATAATATAGTCGGGGGGGCACGTTGGGAAAAACAACGCCTCGGCGGCGGCGGCGGCGATTATTCATTAATAATTATTGTATTATTGCCCGTGCGCGCGCACTCTTTATTTACAGCAGAGAATGCCGGAGATTATGAGACCACTAATATAATATACTTTAACCTCAAACCGCATTGAATCATGACGATGTATTATGACGATGACCTATCGATGTCGATTCGGGACTTTATCTGTACGTTTATTTTAATTGTCGGATTTATGAATCATATATATGAATCGGATCTATTCCGAACGCCCGAAACCGTTCTGAAAATGATGTAATGACACGCCACAATATTATTAAAAAACCGCGTTCTGTATCGTATTCGACGTAAACGAGTCGCACGCGCGAAAACAATATCTCACGTCTTTACTATTCGTTTTGGTAGTATACGCTTATTTTTAAATTATCGAATCGACGATTCCGTGGTCTGGTCAGTCAATAAATGATAACGTTACATATTCGGATGCGAAACGAAATCTAAATCGCTCCAACTAGCGCGAATAAAAAACAAAGTGAGTTAAAATAATTGTTAAAACTATATAATTAATACGTTTCGTAGAGTTATTATTCTTATTTTTTTTTTGTAATCTCGTTGAGAAAACATATCGTGTTTACGCGTAGAACAAGTTTCCTAGTTTTTCATTATGAAAATGTATGTTATGCGTAACAAACAAACTGAAATTTTGTTCTTAGTTTTTCACAACGACAAATTCGAATGCTAACTAAACATTTCAGTGTATGCAAATTAAAGTACATTTAAACGCGAGTTTTCCTTGAAAATAATCAGATAAATGTACAGCAAATCGATTAGAAACGCGTCGTCAGTGACACTTCACTTGGCGTTAGATAACGATTTGTTAGTCATATAAAACAGACTAAAAAAAAATTCGTTCTCTAATCGGTGTAAATATAAATAAATTCCGAAGTATCTGTTCATCGGTGAACATCGTTACGATCGACTATACTTGAACGTGAAAACATACGTTTAGTATAGTGTAATATTATTATACTTTTTTAAAGTAACGCCGCCGCCGGCATAATATTGTATTTTTTTCTTGTTGATCGATCGACCGGTTTATTGTATTCATTCAAATCAATCCGTAAACTTCACGTTACATATTTTAAATAATCTGTAAATGATCGTTAAGTACTTACATGATTTCGTATTCCCAGTGTGCGCGCGCGGAGTGTTCGTTCGAGTTTATAGAACTAGAGAACCGCGGAACTGACGCGATTCAAACGGAATGAATTACATTAAAACCTAACGATTCTATGCGTAAACGAGAAAGAAAAAAAAAATCGTGAGTAAATTTAATAGTGAAATTATTAGTGTGAATCCCCGCACTCGTTATCGGTTATTCTAACGCGTTCGTCCGGGCGAATACGGTGTGCGGAGATCGCATTGCTTGCAAGTGACTTAGAATAATTGAAGTTTGCGGCGCGTACGACGAGCGCGGTAAAGTAGAATTATTATTACTGTAAGTCCGAGGCGCGAGCGAGGAATCGCGGGATATTGTACTTACAAATATCCTAACAAACTACACAGAAATTATTTACCAAGTATTACATAACTAAATATTATCTACACGCCATAATAACCTTCATCGTATTGTATTTAATTGACAACTGCTCAATTTAGTAGCATGCGTTGTTCTAATCAAACGATCGTACAATACACTATAATATACGTACGCATTTCACTCCAACACCTAACGTGTACTATGTACATCTATGAAGTCATATCGATAATAAACTACTTAATTCGGTAATCCGTAATAAATAAATAAACAGTCGGTGCCTATTGTGTTCTCGAGGGGTCTCATAATAATAATAATAATAATAATAATACTCTATAAAGTATTCGACAACGGTCTTGGATTTCCATCATTGCATCCGTAAACCAGACGAAATCCGTGTTATTCGAACGAAAGTGCGTGTGTGTGGGTTTTCACTATCGATAGTTCATCGTACAAGAGTACGATGTACATAACAATTATATTGTTCTACTGTTAACGTTTTAAACGTTTTGAATAAACCTCTATGGCGCGATCGTAATTATAATTGGTTGATTGACGATTATGATTGGGTGTTATGCTCGAGCAGAGTTAACTCGTTCTAATAAACTGCTAGTGTTGACAATACATATTGTATACGTATATTCGAATAGTCGTAAGACGCAGCTCATCGAATTACTATGACCCGTTACATCCCGAATGTTTATTATATTTACGTATATTATATTTCCGATAATTTGGATTTGTTTGGTACATTGAAAAAGAAAAAAAGGTGTAAACAATTGGATAATAAAGATAATAATTCGATTGTTTTTTTCCTATCGAAAGACCGAGCGCACACTGCAGTTTCGCCGAATGTTTTCTCCGGGAGGACCGACCGCCGCGCCGCGCCGTAACGAATTCGTCGTCGTAATATTATAATATATTTCAATATTATGTCATTGAACGACCGAGCCCCGATTACATCGTCGACGATGAATAAAAACAACCGTTTTTCCCTTTCCTCAAAAAAACACTAGTCCGCGAATAGTCCCGTTGACCGCGACGAGTAGAATGACGAGATATTGCAGTTTGTCACGTGTGAACGGCGACGATGTGTGATGAAGTGTTTGTATTCGTGAATCGCCGTTTTGTACAGGCTATTGTATTGAACTCAGAAAAAAAAACCGCGAAAATCCACAAAGTCTTTAAGTACCCGAGTCTCAAATCGTACAAATGTTGTCTCCGTTGACAATACCGAACACCCGGTGATTTGTGAATTTGACGCTCAAAAGTTATGCAAAACGAACAAAATATATTCATGGGCCTACCACGATGAAAAAAGAAAAAATCAAAGCAAATCTAATGTGGCTAAAAACACATTATTTAGTTATCTAATCTTACAAAAAAAACTCTCTATGTACTTTTAATTATTTTTTTAAAGACAATAATGTGTAATATAAAAGCCATCGAAGATCGAATTTGACTCTATCATATTATGTTGTCATTAAAAGCATAATATAATATACTTCGTACATAATCTTTATATTCGTTTAAATACTTTCAAAAATGTTTTATGACTGACGAAAATAAGATAAAGAAAAAATGTTATCGAACATTTATACGAAATTTTAAAGAATTCATACGAACAAATTCAAAATGTTGTCCTCTCGGCTCTGGACGCGGACACCGCGACACCGCCCGATGTTTTTTTTTTAAATTTTCATGTGAATCGCGTTATTATTGGCGTGATATTTCGATACGCGATCTTTTACGAGTCGCTGACAATATTATTATAGTAGCCGCGTCGCTCTACTAATCATTACGACGTATACCGCGGTCCGGTCCGGAGCTCGTGTCCGCCCGACCGCGACGGCGTTTTTCCCTCTAGGCCGTGCGAGAATGGTTTTAATTATTTCTCGACTAAAAAACGCGCGTATTGTATCCATATACCTCCTCTCCTGTCCGGTGCATTCGGACCCGGAGGAAAAAACGAGCGCGTCATAATTTTTTACCCGGTTTTCGGGCCACGGTCGAAACGGAGCTCAGACGGAAATAAGCGACGGCAAAATCGTCACTCGCCGACGACGCCGAGGACACTAGATTCAACGAGATTCATAAAGTCCGTCCGAACGAGGCTGTCGTTTGATTTTTATCTAAAATTTCGTGAAAACTATTCGAATATATCGCGCGGCAGACATGGAAATCGAAACCCTCGAAATCAAAGTCATATAATCATTGCAAAAGGGCTCTCTCGTCAACGGATCAATATAATATCACTAATGGGAGCGACTGAAGTCGCTCTTGAACTGAAGTCCAAGATTTAAGATATGAATTGTAAACATTTCGTAGGCGCCCGCCGTCTATATCCGTATAAGTATGTTATTGTTTTATCACTCGAGAACAGTTCGACCAATTAACTATATTATTTAATGATGTAATCAACGAATTTACTGCTTTTTAAGCCAGAAAAATACAATTTCAATCGATCGTTTTCTATCAATTATAATATAAACAGTTGTTGTTTTTTTTTATAATATTTCAGGTTTGTTAATAAGGATACAGCATGGGACGCAAATTTAGACTGTTGCCAGGGGCGTTACTGGATTCCCCATGGTCATACGGGTCTGAAGGTAGTCGGATAAACGATTCGCTCGCCGAGCGCACATCTCCCGTTCTCGAAGAGTCGTTTAAAAGAACAACAAGGGTTCCCGCGGGCGGCGGCGTTTCGACATAAGAGCGAGCCGATCGTATAGACGCGAGTGCGTACGTATAAGTATCGATCACTATATTAATATTATTATTGTTTCGACGCCACTGCAACTTTGGCCGCAACGCAAACGCATAACGTTCGTTCCTATAACCGGGCAATCGGCACGAACTCTATTCCGAAAATCTCACGGTTTTCGAGACGCGTCGTATTTTTTGTGAAAAAAAATATACGTTTTTCAATTCCACTACGCGCAGAGTCACGTTGACGGGAGGGCAAAAAACCGATCGATGAAAACAAGAAACAAGAAAAAAAACCATATCGAAAAAACGCAACGCGTAGTATAATAATATATTACGTGTCGTTATTGTTTAGGCCTCTATTGTTTTTCTTTCCTCAAACGGCTAACTATTATAATACGTGTCGCGTCGAATCGGACCACAACACTCTTTTCGAATGCGCTCTGTGCGCTGCCGAGCCGTCCTGCACGGGTTCGACGACGTTTGTGATATCATAATAATTTCTAACGCTCGTCCGGCCTTAAGCTAAAAATTTCTGTTCCAATTTTTTCATAATATCGTATAGGTAATTTAATATAGCATACAGTTCATAATATTGTGAAGTACTAATAATATTTATTAATGAAATTTACAATTTGATTATTCTAGACTGAAATAGTTGTTTTACTCTATTGAAATTCGAAAAACAATCAAAATAATATCGAGGAAATAATGTGCGATAAAAAGAATGCTTTTCGCCGATAAAATATTACATGCAAGTACATCCTAACCTGACCGTTTGAACTCGGATTAGACTTTGACTGTAATACATAATAATTTACACTCGTAACATGTACATCGTTGCATGGTGGTACAGATTAAATGAAACCGTTTCAGCATTAAACAGTAATTATAGTTAAAATCAGTAATCAATTTTACTCCTAGGTTTTTAAACAAAGCTTTGGGAAAAGTGAAATGAGAAAATAACAACTCGGTTCGGTCACTTTCAGAGGATGACAGGATAGTACAGAGTAGTACATATAATATGAGTAGTACACGCGAAAGAATAACACACAAGACTGAGGTCAGATAAAATTCAATTTTATTTCTATATTCAATGTCGTTAAAAGTTTAAAGTAAAATAATGATTATAATGATAGTAATAAAATAATTTTAGCAAAACTTAAACAGTATTATTGACGTAGCTATTAATTTAACTGTTTTTTTTTTCGTTTTACTTTACTATAGCAATGATTTTCTATTTTTATTTTTTGGTCTTACAATTTACAATAATAGTTATAAATTAACACAGTTTCGCGATTTCACAGACAAAATCTGATAATACTATTTTAAACATATCATACAAAAACATTTAAAAAATACTATTTGGTTTTTATTAAAGTAGTACACATAATATAATTCGAGACATTAAGATATAGCTAACTTAAAAGTTAAATTGCTGCAAAAAAAAAAGAAAAATAGAAATAAAAATAAAATAAAACAAGAATTCAATTATAATTTAGAATCAATACATAAAACATGAAAAACAATGAAGTTAACAATTATATTGTTGTCGTATACAAACATAATTATTTAGTCATAAAAAAAGAAAAAAAAAATACATAATATTTATCTATAAACGTTTATACAATCACAATAATGGAAAGTAGAGTTGTTGTTGTTTTTTTTTTTTTGACACAAAATACAATCATGCAATGAGATAAGTGAAATGTATTTGAAATTGATCAAATTGAGAGATCATAGTATATCGTATAGAAATTAGAAATTGAAATACAAGTAAACACTACAGTTAATTTGATCAGAAAACACTATGTTAGGTAAACATATCACATAATGCAATATTCGTGGACTGGAATTCAAACTATTAAATGGGGTTTTGGAAGAAAACCTCAGGAGAATAGAGAACAAATTTATAAAATATATATTATTATCGTTTGCAAAAGAAATATCAACCACCCATTCGATTTATAACTAAAAACACATCGATTATATCGAAAAGAAATATATTCATAAATAAATACTGATCAGATTTTAGAAAATATAAAGATCAATTATATTTTTCCAAGTAAAAATATATTTGATATAATGATATCATTACTTAAAAAATTAATAAATAATAAAGTGTCTATAAATCTTAGTCTTTAATAATTGTTCACGACATGATTTGCTAATGAAGCCCCATTACTCCCGGGCTCATGGTTAATTTGTACACAATGAGTAATACTTCAAGGTTCACTATTTTTCTTATAATTCAAAATAAAACTATTAATTATAATTGTTACTGTACAACTCTAAACTATTGATTGATTTTATGATTTACAGACGAACCATAATGGATATTTTATACAAAGCATCCGAGTCGATTGCTTTCGATGGCGGTGTGACTCCATCTAGGTGATTGGAGACTGCGGTGAGCGCTATCTCCTACAGTCTGATTCACGAAAACTGGCGACTGATTGCCGCCGAACCTCACCCACCATGCAGACAGTGGTTCTCATTCTAATGCCTGTTGCGGTCCGGAACGGCGGCGCACGCAAATTGTATAGTTGTTTGATAACATAGACGTATTAATAAATATGTCAATGTTTGATAACCACAACAACAAATAGTCCGCTTGGAACGTGGCAGTCAGCCGTCAATTTTTCGTGAAACAGACTATGGCCCCTCATCTAATCATGAAGAATACCACTTCAGTTGAAAGCAATTTTCAATCCCCAAATATTTCTCTTGGGTGGTTCATCTGCATTATCATAAAATCAATGCTAATACCGACATTTATGAACAAGTCTTACCTATAAGATTCAAATTCTAGACAAATAATATACAAGTATATATAAAAAAAAAAAATTAAATTAAACTAAAAACAGTCCTTTTTTTTTTTTTCAATTAAAGCATAATTACTATTAAATATTTTCTAACACTAAGTAAAATACTGTCATGTAAACTTGTCATGTAAATAAGGTGGTTGATTTGGAAAATTACATATTACCATAATGTTCATTGGTTATTTGGTATATTTTAAAATGAGAACAACAAATATTGCATTAGAAGTGAACAACACAAATTAAATAAAATACAAAAATCAACAATGAAAAAAAAAAAAAAATGTATAAGTAGTTTCAAAAATTTGGCAAAAATTTTAAAATCAACTGTGTCACATGTGTCTTCTGTAGGAAGATAATAATTTACCGACAATTCATTAGTGTTAAAGATTTTTTAACTCTCGACTATAATTACTTTAAAAACTCTCGACAAACGTCTGATTGAGTTAATGATCGTAAACTATGCAAACAAATGAAAAGTATACAATAAAAAAAAAACAGAATTTTTTTCAGTAAATAGGAAATATTAGAAACTGCAACATAAAATGAAAACAATAATATCTGAGAAAACAAAAAATAACGGAATCACGGAAAAAAACGGTAATAATTATCTTTTAGAACATAAATTACAGACAGTTTAACTGATTACATGACGTGTCAGGAAATGTTTGTACAACATTAAACACATATTTATTTTGTAGGGAATATAGAAAAACAAGGCAACTGTTAAAAAAAACAAACATCAATAAAAAAAACGTTAGTTGAAACATACCAAGCGATATTTTTAAATTAGTTGGAAAAAAAAATAAATGAATAAATGGTGGACGAAAATTATGATCTGTCGGTAAATATCACATGACATCAGTGCTGATTTAAGTAGAACAATAGACTATGTAGTTAATCGAATAGAGAGCATTATACAATAATATTTGAAATTAATACAAGATATGATCACAGTCAAATTAAAATTGATTTAATTTTATTGCACTAAAATATATGTAATTTAATGATTAAAAATGTTATGAAGTTCTAATTTTATTTTCAGGATCAAATTGAAAATAACCAAGGCTCTATGCAAAAGCGCAGATAGGGCCCTTCAACTTATATAACTATGTATAATACTTTTACTTTTAATGAGGTCACTATTTCACTTTTTTTTTCAAGTCACCTCTTGTTTCTATGTAAAATACATTTATGTGACTTGTTGAATATGATTTATTCAAAGTTTTAGACTAAAACAAGAACGTCATTGTTTACCTTTTGGTGAAAGTCTAATGAATGCTTAGTAATTTAGTTATCTTTTTTGTTCTTGTAATTCGTTGGTGCTTAATGTTACATCTGGATAGCTGGCAAAACGTGCAGTTTCAATTTTCGGAGAAACCTAGGTTTAATTAAATCGACAGGGTTTTCATTAGTATTCACAATAATTTGTTGTATAATGAAGTACTTACTTTAAAAGTGGGATAAAGACCACTTTCTTTTGTTCGCAAATTTGTTCCTTTCGAATAACCATCCCAGTGATTGCCGGCGACTGCGATATCGTCACCAACTTGTAAATTGATTTCATGTGGTCCACTGGCTTGATGAGCCAGTGTAGCCGTGTGAAGCCTGCGCTTTTGACCACCGTAATAGTAAATGTCGTCCAACGAGGTGTAAAATGTCGACGCGTCGGGATGAAGACTATTCATTATTTCATAAGCCACTCGACACACCTGTAAACAGAAGGGGTTAGTTTTAATTTATTTACTATATATAATCATATAATTCTTGTCAATTACCTGAGATGAAAATGTACAAACTAAGTAGTCACTGAGTGACAAAAAATGTATGTCTGTAATGATACCACTCAGTGATTGATCGGAATAACGTTTACTGATAGAAGCTGTTTTAGATATGTTTTCATCACCGATTATTTCATACTCAGGATACCTTATAAACATGTTGAGTGAATAAAATTATGTAAGAAATTATTTGACAAATCAATTTCACATACTTGCGTTTGGCTTCGGAAAATAATTTTGGTTCGTCTGTAGCTAAATAAACACGTTTTTTGTCGACTTTCTCAATTAGTTCTTTACGTTTGTAATATTCTTCGACATGGATCATGTATTCATCTAGTTTGTGAAATGCAGCTTCAGTACCAACCTTGTCAGTTCTTCTAATGTGTACTCTAAGCAAATAAAATATATTTCCGTTATAGAAAACTTGGAACCACTTAACAATAATATTGAAGAAAAAAAAATTTATTAAAAACAATCACCCGACTATTGGTTTTTGGAATTTAACTTTTTTCGCGTATTCATTTAGTTTATTATTAGTTGCTGGTTGAGGCCGGAGCATATATTTGAGAAATTGGCCTATCCACCAAACTACAGGATCTCCATGCAAAACATTCAATCGTGGTGCCAAGTCTTCGGGTAATGCAAGGGGAAGAAAAGGAGGTCTTGGGTTAATTGAATCGATTATAGGTAGAGTAATGACTTGGGTATTTCTATGACCTAGAGTTAACGGAATAATATAAAATAATTGATATCTAAAAATTATTGAATTATTTTTAATTGTAAATTACCCGGCCACCGATTGGTGGTTTCACCATTTGGCAAAAGACACGTGTCACTCAATGGTAAAAATACATCCTGCCAACCTCCTTTGGAATACCTCCAACCTTTAGACCTCAAAATTAATGTTCTTTCAGTTGCATATGCAACAATAAAACAATAAACGACATGATGCAGTTGACAACCATATCCGCAACCCTATAAAAAAAATGAAATTTGTAAAACTCATAAATTTACAAAAATGTTTCTAAACACACCTTATTTAAGTCGCAAACTAGTTTTCTTGCTTTTGCACAATCTGGCGGATTTTGCAAACGTTTTAATCTTTTTTGAACTAAATTACTTAAATTTTCTGATTCCTGTTGTCTCCATGTCGAATGATCATCAACATCGGCCAACTTTGTAACATCTTTTAATAAGGATCTATAATGTTCCCCAATATTTTTCTTTATTTTTGCGATGCGCTCTACTCCAATGTTATCGACTTCTTTTTCCAATGACTGTATCTCAGAATTGACATAGTACCAAAGTTCTTTAGTGTTAGAAAATATATGTCGACGTAAAAGTTCATATTCTTCAGATGGACTGTTTAGTACACCTCCTTTAGAATTTTGTATATAAGTTAAAAGAACTTTCTTGTTGTCTATTCTTGGACTAAAACAAACAAAAAAACAAAATTTTCACAATTATTTTTATTGAAAATATTTGTTTATGATTAAAATCAATGCTTGAGACATAGTTTTTGATATTAACTTTTCTTCATAAACAATTAATAAATAACAACTATTAATTACTTATAAAATTAATATGTATGAAATTCTACACAATTTTAACTCTGTGAAAATGTATGCTAAAAAACATTGTCCAATAATTCTTCATTAAACATTAATACATTACTTGTCATTTAAATCCAACACCAAAGCACTTAGTTCAGCATTGCTTTTATGTAGTTTATCAAGTTCTCGTATAGCCCTGGCCAATCTTTGAGACGAGTCTGAATCCGTGGCATCTTGTCGTACAAGTTTAACAGTCACCAACAGAAAAGCAACCCATGAAAATGCTAAAATCGCTAAAATGCGCAGCCAGCCTTGTTGCCTCATCCTCTAATGATTGTTGATTCTGTAAAACATGAAAATGACTAATTTTAATGATTTTTTAAAAACAGTAGTTGAAATATAAATTGTAATTAACATTCATGGTAAATAATTATCGAGGATAATGAAAATATTTACATATTATATTATTCATTGGCGATTTGCCTATATAAGAGAGAAATAATGTGAAACATAAATAAAATGAAAAATGTAAAAATATAGGCGTAAAATAAATGTTATTCAATGTAGGCAGTTGTAATACGAACCAACAATTTTTCACGAGGAACTAAATATCTATAAATTACAACTTTAAATTTGGACAAAGATAAAATTGAAATTTATGAGTGCTTTAAAATATAAATTGAAACAAAACTAGACAAATATTTAATTTTTTTCAAGTAAAAAAAAACAAAAAACAAAAGGACGTGTGTGTTCTGTGTTAATGTGAACGTGAGTAATACTTAATTGATAAACCTAATGTGTCATTTATGATAGAAATGATTGAATTTGAAAAAATTTGATAAAAAGATAGTAAATATATGTATGTATTTTACAGATACACGCCAATAGTCGTCGGAAGGTAAGCAATTCAACTGTATCGCTTGAACACAAAAACAAATGAGTGTCCGAGCGTTTCGAACTCGATATCGGACGACTAAAAACTAGAGACGTAAGTCGAATGACGTACCGATTTCAGAGACATTGACCGGTCGTGACTAAAGATCGATTTTTTTTTTTTTTTTTTAATTTCGACAGGGCGAAACCAGACGTACAAGCGCGGCGGCGGCGGCGGAGACGACGTACAATCGATATCGGAAACCGTTCGAGATGAGCACGGAACGTCTCGTCCGGCCACGTCAGAGAGGGTCCGTAACAAGAGAGTGAGAGACATAGGGGCGTATTTCGTTTACCTGGACGGCGTCACCATGTCGACGAGCACAAGACGACGACGACGACCGTATCCCGGCCGGACCTCGCGGGACGCGTCAACAGGTCATCGGGCCGAACGGGACCGGATGCGGCGGCGTGGCAAACGCGTCGTCCGAATCGGTGTTGTCCGCTCGCGCCTAGACCGCCGTCATCGGTGCCCCGCTCGTCGCGAAATTTCCCGTCCGATTCTGCTGCGATCAGGTGCTCGCCGGGTCGTCACGACATCATCGTTATTACTCGTACGACACTTTGTATTATTAACGTTTCGACATTTTTTTTTAACACCACAACAATACACCGTCCCGTTATCACGGTACGTTCTTATCACGCGTTATCATCGTTCGCTCGGTCGGGCGAGTGCGCGTGCGCACCGCGGTCTCCCGCCCGTCGTCGACGACTACGACGGCTCTCCGCCGTTTCTCCGCGATCCACTTCGAACGCCGCCGCCGCCGCCGCAGCTGGCCCCCGGCCAATTAATTATTGAAATCGCGTGTGCGTGTAATAATAGAATATTATTAACGTCATATTCGTCGCGTGTAGACGACGGCCGCTGCAGAGTATACACGACGAGTCGCCGCGAGCGCGTCGAACAAGGTCCTATCCGTCGGACTGTATAGCGAGCGGATGTTTATTATAGAATAGTTGACGAAACGAAGCGACGCCACTCGGAAAAACTATCGTTGAAAACCGGTCGGACGAGCGGATATTACGGTCGGAAAACGGACCCGAGAGTCACGGCCACGACAACGTGTCTGATCTCTAAAACCACCTACCTAACTGTCGTCGTTTCATAGTTTTCACCTCCGTCGAGCGTATTATATATACAATTATGACACGCGTTCTTCGTGTCGAGCGAAATCCGCTCTCCGAAACACGTGTGTCCAAACACGAATGCGCCGGCATGTGGTAACATCATTTCAAAATCGATTGTACTGCGAGACGTTGCACATTTTTGGCCGTTTTTTTTTTTTCATATTCTACGTCTATCAATTTACCATACAGACATTTTATCTCGGCGATGGGTTTCTTCGCATTGTTAATCGTGCTATTTCATTATCCACTTTATGTTTCTACTACATTGTCTCATAGACCGTATAATTGTATACTCATTAATGTAAAATCAGTCAGTCTACGCCTGATAATTGTTCTGAAACTTTTAAATCTTATTATTCCTATAAGAAATTCACTTACGTATGTAAAAAAGTGAACGCTCAAAGCCTCAAGTTTACAGCAATTGATCACAGACACTTATTTCGCACATTACGCGCAGTGACGAGCGCTATGTACCGTCCGAGAACGTCCAAAACATCGGTCGAGTTGAATTTACAGATTTCTGAAAAAACATATGAATTAACATCGAGCACGTGAATAGAACAGCGGGCATAAAAACGTACGTTATTTCATAGATTAAAAGTTACGAAGAAATCCGAAGAAAGGTATACGCGTGGGTATTTCTGTCTGTATGTTATAACAACTGTTGCGCACGGCGTATCCGATTTCAAACTTTCAAAAACGAAAATCAAACCGCGTTGAAAACACGACGCACACGCTTAAAAAGGAAAAAAAAGAAGAACCCGCAGACCGATTGAAATCAATAATATCTTACATTATCGTTATAGAATACACCAGCAGCTCACCGGACGACCGGGCACGGACCTAATCAGCTAGTAACGCGTCCGCGGTTTCGTTTCGAAATTCCAAAGCGGCAGAGCGGCGGCAGGACAGGAAACTAAGGAAACTCGCGTACGCGTGTGTGCGTTGAGCCGGCGGCGCACGCAATCGCCGTCGCGAGATCGACGAGGACGACGACGTGGATGTAAAATATTATATAATAAAACGTCGCGAAAGCCGTCCGTCCGCGAGACGAAATCGCGCGAGACTCGTTCCTCGTCGTGTTTCCGGTTCGTCCGGACGCGATGGGTCCGCGATAATCGAATACTTCCGATCGTATCGCGTATTAACGAGCGACCTCGCGCGACTGTATACCACGATAATTATTATCGTTGTTCGTCTCCTCTTCCCGCGGCGGCTCGGATCGGTCTCGTCGTCGTATTTTCGTATTATAATAATTTTCCTACGACGACGGAATTTTTCGTTTATTACGATCGGTCGATTCGTAGATCGAGATCCGCGACGATATCGCACGGACGTATACTGTCGCCCATGTCCTGCAGCAACAGTATCATACGCGTCGCGTCCGTCTACCGGTGCACGCACAACTATACGCGAATTCGCGACGACGACGACGATGATGATGATGATGATAATAATAATGATAAAATCATGTAACGCGGGTGTACGGAAGGCGATCGCGCTGTGTGCGCCGACGAAAATAATAATAACTCGACTGGTAGGGGAAACGACGATGTGTCCCGCGACCGGACGTGCGTGGCGGCGTTCGTCGGAATATCGCGTCGGCCGATCGTCGAAAACACGGCCGCCGAAATCGTAAATAATATCACGTCCGGACGAGTTGTACAGCCGAAATCTTTCATATCGTCTTAAGAATCTTAAGATAGTCAAAATAGTCAAATCAATTATTAATCTAGTCGAAAACACGATGACAAATACATAGAAAAACACACACACACACACACGTCATAATAAAATCAATATGCTTTTCGCTTCACTCAGAACAATAGTAAAAATAAAAAACATATACAATTTTTAATATATGATTTTACTATATGCGACACAGTATTTTTTATCTGAATCATAAATAAAACTGTATTGATAAATTAAACCGTAAAATCAAACGTTCGAGGTAAAACCTATTTGAGTCGCTGCTGCTGACAATACAATTGTAATTATGGTATGAAATTATTTGATATTTCGAATTTTTCAGGTACGAAACATAAATAGTAATTGCAGAGGGGGGGAGGGAGTAGTATCAAAAACGGAATACAATAACATCCCAAAAAGCGATTTCGACGGCAGAACGATCCGAGATAACGGTTGAAAACGTAGAACGAAATTGGCGTTAGAGAACAAAACGAATCGCGGTATCATTGCTTTCGTAACACGAGATCGGTAACAAAAAAAAAAAAATAAAAAAATTCAACGCCAACGAAATCCGAATCAGGTATAGTATTATAATAATATTTTATTATTTTCATTATTATCTCCGAGTTTTATATTATTCCACACTGTCGTCTCGGCGATTACACATTATTATTGTTGTGTACTATCGTCATTATTAATCGTCCTCGAGACCGGCGGCCGTTCCGCCGCTTTTTGTACTACTCATTGTCCGAAAACGGATGCGCGTTCCTGCAGATGTGTATCTACAACGTGCGTACAGCCCGTACGGTGCGTCCCCCGTCCCCACTCGCGATCGATAGTATAATTCGGGAAACGGAGTTGTTTTTCGGACCGTTCGGTTTTAATGTTATATCAATCGTTCGAGTTACAATGCGATATATAAAGTGATTAAAACGCGGTTTTAGTGACGCCACTACGGCCATCGGATTTTTCAAAACGTTTCGGAATAACCGCAGTGCAAAAGGACGATTTATGACGCTCGTATCGTTACAATATCATTCGGATAGATCGCCGAAACGGCGGAGAAATACGTAGATTTTTTGTTAAATTTCAATTTTACATCGTCTGCGATCGCACGCTACTGCAGGAATCGAAAATACGATAAACCTTCCGAAAATCGACGACGGATCAATAGCTTAGGACGGTAAATTTGTAAAAAAAATAAATACCAACATTATAAAACTCAGAAATACGAGTGTTCGTCCCCGTGAAATTCCGAGTGTGCAAAATAATCTTTATGCGCGTATTATTTGAATTTTATCCACTACATCGCGTTTGTATTTAAATTTAAAACCGTGCTTACGTCGAGCCAACACAATAATGGCCACAGAACTGTTGTCGTCGATACACGAACGGGTCACGTTCTGTCCCTAACTACTGACTAAAATAATAGTTATAAATGCGTATTATCCCGTCTCCGACGTCAAAACAATGGCGCTGACCATTGGCGGTCATAATTAACAGTCGTGTTAATTTTATGATTTTAATTTATTATAATGAGTATTGATTCGAATTTTGAATCGGCTCTCCGCATCGAGCCATCCGGACGGTTTCAAATATTATTACGTTTACCAATCCTTCGATTGCCTATGTGAAACGCCGTCTCAAATGTAATTTAACGTCGTAATTTCTGTCGACACCAACTATAACGTACGAGGTCGTATAAGAAGAGTGGATTAGGATATTCCCAATCTTCCGGTTCGATTGTATTGGAAACGTCGTCAGTTGATTCTAAAACGAGATCAGTACAACGTGTTTCGCGTCGATACACGTGCAAATGCGTTTAAAAAAAAAACCATACTCATATGTATTGTGCTCTAAAATACACTATATACATAGAAGTTTTGCTTGTTTGTGTTTATTATTGAGAAACGCGAAATAAAAACACACAAACGTATTTACAGCTAGACGTCAGATATTCGTTTCCGGCGTTATTATGTACGATTTTTCCAAAGTGATTTCCGGACTACACGTAGGTTTTTCGTGTACGAGACATAATCAAACAATGCGCGAAAAACAGTCGTATTACTAAAAAGCTTATGTAACTTTTTATCTAGATGCCAAAGTTCACGACACCAAGTTTGGCTTATAATAAATCATACGTATCGATAACATATTTTATTGAAATCGATAACGTTTGGATAAGAATTTCACATCTTTAGGTGTAAACCTGGCAGATAACAATTAAATATCAAACTCAAAGCAATCTATAAATTATTATAACGATATACGTAATAATACCCGGCGTGGTGGGTCGTCCAGTAGCAGTATAAAAACAAAATACGTCGGGTTTGTCACGTTCCGTCAGGCGCACAGGAAAATCCGAAAACGAGTGGGCGTTATCGTTGAGTCATGAGACATGTCCGGCCGATTAAATTTTCGATTAATTTCATTTTTTAATAATCGTTATCATCAGTTATTGCAGACGACACGTCATCCGATCGCCGTGAACTCGTTGTCGATTTTTAAATTCAGAGTGAAACAAGGAACGTGTATTACTGATTTACCATGAAGTGTGTTCCAAAAAAAAAATTTGAAAATAATAATATAAAGTTTTACACGAGTTGATCTTACTTTAAAATAAAAATTTTAGAAATAAGTATTGAACTATCAACATTTCGACGAAATTCTATGAAAATAAGAAAACCTGCAGACTTTTCGTAGCTAATCCGTCTCATCTTTTTTATTCTGAATTTTTTTTCTAGGGGCGCCTACATTGGTTTCAATATTAAAAAGTTAAAAAAAAAAAAAGGCAAAACATTCGGATTTTAAAACACGCATTCGTGGCGTCGTCGCAATGTCAAAATTCATCATTGATTATTATCATTTTTCCATCAATATAATACGCGACGAAACGAATACAATTTACGTCACTACGGTCATTACGATACGTCATTTTCTCGGTAGTCATAGTTTTCGAAACGGCGAATCCCACTCACTGATATGGACATGAAGTTAATCGCTGTTATATTTTATCAATCATTCGCGTGTGCGGTCCATTCCGGCGCGTTATTGTCGCGAATCCCGCGAAGCCACACAGACACGCGTCGACAACGGGACGAGCATTGGTCGCAATCGGGTACCTTATGAGTTTATTCTTTATTTTTTTTCCACGCCGTTATCGGTCGAACGCATGGTCGTGCCATTTCCGTTTTTTAGTGCTGCTCGAAAACGATCGAACCCAAGACATTCGTCGTTTCTGTCGTCTTCAATGGCACTACGGACTGCGTTCGGGACCGGGCAGTTGCCTATTTGTTTTTTTTTATTTCGACCATTTTATTGCAGACATACGTCGTTGTTTAGTGTAAATCAAAATGGGAAGAGAAAAACAAGAAATCTTGAAATTCAAATTGGTCATCTTGGGCGGTGAGTACCGGTCGCACATATTATACGCCACGCCCGTCTATCCCTCCGGACGTCGACGTTTAAACGAAACTACGTTTCGACGACACAAACGATTGTTCCATAATTGTTTTTAAACAGAAATCACAATTGATTGTACATTTTAACTAAAAATGGCTCACAACCGATCGTCTACTGGCTATATTATGTTATTTTTTGTTTTTAAATTTGTTTCGCAGGTGCTACCGTCGGCAAAAGTGCCTTAACAATGCGATTCTTAAGAGACTAGTATGTTTTGTTTACGTATAATATTATATATTTATGATATTTTCATTTTATTTGGTTTTAACATTTTCAATTTTCTATTTTACAGCTTTGTGGAAAAGTATGAACCGAGTAACGGTTAGTTTTTTTTTTTTTTAATGCTAATTTTTCGAATATCAAGTCGATTCTTAACAATTGTCTTTAAGTATTATCATTACACTAGGTTTGTGTTAACTCCTATTTTTTTAACGTGGTAACGGTTTTGTCATTTATTTTTTCAGGGAAACCCTATAAAAAACTAGTAGAAATCGATAGCGAAACGTATAAATTCAAAATCGTAGAGGGCAATGAAAATTCCAAGTAAAAATCCAATATATTTCGATTCGTTTTAATACACACCATTCGCTTATAATTATTTTTTTATTCAGTTCTCAGCTGGATCAGTACATAAAAACCGGCGAGGGTTTTCTCCTCGTATTTGACGTTTGTAACTCTAAACCATTCGAAGAAATCAGTTATTTCATGGACAAGATCAGCCGAATAAAAAAAAGAGTCGATGTCCCAATGGTTTGTACGTATTAAAAAGCATTTCGTTGAAAATGTTAAAAGGAATTACTTTTGCAATAATTGTTGGTTTTTTTTTTTTTCAATTAGTACAACTATATTTATACGGATTTGTTTAATATCTCTGCAGATTGTGATATTTATCATCTAATTGTATTATAGAATATTTCAAATGTTTCTTTGCTTTTTAGTGTTGGGAAATAAATACGATCTACAAAACCGACAAGTGGATTTTAAAGCAGCCGTCGGTTTTGCTAAATTACACGGCATACCGTTAATCGGAACATCTGCTAAAACCGGACTAGGTGTCGATAAAGCATTCCACACTTTGATCAGAAACATTAGAAAGAAGGTACATTATTAATACTGTTACTATTTTACGTGTGAGCTTTTTTTTTCTGATTATTTATTTATTTTTTAGAAAGAAACAAATACCTCGGGCAAATAAGAAAGATAAAAATTATAGGGTCAAGTGAGTCAAACGAATGGTTTTGTTTAAATTAAAAGAAAAAAACTAACTACAATATGACCGTCTCGGACATTTGTTATATTACGCTGGCTCGAGAAATAACACGAAATCTTTTTGTCGAGCTTTGAGCGAACAAAAAAATGAGTCATTTTCGTTTTAACCGAATTATTGGTACAATTGAATATGATTTAACGCGTTATTATAAGTGCTATTGGCTTTTTATAGCTCTTTTACAGCTTTTTATTCGGCCATATGTTTGTACACAATTTCGTTCTGATGAGTAAAATGTTTGTACAATTGTTAGTTTTTATTAAATTTCCATATCGATTCGAGCGTTTGAGCCAATAGAATATTCCAATTTTTTTCCGTATAAACAACAATGCTAGTAAGCAAATAGTATAATTACGCGCAATCAATATTATTAGTCGCCCGCGAGTACGTGACGTGTGCAAATATTTGACCAACGTGTTGCCCACTGCAGTGTTTCAGACCAGGCAACCGAAAAATTTGAACGTCACATCATTTTATACGTACTTATTTCGAATCCCCACCGTGCGTTCAACACGTATTATAGTACACGACAACTCTTTGGCGTCCCGGGATCACACGACACTATTCGAGACGATCACTGTTCCAAAACTTTTCATTTATTTTTCGACGTGATTTTTCAAAAAAAAAAAAAAAAACGTTTTTTCATGAACGAGCCAAAACCGCCGCAAGTACCTGAGTATGCATAGACGATAATAGTGGTCTATACTTGAATTATCCATTGAATTTAATTGAAATACGTAATTATATCGTTGAAATTAATATGTTTACAGCGCGCGTGATTGCTGCACGGATTCGTGAACGGCCCAAACGAAATCGCCATATTGATACGCATATAGAGTTATTCGAGAAGCGAAAAAAATAAATAATAAAAATGAACTTCGCCAAAACGATTTCAGTTTTCTTATTCGTAATGCTAGCGGCGTTACTCTACGGCGTGGATGCCGAGTGTCCCCCGAATCAGAAATACAACCCTAAATTCAAAACCGACGATTATATGGATTGCGTTGATAGATGTCCAGACGAGGTGGGCTGTGGTTGCATTGGAAATTTTGATCCTCAAAGCCAAAAAGATATGGAATTTTGTGTATGTTGCGGTCCGTGAGTTTTATAGCCTTCGCTTAGTTACGAAAAATAAAACGTCTTCTCTGGCAACGTCGTCAACTACCCACATGCGCTCCCGGAATTATTATCAACCTCTCAATATGTCACATTGTACACGACTGTTCTATGACAAAACATAAAATATAAATACAGATTGAGTGTTCGTGTTTGAATATTTTAATTAGTAATTAAATCCAGCCAAAATTATCGATTGTTTATCGATATTTGTAAATATTATTTTTCACGAAATGACTTTTATTATTTATCGAGCCGCGCGCAAATCAACTCGGAGATAAGTTTTAGTTTAGTTTATGACGTTTGAAACGAAAAAAAATCTTTAGAACATTTATTCGTTTTACAATTAATTAATTTCGGGATCGTTAATCCTTCTCGTTTATCGTTTTCATTTCCATTTCAACACGTTTTTAAACAGACGTCGTTTGTTAGGCTGAAAATAAAGATATTATGCCGTCGTCGTCGTCGTCGCGCGTCGTCGTTCAACACATTCGTTTGTTGTGAAAATTGTACGCGTGAATTTCTTCTCGTTTATCAACTCGACGGACAATTTTTATAAGAAAATCACAAACTCCGACACATTTATCGACGTGTAATTTTTTTTTTTTATCTCTTCGCCTTTCCTCCGATATGTATTTTTTTCATCGTGTCGAAACTTTACTCGAATTTCGTTTGATCGAAATATTTATACGTTACTCTGAGATTTGGTTTTATTATTATTTTTTTATTTTATTTTTTTTCCGACCTTTTGTTATTTATAAACTATAACAATGAACTTTTTCCGCAACAGACGTTTCTGCAGCGTCCAACAATTTTTCAATGTTTGTACTTCAACGTCAAATGCACAATTTTTCAAGAGTCACTTTACAAAGTAAATAGAAAATAATACATAAAGTTTCCGAGTGAAC
This sequence comes from Drepanosiphum platanoidis, assembly GCA_948098885.1. Taxonomy (NCBI): domain Eukaryota; kingdom Metazoa; phylum Arthropoda; class Insecta; order Hemiptera; family Aphididae; genus Drepanosiphum; species Drepanosiphum platanoidis. Next base: position 15,476,041 of record OX402534.1, on the reverse strand, counting down.
TTGTGAGAATCATATTTACTGCATATCTGAAAAACTTTTAACATTTTTGACGAAAACATATTACCATCGAACGTGAAACGAATTTCGTGTGTTGAGAAAACCATATTACTATCGTGAAATATTCAATTTTTCCGTCACGGTTGTTTTCATTTCGGTTTCGATCGCACTATCTTTGTTTTTTTTTACAAATTTATTTACGTTCGTATCGCCACCAACAAAGAGTCGACGGTAATTTAACTGTGTTACGATAAACCAGTCGGAAAAGTATATGCTTTTGTATTCTGTAACTTTTCATGCCCTCCGTAATATTTGCACTTTCAAATTTCAAAAATAGACTCGCGAGCTCATTGCTAACTCTAGGCATGAATATTGGCTGCGTGCTATGCGCTAAACTTCACGGACGTGTGGAAATCACAAGTATAACAAGTTTGTTATTAATTACTCAATATCGGTCAGTAGAACAAAACTGGTTTTCGAAACCAATTCAGACGGCTCCCTTCAGCGCGAGGCTCCAAGACGTGCACGCCACGTACGCACGCGTTTACGCGCATAATACGTGTTTACTTTCTTTTCGTAAATTCGGTATTATCGCGGTGCGATTTAAACGTCTTGCGCAATCCGCGAGCAATGGATTCGCATATTTTTCGTCGAAAAGATGATAACGGCAAGGGAGTTTGACTCGTGCAAAGTCCCCCTACACTGGAAATAACGTTGTGCACTTCCTAAATAATCACTCGTTTGTAAAGGGACGCGATAGTGAAAACGCTCGTTTCGCATCGTAGCGGTTAAATAATAAAAATATTCTATTTTCTCGTCGGATTCGATCTAACAAAATAAATACGAAAAAAAATAAAATAACAACGATACGTCACATAGTTTACCGCGTAAATCATACGTGTACTGAAAAAAAAGTACACCGCTTTTGTTGTATGTCAAATAAAATATTGCGTTTTATAATAAGAGTCGACTGTCGAGCAAACAATTTCACCGTAAATCAGAGGCGTAACTCGCGCGTGTGTGATAGAAATTATATTACGACGATTAAAAGCTGTACGACACGATAATTATTAATGTTTTGTCCACTGGATATCACGGCGAAAGAAAGTCCGACAACACGTCGGAACGCCTCCTTTTGAACGGCCTTTCGTTGTGCAACATTATTTTCACCGAAGAACTTTTTTCGTGCGCACCTGTTCTCTTAAACCGGAGTCCGGCGGCGGCAGTGTTCTCTACGTGTAAAAAAGCAATTGTAAGCTAGCGTTTTGTTCTCCGAATTTATGCGAACAAAATATTTCGGACAGAGTACAGTAAAAATAATTATCGAATGTTTTTCGCGCGATCGTTTGATGAAGTAGTCTCACGATAGCGCGAGATATTTTGTCCGAGGAGAGGAAAAAAAGCGTCATTCGTTTTGGGTGAGAGGCAGTGCGTGGACTACGAGAATATAAGAATCGCCGGTCGTATCGGTGAGTAAAATATCGTTATCGACATTCGGTCACGCGCGAGTGTCCCGTGTGCCTGCGTCAAACGGAGGGTAAAGATCGCGTCGTTTTTTCGCCTCGTCAAATCGAACGGAGTGGATAAAAAACCGTTCCGATACGATTATTATTATTATTATACACGGCAGTTAGTCTGGCGAAACGGCGCGGCGGTTCGCGCTCGTGACGTTCGTATCGCTTTTACGACACACCTGCGGGGGCACCGGGCGACGACGAACGCGAAGTGAAAATGCGCCGACCCAAAGATCAAATCCAAACCGACGACCCGTCGAGTCGACGCCGCTCGTCATCGCGTCGTTTTTGCCGTTCGGCCAGTTCGCAATCGATACGCAAACGCCAACGGCGTACGACGAAACGCGATATTTCGCACATTTCGAGCACTGACAACGTGACGTTTCCCCCCTCCGTCGTCGTCGCAATTTTATTTTCGTCGTACGGACGTCATGTACTAATGGTCACACGTCGGAAACTACTGAATTTCGATATGGCGTGACGCGTACGTCACAACGTTACAATTATTATTATTAATTTACGCGGGTGTTGATGATCAAATCGGAAGTGACGCGACGGCGCGGCGGCCGGGAAACAACTACGCGCGTCGACACTTTGTTGGCCCCGGCGAGAAAACGAAAATGCCGAAACACGAGCGAACGGAACGGACGAAGAAATTAGATTTCGATTAGATTTTCGTTAATAATTATTAATTATGATTGTGCGTTTTAACGAATTTTAATATTTTCTCGGCCGGCATCGAATGTATTTTAGGTCGAATCGGCGCGGCGTTCGAAAAATTATTCTGACTTTTGTAAATAATCTAAATTCATATAAATTATGAAACGCGAAAATGTGCCAAGTCCGTACGATTCAATAAAGACAAAAATAGTTTTGAAACAATATCATTTTGAACTTTTCTGCTTTTCGTCGGTTAAAACGAAAAAAAAAAAAATGAACTCGCCGTTACTCTGTGTTACGGTGAAACCACGAACGTACATTCACTACGTCGAAATCGTTGTCCTCGTATATTTTCGCGATTAAACTATTTAAACTTTCGGTTAGTGGAAATACATTCAAAGTCTTAAAATAGCAGGTATTTGATTAAGTCGGAAATATTTTGTGTTCGCGTGAAACGTAAGTGTATACTTTATAGTATTGAGCGAGCAGTCAAATAAATTACAAAGTTCGTTTTTCTCGGAAAAATATCCGAATTCTTTCGACAACTTTTTAACGACCCGAGCTCGGATTTACTCGCATGATTTCATAATATATAGTTTCGTAATGTTTAAAATTTATAACAAAAAAAGAAGCGAGTTTTTTTTTTTCAAACGCCTTTTTTCCCCCTTTTTTTTTTATTACTTATTTTATTGATTGTTTAGCCGAGCTCCGAAATAAACTTTTGAGTGTTTTTCAGAAGTGTTTTATCATAACGATACCTTTAACGTTACTGCTCCGGCGCTTTGTATTTATTATTTAGACACTTAAAATATTCATCGCGAACGTTTACATGATCATCGATTTTTAAATAAAAAAAAAAAAAACATTATTTTAAGTAACGTTTTCACTTGGAAAAAATAATAAAAAAAAAGAGCAATAACGGCCATCATCGCGAAAAAAACATTACATCGCGTAAACTTCGATTTAAACGTAGTTTTTAAAAATATTGAGAAAAAAATAAAAAATCTCGCACATCGATAAAAGTATTCATTGTGAGTTCGGCGGAATCGATAAATCTCCGTATCTTTCACCGAGAGCTCCCGAACGATTCGATAATAATCACTCGTTCGCGTACAAGGAGTTACCTACGCGTTACGCCTAATTCAAAACAGCAAGTCCTCTGAACAGCGAACACACGAACACGTCGAGTCCATATTGGATTAATATTCGTAAATTCCAAATCCATACTATTATTTGTTTTTTTTTAAATTACGGCGGAAGAAAAAATTCGATCGTTCCGAAAACGTTGTAAATTCAACGTCCGTAAATCAAGTTGGTGTTTTTGTTGCTGCGATTTTTCCGTCGATACTCCTGGATTTTAAGAAAAACCGCAGAGGTGGAGTGTAAAAACTCCTCGCATTTGAAAAAATTAAAAAACTACCGACTAGATGAATTTTTCGACCAGAAGTGAAGTTAAAACCGAATTCGTTCTCCTGGTCAAAACCGTGTTGGCAGACGACGAAAAAAAAAATTAAAATTAAAAAAAAAATCACAAGTAGGAAGACAAATAATATATTCTTCGAATGTATACTATTCAGAATGAAAAAAAAATAAAAAATATTTCCTCTTTTACACGACGGTGCCTAATCGATTGGGTCACGCAAAGGACGAACACGTCCGAAAAAATTCTCATACGCGATGCGAAACGATTTGCAAACACTTTGCAATACAATAACAATATCTCGTTATCGCGCGTTCGCAATAATGGCACACGCAAGAATAAGCTATCGTACAGCTAAAAACGGGCGACGACGGTTCGACCGTTGTGAAATTTCAAAAGACAACAACGGCGTGCGCCTGGACGCGAGTGTTATATTTCCAAAGCGCTCCGACTATCGAAAATAACAAATAAACAAATAAAACACCGTAAAGCGAAAAAGAAATCTCGCGAGATGTTGACGTCGATTTTTTTTTTCCCTTCTTTTTCTTTCTCCGGTCGCCTCGCTCCTTGGACGGGACACGGTGCTCGGGCAGTGAGAGGCGGCAGGGGCCCGGGGAAATAACGTTCGCAGATCGCCGGCCCGGTACGAATGTGTTATAATCGTATTACCCGGTGTAGTACGTTTGAAAGCGACGATTAATCATCGTGGCGTTCGAAAAAAAAAATGATTCCGACTCCGAAGGTCGGAGTCATGCGCGCGAGTAAAGTACACACACACACGTCGAACATTATGTATTTTGTCTAAAAAAAAAAAAAAAAACGTTCGTCGAATCTTTCGCGGAACGAAAGAATTTACGTGCCGCCATTACGCGTGGGCACACACGATATTACGCGTTCATTATCTGCGCGTTGAGGTATTTACGAGTAGGAGACTTGAAATTGTAATTTTTTCTTCAAATTATTACATTGTCACAAGCGCAATAAATTTAAGCGTTTTTACGATCGAATTGCTTAATGCGCACACGCTACTTTATGATATTGTGTTGTTATTATTATTATTACGGACGGTTTTATAATAGTATTTCAAAACGCCAAAACAATTATTCTTATAAACCATGTCGACAACAATATAATAAATAAATAGTCGTCGTTACAAAAGTTGAGCGAAAAAAATTAAAAAAAAAAAACAACGTAATAACGTGAGCTATATATTTTTATTTACCGCGAGGACAAAAAAAATAAATAAAATATCCCCGTATGGCCTACGGTTTGCCCAATGGTCAAAAACAATTATTTCTAGCTATTTCGCGGTGTTATTATAGACACCGACGACGACGACGTGTCGTTCGAATATCGTATGGATACGAATTTAAACCTTCGTGTATTTTTCAAACGCTCGTTTCACCGAATGATCAATAATAATTGTAAACGGAAACTTCAACGAACTTAGTTATTTTTGAAAATCGAAAAACGGTCCGATTCATTTTCGTTGATGTATTATCGAAAAATTGTGTACGCGCGCAAATAAATGATAATAAATCGCCATTGTAATTTTGTACGATGTAGTATTTTTCTCGCATTCAGAACTCGAAAAAAAGTTATGCATAATTATTGTACAAAAATATGCATCATATTAAGCGAAAGTGTGTCATAACGACGTACGCGAAAAAGTGTTATGTTGCATTTGAAATCGATTTTTCTAAACCGAATTTCAACAGTAACATTGCTTCGAGTTATTTTCATTGCAATTTCGTGTTGGAAAACAATCATTATTCGATCTGTCTATTCTCAAAACTATTTATCGTTTGTCGAGTCATTTCTCGCGTCACTTATTATTTGAAACGACGACGTGCACCTACATGTGTGTTAATCGACAAAGCAGGTATATTATGGTACTCTCTCACGTTTTATTCAGTCACAACAACACTTGCAACAGTAATAATACTTAATTCTTTTACAGTTTTGGAATCGAAGGTGATAATGATCCGATTCAATTTTCAGATTGACCTAAAAATAATCAATCATGATAAATTTGATTCTGCGACGGATAGAACTCGTGAACGTGTCTGCAGATATACTGTTTAGAGGAGGTACCTCGAACGACGACGTCACGTGTGCTCTGATGTTATTCATTCCGTTCGAAAACCCGTTCCCAACAGTAGAATTAGATGCTCTCGCGGTAGTTCGATTTCGTTATTTTCGTTTGATATGTACAAGGTATTGAATCCGCGTATTTCACTTGAATGGTTAAAAACATCGTCTACAGAAACGAACCGAGCTGAAGCGTCGTCAGAGTGCAGACTATTGGTCGTTTCGTGCGTACATCGGAAGACCCGCCAGAGAAATTTGAAAACGATAACGATTGTTCAATGTTCATAGTTTTTCGTTTCTTCGCCAGTGATAACAATCTGGTTAAAATCTGTCCGTTTACGTTTATGTTCATCGTTTTAGCAGGGCTAAAATCGCAACAGTAACACAAGACAAAGTCACCCGAGTCGGCCCGCCCGATTTCGCCCCTGCCGTCAAGGCGATGAAATAAAATCGAAGACAAATCACGAAACGGAAAACGTTTGTCTGGGATGACTTGGGTTCCCCCGTTCGGCGCTAATGCGAAGTGCTCGCTGAATACCGTAACACGGCACATACCGATGCGGTTGAATAATATTATAATTTCGTATTTCGTCGCGCGAACGTATCTCGTTTACGTTACGAGTTTGATAATCCTAACCTGATTTTCTGCGCCTACATCGAACGCACTATATTATTATTATAAATATTATTATTATCTTTTCGCGCACACGCGAACGCGGTCTCGCTGAAAGTACAAGTCGATATAACGTCGCCAGCGGTCTTCGCACCCGACGACGCTGCGCCGGGCGGTGGTGTCGTTGTCGTACCGCGCGACGACGACGAAAGTAAACGCGTATTATTATTATCATCACCGTCATTAAAAAAAACGCGTACCGACCGAGGGCTGCCGTCGTCGTGCGTGCGTTTGCCCGGCAGGGCGGGCCTAACGTAATATTATTATTGTGTACCTACACCGCGGGACGACAGACATCACGTGTTGTTTAATCGCTCGTAAATTAAATATCGTATTTTTTCCGTTTCTCGTCGTTGTTGTTTTTTTTTTTAAATATTTACCCAACATCTGTAATAATTATACGTGTATTCTGTACACCCGGTCCCCCGGTATTATTATAACATATATATATATACGACCGCATCGAACCCGTTCCTAAATACCATTATTAACGGTCGTCGCTCGTATAATAACATTACACTTTTCGATTTTACGACGCTCGCGCATATAATATTATAATTTATTAGCTGTTGTAGCACTTAGCTCGGTCGCGTCGGGTGTCGAACGCGATGTTTTTTTTTTCTTCCACAAAATAATAACGTTTTACGAAACCCACGTCATAATGACGATAATCATAATATTATCACGTGGACGACAGGTACGGAATAAAGCGGTAGATCGTCGCAGGACTGGTTCCGGACATCAACAGGTCGTAAAATACAATACCCGTTATGCGCGACGCGAGAACCCGCTCGGTCGGACGATTGTTGCAGGGGAGCAGGGAAATCGCCCGGCCAGGACAGAACTTTTGGAAGTCAGTAGTTCGCAAGAACTTTACGATATTTGAACGAGACCTTTATTTTGCTCGTTTTGTCGATTTATCGGTGGAAAAATTTCAAAATAAAATTCAATCGTCCACGTCCATTACAATACCTGCAGTACGTCGCGGCAGCAGGCGCCTCGAGGTCCGATCGGAATCGAATATTATAATATGTTATATAATACAGCAACCACGTGGAATAGAATAATAATTAACAGCGTAAAGAATAAAGTAACCATTACGTGTCGTGTGTTGTATTATATCTTTGCGTGACATTTGTTTTTTTTTTCCTTCAACACTGTAAAATGTAGTGACACGCCCCTGAAAGAAGGACGATATTATCCGAGTTCCCCGAAATGAGGTGGCCCGAATCCTAAACGCGGTGTTCGCGACGACGATAAGTATATTGTAATGATCTAACCGCGCGTTTATATGTAATATCATCACGCGAACGAACTGAGCGGTAGAATAGTATTTGAGTATACTAATCGGATACTTTTTATCGAATTATTCAGGTCCGATTCGATTCGACGCCGTCTCTATACAACGGTGAGAAAAATATTTTCGATAATTTAAATAATAATTATTGTTTTAAACACGACGACGACTGTGTTATCCTAATTGGATTAATTAGATCGAATTCAATGAAAAATATAGATTGAGAATTTTAAATGTAAAATTCCAATAAAACATAATGATAACTCATTCGCCCAGGAACGAGTGTACGTATTGTATAGTTCCACTTTTCGACGAATTCTAGTTTTAAAACGGTATTTAAAAAGTGTATTGATTTTAAAAATAACGATTTACAATAATATTAATACAAATACGCGCGTTATGAAGCGCTCTCGTGGCGGCGTGCTGACCCGACTTAAACGCGGGACGGGAGACGTTGAATTATTTGGAAAATATTCGGCCGTACATTAGTCGCTGTCGATCGCACTGCTTTCACCAGTCCGCGAAAACCGCTTTTTAATAGATGCGACCGTGACGGACGTTGCACACGCCCGTGTGCCGTCGCGAATTTGAGATTCCGATGATCCAGCTGGTACATTATATACACATGGTTGAATATAAATATTTCATATGTATTTTGCGCCGCTTTCGTGCAAGCCCACGCGTGTTCATCGTCGTCTGATCTTACACCATAAATTGTAGGGAAAAACGTGGTGAAAACAAAAAGAAGGAGTAAAATTCAAAAATCGAACACGTTAAAAAATTTGCCGACCTCCGGACAGTTTAGGAAAAAAAATTCCAAAAATTCAACCCCTAATGGAGTAAAAGCGGAAAAAAATTTTGTCAATAGTTTCGTTTTAAAAAAAGTAAAGACCCAAGAGAAAGGATTTTCTAAAATTCAACTACTAGAGGAGTAAAAAGTGTTAAAACCATAAAAAAAAAAACACTCACGAAAATTCGAAAAATTCGGTTTTCAACAAAGCTTTAGCATTTCGGAGTTCAGACTAAACGGGAACAAAAAAACTATGCACGGCACAAATGGCAACTATAACAGTTTATCAACACGGATTTGAAATAAAACAAACCCTTATTGTAGAGCGCCTACATTTGTTCACACGATGATATACGGATGGGGTTCAAAACCCCGAAGGTCTTATTGCGTGTTTGAAAACGGGCGAATTCATTTATTCCAACAGTACCCGCAGCCGTTTATTCGTCGAAATTTAATTTAAAAATCGTAATCTCGCACTCGACATATATACATATAGCCGAGCGGTTCACGATAAATATTTCCGGAGTAGATTTCACCAAGAGTCGGACTCCACCGTCGTCGATAATACAACGTGTAACGCGCAACTGTATTATTATTAGATCGTTCGTCGTCGTGTGGCGCGGTAGCAGCGAGCTTTGCCGACGCTTTCACCTCGCTCGTAATAATAAAAAAAAAAAAAATCATACGTACACACACGCGCGTATACTCGTATATTATTATTCTCGGGTTATGAAAACGTCGCCTGACCGTTCGATTCGCCTTAATTACCGACGAGTGCCCGCGCGTTTAAATAATACGCCGTGCATGCCTATAGCGCTCTCACACTACGACGGTGACGACGACGACGACGACGGCGACGTGTCTTTTCTCCGGCCCCGCCGCGCTCGCGGGTCTCCTCGTCGACAGCTCAAGGGCGAAATGTGTAACGCGCGTCGTCGGTCAGTCGCGCGCGATGTCGTCAGCCGGGATCGTAACGATAATGATCATTATTATTTTAACAGCAAAAATGTGCGGGTTTTATAATGACTGGGGGGAAATAAACCGTTTCGCGATCGAGTCGGCCGGCGTCCGGCGTGGGCTGCGGACAAGACGCGTATATTATATCATAATATAGTGTTATGTACGGCGCGGCGTGGCGATTTCGAAAACGGTCCGGGGGCCACCATCCTCGGTCTTTTGTCGCCGCGTCCGGAACCCGAGTCGCGCCAAGTCCACGTTCGGACGAGGGGAACGCGAGTAGAAAACATTCGCGAAGAAACCACGTTTTCGGCCCGCGATTTCTAAACGACTTGGTTTTTTTTCCCCAAGACCATCCGGCAGTGTTCTTCGTCACGAGCGTGTAGGACCGACGACGAAAGAAAACGGAGAATCCGACGACGTCTCCTCCGCGGTCCGTGTAGGCCGGGTGGTTATTTCGTCCTTTGTGTCCGCGCGCTCGTTAAAAGCAAAAAGAAATACATAAAACCACGTAATAATATTATCGCATCGGGCGGCGTACGGTATTACATTATTATTATTATTATTATTACTACTATCGTCGTTATAACGGGCGAGCGCTCGCGTAATTCGCTCGACTGTGTGACAGTTCCAGGTCGGTCTCGTTATGTTGCGTAACCGCGTAACTTCTCGTTTTGGACACACGCGCGCGCGCGCGCGCAATCTTGGCAACGGTCTGCTGCAACATTCGCTCGTCGGAATAGAAAATAAAGCACACGAATATACGAGTAATATACGTGCCGCGGCGGCTTCGGTCGTTTGTATACACACACACACACACACACGGGCGTAGTATTATGTACGTGCTCCCACATCGGACCGATTAACATAAATAACGAAATATATATATCAGCCTCGGGGGCGCTTGCGGACCGGTTTTTAGAAGACCGCCGCCGCCGCCGCCGTCGCCTCACGACGCGTTCGGGTCACCTAAATCTCGCGGACAAGACGCCCCGAGGTTTTTCTCCGAGAGAGGTCGGTCGGTCGGTCGATCGCAATCGTCGTCGCCGAAAAAAGCGAAAGATGAAAAAAAAAAAGAAACAACACGATTCACATATGTTTGTTGGTAACTACGAATTTTTCATTTATATGAGTCAAAAACAAAAAAAAAAGTATTATAATATATTATAAACATATTTTTTTATATATATATATATAAAGATACTATTGACCTGTAAGGCCGTTATATACGTAAATAATACAAACATCGAATGAAGATAGTACACGATAACGTGCGAGAAGAACGATACAAATAATAATACTAATAATAATAAAAAAAAATAATAATTTTACATCGAAAAGTATAAATATTTACAAATGCAAAGAACTAGGAAGGACGTATAATGTGGTATAATATTATGTATGACGTGTGATGTAATGGTTGGTCGCGTGTTACCAAAAAAATAAAATTGACGTTTTGTGGTTGCGCGGGAGGGAGGCTTTCGAAAACGTATTATTTGTTCGGTCGGTACTACTAATTTTTCACATCGTTTCGTACCGATCGATTCGTCGAGCTCTGGTCTCGACGTTTTTACGAATTTCGTTTTAATTATTACAATTATTATTATAATCATTACGGCTCGAATCCATGTTTCGACGTCGACGATTCCCGGGCACTATGCATATTATGTAATGTACCCGCGAATCGACTTAATAATTTTGATGTACGCGATTTTTCAACGTTGAGATCGTGTATTTTTATCGATTCTTTTTTTTTTTTTTAATTCGAACGAACGACTATTGTTGCTATACCGATCTCGATATCGCGTAGACGAATATATTATAATTACATGACGTATTTGTTTTCCGATTCTTCGAATGTATACACGCGACGGACGGAGATTGGGAGTCGTTTTGTCGAGTTTATATAGACTACGTGTCGCGTACGCGCGTTCGTCGCACGACGACGACGAACGCGCCACGCGATGACGGGATTAGGACTTGCGTCCGTTGCGTTTTCGTGTCGTGACATCCGGCGTTTGATGGGGGGGGGGAGGGGGATAAGGGATTGCGGGGGGGGAAAAGAGTTGTTAAAAATCGATGTAAGACGCGCGGGCGTGTGAAGATTAGTATTTAGCTCCCGCGGCCGGGGTCTTGGAGACGTTGGCGAAGAAACCGTTGTCCCAGTCGGCGTAGTAGGTGACCGTCCTCACGGAACCGTCGGGCTCGACCAGGCTGTATTCTCCTTTCACCACCTCGCCGTCGCGTTCTTCTTTCTGGCTCTTCTTGTCGCCCGTGTACGCGTCGTCTACGCTGTATTCGTAGGCGTATCTCGGGTTCTCATCCTGCGAAACGCACAATAAAACGTATACACAAAACGTGAAATAAGAAAATCGCCGGGTCATGCGGATTCGCGCACGTCTCGCGACGGAATATTATTATTACGCGTACGCGACGAACGATTTCAATAGCGCGCCACAGTCGGTATGACGTAAAAACAATGCTATCGCGTCCTACGTCCGTACGTTTGTGTTCGTTTTCGCGCGCGCGAATGATACTTTTTTTTTTCCCACTTGCGTTTTTTTTAATTTTTTTTTCTCACTGATTATCGCGTACAAGTATACTGTTGATTTTGAGAAAGAGAAAGAGAGAGAGAGAGAGAGTGTAGTAATAATTATTTTACGCCTACCAGTTCCCCCGAAGATATATTATACGACTGAAGCGATACAATATTATAATCGCTGACGGATCGAAAATTCGAAAATATAGCAAGTTTTCTAAATAAAATGTGTTCGTAAGTGTGCGACGTGAGATTTTTAAAAATAAAAAGTCGAAAAAATAATCGAATCGTTCTGTCGGGATGAATATTATAATTTGAATGTTTTTTGCTTACGTAGTTTTCCAGATGAGTGTTGACGACGTTCTTGGTCGGTCCGGTCTTGGGCGGTGTGACGTAGCTGGCGTAGGTCTTGGCCGGAGCGTAAGACGGGGCAGCGGACGGGGCGTAGGCCGGAGCAGCGGCCGGGGCGTACGACGGGGACGGGTAGCTCGGGGCAGCCGAGTATTCCGGAGCCGGAGCCGGGCCGTAAGAACCGTAGGACGGTGCGGCAGAGCCGTAAGATGGTGCGGGAGAACCGTAAGACGGTGCGGCGGAGCCGTATGAAGCGGACGAGTATGAAGCGGACGAGTACGAAGCGGCCGGTGCGGAGTACACGGCGATCGGGGCCGACGAGTAAGACGGTTTTGGTGCGGAGTAGGCGGGCGGCGAGTATGCGGCCGGCGCTGGGGCGGCGTACGACGGTTTCGAGTATGAGACCGGGGCTTTGGTGGCGTATTCGTGGTCGTCACATTTCACCGGAGACACGGCCACGTAGGTGGACGGCGTTGAGTAAACTACTGGTTTAGCGGCTGCGGATTTGTAGCTGCTGCTCGAGTACGAGTTGTAGCTGGCTGGCTGGTATTTGGGTGCTGGGGCCGAGTATTTCGGGGCCGGAGACGCGTACACTGGTTCTGGGACGGCGTAGCTCGGGGCTGCAGTGGAGTATGCGGGAGCGGAGTATTTCGGGGCCGGAGACGCGTACACTGGTTCAGGGACGGCGTAACTCGGAGCGGGAGTGGAGTATGAGGGAGCGGAGTATTTCGGGGCCGGAGACGCGTACACTGGTTCAGGGACGGCGTAGCTCGGAGCTGGAGTGGAGTATGAGGGAGCGGAGTATTTCGGGGCCGGAGATGCGTACACTGGTTCTGGGACGGCGTAGCTTGGGGCTGGAGTGGAGTATGCGGGAGCGGAGTATTTCGGGGCAGCCGGAGACGCGTATGCTGGTTCGGGGACGGCGTAGCTCGGAGCAGCCGGTGCGGAGTAGCTGGACGACGAGTAGCTGGCCGAAGAGTAGCTTGGAGCCGAGTATTTGGGTGCAGCGTAGCTCGGAGCGGGCGCGGCGTAGCTCGGAGCGGGCGCAGCGTAGCTTGGAGCGGGTGCGGCGTAGCTCGGGGCCGAGAAGCTGGCCGACGAGTAGCTGGATGATGAGTAGCTGGGTGCGGAGTAGGCAGGTTTCTTGGCGTATGAAGCCGGGGCCGGGGAGTACGAGTAAGACGGCGCCGGAGTGGAGTATTCGTGTTGGGCTGGTTCGTCACATTTCGGTGTGGTCACGGAGTACGGCGCGGCCGACTTGTAATCGCCCTTGTATTCATGTGGAGTGTATTCGGTGGTGCTGGACACGTACTGCGGGGCTTCGTATTTGGGCGTGGAGTATACGGCAGGCTTGTACGCCGGAGCCGAGTACGAGGCCTTAGCTGGTTTGTAGCTGGGCGACGAGTATTTCGGGGTGCTCGGCGACGCGTAGCTCGGGTCGGGAACGGCGTAGCTCGGAGCAGAGTAGCTGGGAGCGGAGTAGCTGGGAGCCGAGTAGCTCTGAGAAGAGTAGCTCTGAGAAGAGTAGCTCGGAGCGGAGTAGCTGGGAGCTGGAGCGGAGTAGCTGGAAGCCGAGTAGCTGGGAGCTGGGGCGGAGTAGCTGGAAGCCGAGTAGCTGGGAGCTGGGGCGGAGTAGCTGGAAGCCGAGTAGCTCGGAGCTGGGGCGGAGTAGCTGGAAGCCGAGTAGCTCGGAGCTGGGGCGGAGTAGCTGGAAGCCGAGTAGCTAGGGGCCGAGTAGCTCGGAGCCGAGTAGCTGGCTGCCGGTTTGAAGTACGCTGCTTTCGGTGCCGGGGTGGAGTAAGATACCAGAGATTGCGTGTATTCGGGTTTCAACGGTCCGTATTTTGGTGGATGAGAGCATCCTTCGTCGTGCTGATGACTTTCTGCTTCGTACTGGCCGCTGCAGCTGACGGCCAACAACAGTGTCACCGCTAATACCTTGTGTTTAAAAATGGTATTTCGTTTATAATACAAGCCACACGGTCGAAACACAATTTTCATATCAAATATTTAAATACGTCGTATATATATCGTGCGTGTAATATTAATTTTAAAATACACAATGATATAATATACCATATATTATAATGTATTGTAAAAAAAATGTTAAATATTATTGGCGTACTACACACGAGTGTTGTATAGTGTACAACGTTAAATTAAATTGTTTGAAAAATTAGAGTTGAAAAATAAAAGGAACAGAAGTGGGTAAAATAAATGTGAAAACGACGACTATCGCTTCGAGGATCGAAAAAAAAAAAAAAAAAATTCAAAGCGAAAAATGCACGTACCTTTAATCCCATGACGACGGTTATCTGTGGCGGACGCTCGGAGAGAGATTGAGCAGAGTAGAGTAGAGAAAAAATAACAAACACTTGAACTCGCGAAATAAAAATCGGACTCAAACTGACGCGGTAAAACCAACACGGAGCGCACACGATTCGATGCGGTTCGTTAGACGGACACCAATCACCAGGTGCAAGTCTGCGTTTAAGATTTTATACATAATACATCCCACTTCTGTCATGATGCTAAAAAAACACGCCGGCCGTGCCGTTATCCCCTACTCGTTCCAGATTACTATCACCTTGTCACCAGTCGGAGCCCCCGAGGCGGTTTTTCGGTCCAAACGTTTGGGTGTGGCCACTAAGGGGGCCGGTTATGCGCTGGTGTGGCTGTGTGAGTGCGCGCCGGTTGCCCCCTGGTCAATATTGACGTCGTTGTGTAGTCGTATTATATTAGCCATCGTTTTTATCGTCAATAATTATAACGGCCGCGATACGTTCGTATCGGTCCGTAACCGCAAAATAAAATATCAATTTACAGATATTATGTACACACGGCGGCGGCCTGATGTAATAACATTGTGCTACGCGCGCGCTCGCGGCCTTGAAAAGCACCTATAATATTATTATTATTGTTAGATAACACCCGAGCGCGTTCCGTCGTCGCGTTTTGTTTTCTTTCTTTCATTTTTCGCCCGGCGTCCGAGGGAAAATAACCGACGTCGTCGAGCCCGTGTACTTCTACTGCCAGTGATTACGCCGAAACGTTCGTCGCGCAGCCGCCGCCGCCGCCGCCGTCGTCTACGATCTCGCTCGTCTCGAAAAAATTCGTTTTCGATCGATCGCCGATTTTCCCCGCGATGTCAAACGCGACGCCTTCGACGTTTTCGCCGTTCGTTGTCGTAAAAAAAAAAATGATTCCTCGGGGTACTCGCGATCACAAGCCCGTTTTTAGACGTACGTATATGATAATAATATAACCGACGAAAATCGTTAGCGATTCAACGGTCAGCATGGACACGGCGTACCGGTTTTTTCGTTTTCGTTTTCGTTACCGCGAGACGAAGCGCACGAAAAAAAAGCGTCTGGGACATATTATCATCACGCGTACATGATATTATTATAATATCGTTTGACGCGTGCTGACTATTACGCGCAAACCGTTTTGTCCGACAACGATATTGTATAATATAATGACGCGTACGGCATAATGATAAAAAGATTAAGAGGAATAATGGACCGCCGCGGCGGCGGTATTTAAAAAATCGTTTAAACCGTCGCGCAATAACGCGGCCGCGACTGGCTTCTGATTTAATCGCGACCCGCGGGTACGTCTGGCCGCTGTAACGCGGCGCGTCGATTTTCGAGTGAAAAAATCAAGTTTGGCTCCGACCGAGTTTTCCGCGCGTTTAGAGGGCAGGAAAGGTCTCGCAGGAGAACTATGATTATACTGCTTTAGTGTCTATATTCTCGGTAATCTGACGACTGCGGCGCGTGTGGGACCACGATGAGTGACCACCGGAGCCGCGGTCTATCGCAGACCGTATATTATTATACAGTAGCCAAACTTTTACGACCGGCAGCACTCTCAGGATACAGCTAGTTTATCGTGTTTCGCGGAACCCCGATGTGCCCGACTCGACCGCTATTTTTTTTAAAAATTCGAACACTTTGCCATAGATTCGAAATATTATTACGTTATTGTACGTTTGTTTATGTTCAAAATCGTAAAACATAATTTTAAGTATTTCGAATATTTGATAACATTATGGTAAAAAAAAAAGAAATCGAAATCGTATTTATTAAAGTGAAAAATATTTTGTTATTTGATTGTCTTTTACTTTCTTTTATTTTTAAATCTGATATTATTATAAAATAATTTTTTTTTCCCAAACGAAATGGTAAAAATCAATTTATATATTACACACAATATCTCGTAGAATATTTGGGACAGTTCTGCGGAATACTTATGATAAATTTCGCGGAACACGCATTGTGAACCGCCGTTCTGCCGTGTAGTAGAACGAAAAAAATAAATGACCCGCCGTCTCGACGCATTTTCGTCGGCCGTAGCGCGATCTCTTCACGACGACGACGACGACGACGGACGCCGAGTAAGTGATGGTAAGGACGACGGACGTGTAGGTACGCGCCGCCGCAGAAAAGCATTAATCACGCGGGCAAACGGGGCTCGTTAAGAGATGAAAACGAAAAAAAAAAAAAAATTCCACCAGATAACATTGCGCAATAGAACATAACAAGAGTGGAGAGACGCTGTAGTAGTCGCGCCGGGCAAAGCGAAAAGCATTCGGTCCGCGATATAATAACGAAAATAAATAATAATTTCCATGTGTCCGAAGGCCCCCGGTCGCCGTCGTTATTGTGTGTGTTCGGTGGCGTCGAATATGCGCGCACGTCACACGACGACGAATCGCCGCCGAGATAAGAATCGCGGGGCTCGCGCGCACACGCGAAAAAACACGACGAGATGGCAGATAACCCAAACTGTCATCGAGATAATAACAATACATAATACATAATAATACACAATGATAACGACGACGACGACGACCGCAATAGAAATAATAATTTTTTCTTTTTTTTTTTTCTGCGTCTCATCTGACGGGCGATCGTGTTGCCCCCCGGCGCGGACCCCCTGTCCGCAGACGCGTCCGGCCGCCGCGGCGGCACGCGCAAGCTCGGATCGAGGCCCCGGGGCCATTAATTTTTCAGTGGCCCCGATATGAAATTCAAAAAAAAAATTATATAATCGTCGGTAATTGCGTTGTAATCTATTTTGTTCATAAACACGTTAAATCCGCGCCGAGTCGAACCCGCATAATAACGTTTTCCCTCGTCATTTGGCCGGAGCGAAAGATTCGTTTCGATTATCGTCTGTAAAGCGTCGTCGTCGCGTTTTGCTCGTAGTCTTACGCGTACCTATACCGCAAGGCTCGTTTTTCTAATTCTTCCACCACTCGGTACGGTTCGTAGAGAGCAGCATGATATTATGTAGTGAGGCGTCGATCGACGATTCCTCCGGCGGAAGAGAGTAGGACAAAAGGGGCAGCCATCCTGGCAGCAGCTCATTCGTTCTGTTTCCGGACGACTGTAATATTACAAACGATACTCTTACTTCATCAATAATTATATTATCTAAAGACAAACGTTTGAATAATCTGCGAGTGCGCGGCCGTTCGTACTGAAAACGCGTTCCCGTTCAGTGGGTTGGAAAAATCGCGGAGGAAAAAAACCACGTCCGTATCATATAAGAGTTGGGTGGTATTTCGACGTCTGCCCCCGAGCCCCGCGAAACGTTCTACCGGAACCGTTTGCGAACATTTATATATTATGTATAAATAGACATTCGTTTCGAAGCCCGTCGCGATCGTTGCAGCAACAACGAACGATGTCGCAAACGAGCGGCGCGGCGCATAGACAGAGATAAGAAGGTCCCTGAAAAAAAAAAATCTCGCCAGCCGGCGTGTCCTCCCCCTCGGGATCCGGGTTCGGGCGCGCACGGCACGACGTATGATAACGATAATATAGTAACAACAACATTAACAATAATAATAGTGCGATCGGAGAGACGCGCGTGCTCGGCGCCCCCGCAGAAACTAGCTGGAGATACGGTATCGCGGCGCGCGTCGTCGTGCCTTAAAAACACCGGTCGCGGACGGCCGGAGGAATTGCGAAACGGACGGTGGTGGACGGCGGCGCACACACAGCCTGCAGATTAAATCGTCGGCGGACGCGAGAGAATTTCCGCCATTTCCAATACTATTATATATATATATACACGTATTATAACACAATATTACACTTGTGTGTGTGTGTGTGTATTTTTGCGCGAGTTTATAATAACCCGTTTCGATTATAATAAATAATATGCTCGTGATATTCCGAAAAGAAAAAAGGAAAAAAAAAAAAAAAAGCGAAAAATATTGTGTAATTAATATTATATAGTTGAATAACAGCCAAACGAGTTCACCCAATCACGAGCGTACGTACACCCCGCCGATATACGTACATTTTATAATACGGTTTTTTTTTTTAATATTATTATGCGCGTACGTTATTATATAGGAAAACGGTTTTAATTGTGCGCGCGCGCGCGCGCGCCGCACAATGAGCGCGAGAGATAAAGCGCACGAGAGGTATATTATACGGAATAGATACGCGATTACGCATAAACGTATATTTTTTTTATTTTTTTATTTTTTTTTCGTGCTTTACCGCGCGACGCCCAGCGCGAACTGGTTCTGAAGTTTAGCGGTGATCTAATCGAACGTTATTCGTCGCCGCCGACCGTTTTTTTTTTTTTTTTTTTCATAATAATTGGAAACCTACGCACCGCGCCGCGTATAATGTAATAATAATTAAAGGCGCGCGCTCTCGTCGAATACGAAAATACGCCATAGTTTTACGTAGGCATCGTCGCAGATCGAATATACCCATTATGTACGACGCGCCGCAATTGACGTTTCGGCGATTTCAATGCGGACGTTTCGATAGGCGATCGGTCGTTCTGTTTCTCCTTTCTTCGATCGCTTTTGCCGCAAATCTAGAGCGGGCTTAGCGTGCTTATCGTGCACATCTCCGGACGATCGCACGACGGCGACGGGCGACGACGCATAAAAGGATTTGCCGCCGGTGTCCGCGTCGATTTCCGCGTGTTTTGAACCGCCGCCGCGACGACGGTCGCGTAACGTTATTTTCTAGCGTTTACAAAAAAATTCGTTACACACAGAACGTTCACAATAAAGTTTATTTTATCGCGCTCCGCATCGACTTTATCGTAGTGGCTGCTTTTTCGCAGAACATGCAATAAAATATGTCGAGAGCCGTGCACGCGCTCGCGTTTGGCGGCCCGCGAAAAGACGGGTTTTTTTTTTCACGACACGGCTCGTTTGACATCGAAACAATGTGTAAATCGTAGGTATATTGCTTTTCTTTTTTTTTTTAACGCGCGTTTTACAACACACCGATTTGTTTTCGTCGATCGCATTGTAATAATTCACTGCGATATTCGGTTAGGTATATTGTAAATCGTATGAATACGAAACGTTGTCTCGTGCACTCGTATACGACGACGTACCTATACGGTCATATAGATACTGGCGTTTTATGATGACTCAATCGAATTCGTGGATTTAATAGTCGTAGGTGTGTGTTGTTGCACCAATATATATAGTCTCAATGACGGGTCTTTGTTAAGCGATTGATCGATCGTTTCCGAAACAGACGCCGTGTTATGAGTGTTATGACACTGTAATGCAATTAAAAGTGGTCGAAACCACGTCGTCTGACGGAAAATTAATTCTTCGTCTGTTTTAATCGCTTGTGTGTACTTTGAACGGTCGAACTAGACTTGTATAAAATAATTCGATCGTTTTATAACGCATTGTGAATTTCAACGGTCAATTACATTGTAATATATCACGTCGTTTCGCACGTAAAGTGCCAAAAAAGCTTTTCCCATTGATTTATGACGTTAGCGAATAATATATAAGAGCGCGCGCGCGCGCGTGTGTAGAACTTCACGTTACGACAATGATAACATAATATAATTTTGGTATCGGATTGTTTTTTTTTTTTTCTCAATCGCTCTTCGAGTCCGGTCGAGATTTCCAAGGACGCCGCGAGTGGTACGTTAATGACATGCAACTATGCGAAGAATGGGAATGTCAGAAAGCGTTACCGGTGATAGTAAAAATATTACAGTAAATCACATCGTTTACGCGCCGTTTTCGCCGCGTAACATTCAACCGCGGTGGCCGCGGAGGAGACCCCTCAGATGAGGTTGTATATTGAATCGTTTGCGCGCGTTTCAATGTACGAAAAGTCGCATTGTAAACACGACGACCCAAATCCGAGGGCGCGCACAATACAACATTGCCGCGGAGTGCACGACACGAAGGTATAGAATAATATTATATATTACGTTGCGGCGATCGCGGCCGCCGATAAAGTTTTATATTTTTTTTTTTTTCTATTAGAAATACGTTTTCTTTTTCGATAACGACGACGGAGATTATTATTTTCGTATTGTTGTGTGTATTTATATTGTACGCGCGTTATATATATATATATATATGTAATATTATTTATTACACATCGAATGCGCATTTGCGCGTGTTTCGTGTATTATTACACAACACTTACGAATAATTAGCATTACATATTATATATTGTATATTATTGTAATACATAAATGTATTATAACGTACACGCGCGAAATAATAACAACATTATCGTATTGACCAATATATATGACTGACGCACACGCGCTATATACATATTATTATAAATGACCGATTCTCCGAATCCTTTTCACAATAAAAAGAAAACTTCGTTCCCGATGTATTAAAATAATAATTATTGTTGTACACACACACTATCGCAGCGAGAGTCGCGCGCGCAATGATAATAACACACGTATTATATTATTATTATTATACATCTTTCGGTGTTGTTTTTTTTTTCTTTCTTTTCCGTAGGTACCTATATGTATATATTCGCGGGGTGTCCGCGGATACCACCTATTATTACACGTGATTATAATATATTAAAAACGTTCGACCGGTTTGCACGATTTATAAATACGTACGTACACCCGTACCGAACAACGCTCTTGCAGGTACATTATGTTATTATACGTACGCATACCATATGTGCGCGGTTTATTTATTCGCCGCGCCGAGGATATACGCTCGCTGTGCAATAACGAGGATCGCGAGGCTAATTTGATAATTGGTGGTATTATTATAAATATACGTATTATTATATACGGTCCGGAGACCGAGTTATTATTCATCATTTTCAGGTCGTCGTGTGCGTAGGACGCGCGAAAACAACGTATCTCGGCAACACGATCCATACGACACGACGACGCGACGTCGTTGTGTAAACACATTTCGCATAGTATTTAAAAAATAAAAAAAAAAAAATTTAATACCTACGCCGCCGCCGCGCCGGCCGAGGTGGTTTTCGATAGATTTCGCGAATCCCATATTATATTATTATCGTCGTCGTCGTCGTGTGACGGCTGCCCGCCCGTACGTATAATAACATACCGTAAATTATTATCGTTTTATACGTACGAATGTTTTCGATCGCGCGCGCGGACATGAAGACTCCATTAGACGGGTGATAGGTAACTGCAACGAGCGTGTTTTAATATTGTTATTATGCACTCGGGTACGACGCGCGCATTATATTATACGCTATACGTTATTTATCGATACGTCCGCGCCGCGTGCGCATATGGATTATATTATGGTAAAGCGCGCGTGCGCCGAACGTAATGAAATCATTA
Source organism: Drepanosiphum platanoidis (assembly GCA_948098885.1). Lineage (NCBI taxonomy): Eukaryota > Metazoa > Arthropoda > Insecta > Hemiptera > Aphididae > Drepanosiphum > Drepanosiphum platanoidis. The sequence goes on along the minus strand of OX402534.1, from coordinate 15,454,149 downwards.
CCCGCATGATCGGCCGCCGCGGATTCGTGATTATTATTATTATTATTCGTGTAATATATTACTGCGGCGGCGGCGGTATCCGCGACGCCGAGACAAATTCGTGACTGGAGGCCGAACGAAAAACAACCTACAATTTGTGTGACCCATTAAATTGATTTGCATTTTAACGATAACATTTTTGTCTCTAGGGTCGAGACGAAAAAATAACGTCATGCAGCAATACACCTCTCCTATACTATACGCGTACCACCTATCGTAATAATAATTCACCGCGCGGTGATAGATGCCAATGTAAACAGTGCCGCCGCCGCCGCCGTCGTCGAGACATTATAATATTATTATTATGATTATTATTATTATTATTATTGACAATGGAGACCTCCACCGGAGAAGCGGACAGCCTCGAACTTTGAGGTCAGCGCTTAGTGAAATATTTTTAGATTATTGTTTCACGACAATTAACCCGGCGTTATACGGTCGGTCACACCAAGAAATTCTTGCGCTTTATTGGATTATTGGGCCGCTGGCGTTCGTTTAATATGTACACGTACGTATAGGCGCCTGCCTATATATATATATACGTATACTACTATACCGGCCGTACACCATTAACAGCGCCGCCGCCGCCGCGATTCGGTGCAAATTGAATTATTATTGTGATTATCGCGAACGAGTAAAACACTAATGCGGCACGAAAATTAAAAATAAATGCTTGCGACTGCGTTTATAATAAATCGTACGCGTATAGTGCATTATATAATAATATATATGTACATATTATACAAAGTGGGATTATAACGCGGCCGCGGAGACTTGAACGCACAACTCGTGACGGGCTTATAACATATACCTATAATATGCTATTATCGTATATCAGCTGTACGAAATACGTCATGCAAAGTGTAAAAATCGTACGTTATAATATGCTCGTATATAAATAATTTTGTAAAAAAAAAAAAAAAAAGGAAAAAAAATGAAAAAGAGGGTTTGACAACGGTCTGCGATCGGCGCGGTCGTCTTTGCGCATAGTATACCGCCCGTAAAACATTATTATTATTATTATTATTTATATTATTGATCGTCATCTCTTCACCGTTGGCCAACGACGCGCGTCATTTGTCAAATCTTGTTTACCGAAATCGAAACGGCTGCGCGGTGTAGACTGACCCAGATACCGAGAGACCCGATGGTGCGTGTGTGTACGCGCATATACGTATTATATATACACACACACACACAGATAGCTCGACGACTTTAGCGCTGCAGATATGCAGGTAGAGACACAAACACGGTTGCTCAACTCGTGCGTACCTATAATGATATTATAACGCCAAAACCAGTAATAATCGTTTTATAATTCGATAAGCTTCAACATAGTGCGACACCGATAGACTTTATAATATCGTATATATGATGGTTTATATTCAGATACGATCGTAAACTCCGCGAGGACGGGCCGCCCGCCGACTGTACTGTATATAACATGTACATGGGTACACGCAAGCTGCGCGCAAACGGACGGACGGACGGACGTTCGGACCGACGACCACACTGACGGCTGTAAGGGGGCGGGGTGTGGGAGGCGGTACCCGGACGAGAAAATGCTGCACGCGTTTCAATTAGAGACGGTATAACGCTGCGGCAACAATAATATGATGTATACATGAACATTTTGTATGTAATAATATGATTATAATAAAATACGTTTTCCCGCGTAGGAGTGTCCGACCTTGTGACAGTTTCGGCTTAATGATCCGTTCCGAAAGCGCGTTTTACTGTCCATCGGCGGCGGCGGCGGCGGCGGCCGGACGGTTGTTTACGCGATCGCGCACCCATTGTGCGTGCCCACCGAGGCGGCGGCGAAGGGTTATAAATCGTTGCACAACCGCCGCGACGGCGGCGCTTGCAGCTCGCGCGTCCGTCATCCTCCGAGCGTAATATATACATATATACACGCGTGTGTATGATAATTGAAACTATTTTATGTTATATCACGAGAAAGAGAAAGATATATATATAAAAAAAAGGTGACACGCGAAATATCTTATAGTGCAGTACATATAATAATATATGCAACGAATCGACATGTGTAAATACTCTACATAGTATACGTACGTGTATGTGTATATCGATCGGCGAACGCGTGGAGAGAGATCATTGCTAATGTTTTATTATTATTATTCCTTGCTGTCTTTCGCTCGCAATAAAATATTATATCGTGCGATACGTATACATATTATTATACATCATATTGCCTCCGTCTGTTACGCGTTTCGAATACGATACGCGTGCGACGTCTCGGCGTTCGAATAGACTATAAAACACACATACACACACACACATGACCCACGTAATGAAAAATAAATATAATAAATAATAATATATGTGCGTATATGTGTAACGAACGTTTTTATAAATATAATAATACGCGTGGGACGGACGTTTAATATATTTAACCTTTTAAATACTATACATATTATATTATACATAACACTATATATTGTATATAGTTATAAATATACCGAAGTGGACCGTTAATATCACTTTATATTAAATATATATATATAGGTACGTTTAGACTAAAGAAAATCGTGATCACTTATGATTTCGCGACACCCCGTTCTCGCCTTTACTATACAGTTATAATATATTATCGTATTACATGTGTTTTATTATTATTATACAGAGCGCACATGTAATAATATATACATAACATTATATATATAGCGTGTACAGAAACGCTATAATATTATTTATTAATTGGCGTTACGCAATAATCTTGTTTACCAAAAGTGGTTCGATTTTTCGGATACGCCGCAGCTCCTTATTTTTTAACGACTAGAATCGATTAACGCGATATCGCCGTACGTGCGGCCCGGCCACGTTATATAGACTGCTGCGGAGCCGCAGCGTCAGAAACGAGTATTGCAAAAAAAAAAAAAAAATGAAAAAAAAAAACAAACGCAACGGCAACAGCACCCGGAGCGATGTTATGCGCGTCTCGAGGCTATAAAACAAAACGGTATACATGCGCGATCCTTAAACGCCGGGGCTCGACTATTTCTCAACGAGGTTGACTCGCCGTGCGTTTTACTGTATATAGATTATAGGTACATAAATAGACTTTGTCGTCGGGGTCTGCGGCCCAGCCGATCGTCATAAATCGCGACGTGCTCGGATAATCACACGGGTATACGTTGTATACGTCGTCGTCGCCGATGCGTTATTATACGATATTGTAATGTACTTCCTACGACGACGCCGCCGCTTGCACGGCGTAAACCTATCGCCGAGCCGAACACATAATAATATCAAAACGTATAAAAAGCGTATATAATAATATGATCGCTAGAGAGTACGCGCGAGTACGTATGATGTATTATATTATGATGTCGCGTCGTCGCACGTAACCTGTAATAATAATATATTTATATAAGACGCTTTGTCGCGTCGTCTGGACACACACACATGTAGGTTTTCCAGTGTGCACGCGAGCGACCCGTAGACAAACGCGTTGAGCAATATGACAAAAACGATAATATTGAGTTGGCCATAGAAAGGATTATATACGGATTATCGTAATGTAATTACTATTATAACGATGACGACTCGCGTCCATACGAATGACCGCGGCGTCCGTCGTCGTCGTTCGAGACGTCGCACAACGGCGGCGTTGTGATAATAATAATAAACGATAATATATACCTGCACGTTGACCTGATTACGATAAAAGCGCATTTAGTTCTCGCGCGCGCGCCCGTGCTTTGCGAGAAAAACTCGAGCTTGTGTGTGTCCGACAAATGATTCATTGACAACCGGTTGACCTCTGAGACCTTCAACTTTTCATTAAATCGCACCGAACCTTGGCAACAATAGCGACACAACCGGAGAATTTAGAACGTAATAGGAGATCGATGGAAACGCGAACGCGTACGCACGCACACGCGCGAGTTTGAGAAAAAAGCGATCGAAAAAATAAATAAATACGAGTATAATAAGCGCCTGGGGGGGGGGGGGGAACGAAAAAAAATAATAGTGCAGAGCAATAGTTCGGAGGATTGCGACGGTCATATAGATGTGTAGACATTTGTAAAATATTTCGGCGACGTTTTCGACTGCTGTATCGTTTGAGACATCGAATTGTGCTTCGGCCGTCCGATAAAGGCATTTCAATCGGATTATTCGGATTTCATTGACGACGGAAGGATTGGCTGTTCTCCATAACCGAATGCCAACACACGTCCAAATCGAGATTAAGACGCGCAGACGCTAGAAAAAGACACGCAGTAGTCGGCGCAAACGGTCGTGTCCGGGGGGTTAGTCGACGGTCGGCAATATCGTGTAGGTAGACCTCGGGAACGTTTCGAGCAGACGGTAGGAGTGAGTCGTTATCGAGATAGACGGAGGGCGAACTATTTGTCCGATCGCGCGACAAACAGACGATCGTGGGGTTTGTTTCGATAACCATGAACTTTATTGGAATATTCAAGGTTTTTTTTCTCCGCTTTACACGAGTAAATCGCGTTTTCTTTTCATTCTTTAGTAGTCGATTTTTTTTGTCCAAACCCCCACGCGACTCGGCTACGCAGCACAAAAAATGCCCACCGCGCGGCGAAACGTCGAAAAAATATGCGTTCGAGCACGCGCAGCATAATATTAATAACGCGCGCGCGCGTGTGTGGGTGCTATACCGACGACGCCTTTGGAGAACCGCGCCGCGGCGGTCGCGGATCACGGGGAACACCGGTAGCTAATTTCGTAATAAACGCGATCAGCCGCCACGCAAAAATTCTCAACCGACACACACACACACGAGCGCGCGCGTATACGTGCACGTAGACGCGCATATATTTACGCGGACCGTTAACGGTTTAAGTGCCCGGACCACACAGCTTATAAGGAGATAGTTAATGTGTGTCTGAAGTCGCAAGGTCTTGCCAATCGCCGAGCCGCGCGAACCGCGTTTGACATTTTTGTGTGCGCGGGGCGGTGTTCTCTCGGCTTGGCGCCGCGCCGGCCGGCTAATAAAAGACGGCGGCGGCGGCGGCGGCGACGACGACGTTATTAACGCTATAATAATAATATCGCCATTCGATTTATTGTTTTCGGTACCGTACGATGTCGTTAGCGCGACCAGAAATTCTCGGAGGGCGGGCACGGGGACCGCGATCACGCGAACAATAATATTTCATATCCACGCGAACACATGACACGCGTATATAATCGGTAATGTGAACCGACCGAAAAGTGAAAATCGTTGAAAACGACGCTGTTCGTCCGCGATCGTACGATTCGTCGGCGCGGCAGATTGTCGACCGATGACGCAAACATTTGTACTTTGTGATTTTTTCTTCTTTTTTTTTCGTCTTGGACGACGCTTGTCGAAATGACTAATTTCTATTTTGCCTGTCGTGAGGTTTCTTTTGTTTTTCACGTCTTTATTTGTAATTTAAAGTTATTTGTCTTTGAGTTACTCATCTACGTATAAAAAAAACGCGCGATATTATTTTATGGTCACCGCGAAAACCGATCGGAAATTCGAAATTATTTACAAATCGAACGAATGAAAAATGTCATTATTTTATGTTTACGAATCGCTGACTTTTACTGTTTTGCGTCGTCGTATTACAAAGCGCGCACTGATAATCGAGGGGAGTAATGGAAGCCCACAGACCTTTGGTCGGCGGGACGCCCGCCACTGCAGGCAGGCTCGCCCGGTCGCCGAGTGCTATATTGCGAACGTCGACGTCTACGAAAGTATAACACAACGACGATTACGTTCCGACGACATAATATATCTGTCCGAGAAATATCGCTCGGGCAATAAATAAATTCCTACGCGTTTGCGGCGGCGTATCCTTGCGCGCGGTGACGGCATAAAGTATACATTCGAGAAAATAAAACGTATACGTGTTATTACGGTACCACGCGGGTACACCACCGCGTCTCGTCGAGTATGAAAGAAACGAGATTGAAAACTAACATTTCGATGGCCGTCACACACCGGACGAATCGTACGCGCGCTTATAATAATACATATTATTATAAAGTCGACCGGACGGAGCAGATCGAAAATGTCTGAAAGCCGGCGATGTAATAATAATAACCTAAATCGACGTCGATTTCGCAGAGTCGGCCTTGGGACGTTCAGAAATTTCGGCACTCGTATCAGTAGAGAGACGAAATAATGAGAAATAAAAACACCGTAATTGGGTGTTCGCGAAACTCGCTCAGGGACCAGCACAGAGTGTGTTTCTTATAACCGAATGAATCTTATAGGCGATTGGCGAAAAAAACAAACGCGACTTCGTTTTTCGGTCGAATGACAACAAAGCGTGCGAAGAATCGCATTGGTTTACATAAAACTCGCGGACTACACGTTCTAAAGCTGAAACATAATGTGTTGTTTTCGACGATGATTTTGGCGAAATACTGTTCGCATTATTTATCGCGACTGCTGCGCGCGTCTTATTATGTCCGCGCGAGAGTCTCACAAACGGCGTCTCCACCGCGTGTTAACGATGGAATTACGTATTGACGCCAAACGTTGCGGCGCCATAATGTTGTATAATATCGTACGTTTAGATCCGACGTGGTGTGTTGCAGGTGCACCCATAATATTATATTCGATACGTTCGATCCGCGGACGATCGGCCCGCGGGGTCGCAGAAAACCTATCGCCGACAGTGATTCGAAAAAACGAAATTCAAAATTTCATACGACCGCGACGCCGATGATGAATTTGTTTATCGGCCGATTATGACTTGCAGTAAATAACGATGTTATGACGAATCGGCCGCAGTGTTTTTTTTTTTTTTTTCGGGTGCGTTCCCGTCGCCGTAATTCATCACGCTCGCGAAATTTCATCGTAACCGGCGCCAACCGCGGAACGTATCGCGCGGTTACCACCCGTAGCGTGTTACAGTCGCCAACGTTAATTCCTTCTTACTTTTTCCTTCTCCTCCTCTTCATCCTCCGACGCCGCTCGACTACCGTATAATCGGTATACGGTAGCTGCGTAGCCCCTATATTATAATATAATATATCGTCTCTCTCTCTCTCTCTCTCAATACCGGACCACACGCGACGCGTTTAGCGACGGTCCACAGATTTGTCATAACGTCGCTGTCGGTGGCGGCGTGAAAATACGTCGTCGGACCGAGCGTTTTATATTTTTCCCGTTTTCGACTGGGGATTTCAATAGTCACTGGTCTGGCGTTTGTCGATATATTTTCTCCCGACCGTCCACGGGTGCACGAGTACGGTCGTATTGCTCTCGCAGCAAACGTTCGCGAATTTCATCGCGCCGAATACGCTCTTAAAGTCGACATCGTAACCAATGGGTGTAGTTTTTTTTCTTTCTTTTATACCTCATACTTCTACTTCATTACCATATAAATAGATTATAATATGTTACATTAAAGCGGTGTATTCGACGAGTCAAATTACACCCGACGAAATGTATATACTATAATTTGTTTTATTTACACCGTAACTTATACGGGTACATATCATATTATATTATGTGCTTTGGGCATTTTCGTCTGTAATGATATGTTATTATAGTGTATCAATGCCATAAGTCATTTTTATGGTCACGAGTGCTTTTAGCATTGTTATATATATATGTACGTATATAGGTAAAGAAGATGGCATAAAGAGCCACTATTAAATACGATTTAACCGTCTGAAATTAAAAAAGAAGTCGTAAAAAAAAGCGTTTGGCGCGTACCGTCAGTTCGTCCTGGTAATATCGACGAGTGTGTTGGCGAATTTAAATAAAAGCTTTGGCTTATGATATTATGACGATTGACGGTAAATCGAATTTAAACGGCTTGGACGTAGCTCGGAGGGTGTTTTGAATGCTGAAACACACATCCTTTCGGAAGTATTTACGCAGCGTGTTCTATTCGTCTATGTGCTTCGATTTTTTTTTTTTTATAAAACGCGTCGTCGTAATCGCACGCGGTTCTATTTCCTCTTGGATATCGTTATAAATATTATTATTATTATGACGGTTGAAGACAGATACGTATTTTATACTGAAATGCGTATTATTATATAATACCATTTACGACTTTAACGGAGAGCGCGTAATGCCATTCACAAGTGATATTATTCAAATTAAAACACCTCCCTTGATAAAAACCTGATCTATATACGACCATTTACCACTATTACAAGTCACACGTCTTTTATATAATTATTTTAGGATTTACAACGGATAATAGTCGTATGGGGGATATTAGTTAAATAATTTGTTCGGCATATTTGATTTCTTGGAACTGCTGTGCCGAGCAACAGTCGTCTGGTCATAATTAATAAGTAATAATATATGTATATGTATAATAAATACATTATTTCGTATATTACACTCGTTTACATAAACTGTACACGAGAGATTGCCAACTCATTAAAATCACTCTGAATACAAACGGTCGTGAGTCATTATGTGTGGAAAAAAAACGAGGTAAATATAAAAATCATATTACGATAAAACGTGTTATCTATGTCGTAGTAGCTAAAGAAATGCGTGGGTTTTAACACTTTTGAACGTTGAAAGCGTTCTCGACGTTTTTATAAGATATATACGCATATACGAGTGGACTCGTTTGGTATATTATACGCGATAATTTATTGCTCTAAAACGCGTCACAGAAAATACGTATGATAATGATAATAATAATAATAATAATAATGAAAATAGTATTACCTGACATTACAGTGCACTGTAATGTTCTTTCTGACCGTAATCGAAACTCGCATTTTGTGCATTCAAACGGTTTTTATGGCAAATACGCAAGATATAATGACGACGACGACGATGATGAAGATAACAATGATAATGATAACAATGATATTACTGTAGCCGTTCTCTGGGAAATTTATATAACGTTCGGTGGCGTTTTTATTAGGCACCGTCGCTCGCGTGATGGAAAAATCGGCAAGAGACGACTGTGCAGAGGACAACCGTTATTGGTACAGAGGACTGTTTTATAATAATCGTATTAATGTTAGAAACCGATCGATATCGGTGGTATAGTTCGCTTTTCTATCAAGTCGACCGTCAAACGTGCTGCTGCTGGTACTCAGTCGAAGGTCGATCTGGAGGCATATTCGTGATATCCGGTATAGAGTTCGAAATATTCAGTGTCCCTAGTCGTTATTGTCGTTCCCGTACAAGGCTCGGCAGGTTAATTTTTTTCCACTCATACTGCAGTCGACGTACCGGTCGCGATATGTTACGCCTCTGGGACGGCTAGATATGTACGTATTTTTCACTTTTCGGATACCACGGAAATCGTTTTGTTTTATATTATGACACGTTGATTTCACTGCTACTTCGAACAGTTTGCGGACAAAGCCGGTTACTCGCTGTAACTCGGCTAGCTGCTCAAAAAAATAGATTCTTAAAGATTTAGCAAAAAATCGAAGCCCTCCGTGTGAAAACTCGAAACTAAATGTCCGCCTACGCTCGGGCGAGGGTCGGTCAGAGTATTTAGAAAACGCGCGCAACGCTCGATTATTGTTGTTGTTGTGCAATCGCCGCCGAGAGATCCGTTTCGAGACCCCGCGCGGAGTCGGGTTTATATCAATAATAATTATTTTCGATATTATAAAATATTCCGTTTAATCGATTCTCACACGCCACCGTTGCGGGCCGCAGTATTATACCAGTACGAACGGGTAAGTCTGCGGCGTTGCGAAACGGCGCGCAGCCCAGGGGCATCATCCTGCCGCGACAATCAATATTGCGTATTATTATTATCGCATTACGGCGGCGGCGGCGGATGGATAAAAATAATAACGTCTGACCACCTCCGTGCGGATAGCCGCGGTATTCTCCGCATATACATACATATAATATATACACGAACGTCATTAATCATAATAACGTTCGAGATCGGAATGTGCGCGATCGTAATCGTATCGCATAAATGTGTGGTGCGCGCGTGTTTTGATCTTCTACACGCGCGGTTGGCCGGGCGACCGTTTTACCATATACACGCCGCGCCGGTGTCCGTCGTGCGACGGGTCAAACGCGAGTCACGCCGCGCAAATCACATAATAATAGTGATAATAATAATAATATTGTTTATTATTATTGTTAATACGAGCGTATTATTCGAATTCGCCGACGGGCCGATAAATTGTGAGCACGTCGTCGTCGTCGTCGTGTCCGCGACCGCTGACAAATCAATACGGTGAAATTATTTCCGTTTGACGGACACCTCTCAAAACAGTTTGCACGCGTTCTCGATACGTGCGCAGTGCGCGCGAGGCCGTCACTCTATGGCCGGACCCGAACGGTCGGGAGGGGTTCTTAGCGAGTCGAATCGCCGCCGTTTTGTTATGATAAAAAAAATTAAAAAAAAATATTAAAACGCGAGACGCGAGTGACTCGCGGGTGAGATACGCACGATTGATATCATCGGCGAATAGAAAATTATTGTTGTTATAAATTTCAAACCGGTTGCTTCGGAAGTAAGACGGCCGATGGATCGGCAGTTTCTAAATCTTCGAATAAAAATTCGTCCAGACATCCGGTGGTTTCGTTCAAATTCAATTTCCTCGCGCTTATGAAAATGTTTACGATTTTTCCCCATATTTATTTTATTGACTGGAAACAACAAATACATACTACAATAACAAATAACAAATATCGCAATAACTGTAAACGTTCGAATCGAAAGTATTAAAATCGCAAGTCTTATGGATTTTTATTACAAAAACTTTCCATATTCTCGTAATTTTCTCGTCAAAATTTAAAACTCGAACGCTTAGAAAAAAAATTTGTGACTTCGAGTTTTTTATACATTCTACACTACTACTAGAAACAATAAATGAAAAGTTTTATATTAAATTTTCAAACCATTGTTTGATGTATCAACGTTATGCGTTTGTTTTATCAGTACCGCAGAAGGAATCGAAAAATTATTGGTTTTTGAAGTATAAATTAGAAAACATTTGTCGCCAGCAACCGTTCTCGAAAATGATGATAAGATCAATTTTTACAGTCGAAAACGCGACGCGATAGTCACTAACAGAAATAGGAATAAAAAAAAGCATTATAATTAAAGCAATGCATTTCTAGCTTCACCCAGAATCTAAAATTACTCGGAAAATAAAACGAATGTTTTCTTTTAAACGGAACACTTTTATGACGAATCGAATCGAACGTTTTTTTGCATTAAATTATTCTAAATCAAAAAAAAAAAAAACCGATAAATACAATTTCAGGAAGAATTTCAACCCCCGAAAACCGGCCTCGAACGACCATTAAAGTTCTATGGAAAAGTCACTCACGACAGGCGAAACGGCTATGACTTCTGAACGACATGGGCATTCTAAACAGCGGATATTTTATATTGTCGAAGGCGAGATTTTTTCGTCGCGTTTCATCGGTTGTTTTTTTTTTTTTGTTGTTGTTGTTCACTCTCGACGACGGCCGCGTTAGATCACACACTTCGCGGATCGACTTTGTTGCAACCGTAATCCGATGCTCGTTAATTTTTCACTGAGGAAAAAAAAACAAAAAAAAAATATAATAGCCAAACCGAAAACAAAAAACTCCGCGCCGAAACCGCTCGCGACCGCCGGTCACTCGAGGCATCCGTTTCGAAACGCGCCGCGTGCCCCCGTAACACAATACATCACGATCCAGTCTCGCGGTGAGTAGGTATCCCTTGAGGGTTATATGTATATATAATGTACAAACTATGAGATATTATACGCGTTGAGTTACGCATTGCCGTGCGTGCATACCGCCGTTTTATTTAAAAAAAAAAAAATAATAAAAAAATATCCACATAATATAGACAAGGATATTATTAATGTATTTAGTCTGTCGAGCGTATAATATTATACACATGCGCGATATTGGGGCAAATTATTGTATAATCTCGTGCGCGGATGACAATCCAATACTAATTACACCTTCGAACCGGTTCGATATGAATACCGCCTTCGGTGTACATATACGTATGCGTATGCGTTTATATATACGGTATAAAATATATTTTATACTACAACGGAGTATAAGCGCGCGATTCGTAATAAATTGATAAACTACATATACTCGTAACGTATATAATATAGCGCATGTTCGCAAATATGGCACTGCAGGTGTCGAGAGATATCGCACGGAATGCCAATAAACCATCGTTTCGGATCGACGTTTATTTTATACACGGTTTTTTTTTTTCCCCTTTTATTTTTTTAAGAAAAAACATAATAATTATAATGTGCATTATTATCGATATGAAAGTGGACCGCGCAGTATGCCTCCTAACCGTGAGACTCCGCGACGGCGAGTATATGAGCGCACAGTGTTACGACAGTCGGAGCGGAAAAAAATAAATAGGTACGACGACGACGATGCGGGCCTTTGGGAACGTCCATGGAATCCACGCATTGCGACACGGTTGTTAAGAGTCCGATAGAAAGTCAATCAAATATAGTAGTAAATTAATACCTATATATCATAATAATATAACGTGTACACCTACAGTGTGTGTGTGTGTGTGTGTGCTCGCGTTAATAATACGAACGACTGTAAATCATTCTTCGAGCCAAAAACAGACTTCGCAAAGTCGAAAAGAAATCGCACGTTCCGTTTACTCTCTATAATTATTATTTAAATAACGTTATATCGTATGCAGATTCGTATAAAATTAAATAACCATAAGAGAAAGAGAGAGAGAGATAAAAACCGCGTAATTCTACCATTATATAATTATGATAAACATAGTAAAATCACGACCGACACATACGTACTAGCTGGGTACTGTACACAATATATTATATTATATATTTCAACATTATACATTTGGTTTATTTTACAATAAATTTACTACATCTATCAAAAAATATTACTACGTTTATTAAAATATAAAAATTAAATCCTAAATTGTAATTATATACAACAATATTATAACTATTACGAATAATAATAAGATATTATAATATCAAATAAATGTCACATAGTAATAATAATAATAATAATAATAATAATTATTTAACTTTACATACCTAAAGTAAGGGAGTGTTGTTTTTGCAAGAAAATTAAGTAGTTTAGACGTCAGATTGAATGTTTTTGAATTTGCAATTTCGAAATCAGTGTCAAATTTAATTGTTATCTGTGTGTGTTAGATTGATTTTGAAAATGATGTGTGTGTGTGTGTAGTTTGAGAAAAAGTACATTTTCCTAAAAAAAACCATGGGTAACTTTAGTGAATTTTCTGATTCAAAAATATCGGGCAATAATATTATGTAAAATTCGTTAAAATAGATTTCCTTGTGGACTTTTTGAACATTTGCTGTATTTGCTCGCGATTACCGAATTGAGATCAACATAAGGGTGATTAAATAAATTAATATGTATGATGTGTAAATGGAATTGCACGTGTGGCGTTCGCGCGACACGCGTCGACTTTGATTTCAATAGCTAAACATAATAATAATTATAAATCAAACAAATTTACGACGTTAATATTATATAGTATGGCGTCAATGGACACGATGGACCGAATAAATATTAAATCATTGTTCTGAGGACGCGAAACCGATTACGTTGACGCGTGTTTGTGTGATATATATATATTACGTTATATACGTGACGCGCGTTTCAGAAGAAAAAACGAAAAAAAAAAAATATATCGGAACGTTTCGTTCCATTGCACGAAGTGTTGTGCCATCGATACTTTAGATACATAATGGTCTCTAATATAATAATATAATAATATGATACGTTCCTTAAATGCATTACGATAATACAGAGTAATAAATTTAATAGTTTCGACTCGCTTGTCGTTCGCTAGTCTATCTGGTTTGATAATAGGATTTTAATATAGATTAATTTCTAGCAACAATGCAAATAGCCGAGCACGTTTTGACCCTAAAGCAAGCCACGAGCAGCAGAGTTTTTTTTTCCACGGCAAATCGAAATTTCGAAACAACACCAACTAATCATAATTAAAAATTGTTCTATGAGCGCGCGCGCGCGCGCGCGCACATACACGCACAATAAATTATATTACAAGTGTCGGCGTGTGTGTGTGTATACGAGCTATTATCTTAATTAAATTCCGCATCGGCATAACAAATGTGTTACAAGGTGATCGGTAAGCGTTTTTGAAATTGGCGAATCGTTAAATTTAATAACAGGTTCATTTATAATAATAATATTATTATTATATTATTAATATCATCGAAAAGATTTACCACGCCTTTTTGCAGAAAAGTGTAACGGTCGTATGAATATTAACGCCGCCGCCGCGCGGATAGATTATTGCATTTGTATATTAGATGCATGTGTGTGTGTGCTCGTACATAATCATGAAGTAGATATCGATATATAAAAACGCGCGAGAAGCTTCCGAGTAAATATAAAATAATATTGGGCAAGGACTTATTAATATTCAAGGTAACGTTCGATACAGAACGATTGAGAGAAAAACGTACTGAAACGATAAAACATAATATATACCTCTATAATATATTAAACGTTATTATTATTATTGTGGTCGCAGTATTTTATAATATTAGCAGCGGGTACGCGTGATCTCGCAAACGTGTTTCGAGCATATATTACCGTTTTCGTATTATATCGATGGGATTTTTATTAACAAACGGCCGGTGGTTACGGGTGTGTAATAGGTACGTTTGTAGAGATAATTAATTTATGTTGCGAACGGTTTTTCGGTAGATAGACAAAAAAAAAAAAAAAAAACATCAATACACATCACGCCGCCAGACCGGAACGTCGGATATCACACGAGGCGTTGAGTATCTAAAAAAAAAAAAAAAAAACTGGTCCGTCGTCAATCGTTAGACGGCTTGTCGCAGGCCGACCAAAACGGGTCTTGCTGCAGTTTTTCCGCCTTCAACAAGTGATGGTCCTCGAACAACGGTTTAGAACTAGAAAACAAAAAAAAGGAAAAAACGACGATATTTTCGTTAGTTCCGCGTTCTGGAGGGGAGGGGAGGAATCAGCGTTAGCCGTCGCGATCGCGATTCCTCGGACACGTGTGGTGGTTTTTACTCACTCGAGTTCGACAGCCAGCGGATTGTCGGCGGAGACTTTTCCTTTCGGCGGTATGGCCGCGTACGCGCCGTTCTCCATGGTGACGGTCGTGGTCGCGTCGTCGCCGGTGGTTTTCGACCTGGACGCCGCCGGATGAGCGTGGACTTTCCTGTAAGAACACACCGCGGCACCGCCGTCGAGGTTAGACAATGGAAACACACAGACACGATAATATAATAATATATAATTATATGTACGCACAAAATATTATATTATATATATATTATTATAATATATTGCATTCGTAAACAAATATATATTTATATATGTGTTATAATCACCATGGCAGCCGCACTCTGTTGGACGATAGGTTAGACCTGTTGAAAGTCGTAATCCAGTTACTCTGACTTCTGCGAACGTTTGTTAAAAAAAAAAAAAAAAAAAAACTGGTTTAAACAGACGCATTTATATACGTATGTATATGTATTTATATTGTACGTGCGCGGTATAATATATAATATGTATATATCATTACGGGGCAGACATGCGATTAACGGGCGATTTTATTATTTTTTTTTTTAAATTTACTCACATGTTTTCCATATCGTCTTTCAGCGGCGTGTTCGACGTACTCGGAATGCAAGACAAATAACGGCCGTTCCTGTAAACACACGACACGGATTAAAATCTCCGTAGGCCATAAATAAACAACGCGCGCGCGGTCGCGGCCGAGCGGCGCTCACTTGACGAATCCGAAATAGAGCAGACCCAGGGCGAAGATGGACAACACGAGGCAGAAGAGCGTGGCGTACACGATGGTCAACACGGTGTTCGTTTCGCCGTCGGACTGCGTTTTTTCCGGGTATATTCTCGACACCGATAGGATGTTGGCATTGCCAGAGAGCTTCCTTGAAGTAAAAAAAAAAAAAAAAAGAAAAAAATCATAAGTGACACTCTATATGTATTATAATATTATACAACGATTATAATATACACCCCGAACAACACTCGCGTATTATTGCGCGTTCGACGATTTCGACCCGGGGGGGGGTCGATCGAAAATTGCCAAACAAACGCACGAAAGGCGCTTAGAAGATTTTCGCGAAGTTCTCCCCGACTTCGACCCAAAGCCGTCTTTGCCGACCGGATTTTCAAATCGAAAATCTCGAAAAACAAATTGAAAATTCTCGCATTCGAGTGCGAAATCCGGCCGAGTTAGACGCGAACCCCAGATACTATCATTTATCATCGCTATCATCACGTTGGTGCCCAGGTAATACCCCTATATTATGATAATACCCCGTGCGAAAAAAAAAAACCCGTTCAGAACACGCCCATATTGTTAATAGATCATGCAACCGCCGATCTCGTCCGTCGCCCGTAACAATAAAAATAAGAAAGAAAAAAAAAAACGAAACACGTTTGAAAAATAACGTACGCGTTATATGGCGGCCATTATCTATAAATCATTCGATACGGATTTGTACAATTACACGCACTTATCACTTTCATCACAATCGAATATTGTGTATATCTGTTCGGAGATCGATAATAAATATTGTTAACAGCGATATCGTTTCGTGTTTTTTTTTTCCCCCTTGTCCTCGGTCGTCTGTTCGCGACCGCGACGCTAGCCGGTCTCACGCGCGACCGGTATACGTAATATTCGGTCGACATTGGTCGCAGGCGATAAACTATAAAGACATACATTGGCGTTTGCTCCGACACTATCGACATCGGAAAATATACATCACGGGGGGGCGGATCGACCCACCGAGAATTCGGGAATTTTCCCTGTGGGGGACAGCTTTGCAAAACATTATCGCAGAACGGTTGTATAAAATATGTTTAAAATATAAAATTAGTAGACCGACGATTTTTCGACCTATTCAAAACTAGCCCGGCGGCGGCCGAGTTCTGTTAGCGTCACAATTATTATAATCAAAAGGATCATACTAAAAAAAAAAAAAGGATTAAAATGTACGCGTGTTGTACTATACGATTTGTTTCCACTGACTTTTCCAAATCTGAAGCCGACACCAGCGAATCGTCCAAGGTGTTCACTCCGTACACGGTCAACGATTTTACTATTAGAAACTGGCCGTCCACGTACGTGCTGATCACGTCGTTGGTGAGCGAAAACACTGCGTAGCCCGTTATTTCGGACAGCTGCGACTCGATGGTCGAGTCGAGATCCTCGACCGAGCTGAACCTGAAGATCACCCGAACGATGTCCGGGTACGATAAAGACTTCACCTGAAATCACCGGATACGTAATTACGCCGCGTGTACATGTACTGCTTACGGGCCAATTATTATCGAAACGAGCCGAGCGTTATAATCCCCTAAACTGTCGTTAAATCGTAACGATATTCGAAACGGCGAAAGAGAGTACACGATGACGTTTGTATAGTGACGCATACTATGACGAACGGCGTTTGATTCAACGAGAATGAACACGCGGCGATACAATATTATAAAAATAGAAACGAAATAAACTCGGTAAATCACCTGGATTTTTTTTCCTACAATGCAGAGGGTGGTTTTTTTTTTTTCAAATTTAAACTCGAGTCAACTCGAGTCTGACGTTCGTTTATTTCCAAGTCCGCATATTATTTATCACGATTATCACCTATTATCGGGGGGAAAAAACGAACATTTCGTGATTATTATTATGATATACGAGTATATATATCATCGAATCGACGATAATACTATATTGTGTTTTAAATACACTTCACTATAGAAACTCCGAACGGGTGTTGTCGGTAAATCGTCTTTCGTTCGCCAATGCGTTATATTATGTGCACACGCGCGAGACAAGAGACTACGGTTTTAGCTTACGATCACGGTCAGCACGGATTCGGATCCTTCGTGTTTGCCGTCGCTGTCCTTGGCCAACACGTCGAACGTTCTGATCGCGTTCTCGTCGTTCACCAGCTCCGTGGCGTACACCATTCCCGTCTCGGAATTTATGGCGAAGTCTTTCTCGTCGCGTCCAACGAGCGAGTAAACTATTTTTCCGTGTTTCCCCACGTCCTTGTCCACCGCCTGAAAACATCCGACGATTTCGTTAAAACGTTCGTAACAGACCACGCGTAAGCGATCACGTCATCATAATAATAATAATTATTGTCCTAATAAACATCACACATATTTTTCAATGTACAACTGTTTCGCTATCTCCCGCGATACACTCTGTATATAACGCACAAAGTACCGCAGTATAATTTCGTAGGCTTGTCGTCGTTGTATAACTGCATATAATATTTTTATATGGCCGTCCACGAACAATCAATTCAAATGATTGCCTTATACACACTCACTCACACACATACATATGTATTGTAGTATGTACCAATATATAACGTAAAGTATTTAATGTAATGATTTTTTTTTTTTTAACCATTGTGGTTTATATACTGCAGTTTACGTCTTAAAAAAGAAAATAATCTAAGATTTTTGTTTATTTCAGACTAAGCTTTGAGTGAAATCATAATAATCATGGAAAAAGCATGAAATATTAATGGAGTTAAAAGTTTTTGAAAAAAAAATAAATACGAAACAAGAGAAATGTAGTCGTGGCTTAAAATAATCGCGATGTATATACGTATATATATACGTAGTTAGTTGCTTTTATCACCCAAGAGTTCTACGTTATTTATTTTTTAGTGGACAGACGTATAAAATTCCATTTTTTTAACGTAACATTTCAACGCACACATATATACAACCTTTGTTTATAAATATAATAACTTACAACGTAAAAGTATTCTTTTCTTTAGAAAAATTTGATAAGTTTCGATCAGCCATAAACATGTATACACTCACTCGACTACACAATTTGTCTTCGTAGATTGTGTGAGATGAAAACTATACCATTTATAACGACAAAAAAAAAAAAAAAAAAAACACACTATATCAGTTTAATGATTAAAAAAGTTTTTGGACACTTTTGAACGGAATTCAATAAGAAAGTTTTATGGGGAAAAGTAAACCGAGTTGTTTTACGAAACCTTCATTGGGTTTGCTCTGTAGCTCCTACTGAAAGAATGAGCATTGAGATCAATTTGCATACTACGACAAGCATTCAAATCTCAAATGCATTGGAATTAAAATAGAAAAAAAAAATTATCTTAGAAAAAAAACTTTCGATGATAAAAACTCGAACGTAAGAATTAAATTGCAAATAAGCAAAATTATACGACTGTGTAGACTCCATTCAGACAAATTATGTGAAGAATCAGGACAATTTATCACGAAATCGTCGCACTTACGAAGATATTGAAACGTATTGAAAAATATTATCATACCGACAAATATTTAACAGATTGAAAAAAAATAAAAGGTTAATTTTTTTTGATACGTTAAAACGTATAGGTTAAACTTCAAATGTACGCTACACTACAGTCAAAATAATATGATTATATAAAAATAGATTTTTATTGATAATCATTTACACGCTGAATATATAATATCACCTACGAGGAAAAGCAAATGATTTGATAAAAAAAAAAAGAAGAAGAAAAAAATTAATATAGATTTCAAGGATTGTATTAATAGAATCGTTTTTTTTTTTTTCTGTTCTGAACTCCAAACCGAGATCAAAAAAACCATTTCGCTCTTCTCTGTAACGCATTAATTATTATCATCGTATACCGTGGCAAACAAATAATAATAACGCATTCAGAGATAATACGGCATAATTATTAACCCGTTTAATAGTTTTTTTTTTTTTATCTGTCGTTTTATTGCTTATATTAGAGTAATTATTTTAAATGAATTATTTAATTATTTTTCGCGCTGTTATTATTCTACGAATTCATCTGCATTATCATAACATTCGTGTGGTGCATACGTATACGCGTTTGAAATGCACTAATTATAATGATATTATTTTATTAGTTTATGGTCAATATCAATTACAATTAACGAATGTTAACGTTGCGCGTCGATTTCAATTAACAAACAACGGGTAAAAACACAAACGGGCGAACGGAATGTGGATTCTATTGAACCGAGAGTTCGAAATACATTTGAATAATGGACTTTAAACCGTGTAAAATCATATTAAACGATCAACACGAATACAGAGCGCATATGAATACTCAGGAATAACATAATATTTCATCACCGCGTTCGCGCCGCCGCGCCGCCCGTACCGATGCAGCCGACGGTCGTCGTCGGTTTATTGTATACGTGCAATAATAAACACCGTAACGTCACGGAATTGTTTCAATATTTCTCCCCCACGCCTCCGCCTTCCGATAAGCATCGTTCGATTTTTTAAGGACGACCAGCTAATAAACACCGCCGCAACACGCGCGCGCGGGACGGACGCGTCTAATAAAAATCAACAATACACATTCGCACCTCGTTTACATTCTTATCGTCCAGTTTTATTATATTAGTACGTATATAGCACCTATTGCACGCGTTTTATTTATTTCATCCACGGCGACATCGTTTCATTTTCTCTTCATTCGAATGCGCTCGAGACGTATCGCGTTTTCTGCACGTGGGTTTGACCCGAGTCAATGGATTTTAATAATTAATCGAAACTATTATTCCATTACGGTTAAAGGATGTCGATCGAAACGAGTGAAATACGAGGATTCGGACCGACGCGCGACGCGACGGCGGCGGTGAAATACTCATCGGTACCTACACGAAACCGAGTGTACAATGGCAGAGCGGTGTGCGTTTAACAAACCGTATAATTATCGCGTACGAACAATATACGTATTTGTGTGATGTTTTTTTTTTTTGCTTTTGTTTTTGTCCGTCCCCGGGTGATTTACACCGCGTAAAGTGGTTTCTGGTACGCGCGGACGCGGTGTAACCAACCGCGCACAGTCGTCGTCGTCGTCAGCAAAACGAGACGACCGCGACGGTACGGATACAGCCGCCCGCACTATAATATTACGTCGCTAACGTATACATTATTGTAAGATGTAATATTGATTATGATTGCGCGTCCGTAATAAATTAAATCGTTCGCGCTCTTAAGTCCGGCGAGCGTAACACACGTTACTGTCGATAAGGAATACCGGTCGAGCAATAAAACGACGCGCAACGGAATATAGGCTGCATATACTGCAGCTGCATAATTTTTTTCATTTATTTTTTCACCTACCTACTCTACGTGTATATTACACGGAGCAGAACGATATTTTAGTCTCGCCGATACGATCGGTCGTCGTCGTACAGGCCAAATATTACAATATGCCGCGTGTTACGGGTGCGATATTATCACGACTTTATTGATAATAACCGATATCTATGTGATGGCATTTGTGACCTCGCGAGCCGCGATTATGGTTGTAAGTCGGTAACGAACATATTTAAATGCGCCGATAGAGAACCATCAAAGGAGAGCGACGTTACCGGTGATATAAATATTTATAATCGAACGATTTCACGAGAAAAAATGTACCGAGTCGTGCCGCTGATATACTTGCAGCTAAACATTCGACTATGGAAATAAAATAAAACATCCTTGAAACAATATTGGATATAGGTAGAATCTACTCGGAGATTATGGTGGAAACAAATAAATTATTGAACGAATATATAAGTAGGTAAGCGAAAAAACAAATCAATACGAGTTTCCGTGAGTAGTAACTACGGCGAGAGCGAACAAGAATCACAAATAATACGAGCGCACGGGTTGTTAAAGGAAAAAAAAACATTCGTTTCTATAATACAGTATATAGTATAGACTCGTCGTCGATCCGAATTCAATGGGACCGGGGGTAGTCGGATTGCTGGGGAGTTCGATCTAAACCGGAGAATCGACGCGATAAAATGTATTTAATGGGTGAAAATGTAATCGAACCTATTGTAAAAACATTATGACGAGGAGTGTCGGATTACTGAGGTTGGGTGTCGGAATAGCGAGGTCCTACCACTGTACATTGAATTATGCGTCGTTGAGAGCATTGCGTGCTTTGAATTTGAAGAATTACTATTCGACGAATACGAATTGGCCAATGTTAATACACTATGTCGTCACGATATCGGCGGCGACGACGGTCACGATAATTCAACCCTTCGCGGAGCAGGTATCTACTACAAGCGGCACTGCTCGTCGGCTAAGAGTAACGCGTCCGTTGTTTTTCCAAGAGAGACGGTAAGAGAATTGAAAATATTACAGATTAGTCGTCACGTCGTCGTTTTGACACTAGAAACCTACGCGGGTCGCCGCGTATACGGGTTAAATCGGCGAAAACGTGCGAGTCGCGGGGGTGATAGATAATCGTACTCGATTTTCCACCGACACGCCGCCGCCGCTCTAATTCTATAATATTACATCGAGATACCTCCTACCGAGATAAACGCATAGTATTATAATAATTAGCGGATAACAATAGTCGAGTGCGCGCAGTTACTACCTACTGCCTACTTTATTACTACCTGCAATTATCATTGTTGTTATTATATTACGATACCTAATGATAATTAATATTATATCGTGTGCGCCCGTGAATATAATATACGTATATTATACGAAAGCGTGCAGCGCGCGATGCACATAATAATAATAATAATAATAATGGTAATAATAATATTAATAATATACAATAACGTATTATTATTATACAATATATTATACGCGCGCGTATTGTACACGAGCGCGATCGATAAAAGCGTTTTGTCACTGTCAGAGGTCAACGCGAAGAGGCTGACGTCGATAATTGTTTACACAGCCGGACAACAACAATAATAATAACGATCAAAGACAATGGTCGATTATTCAATTGTAGTGTGAGTGCGTTGTAGTGTTATGATATTATTATTATTATTACACACATATATTGTGATATACATGACGTCTGCGGAGTGTGTTGTGAAGGCAGAGAATCGTCGTCATGGGTACACCCGGGAGACTTTCTTCTTTTTATCGCGCGCCCGGCACGGTCGATCAATCACGACTCGACGAAAACGAAACACGGGAAGAGTTTTGAGCGCGCGACGATTGCAAAAACGAAAACACGCGGTGACGATGAAAAAAATAACGGTCGAATAATATTATTATTGTTGTTGTTGCATAACAATAACAGATGTTTAGAATATTACGGGTCTCGTTTTCCCCACACTCCCCGCCGTTTAGTTTTTCAACGAGATATTCGTCGCGAGTCTGATACACACGAGTGAGAATAACATAGTCGCGAGCTCGGTTCGAGAAACTATAGTAATAACATAATGCGTGTATGGGAAAAAGCGTTCGATTATCGGCGAATGACCGAGTTTTACCGCGTCCGCTTGACGGTAGTTCCGTCTTCGTTGACGTGTCGAAACCGACTGGCTTTCTGCACGATTATACGCCGCACTTGCGGCGATCGGACGATTGTGATCGCGAAAAAAAAACCCGTTTTCATGTCGGAAAACGCAAGACAATAGTGGAGCTTACGGTGCCCGATATAATATGACGGTGAACGCGTACACACTGTCCGTCGTCGCGTGGATAATACCTCTATTCGTATTGCGGTCGCGTGCAATAGTTTTGCGCGAAACGAGCCGGTCGAGAAAATGTCTACCCGGTAAATTGTATTGTTCGAATAAAAATCAGATCCCTTTGAATTCCGTCCCCAAGTACTTTTTTTTATAAATATAATATAGAGCCGATCGAAATAATGTTATGAAATTACGACGATTTTGAGATTGTCGTACAAGTAGCGTAAACGCGTTGAAGTCGTCGACGACGGACCGACGACGCTCGTCGATAATGCTCGTCGGTTCATTGGATTAAAAATCGGATTATCGAGCGGGTTCGGTGATAGTTACAATTTTACAGGGAATCTTTCATACAACTAACTTCCTGATTTACGCAATATCCTGTTTAACGGATTATATTTGAAAACCATGACCTTCACTGTTATAAGTAAATGTATCTCCGTCAAACGAATTCGCAAATGTTTCTGTACAACGAATAAATCAATTCGATTACAAACCCGAACCTGTTTAAAGATATCAAATGTTTTTTTCCGAAACAATAAACGGTCTGAGACAATGAAGGAAAATAATATTGCTGATGGAATTTTTTGTAAAACACACGGTTTGTGTGAACGAAACCTGAGGAGCGTTTATAGACGCTACAGTTACCGAAAATTCTACAAATATCGTTCGGTTCGATACGTTTAACGATAATATTAATATGACAAAGTGTTATTAAATTTATTGAAAACTAATAAACATCTCTAATAATAATGTAAATAAAAACAAACGATGAGTTTTATTCGAAAATTAGTATCGGAAATTTTTCGCTATAATATTCCAGGCAAAGACCTATTAATTTTGTTTTATAACAATATTAAAATGTTTTCATAATATATAATATGTATATCCGTTTTTAAATTTATGATTTTTTTTTAAATTTTCGTCTGAACGACGACGAATATATTTTCAACCATATAATTATATCATATATTTCGTTATCTACTAATCTATTGTAACAAAACGACGTGTCGCCATTAGGTACGGCGACGGCGGCGGACGTGATCGATTCGCCCCGAACGCGCGCTACGTCCGACCGTTGACTATTTAAGGCGTCCGTCTCGCCTTGAACGACCGCCGCCGCCGCAGACTGCCCGTGTGAGCGTGTACACGGCAAACTAGATCGCGACTGCGAGCGGGC
The DNA here is from genome assembly GCA_948098885.1 of Drepanosiphum platanoidis. Taxonomy (NCBI): domain Eukaryota; kingdom Metazoa; phylum Arthropoda; class Insecta; order Hemiptera; family Aphididae; genus Drepanosiphum; species Drepanosiphum platanoidis. The sequence goes on along the minus strand of OX402534.1, from coordinate 15,429,487 downwards.
GGCTGCGGCGACGGTCAACGCGCTTAGCGTTCTAAATAACGTTAGAGTAAAAAGTAAAAAAAATATCGCCGACACGCGCGTAAGATATGCGTTTGAAAAAAAAAAAAAAATGTTTATTCTTTGGCGATTTAGTCGCGGCGGCGGCGGCGACGACGACGACGACGACGACGACGTTTCCGATGTCCGGTCGCCATAAATTCACGTCGTGCGCGACCTAGACCCCGCGAGCGTTCGTTTTACGGACCTTAAACGTCGCGCCGCCGGTGCGTTTCGGGTACATTACTGCCGTATTGTTGTGTATAATTAAAACGAACGCGCTGATATATTATCATTATATCTATCGACCGACCTCGTCGCGGGTTTTCGCGGATGCGATACGAATGTAGATCGGCCGTGTACGTTCGGGCCCGTATTTAGGGGGGCCACGGCGAGCGATAATTGCGACCCTCCCGTCTCTCGTGTGCTCGCGATACGTTGTCACGACTTTTTTTTTCGTAAGCGACCGTATTTTATCGCAGGAGAAAATTAAAAAACAAAAAAAACCAACTCCAAGACCGAAACGGAGTCTCGGACAGTCCTTCTGATATTTATGCATATACGATTAAATAGAACAAAGTCATTATACGGTTGTATATTCGAATGTAGGATTCTTTCGGGATTGTATTTTATACTTTTTCGACCCTCTCCCCGCTTTAAAAGAGAAACGGAATTTTTCGTATAACCCGGATAGAGGGTTATCGTCGTCGACATACTAGACCCGACACGGGAAGTCTGATCGATGCGAAAGTTTGAAACGCGAATTTCAGATACGAACGTACGACGGACGGAGCTCCATCGTGCGATAAACGGTAATACTGCAGTTACGTGAGAGTGCGACGAGCGTTTAGTATTTTATTGGCGAACACGCGTTCAAAGTCGACGTGTCGAACATCAGTCGCGTATTTGACACACGAGACTTATAAATATTAAAATACGTAATGTTGAAAAAATCATGTTCACTCGGACTCGCGCGTTGCACGCGGATAGTTTATCGATAACGTTCACGACTGCAGCACACCAAAGACGTCGTAGCAAAATAATTATAAACGATAAAATATAACATAATGTGTGCTAATAACTTTCGATTACGCAGTTTTTTTTTTTTCAAACGGACGGTATAATATATATTTTAGTGTACACACGATGACTATTGCAGTGTTTCGATATTTAGCTTTTATCTCGGGGAGATATTGTTTGTAATAGGCATATTGAACGTGTTTTATAGAGACGTAGGGCCACGATATTGGAGCACACCCAGTGTCGACTTTCATCGAAAACGGATTATTAAAATCAATATTAATAGTATGACGTGCGGACCCGAGAACCTATACGTAACCAGCCGCAGAAATAACTGGTTCGATATTTTCAATAAATTAGTCATCTGGTTAATAATATGTAGTTATCGACTGTCGTATTATTTAAATCAACTATCTCGTAATATTATACGCGCGCGCATACGAAAATTATCGAGCTATTTATTATTATAATATTATAACTCACGCGCTCGAAATATGGGTTACCTATATTACGGTAAAAACACGCGACGTGTGTAGAAACGCGCTGAAACGCCGGGGCCTGTGCCGGCAGGCCGCTGTCGATTATTTACAAACATTTTCGCGCGCGCCACACGACCGAACGAGAATGTTAGTATGTTATTGTTTTTTCACCGTCTACTATCGGTAAACGCGACACAATAGCCGTTCATATTTCACATATTATTATTTATACCGATGGCGCGTTGTGGAATTCTAAAAAGAAGAAAAAAAAAAACCGTTGTCGCGGCTGTTTGTTGCAACGTCGCGTACGAAATTAAAACACCGCGGACAGCAATAATTTAACAATTCGATCGGCTAGAGTCGAGTCGGGGACGCGTTATCGCCGGCGACGACGGTTTCTGCGAGAGGCCCGCCGCGCCGTGGTCTCGCGAAGGATTTCACCGTTCCTGCGTCTCCTGCACGTCACCCACATCAATAAAATCGCGCGGTATGACGGTTGTAGACCGGATTTCGCGTCACGCGGCGAGCTTCGGATTCGGGCCGCGACGTAAGCTTTGTTTTTATAATATTATTCTACTTGTTCGACTTAATTTTTTTCTTTTTTAATTTATCGGTTTTAAAACTAATAGTAAAAATAAAAGATTTTTTTTCAAAACATCCTTTGTCGGAGAGGGGGAGGGGGGTCTCGAAATACAAAAGTTTAAAAATATTTAAACCCCCCCCCCCCCCCCCCGGTCTAAACGATCAAACGAATCAAAAGATAATATTAGAATAATGATTGGCGAAAAAACTGGTCGCCAATGCAACGCCAGTGTAACGTCGAAGACCGACGACCGCCACCGCGGGGAAACCGACGGATTCGGAGGACGATTTCGCTCGAGGGTCTCGTAAATTATACGATTCGAAAAACACACCGCGCGATCGGTCACCGCGTGTTTTCATAACGTTTCACGCCCGTCGCGACCGCGTACGTAACAAAACGTGTAACGCGTGATTGCGATATTATTATCACACCTCGAACACCCCGCGAAATCTTCGTCGCCATTTAATAATAATAATAATAATAATAATAATAATAGTAATACTAATATAATTAATTTGACGCGGTCGATCGCAATATAAAGCGCGTTAATAACAACCGATTGATCGGACTCACCTTGACCTGCACGACGTATCTGGGCACGATGGAGCAGGATATGACGAGACTCGTCACGGGGTAGCCGATGGTCAAGCGCCTGTAGGGAAACACGGGTTTGTTGTCGTTGGTGTCGATGATGACCAGTTGGACCAGCGTCGAGGTCGGGTCGTACACGATGTTGTCCCTGTCGGGCAGGTGGAACGGAAGCACTTCCGGCGTCTCGGCCAAAGGCGGACAGTGGATCTTCAGTCTCATGTACACGGACGGCTCGTCCATATTCTCGAACGAGTACGCCTCCCGGTCGATGGGTCTGATCACGTTCACCGCGCCTGTCTTCGGGTCGATGGCGAAGAAACGGTCTTGCGCTGCCAACAAACGCACGAGCGACTATTAGTTACGATAGTGATAATGATAATGATAGTGATAATGATAATGATAATTCATCGATGACGCGAGTAGAGGCCCTCGTGATGTCGCGACGAACAGGGCCCGGACTTTGGTGCCCTAGAAAAGACCTACAAAAACGCCTCATCGAAAACACTCGCAAAATCGTGAGAATTATTTTTCGATAATTAAATTTTTTTTGCTAAATTACAAATCGTCTACGATTATCGGTTAGACGGTTTCGGATATAATCAAGTCATCAAAGTCCGAGCCCTAGTAGCAAATAATTCCCGCGTGCGATTACTACCTCTCACCCCCTCGACTGCTGTTTTAGAGAGTATACAAGTCAATAATTGGCGATAGGTAACAGAGACAGCGGCGATACGCGCGTAAGTTATGGTCATTCGATATTTGTTATTATTATTATGACTATTGTTAGAAACGATTTTGTAGTATTATATGTTTTAACGGACTTCGTTGAGTGGTAGGTACATTTTAGTAGTCGAACGTCTCCGACGTCATTGATTTTATAAAAATATTGGTTTTAGAATGAGGTTTAACTTTTCTCTGCGATCGAACTCGATATAGTGCAGAAAATCTACATAGGAAATCTCATAGTATATGTGCAGAGATCGAATATTTCACTAAGACGGTATACTTTACTAGAGAGGTCGCTCTTCGAACAGTAGCTGATATTGAATGATTTATTATATAATATACGTATATTATATGACCACCGTTGACCTTCGGTCAGAATATTGTTTTTCGAATTGACACATCATCGTGGTATATATATACATATACACGTATATAATCGGTAGCCTATGTAGACGATGTGTAGTAATAATAGAAATAATCGAATAATAGTAAGTAATATGAGTATATTATGAAGTGTACTTGAAGAATTGCAACTGCAAAGTCAATAAACTTTACGCGGCCGAGAATAATAATTTCTCGAAAGTCGAGTGGTGGCTGGGAAATGCGTGCGAAAATCGGCCGATTCGTTGAAAATCAAAAGAACTCGTTTTTGAAAAACCATAGACTACTATTATTTTGCCGAAGAGAAAAGACAACGTTTTTAAACGTCGTAGTTGTTATAGGTTTCACCGGTAGATACGTAAAGAAAACACCCCGTTCCCCTCGGGAATAATTTCAGAGGGGAAAACAATGGAAAACGATACGGATCGCGCGGATTTGCGAGTCGTAGCGACTGCGCGTGACGCGTGTCGATCGACGACTGAGCGAGAGACAATGAGGCACGCCGATCGTCGTATACGTAGACAGTGGCGGACGGGCCCGGGGTGCTATAGAGTGCGATCACACCCCGGGTCCCGAATCACAATTACAAAGAGATTTAATTTATTTTCCGCGTCGATTTCGACGAAATTTAATATCCATTGTTGTACGGAAACATAATTTATGCATTTATAAATAAATAGAACGACTGTTCTTAGCCCTCGATACCCGATTTAACGGTCGAAAGATTAAAATAATTTTTGCGCGCGATAATATAAAAGGTTTTCTTTTTTTTGAAAATCGCACGTTCAAGGTATACGCATATTTTATTATGACATTAGTTTATTTTTGTTTACCAACATTTATATCCGCGGTATTTCGATTGTTTTACGGATCGTGTTTTCATTTTTTTATTTTCTTAAAATATTTTAGAGCACCACAAGCGACATATTCAAATACCGACGTTATTACACAACACGACCGACAAACGGGATTTAGACATTTGACGAGGCACACGCCTAGATACGAAATAATATCTTTTAACGAGAGGTATTTTTTTTAATAATTACATAAAACGGTATTTTTAATGACTTGAGATTTGTACACATAATACTTACACCACGTATGATAATCTACCGGTTTTTTAATTAATTTCAAACAGATTTTTGTTTTTCAAATGAGTTTCTAAAGACCGCGAGTAAGTTCGAGAGCCTAAATATGACGATTTCCCTAGTTTCACACACATTCGAGTTGTATAGAACGTTTACGGTGTCTAATATAATATTATATAAATAACTTTGTATTATATAAAATGGATAAAAAACATATTATTATAAAATAATATTATACGTATTTAATCGAACGATAATTGTATCTATTTAATTGTCAACTGTCGTAACGAATTATTGCGCTATCGATAATATTATCTTTCGATGACGACCACTATATACGGACTATTTTGATAGCTGCAGATAAAACTATGTGATAGCCGATAGATATGACCGTTTAAAAAATACGACCTACAAATAAAAGTATGTTATAGTTTTTATGTTTTAACGATGTTAAACGTGTGAAACTTTATATATTATATTGTTGTAATTTACTTAGTTTGGTTTAAAAAAAAAAACGGAGATTGTCAATAACGCCTTTCCTTTAAAAAGTCCTTGTTACGGTTCACGTTGAACTCGGCATGGTATTTTACAAGCGACGTTTTTCGATTTTCTCAACAAACTCATTATTATATTTTATTCGTCAATACGAGTAGCTCTGTGTTTTACGAATTCATAATGGAAAAACGGAGAAAAAAAATAATATCAATGTTTTCACGAACAAAAAAAATAAATATCAGCCGGTTGTATTATTATTTTTTTAAAAACGCTGTAAGTTTACAATAGGACTAACTGATTAATTTCACAAACAATAAAGACGACTGTCGTTATTATTGTTTTCAAAATAATAAAATCACACTTTTCGAAGCCTAAATAAAATCATATTATAGTGTCAAATATCATAACAGTTCGGGTTTCCTCCGGCAAGCATGTAATTTGTTATACATAAACGTAAATATTGTTTTTAAACGGATTTATTTGGTTTGGTTATTTAACTCATTGGGTATTTCATTTTTCGTTTCGAAACGATTATAATCATAATACAAAAGTTGAAATTCCTTTAATCTCCTAAACGCCGAGTTGCAATTATTTAAAAATATAAAACAGGTACCTATCAAAATGTGAACATTACTCTGACCTTCGCTAATAATTGTTTTTTTTTTTTTTTCTTTTTCGAATGCGATGATTCATTGCTTTCAAATTTATACAAATATAATGACTACGGCACATTTGTCCTTGTGACCTACACAAAGTTCATACTATATCCTACTCCTTTTACACCCACTACGAGTATCCTGTTCGAGAAACGAGATGACGAAGGACAAACGCTAGGTCTCATACTAGCACTGTTTTATCGATTCGTCGTTATATAAATTAAATATTCGATATTAAATATATTTTTTTATAACATTAATTGCGAGTGTAAGCATGTGATAAATGTTTAACGTCAAGAACACACACGGCATCGTGTCATGTAAAAAAAAAACTGTAATAGATGGATATATACGTATACACACTATAAACAAGATAAACGGAACAATGATAATTTATTCGAGTTGAAACGTTATTTTAGAACTGTGTGTGAATGAAAAAAATAAAATACGATTATTTTAGTACAAATCACAAATTGTAATTGTTTTTTTTTTTTTCCATATATAATTATCGAGAAAAGTCATGTAGACAATTTAATTATTTAAGAGTAATCTTCTTTTTTTTCACCTGCACTTTTAACGCGTTATTTTGTTCGCAGTTCGAGGATATAGTGAAAAAACGAAAAACGAAAAACGAATTCATAAAAAAAAAAAAAAAAAATTGAACGCAAACACAATGAAAGTTTTTTAATTGTTTTAGTAAATCCAGCGGCGACACACATTATCGTGGGCGGTATATTTAACCGTCGTCGTCCGTTTCCAACGGGTGGTAGGCGGCCAAAAGCGTTTTATTATAAATCGAAACGATCGCGTATTGGTTTTTTTTTTTTTTTTCACTCACACCGGCTCGGCAGAAAATTATTTAAACGCCGTCGACCGAGGACGAGAAACCGAACATTCAAAAAACATTACATTCGCGAATAGGTACGTCCGCGCGATAACGGTAAACTCGGCGGCGCGTTCGAATCCGTTCGCGTACCGTACGCGGCGAACAACAACAACAACAACAACGTACAATTATTATTACACATCTGAACGTTTCCATCACGAGCGTTCCGTAAGTTGCAACCGCGATCGGCATTGTAGATTTATCGGACGATGTAATATACGTATTATAATAGCCGTATCGTTTTTTTTTTCTTTTTCGATTATGAAACGCGCGTTCTAACACAAACAATATTATAATCCGATACCCATTGCACCGGGCGACGACGACGAGACAGAACGAAGTCGTTTCCCAAACGGGTAAACACCGTTTTCGTCTCTGAACGGCGCGGCGCGCGGTGTCGAAAACCGCATTGCGCCGCACAACAGACTGAAAACGCGAGCGAATGACGATAATCATGATAATCGTATACGCGAGCTACCGGTTTTCCATTCGGACGGTTCGATTTAGGCATAATATCAAAACCGATTTACGCGCGTATTTCGTGTATTACGCGAGTAGTGCGTGTGCGTGTGCGAACGCGTGCGTGTTGCCGCGCGCACCTTTACCCGCTGATTAAAATTGTGCCACGAGCGACGTACATCTTATCCGATATTCCGTTCGGGATAATTAAAACGTTTATTGCCAAACCGCGAGTCGCGCGCGCGCGCGCGCGTGTGTGTATGATGATATATTATAATAATATTGTAAAAAATAAAAAAATAAACGTTACGCAACAGATCTGAGAGCGAATAGATACCTATATGCATACGCGCGTGAGTACACGAACGTCGTAACTCGTTTACTCGGACAACCTAGTTTTCGAGGGTGATAATACTAGACGGAATGGAAATAAAAAAACGGTCGCGAACGTCTTCGGCTGCTTTTCGTCGTTCCGAAACGAAGGACGAATCACGCGAGCAGAGACGGGATTCTGGCGCGCGGGTTCGGACGGCTCGCCGATTTCTTATTTATTCGTCGTCGTCGTGTGTCGAGCTGTTTTTGTTTAAGTTTTTCCATTATTATTTAACGAACATAACGTGTTTGGGTATTTATTATTGTTAATCGGCAAACATTTTTTTTTTTCTAATCTCTGTTCATAAAATACATGTAGGTAGGAGCTATGATTTGACATTTTTTTTTTCCCATCTTCTAATACCTGTACAATGTCGTTGTACAATTGGCTTAAAAGTTAAATAATAATTTATCAAAACTCTTCGTATGTTTATCATGTTGTCCGAGTCCTTCTCACAAGTGTGTGCGCAAACGGTGAAAAAACGCGTAAAAATTATCATCGTACGATTGTTATCGTCTATATTGTAGAACTACAGTCTCTGGAATGTCTATGGCTTTCTGATTGCTCGAAAATAATATATCCTCCGCCGATTTAAGTAGTCACACGAGTCACGTGCCAGCCTAACGCGATAACAATATATTACATAACGTCTCGGCCGTGAATCTCGGCGACATCGTGTGTTTTGTGACTGCCGCGAAGCGTTTTGTCGAATCGACGCGAAAAGGATGTTTGCTCGACTTATCACGCCGCCCATCGCCGCGTCGTATGTGTTTTCGCGTGTTTTTGCAATCGAACGCGTTCGTTGCCTTTCGCACGTCACGTTATTACGAGTGTTGTTCGGGCGCGCGCGCGCGCGTGAGTACACGTCGTTATTATTTATTCGTTTCGTCGGGGAATACGCATTATTATCGCTTAGGAAATAAACGAAACCGGAGCGAAAACATTATACCCGCGCACATAATATCATGCGTTCGGTATAGGTATACGGTGTATAATAATTATTATTGTCGGACGTGTATTATATAGATACCACTACCGCGGTATAATATTAACGGCGCGCGTTGCATAAACGGCACTCGTATTTTAACCGTATTACATGTTATATATCTATACATACGAATGTAATGAGCAAATTTTTTCGCGTCCAACGCTCGGGGCGAGGTAAATAGACAAATATTATTATTATTATCATTACGCTAGACGTATCCGGATGCAGTCTGACGTCGACGCCGCCGCCGCGCCAAGAGCTGTTATGTACATAATACTACTTTTACTCGTCACTTGCGGCTCGGCTCGGCGACCGTATTTCACGAGTATACATTATTACGAGCTTTATGCAGGTGAAAAGCGACCGGACATCCCTTCACCGCGTTCGTCGCGCTCGCTCGAAAGTCTGAGGAATCTTTCGCGTGTCCGTGCGATTTCGAAAAACGACTGTCCGCTAATTAGACTTCCAACGTCGAAACGAAATTAGCGATAGTACAACTAAGAAGTCCATCAGAATTCAATTGATAATATTATAATTTAGTTTGGACGTTTTTAAAACAAACGAAAGTAATCGGTTAAGCTACAGAAAAAACACCAGCACAATGGCGAACAAATCAACGAAATATTTTGGACGATTAAACGACGGGACGACCATAACCGACGACGATTCGAACGAGACTGAAACGGCAAAGATTAACTAGGGAAAGCCAACGATTTCGCCTCACCATGCGGTGCTATTGTTTTACCAGGTAGTAAAAGGCTGTAAACGGCTGTACGAGATAACATCGAAATACGTTTGTTTGTTTATTTAAACTTTAAACACGACCCCCGAGGTCTTATTGTTTCGCCAAGTAAAAGGCGGTGTAACAATAACAACTACCGGATTCATTTTGTTGGTTTATTTGAACTTTGAATACGGCTGCATTTATTTTACCGTCATAGATGACAATAACAACGTTTCGCGATTATTATTTCCTAAATTTCTCATTACTTTATTCAGAGGGTTAACGCAATTATATTTTGACATTAGGCATATTATATATATTCGAGAACTTTATTTCGCATTCGTAGCATTGGCTTCAGCGAAAAACATCGAGGAGTGGCGACTTATCGCTGAGAAAGCTCGTGAAAAATCGATGATGTTTAGATGTTTTTTCAAAAAATGTCGATTACAACGAAAACATCGTTCGGAAAAACTCCAGTGCGATTGCGTTCGTGTAATACGTTGTTTTGTCTTTAAGTCTCGTCTCGACTCGTCGTTTTACCATAAATTGAACGGAAAGTTTTGAAAGGAAAGTTATACTCTTCGAAACCACCGGCCGCATACAAATTCGCGATTAAACGGGATAAAGTATTTTTCGAGCACAGCGTATAGTATTATAATATTCCTTGTCCGACGGCTGCGGTTTGCGATGCACGGGCCTACGGGCGGGAAAAACTGTAGCGAGCGCGCGCCCGCAGTCGTACGGTTCCCGCGGCTACCGCATCGCCATTTACACAGCTACCGAGATTCCAGATAGTGAGAGACGCCGTAGACACATAAACGGGCGGTCGTGCTGCGGTTTGCATTCGGAAATATCGTGACGGACGTTGCGCGGCGGCGAGATACGTGTCGGGCAAAAGGGCGGAAAATAAAAATAATTATAGTCATTCGGCGATCGGACGAAAACGGTTTTTCTGCCGTTCGGCGTGACGTTTCGAGCACGTGCCGCGCGCGCTCGCGTTTGTTACGATACGACGGCGCGGCGTGTTCTGGCAGAGTAAACAAGTTCAAACGAAGACGACAATTTAAAATAACCGTATAAAATCCAAGATAATCATTAGAAACGAAGATATAATATATTTATCGGGTCGTCGGTCACGTTTCGCGAGCTTTTTCGTCTCGGTCCGTCGCCGAACGAAACACGACGCGCGGGTAGAATTTTGAAGACCCCGGCAGAGTCAAAGGTCGATAGAAAATCGTCTTTTTTCCCTCCTTCTGCCCGGCAAAAAGAGCGCCGCGGGTAACCGGAGCCGACCTAGACGAAACCGGACCGGATGACGCGTGCGCGCCGCGGGGTGCGTCGGGCGGGTCGCGCGCGGAAACGGGTTCGAGCGACGAGTCCCGCGGGCCGTACCGAAATCGTTCGGAGAATCCCTGCTAGCCGGCGACCGGTTCCCCCGGGATTCGCGGCGAGAACGCGTTTTTCGCCCGCGGACCCGAGCGGTTTCGTACACGTCTCGGCTGTCGTTTCGGCCGCGCGATTATTATCGTCGTCGTCGTCGTCGCACGGCGCGAAAAAAGTCGAGGAGACGCCCGCGGCCGTCGGACAACGCGCGCGGTACGTGATATATTATGATATAATCGTACGATCATTATTACCGAGGCCGGGGGGAATTGACGAGTCGAAAAGTCGAGTGAAAAAGAGCCGAGTCGCTCAACGGCTCACTATATTGATCGCAATGAGCTTTAATTCACAAAAATACTGCAGACGAGTGTTTAGAATTTTTTTTTTTTTTTTTGAACTCCGCGGTTTGTTTTATGTTAAACGCTTTAGCGTTCTAATTTACGAAAGAATTATTATTGAAAAAGTTGCATCGGTAATCGACGAGTTTAAAGTGCGCATAATATGTTGTGTTATTAGACCGATTTGGTACTGTTTTTAAATTTTTTTTTGTACACGAGACTCTACGTTAGTTTATTTTTGGAGTTTATAGGGGTTATGATTATATGCAAATTTTTATGTATTTAAATTTGAGCGTTAGTTGAAAAAAAATCTCTTTATCTATGAAAATCTATCTAAATTCGTTAACACGGCACTGAAAAGAGTGGTTTATATTTTAGTTGTTCGTATACGTCGAAAAAAAGAAATAGCATTAATAATACGAGGTACGTCGCCTATGATATAGCAATAATAAAACGAGAAAAATATTCTGCAAAAACATGCGATTACGATCTAGTGAAATATTAAACACGGTACGAGTTTGTCCTTAGGGTCGTAAATCCGTTAAGTCGACTTTAGAGACTATGGACTTTTGGGTTTAAGGACTTTTAAAAGTTGTCTCGACAAATGTAATTTTTTCTAAAAGCGTTCCCTCTCCGCACCCCGTTCTCAAAACCGTCTCTCGTGGAGTATGTATGTCCGAATAGGCTCTCGACACGTAAGACATAATTTACTAATTTCTCACACTAACGCGTGTGAGGTTTCATTACGCACTCGAATCGCCTGTCAGCATAATAACGACGCGGCGATCGAATTGCCAAATCACGATGATATATATACGCATAGTATCGACAGTTGTTAAAGAGTAAAACGTAATAATTATTACGATTATAATAATTGTACGCGTATTTAATTTTTATTTTTGGAGGGTAACGGGTAAGATTAAAGTCAAAAACACGTGCGTAGGTATGCGTAACGATGACCAACGCGTAAATATTCGTTTAGTTACATAACGATTTCTACGAATATTATATTATTCAAAATGGCCGCGGGGTGACCCGAAATTTTATTTCGATCGCATTTCGTTACAGATTTGTCAGTGTTTAGCGTCTCATACTGTGCAATATAATATATATTTATTTTTTTTATCGGATGTCAAGAGCGAATTCGGATACTATACGCGTTTCGGTGTTTATTATTATTACATATTATTTTTCTCTCGTCGCGAAGTTAGAATACGTCATCTTGTTCGGTCGATCTACAAATCATGACTACCTATCTAAAATACGCGAACGCCGGGATAGTAGCGTTTCGGGTGTTCGGAATCGTTTTTGTCTTATCGAGTGCACTCGGAAACGTTCTCGCCGCGAGAACTTATTGTAACAATATGAGGTTCACGTAACGGAGTACACGCCTAATAATGCGATATGCGAATAACAATAATAATCACCGAGATTTGGTCTGTGAGACAATGTCCTTGCGACGATAATAATTGTAGTTCGTTTAATATTCATAACTACAGTTATTATCATTGCTTCGTACAAGAACACTAATCGTCTAAACGATGAAAAAAAAAAGAAGAAAAGAAGACCAATTTAAATCGACTCACGTTTGTTTTTATACGCGCAATTATAAATCGTCGACGTTTAAATGGCCGAGCGAGTGACATCGACTGAATAAACACATTATAATAATATTACCAGAGTGCGACACTCGCGCCTAGAACCAATAATAAAGATCATCGCGCGATTGCGTTTATGTAAATGACGCGTCCCGACGATAGCAACGACAATAACGTTAATAATTGTTGTTGATAATTTAATATTCGTACGACGATAGTTGTTCTCGGTAATCGATCGAGCGATGAAAATACCAATTATAATAATAATATCGATTCACACTCTCGCCAACGCGGTCGAAAATCTCGTCATCGTTTCTACAAAAAAAAAAACAAACTTTTTTTTTATCGATTCCGGGGATTTGAAAATATCGGAAATGAAATCAAAAAATACATACGCCGTCGTTATCGGTCGACACGTTATAGTATGTCGTTAATATAATTATTTATCCATAGGGCAGTCGATCCCGCGGTTTCCCTTTCGTCGACGACATAATACAGAGCACGACATATGCGACGAAACAATACGAAACCGTATTACGTATCTATCGGCCGACGATCGTATGGCGGGCGCGCGGCGCGATTGGGTTTACGCGTTTTATCGCGCATACCGTAGGCCTCGGATCGAATGTCGAAAGTTAATAAAAACACACGCGCAATACTAGTAAAATAATTGCACTCACCTCCGAGCGGATATTGATGCGATATTGAAAAGGAACAGTTGCGGCTGGACCCCGTGGCCGGAACGGCAGTTTGTAATTTGGTCCCTTCCGTCACGTAGTGTTTGCTGAAAGCTTTGATGAAGTTGGACACCTTTGAGTTGCACACCGCTATGCTGTCGACGAACATATTCACCTGCCAACAAGGCACGGTCATGAAACGTCACGCGACGACGCGCTAAAAATTAAATTATGAAAAGAAAATCACTTTGGCTCTTGCGGTCAGCACGGTCGAAGAATTAGGCCCGAAGTCGACGGCCACGACTTCGAAATTGTAGAACCCCTCGTCGATGACTCCTATCAACTCCAAATCGCCGTCTCTACCGATCCTCACCTTCGACCAGAAATTATCTGAAACAACCGACAACAGACGCTCGCAATAATAGACACAACACGCGACGGAATGACACTTACCGGGGAAGTTATCCAGCGAATAGTTGCCTCTAAAGATGTATTCTTCTTTTTCAAAATGTTCGTAGCTTCTGGGTTGTTTTTCGAATTCCAGATCTTCGTCCTTTTCTTTTGCTTTGATCGCCGTCTTTAGCGCCTTGAATTTGAACACTTTGCCTTTGCGGCCGAACGACAGTTTTAGGGTGTAAAACGGTTCTTCGAATTCCAAACTGGTGTCTGAAAAGTCGTTATCGAAATCGTATAAAATGTACTCGATGGACGGAAATTTCAACGTAAAACCGTATTTGTTCACCTGGAGCGGGAAGATATTGGACGATTCTGATGAGTACGGTGGTCTCGCCTCCGATTATTCTGGGGTCCAGGTCACTTATCGCCTAGAAAACGAATGCATTTTAGTGATAAAAATAAACGTTATCATTTCACCGGATCGTTTTAAACGATGAAAATATTTAACGAAATAGAAACGATTATATTTATAAACGTGTAAACGTGATATTAAGAAAATTACTCGCATGCATATAAATCGTAATTTATTAGTTTTATCTTACAAAAACGGCAGTAATACATTATAATTTATATTATGAATGATAACTTTATTGTTTTTCGAGTATAAATATATTTAATTTTTTTACATTGCGTAATTGATTACCTTTAGTTTGTAGACGATCGTCGAGTCGCTGGTCAATATGTTCGTCAGGTCGTCGTCGGTGTTGATGTACACCTCGTCTTTCGAATTGAGAATGGAAAATTTCGTTATAATACTCGTGTTTATCACTTTACAAAAATGAGTGATTGGTTCCAATACCAAGCTGTAACCTAGGGGCGTTTTGTATGCGATCGGCGGTTTTAACATCATATCTTTAACCAACTGAAAATCAATAAAAAAATTTTTCATCCTTAATTTATTTTATCTAACGCGGTAGGGTGCCTAACTTTTTAAACTTTTTTACGCAACTATACCTCGGTCGATTGTACTTTATACGAATAGTACGCCTTGTCGAATGGATATGATTCCGTCATATCTTCGTACCAATTGCCTTGATAGGTCTCTCCGGCTTCGTGCTAAATACAAAATAGAAACGGATTAATACGATTTTAGATTTCACTCGCGTGTGACAAACACCTTATTAAATCATAAGCCATTTAGAATTATATTCCCATGCGTCTATTCATACATTTTCTACATTTTTTTATGAATTTTTTCTTATGAAACCAATTCGTTTCGATTCAGATTCGGTAAAAATCCATAAAAATTAATATCAAATATATTGCAGTTATTCTAGCCATTACAGCGACGAAAACGAAAACGTTCCTTACGTCCGCCGACGAAATCGTTTTCCCGCGTCGAGTGTACTTGCCGTTCCGTGATTTCGGCAAACTATAATAACGGTTATCCTTTAATTTATACACGGTAAAATGTTTCTCGGCTGATTGTCGGTTGTTATTGCTCAACTTTTAAGTTATGAAATCTTCGACAGATAAAAAGACACATTTTATTATTGTAACGAGCCAGAGGTATTTTATCTTTGTTTACCCGCAAGCCTATAAATGTCCATTAAAATTATAGTTTATTATCTCCAACGTTCGCTTTAGTTCAATTATTGAGATTAGTCGTCAGCAACACTTCAAACGTATACCGGGTGATGTCTTATTTATTAGATGCGTTCAGGCGTTTATATTGTTTTATGGAACTCTCTTACTATCTGAACCAAGGCGTTTCGACAATTATTTTGAATACGTTTGTGTGTTGTATAGAATATATTACGGATCATAGATGTATCCGATAAAGACGCGACGACTCGATGTCAAATGTGGCGCGCAAAAAGAATCGTATTTGTAAAAAATATATATCCTTTAAAACGCGTATAATCATCGCGATCGGTTTTCTCAGTTCGGTTTCACGCCAGGAAAATGTTGACGGTTTTTAAAACTTGGACGCGACCAAAAGCGGTCTTCGGGCGACGACGTACAATTTTCGAATTGCGTGCGGTGCGCGCCACGCAGTGGATATCGAATCGAAACTAATAATAACACTCGCATCATAAATAATAGTAATAATAATAATAATATTACGACGTGTGTTGACTTTTTATAAATCACTGTGACTCGGCTATTAACACGCAATAATTATTACGTTCTCTAAACGGTTTTTTTATCCTACTAATTGAATCGTATTCACACACGAGAGACGACGATAATATCGCCACGATATATTATTATTATTATTATTATTATTATGAATTTCTAAAATCGAACCGACGACGGCGACGCACGCAACAACGGGGGCAAACGAATATTGCTCATTAACGCGTCATCGGTTGCACGTCATCCGAACGAATGTCGTGCACCGCGCGTTTTCGTCGAAACGCGAAGTAATTTAATCGCGGCGGACGGCCGGTTTCGTCGCCGAGTGTCTCTAATATAGCGGTTTGTCTGGCCGTATTGAATTTTGGTCCTGCAATATTCCACGTCGCGCCGTTTATTAGTGTCTGCGCGCGTTCCGAATTCGAAAGGAGTAGTAGTTGGTATATATATATATATATATATATTATATCGGTGTAATGACTTAATCCACGGTGTTACGTTTGAAACTCAACTTTCATCCGTTACCTAAAATACACAATCCTACGTGTAATATAATAAAATCGGCGGTTTCGCGAAACAAGTTTGTCGACGAATCGGCAGCTCCGTGCACGGCGGTTATTACTTTTGAATTCACATCGCCCGGGGCGAAAAATTTAAATATATATATATTATAAATCATTTCGCCGCGTCAATACCGTTTGAAAGGAACTTTTTTATTTTTCTAAAAAAAAAAAAAATCGAAAGCGTTCGATCTTTTATTTTATCGCCACTTTCAGTTGATTTTTAACTCTTTTTTTTTTTCTTCTTCTTTCATTCATTCATTCGTCCAACGAATAATTTATCGAGCCGCGTGCACGTCCTTATACTACGCTGTAGGTGTAATAAAAATTAATCTATATAATTATAAAATATTAAGTATTCGTCGCATGATCGGCTTGGTTATAAATAATTGTAACACTCACACGTTTTACGTAGAACGGAACAAAACGTATTTCTAGTTTTCAATTATTATTTTACACCAGTTTTCAATACTCGTACGTTCAACATCGTCGAGCTCGACGCGTGGTTGCGTGTGTTGCGATAGCGGCCGCCGACCCGTACGAATCGAAATTAAACTGGTTTACGACATTTTAATCTAATATAATCTAATTCTGTTTTGAAAAAAACAACCGTCGAGTCAAATTACAAACGTCTATTGCATATCGTATGTTATGTATTCCATAGTACAGGTAAATATAAAATATTACGAATCATTCGCAGGTCATAGTGTATGGACTCCGAGTGAAACGAGAAATGTATCGATTTTACAATGATTTCAAATTTACCAGAAATATCCAACGATCCCTGTATCTCATTCTTTTCGATAATATTGTACGGGAAGTACTTAATTGTTCATAAAATTCAAACGCGATCTGAAACATTACTTATGTGCGTATAAAATATAGTATAATCAAAAGCAGAAACATTGTCTAGACTGTAAACGATCGGAACAGTACAAATAACGTCGTCGCCTCAGTATCATTATCATTATTTTTTATTTTTTTTTTTTAACTTAAATCGTGTTATATTATAATGTTATCCAGCGTTAAATCAAAACAATTTATTTTAATACTGCCTATTTTAATAATGCAACGCCTATATAATATGTTATAATTAACAACGTTCGGTAGGTAATTGAACAGGCGATTTAAAAGAGCTTAAGTGTTCATTAATGATGTAACAGAATACAATCAATATGCTCAACACGTGGAACGAAGATAACGATAAAAAAAAAAAAAAAACATTCTTGCCGAGTGCTTTAACGCAAAGTGCAAAGGAGAAACAAAAAAACCAACCGACCCACTTCATCGCGACATTCCGTAAACGGAGAACGGCTATAAAATTTCAAAGTTTTCAAAAGAAACCGAAACGTTTTTATTGAAAACGATAGACCACCGCAAAGCTTCGGTTCAAAATTAAACGCGAAATCGCGAAATTATTATCATCCATCGTGTGAACCATCGGGAAAACGTGAACGACGTAGACAATTGCAAGCATAATAATATCGTCGACGATATTCTCAATAGGAAACCGCGCGCATTCGAAACGTTTTACCGGCGACGGGGCCATCGATTGAGCTTTTTAACGTTACGAAGGGGGCAAAACAAAAAACCGTTCGTAACACGGTAGTATAATAATAAATTAATAAGCCAGTAGCCACGGGAGTACATATAGATATAGGATACGAACGGGGGACGTTAAGTAGGACAGACGTGAGATTAACCGTAAACGGTTTTTAATTATCCGATTCGCGTACGGCGCACAACCTATTATAGTGATCCGACGAAAATTAATTATTATGGACCTATAACAGACACATGAGCGAATGTCGTTATGTTTCTTTGCCGTGTTTAATTTCGCGCGATATATAGTGTGATAATAGTGAAATTGAATTTCAATCCATTTATTTTATATTGTACGCTGCGGATCAAAGGGTCAAGTACGCGCGACGACGTGGTGCGTACGGCGGATCGCGGTAAAGATCGGTCGGTCGGCGACGAGAGCGACTTAATTAGCGTCCGACCGTATAATTATAATAATAAGACGCAGACGCGAGGCGATTCGCTGTAGAGTGTTTTTTTTTTACTCGACGATTGTTATTTCGTTTTCCTTTCAACGCGTTTCGGCCGGTTATTAAAACGTCGCGCGGCGAACAACATCCACTATCTTCTCGCCGAAGAAGTAGTATTCTAATCCGCCGAATTAATAAATAACGCTCAAACGTCGTCGCGGCGGGCAAATGACTAATGATTTACACTGGCTGCTGTTATTATTACACCGGTGTTTACGATTTTAAGCGTCAAACATCGTTTTATTATTATTACTCGATTTTATTGTGTTCGTCGACGCGTATACATTCCACCGGTGGTCGTCAACAACCGCACACGATATTATTATATACACTTACGGCCGCATAATAACATCATAATATAATATGTAAATATTTAACGTATTATTATCCGCCGCGGAAACGTAACAATGTGATGTATTGTGTACGGCGGCCATATCATACACGTGTGTGTGTGTTTGCGTGCGTGCGCGCGCGCGCGCGTGTGTGAGCGCGTTATAAATAATTGTACTTCGGGACGCGATGTGTTTTGGCAGAGCGTTTTATTCGAAATTCGAATGTTCTCTTTTCGGACGAAATCATCTAATTAGAACACTTCTGCGCATACTTAATCAAGTCGGATCGCGTCCGAAAACCACCCGAGCAAAATTTAGTGCTTCGAGACCGCCGCCGTATAATATTGTTGGTTCGGACAAATTCCGTGGCGTTTCGAACGTTATACTTTTACGACGATTGGGAACGCGATCCCGAAATTCTACACATCGCGGATTGTCTAGAAAGTTTAGAAACCGTCCGGCGAGATAAATATTTGATTTCAATTAGAACTATCAAAACGCGCGTTGTCGATCGCTATCGCATACGATCTATCCGCTGATCGTTGCTCACGACCCGCGCGCGTTTCGAGAAAGTTCCCGGACCACGTGATCGCGTATAATTGTGAAAAAACTATGTTATGGCGCGGTAATAATTTCGTTGAAAACTATTTCGGAAGGATAATTGAGAAAAAAATAAAAATAATTCGACGTTTGCGTTTATCCACACCAACGAATTATTGCGTAATACGATAACAAGCGATGTATTTTTCTCGTCGCGTCTGGACGAAAAAGGCCAATAGAAAGAAATAAATATTCATTTTTAATTTATCTATTACCAAAACGAATGGAGAGAAAAAAAACGGTTTCACATGATGTTGAAAATATTTAATAAGCGCATGAAAATTGGCGATAAAAATGTTTTTTTTTTTTTTTTAACGGTTTTTTTTTAATACGGTTGTGATGGAGATAACGATGTACAACGCGAGTATAATATTATGGAAACCGATCTTCGCGGTATAATATTGCTGGAAGCTCGGGAAATAAAAGAAATACCTCGGGGAGAATCAAAAGTAGTCGAATAAAATGTTTATAACGCGATTAATTAATCTGTTCGTTTAACGCGTGGCACCAGCGCGGCGGCCGAATATCGTTTGATCGAATCACGTTTTACAATGTCATATAAAACGTTCAATAACAACATTGTTTTTTTCTCCCCGGGTTATATACTATATAATATTGGTCGTTTTAACATGTAATTTTAAACGTAGGTATGCGCGACCACGTTATATTATAGCCGGGTGGTAGCGAGTGACGCATATTATTAGCCAGCTACATTGAGCTATCGTAGTAGATGGCCGTTGGCTGGTCGATAATTGAAAGGTCATAACTCGTAAATGATATTAATATTATGTTGATTGGTTATGCAGAGACCGCGCAGTCGACCGACACGACAGCGTTCATTTTCCCGGTCGCGTGTTTCGTCGTTTAATTTAGTAAGTAGATAAGCATACAGAACAGAAATAAAAAAATAAAAATTAAAAGACCGTGGAAGCCATTATCGAACTTAATCTCACACACACACACATATATATTTATTTTTTTCTGCTCGTTCAATAAACGCCTTTCGGCTCGAGAGCACAATGCCGGCACGGAGAACGAACGCCACGCCAACATCTCGTCGCGTATACGAATGATAATAATAATAATTGTAATAATATTGTATTGTGTGTTATAAATATTTAACGCGTACGCAATAGTTTTAATTTTCAACTCGATACGGTCTCAATGACAGTCGTGACCCGCGAACGGTGTGTAGCGAATGAAATAATAACAGCGTGGTCGGCATAAAAAATTCGTACCTACCAAAAGCGCCGGCGATCGACCGATATTGTATTTTCGGGGGCACGTGGGCGCCGCCGCCGCGCCGCCGGTGCTCGGACACTCGTTCGACGAAGCGGAAAAAATTCATCGGTCCGCGCGCTGTTCACCCACACCCGCGGTCGTGGTGTTTTTGTGTGCGACGGTCGTCCGATAAAACACTTCTCGCGAGTTATTCCCCATGACTGTGAGCGGAGGTCGAACCGCGTGTAAACAAACGACAAGAGTTGTGAGTGTGCGCGCAAAGTTAAGGTAAAATTTACCGCGCGCACGAGTAAACAGCGCAATAAGATTGCGCCGACAATATTGTTCTAAACAACGTCAATGGTTTTATTTTTATTTCAGGTGGGTGGGTATACTCACCTATACCTATGAAAAACACGTCATCGCGGAACGAGTATTTATTTTGATTTTTTTTTCCCCGTTCGTCGCGACGACGACGAACGACGACGACGACGTCTTCTCGGGAAATATTCAACAGGCAGACATATCGTTTTTATATCAAAATTTATCATATCATGAAATCTATACCCGAACGCGCGTATTTTCGCAATCGAAGAAAATATAACATTGGATATCTCATCGTCCCGCTCGTTTCTCGTCGTGTCCATATATTATTATACACGCGTGTCCGACGACCGGCGGTCGTTCATCCTTATACAGACGGCGGCGCGCGCACTCAGAGTGTGTGTACACATCAAAACATGTTAATACCCCGCACATATTTGACATTCTTTAGATATCACAAAGTATTTAGTCCGCAGAGCGCGCGAAGATACCAATTAAAAGTAATCATTCATGTGTGACAACTTTCCAAAAAATTGCATAAAACCACGACGACGAGCCGCTTTTAATCGCGGCGCGCGGGGAGGTGTCTCCGATTTATTTTTCGCCGCGCGCAACACACGAGGTAATAACTATGATATTATAATAATGTAATCGAGAGAATGTGTGAATTCGTTACTTACGGATTGCGGCGATTCGCTTTGTCCATTCTCGAGCGTTTTTAGCACGGTCACATCTAAAAACCAAATCAAGTCGCAAACAATGAAATCAACAAACGACAAAAATTATTATATTAAGTGGCGGTAAAAGAAAAACCAATATTAAAACAAATTATTATGCAACAGATGATTGACACACGTGTTTTATTTGTTCATAAATCGAAAGCGACATAATAATTTATTATTATTATTGTTACAAAGTCAGATTTGCGCGCGCGCGCGCTCGTATGTGTGTCGTGTACGTACGTAATGTCGGTTGTTTGTTAAATTGTTATACGCCGTACGCGCGCTCAAGAGTTTTATTATAGAATATTATTGGTAGGTATGTTCGTGACGCGTGCGTGTGAAATAAAAATAAAATATTATAATGTGCGTATTTACCACGGGGGAAAAAAATCAGGACCGCGCCGAATAGAAAAACACACGAACAAGTACCGCCGACGACCATGGCTGCGATTCGAACCGATCGTAAAGAACGCGTATTGCTGACTGCAGTACGAAAAATGAAAAACGTTTGACGACGAAGATCAAAAAATTGTTTACTGTTCTTATCTATATGACTATACATACGTAGTGTGTATACACGCGCACACCAACATACACCCGCGAATACGGCACCGACACATATTATTATTATTATTATTATTATTACGGCGTTGTATTATTATACTCTCGAGTGGCACATTAAAAAGCGAGTGAAAAAAAAAAAAAAAATTATAATAACAATAATAAATAAAATATTAAGTTAAAATCACTATGCGAATCCCAGATAACCGCCTTCTTATCTGTTGGAAATAATTAAACTGTTCGGTCAATTAAAAACAAAAAAAAAAACAATACGCGCGTATGTATCAATAATTATTTATAATGTGTGTGTGTATATCTATGTATATACATAATATACACGCGTACACACGAGCGCGCGCGCACGCGAACAATCGTACATTATGTTTATATATTTATTATACAATCGATCGTGGATAATAAAAAAACCATTATGTCAATAATCGATTTCCGACGCGACGCGACAACAACGCTCCCGCGCGGTCGTCATCGGATGGGCACTCGAGGCGTCAGCTTCACCATGCTCGCCCATTGGCCGTCGCACAGGTCCTCAAAGGTCATGTCCTCTACGGGCCGGCCGCCCAAGTCTCTGGGACCCCGGCACGTCGGGTTCGAGTCCCAAACTTTCTGCCTGTTCGCCCGCAGCCATCTGTCGGAATAACGAATACGACGACGGTTTGTAAACGCAAGGAAAAATAATCGCCGCCGCCGCCGCCGCTGACGAAACGCAGCGTCGTCGTACGTAATGCGTTTCGACAACGAACTGCAGGCGGGTGTTTTTTTTTTTTTATTAGTCGTATCACGATAATCGGGTCGCTAATCCAATAACAACGGGCTGTGGTTATAAATAGTGCAGCTGAAACGAAAATATTCCGCGTTGCACCGCGGTGCATTATGATATCGGGCGCGTGCACGCGCGCGAGTATACCTACCTACGCAAAATGCATTCACAATGCGCGTGCATCGAACAGGTTTGTCGCGTAATTTAATGGGCAATAAAAACTATTGACGTTTGACAATAAAAACGATTGTATCAATAAAATATAATTATACGTTCGCTTGGAAATTTCTCATTTTTTAAATCGATTTCTTTATCGACGGTAGTTTAGAACGGCTAAAAGTTTTTTTTTATTGTTATTATTACTATTAGTATCATTATTATTATTATTATAGCGACCGATAATTTGCGCGCGAACGAGCAATCAAACCCGACGTATTTTCTATTATGCATACTCGCATAGCACGCGGAGGGATAGGCCGATGGATTATTTTTAGCACGACATTGAGCCGAGTATCAATAGTGGTCGATTTGAATTTTTTCAACGACTCGATGTTAAGTCGAATATTAATTTTAATCGGTTCCCGGCGCGTCTCTTTGAGTAGTAGAAAAAAAAATCAATCCAAAAAACACGCATTTTTTAGGGTTTATGTCGAAATACAAATGAAAATTAACTCGATCAAAAATATGTCGCGCGTACGTACAACGCCGACGTGGAATGAGCACATTGAAATCAACACATACAGACCCCGTTTTATCGGGTCTCACGTCGAAAAATTGTTGTTTATTTTGTGGT
This sequence comes from Drepanosiphum platanoidis, assembly GCA_948098885.1. Taxonomy (NCBI): domain Eukaryota; kingdom Metazoa; phylum Arthropoda; class Insecta; order Hemiptera; family Aphididae; genus Drepanosiphum; species Drepanosiphum platanoidis. Next base: position 15,405,529 of record OX402534.1, on the reverse strand, counting down.
CGCTCGAGTTTATTAGAAACGCGTTTGATGATTTGAAACCGACCTGTCTAACTTTAGGAATGTAATACAAAGTTAAAAATTCGATGTTTATCGCGACGCCGCGAACAGACTGAGGGAGTTAACCGATATAAAGTAAACGTAAAAGTTGAAAATAATATTTCTAATACGTCATTAAATGTTTAGATCATTGACGACGTCCAGTCTCGCGCTTACATAATCCGCATGATAAAAAGCAGCCAACGTACGTTTGAAAGTTCGCAATAAAAGAATTCATTTTGAGAATATTAGTAAATTTTTTTTTTCTAATTCTGAGCTACAGCGACTCGCGTACAGCACTTATTATTTAACAAATTATCTGACATTTCAATTGAGACTGATTACACATAAAACGTTGAAAAGGCAAAAACTAATCGACTATTGCGCGTTCGTACATTAAACCTTAATTATTATTGCCCTTTGCGTGAAACTGTACACACTCAGATGTTTAATCGACCAAGAGAATATGTGATAAAAATATAAAATTAAAACGTCTTACCGCAATACGATTTCCCAAATATAATTTACCTGGCCAGATATAATATAGTGCAATCGCAATGCCACGGGTTCTTGGACAGTTTCAGAGACACCAGATTGGGTAAGTGATCGAAACAGTCGTTGGGCAAAAATTGAAACTTGTTGCTGTCTATGTGCCTGGAACATCGTAAAAAAACAAACATTTATTTTACAAATCGTTTATATCGATCGCAGAAAGATGTTTAAATTACTGCGACATGGCATTAAACACTTAACAAGTTTAAAAAACTAAATAAACAAAATACCAAATGTATTGTAGATATTATCAAATACTATTTGGCCTTTTTTTTTTTTCGCCGACACTCGTGTGTGAATCGAACAATAACATGGTGTAATAATTATACAAGTCCGAGTGATTTCAAGTAGTTATGTGGCATCGTCGGGCGATAATACGGGACGTGAGTTTGGAATTCCACTCAAAAGTTATCGATATGCCTTTTATAACTCATAAGTTATGAGTCATTCGGTTTCAAGAGCGTACAATCACTTTTTGCCATTAAAAAAAACCTAGTTGTAATTAAAAATGCATTTTACTACATTATGCAGGCCACGAGTGATCGCATATTTTCGTAATGCGTCTGTTTTATTTTAATAATTGTTGGGTATTTAAATTCGCTCGGCTTTTATGTGTCTGATTCGTGTCAAATAACATGAATATTTTATTTTTATCCTGAGTGCAAATAATTAGTAACGACAATGCCGATGGCACGTCACTGAAACCAAATGCTCGCGCTCTACGAAAATATACAGTGATTGTACGATAAAATATAGTCGTATCGGGTATATAGAGATTTCAAATAAAATTAAATAGTTGTACTATTTACGTTTTATTCATTTAATAGTATTTTTGTTGGTGGGAAAACATTCATATTATATTATTAAAATATAAATATAGATGAACTTGGTACTCGTTGGCAGTTATTCAGATAAAACGTATATAAAGACGTTACGACGGATAATTTATTTGTACTTGTATAGTCGGATCGTTAAAATGGACATAAAAAATTGAATGAACGCGTCTTAAAGTAAATCGTTAGGTTTATCGAAAATCATTGATAATTCGATCGTTTGCTCAAGTCCTAACGTTTTAGTTGTTTTAAATAATAATTACACATCATCATAGTGTCGATTTAAACGTTTTAAAACACAAGTATGTGATAAGTGCAGTTGTTGCACAAAACACAGTGATAATATTGATAACCGTTGCAATTTATTAAGTACGCTTATACGTAGAACCAATGAAACTCACAGTTTTTTTAGATTTCTCAGCGGCTCGAAGAGCTTGTCGTCGACGGTTTTCAGTATGTTGTTGTTGAGAAACAGAGACGACAGGTTCTTTAGACCGTTAAAGCTGTCGACGTCCAAATGTTGGATGTTGTTGGAGAATAGATAGAGTTTCTCTAGCGACACCAAGTTTTTGAACGTCCGTTTCGGTATGAAATCCAAATAGTTTTGGCCGAGATGGAGTTCGTTCAGGGCTACCAGGTCCGTGAATTCGTTGCCGTTGAGCTATTATCACAATCATACAAAATAAATATTAATATTATCATCAACGCTTGGATTGAGGGGGGACGTGAAGACGAAAATAATAATCGTTCGCGTTCGCACTCACCAGACCTATCCAGTTTTCGGTCAGATCCAGATACACCAATCGGCGCATGTTGTTGAACAGTCCCGGGCGAATGAACGATATGCGGTTGTTCCTCAAGGACAACACTTCCAGGTACTGGACGTCATCAAACACTCCTGTAAAGACAACAATATCAAAACCAACGCTGTCCGTCTCGTTTCGAAATGTGAAATCAGACGACAAGTGAATAGCGTCGCGCAGATTTAACGATATACCCACCCAAGGGGAGTTGTTGCAACTGGTTTTCTTGGAGTTTTAGTCGTTTTAGTGACACGACGCCGTGGAACACGTCCGACGACAGCTCCAGCAGCGAGTTGGCCGACAAGTCCAAGTCTTCCAGCCGGCCGAGGTCTTTGAAAATCGATTTCGGCAGCATTTCTATTTGATTGTCGTATAAATGCAACAGCACCAAGTTTTTCGTGGATTCGAACAAGTTCTCTGGCAGCTGTTTCATGTGGTTCATCGACATATCTCTGAAATCGTGTTTCAATGTGAGCAAAACGCAAGTCGCGTCAAACAATAAATTGTCGCGTAAACTATGCATGGAAAAAAAAGGTGTTTAAAAAATAAATATCTCCGTGTAGACATTGGAATCGACAGATTTTTCTCGACGACAAACGTACGCGTACGTTTTTTCAGATGACGTTTCGGTTTCTTCAAAGACTTAAATAAATATGTGTGTAGATGAAGCGTCAATATGAATGTTTAATGCAGCGTCACGCGCTCGCAGACTTCCTGATGACGACGGTAAAACGTAATTAAATATTAAAATTTCATTTACAGTTGTATAATTATTAACATTGTGCATATGGATCTAATATTATTATTGGTAAAATATTGAAAGAAGATCGTAAATATTACAATAATAAATAATAAATATACGCGCGTAAAACGTGTTAAAAAAAAGTACTTACATTGAAAACGTGTCCGATTTCACGTTATGTAAAGTACATTAAGAAACTATGGAAAAAAAAAAAAATCATCAAAAGTCGAAGGAAATAATTAATTGATATTGCATTTTAATAAAGCACCTGTAGTAATAACACGACCTCGCGGTCTTTAAATTTAATTAACCGAGAAATTATTTTAAACGGTGTGCAGTGTACTTGGACGTATTTAATATCACGCCAGGTATAAAATATAATTGCCTTATTAATAATACAAATACACTATTATTAAAAATGCATTTTAATGACACGACATTTTCGTTCGCTCTTTTTGCGGTACCTACAAACGATAATATTTTTTCATTATTTTTTTTTTTTTTCATTACTATTCGAAATCGGACCTGAAAGCAGTACGAGCGGCGTTAAGCGATTGTTGAATACGATTTTACTGATGAATATAATAAACCCGAGTCGTTTATCGTTTAGATACACGCAGACAATCAAGTCCTTACAAATGATGGCTCTACTCGGATTCGACAGAGCGTTGTAAATCCCATGATATTGTGTCGGGATGAAAAGACATTGCAATCGCAATATTTCCTCAAATGTTTACAATTCGATGAAAAACCATGTAGAATTAACCGTCGCAATCGTTTTTTTTTATCGCAGTCAAACGATCGCGCCATTATACTTGACATCCTTTAACGCTGCCCACGCATTATAGTACTGTTTTTTTTTTTTTTTGCCTTCTTCTAATGCACCAGGTTTAAAGCTAATGTACGCGAGTTGCAAACCAAACGGTTTATGCAAAAATAACGAATTATATAATAACGAATAACGATAAACATAAAACTGGTTTAAAATTTTTAATCGACCTTTCTCCATACTCATTCGTTCTCTTTTTCGTAACGATTTTTTTTTTTTTCCTAGACGCCAATCATTATGATATTATTATTATTATTCGAAGACTTTTCCTCGCATATATAGTATATACATAGCTGCGAACTAAACGGGAAAAGCATGCATCGCCGTATTATCAAAATATTACGTTCGACCAGTCTCTAATTTGGCGGCGCAAAACATTTGGCGTCGGAACGACAACTGTCATCGACTGATACACCGACACATTACGATTATATTTATATGAATATTATTCGGCCGACGACGTTCGAGCGGACAAATTAAAAACGAAACTTCCGTCTCGTCGCGGATTCGCGCGCGAATGCGAAAAACGTAGGCGGCGCGATGTGGACGAGAGGCAGCGGCGCGGACCAGTGTACCTACAGCGGGGCATGATATTATTATGATACGTTACGATAATTTACGTCGCGGAGCGAGCAAAACGTAGAAAGTTTTTTCTTTTTTTTTTTAAGTATTTTATAATTGAAACGCCGCCGTGTCGCAATAAACACGCGTTATCAGGAAGTAATTGTAAAGTCAATAAAATACACGAGCATAAAATATACATTGACCCGTGCACAACGCGCTCGGTTGAAACGTACGAGTTCGATTATTATTAGTATTATTATTTATGCGCGTCGCCGTCGATTCACGTAACCGATTTATTCGTTTTCGGAGGCTGCGCGCGGTCGAAACAACACGCGCGACGTGCGCGCACCGGAAAGAAATTAAAACTCGAATTGAGAAAACAAAAGTAAGGGAACGCTTAAAAAAAAAAAGAAGAATTCTTTCCCACCCCTCCCGAAAAAAAAGAAAATTAAACGCGAGGGCGAGCCCGCCCCAAAGTATGATACCAAAAAAATATTATATTAATAATGTTTCACGATTTATAATAATTATCGTATTTAAACACTAATCGATTTGAAAGAATCGCTATGTGCACTCGGACTGTGTATTGAAAAGTCGAGACACGTCGTGTGCTATTAATTGATCGTTTATACAGTAGTCTACATCGAAATAAAAGTGATTCATAAATAAATCCCAAAAAGATTGCATTGAGAATTTGCAATATAGCATTGAACGCGTGCTTTTATCATTTATTTGTTGAAGCCATGATTAATAATTGGATATTAAAAAATGAGAAATTAAAAATGACGTCCCACATTGGCAAACATTAGAAAGGGGTAATCCCAATTTTCGAAGAAACAAGGTTGGGGCACTCGATCCCCTCGCGTGCCCCGCCTATTCGAGTACCTACTGTCATGTAGCCGTGTGGGACTCGAAATTCAGGAAACAGTTCCCGTCGACTACTCGCACCACCGCCGTCGTTACACAACGTTTTTGAATTTTCGTCTAGTTTTACTCTTTTTTTTTTTCCAATTTAGTTTATTGCAAAACGTTCGACGTTTTTACGCGCATGTCACAATATTATCTAACCGTATTTAGATCAACTGCCTTGAAGTTATATAATACTTCAATACACGATATCAGAATTCGTGTTAACACATAAATATTGTGTTTCAAGGCAATGAACCTATTGGTGATTAAAATATTATAATAATAATAATAAAATCAGTGCAATCTATACGGTTTTTACACGCGGGTCCTTGTGTTATATTCGCGACGCACTACTACCCGCTACGACTATTACGCGACCGGCGCTGCAGAAAAAAAAAAAAAACACAACTCACAATATCTGTAATTTCGGGTTCCTTTTGAACAGCAGCGGCACTTCGATCAGATGGTTCCTGTGAAACCTCCTGGAAAATTTCAATTGAAAAAAAAAAAAAAAATCAATATAAAAATCAAATCCGTTATCCTTTAGGCGTATAGTTTGGCAACGTCACCGCGCGTAGTTACAATTTCGTGAGGTTTTCCAGCGTGTTGAAAATCGAAGTGGGCACGTAGTCGATATCGTTGTCCGTCAGGTCCCTGAAACACGTACACGAGTGTAAGTTGTTTGGCGTAGAGTTCAGGCGCGCGCGCGCGCGCGCGGTTAACGACACGACGGGAAATCGCACTCACAGTTCTGTCAGGTTGGTCAACTCCTTAAAGGCGTCTTTGTGCAAGGACATTATGCGATTGGTGCTCAGATCGCTGTAACAGAAAAAAATAAAAATAAATTAATAAAGGAAAAACCATATTTTATCGTCGTTTTGCGAAGAAAATCGTCGCTATACAGCGCACTTGTGCGGACCATAAAAATGCGCCGAGCGGTTTCAATCAAACGTTTTCTTTTTGTTTAATCGTTTACTTTGCTATCTACATTATAATAACGACGACGTATAATAGTTGTTGCGGGGTATGAGTCACCGCGAATCGATCTATATATTATTATAACGCGAGTGCGTGTGTGAGCGCGTATTTATTATTCCGAAGTAATCGTATCCGTTAAACAATATTATATTGTCTTTGTGTCGTTCGTCGACCGCGGCGCCAACTGAATATTAAATAAATAATCGCACAATATTATGATAAAAAGTAAAGAGGTCAATAGAAACGACTTCTAATCAGAAATAAACATTTCTCAATCGTCGTCGGTTTATTTTTAAATCGAGTGCGTGCGTGCGTTTGGACCGTAAACGATACGTTTTATAAAATCACGCGCAATTATTATTTTCGTTACGTCGTCGTCGTCGTCGTCGTCCGCGTCTTAGATATTAAAACGTCGTCGTTGCACAAGAGGTATATTATTTTTAACAATAGAGAGCAGTTTAAACGCGCAAACACAAGAAAAAAACAGTACCTCGCGACTGCAGTAAACACAGTAATCATTTTTTACCCGCCTACATTATTACTGAACCGGGTTCCCGCGACCGATGTACTTGGCAAGTGTGCCAATATTCGTGTACTCGACGACGAGTAGACGGACGATTATTTGGTCGATCCCACGGCCGGTGCACTTGTCAAACACACCGCCACTACCAAGTCGAAACGCTCGACGTTAGGCGAGCAACGAGTAGATAATCCATTTCCACGACTTATCGATGCGATGGAAAAACGAATATAATTTTGCTCAGGACGCGAAATTCGGACCCCGTTTGTTTTCATGTCTCTCGAACATTTCCGAGTTCTAAACTGTTATTTATTTCACTTCAATTCAAAAACAAAATCATATTATAAACGTTTGTTTATTTTGTTTATGATATATACTACGCGGCAAGGCGAGGTTACAGTTACCGTCGAGTATGGATATTATTTCAAAATATCGCAAAGTCGGTATACATTTTAACGGGTATTATTTATTTACTCGATACGAATACAAATATCTACTTGTTGGCGAGTGCGAAGAAAATTATACTAAACGAATCGCGGGATTAATAGCGCGCGCAAGTACGAGTGGTGTTGGCCGTTGTTTCGATTCGCGTCGGTTTGGCCGACAATCGGCCGGCGTACTTGGCAACAAGTACGACGAGTGACGAACAACTATATCGTACGAGTGAAACCATTGCCACGGCGGCGCGGAAAGTGATGGGTACCGCGACGACGAGCGACGAATATTCGCCAAGTACGCCGCACAAAGCCGACGCGGCGGCGGTGGCCTCGTTAAACATTGGACATTGTTGTTTAATGCGTTTTTAAACGTCGTTTCGTGATGGAAAATTGGCGAATTCACGTGCAGTTTCGAAACGATCTCTAAGATTTGATTCGATAATAATACAAACGATCGGCACGGGTATTTCGTTATATAAAAAAATGTAAGGAAATATACATATATATATATATATAATACATAAATGTATTTCATATATATGTTTAATATACTGGGTTTTACTCGCGACACACGGCGGCGCACACGTAAGAGTCGAACGACATTCCCGTAACGATAACAACATAATAACGTATATATATATAAATGTGTGTGTGTCTTACATTTCGCCGACGTCGTACGGCAGCGTTTGGCCCGGTGGGATTTCTTCAAAGTCCTTTCTCCAGCAGCTCACCGTGTGCGTCTCAGTTCTGCACTTGCACGGCCCGTGGTTGCACCGTTTCCACCGGTCGGCGCCGGTAGCGATTGTCCACACTGCGAAAAA